>JAKSZU010000003.1:11133735-12333735 GCA_026018925.1 Tupaia tana
CTTGCTGACTGTAGCATGTCAGACTTTGGTTGGCAACCATGGAGTGTGGGACCTTTCTGGGAGAGAAGTGAAATCAAAAGCCCTCAAAACAGACAGCTTATATTTAGGATATTTTACAATGTTGAAATAAGTGTGCTACTAAGATTAACAATTCTGTTTTATGAACAGAGGCAGAAAAATAATAAAAATATAGTAGAATAGGGAATATTAGAAGCTACCTACCACTTTGGTCTTATCTGTCACATTTGAGTGTTAGAACAGTCTCACATTATAATAACTTGGGCAGATTCCATTTCAAATATGGATATTTGAAATATGGATATATGTGCCAAAGAAGAAGATTGCTTTTCCTTTATATAATAGTTATCAGTGTCATAGGAAGACCTATATGGAGAATGTCATATAGCATAGTTGGGCAATAGCTGCTGAAAACACTTTGAATTTAACTTACAGTTTTCTTATAGATATTTCATGTATGTTTATTAGATTACTGCCACATTTTTTGTTGTTATTATATCTGTATAATTAGTTTTGCTTGAGCCTATAACTTCTAGTTCATAAGATTTACTCATGTTTTTAAGTTAGAGAGAGATGTTTGCTAAACTGAATTAGTCACCAATTTATAATTATGATGGGTAGATCATATATATTTACATTTATCTTCTTATTCCAGAAATGATTTAGTAAGGAAACTTGAATTAGTTTAATTAACTTTTCAATACTGCTAATTAAAATATGTACAAAATACTTTCCTTATCTATAAAGATTGTATAGTAATATCAAGCCCTTATATCACATGTTGGAATATTTCCAAATGTACAAAAAATCAAATTGATGAGATAATAGTAATTCAAATATTTGAAGCCAACCAATTAGGATATATGTGAATGCAGGGTTAGGGAAGATCTTTTTCATTTAGAAATGGAAACCTAGACATTTACAAGATAGGCAGAGTTGACTATAGAAGAGTTAGAAAATTTTCTATGGCTCAAAATATTACAGAGTGTTAACAGAAAATCAACAGATATGAAATTGTAAGTATAAACAGATGATATACAAGAGCTTATTTGTAATAATAATAATAATAAAACTCTAGTGAATAGATAAGTAAAAGCCAAATTAACAGCAGCAACAAACTTAGTTGAGGATACAAATAGGAACTTAGAGAACTAATTCCGATGAACCCCAAATATATGAAAAGATGCTCAAATTCATCATTGTTGGGCACATGCATGTTAGAAATCACAGATATCATTTTCTACCTATTAGGCTGACAGAAATGAGAGTGACATCTATTGTTATTGGAGACAGGAAATGGGACACTCTGGTATTTTTAGCAGAGATGAGGAACTATTATATCCTTTCCTGGGATCATAACCTGGCAATTTTGTTAACATGAAAAATATAAATATCAGGCCAGCAAGTTGGGAGCAGCTGGATCAAAGAGGCCTACTGTGCAGTTCAAGACCCAGACCTATTTGACAACTATAAAAAACTATACTGTAGTCTTTTTATTTTTATTTTTTATATTTTTAGGTTTTTACCATAGAACATATGCATTCGCCAGAGAGAGAAAAAGGGAAGTGAGAAATTACCCTCCACCAGGAGGGATGGTCATGTTGTAATCCCTTCTCCTTCACTTTCTTCCTGGGATTTTGGACACACACATGCTTGTGCACAATGTGATTTTCAAGGTACCAGGCCTAGGATTTGAACTGTGGTTGACCATGTGGGAGTCTAGTACCTTAACCACAATACTACCTGCTGGCCCCTAGTAAACTCTTCTATATTGTAAACATTCATGTTAACCTTCATTTTTAATTTCTTTGAGAAAAACATTCAGAAATGCTTAATACGTATTTATTACTCAATAATTATTTGTGTAAGCAAATACATAATGGTTATGTGTCATATAGATAGGTTCTGCGAATGAAGATACATAGAGATGAAATATTTAATTTGGCTGAGGGAGGTGTCAGGGAGGGCTTCCAGGAAGAGGCAGAAGATATGTTTTAGACGGAGGGACAGCAAGGAAATATAGAATTGAGAAAGACTGTATGTTTCTGTGTCAAATGCAATGGAGCAAAACAATTAGCTAAGCAATAAATTGTAAATGGAAATTGTTGCATTTTATGAGCCTAAGACTCACTGCATGATGCATTATTTTTTATATATTACTAAGAAAGAAAAACTTAGATTTAAAAGTTTATTATATTAGCAATTATAATCATATGGTTTTTCTGGGTCAAGAATTCCCGTGCACTTTAGCATAGAGTATTCTGAGTTCAGATCTCTTACAAGTTGCCGTCAGGATGTTCAGGTAAGAGAAAAGTGGTAAGAGAATCCACATTTAAGGTGGTCAACTCACATGACTGATAGGAAAATTCGTCATTGCCTATGGAAATGCCTGAGTCTCTTAATAACACAGTAACTGGCTTTCCTCAGAGTGATCTAAAAGAGTCTTCATGTCTCTTATGATCTCATTTCAGAAATCAGTTTCCATTTCTTCTACTGTGGTATTTGTTAAAAATTAATCACTGGGACCAGCAGTTGGCATAATGGCTATGTCGCTGGAATCCCACGTAGCTGACCGTGGTTCGAGTCCTGGACCAGGTGGCTTAAACTCATGCTAGGCGCATGTGCATGCATACCCAAGATCCCGAGAGGAGAATAAAAGAGAAAGTATTGAGACATGGCAATCCTCCCGGGGGGGGGGGGGGGAGTGTTTATTTCTCACTTTCTGTCTCTCTTTCTCTCTCTGTCATTCTAGCGGGCACATGCACCCTATAGCAACAAACAAAACAAAACAAAACAAAACAAAACAAAAAACAAAAAACCTATCCCCCCAAAATGAGTCACTAAGTGAAGTCCGCTTTCAAAGGGAGAAAAATGATTTTCTATCTTTTGAAATCTCAAAGGATGAACATCAAGGAATTTATGAGTGTATTTGAAACTACGACATCTGGAAAGGAAAATATAAGTAAAAATAAAGGGGCTTAAGGTTATATTCTAAAACAACACGTTCATTATCTTATTTTTCTGAATTACTTTGCAAAATAGTTGATACTCATTATGTTCACATTTTTCAACATAATATTGTCCTTTATGCCATTAATAACATTGCTGATGAAGCATTTTTAAAAAGAATGGTAAGACTCTCAGCAAAATTGGCATAGAAGGGTCATTTCTCAACACAATAAAAGCTATCTATGAAAAACCCATAGCGAACATCTTCCTCAATGGAGAAAAGCTGAAAGCTTTTCCACTAAAAACGGATACAAGACAAGGATGCTCACTTTTTCCACTCCTTTTTAATATAGTACTAGAAGTCCTCATCAATGCAATCAGAAAAGAGGAAAAATAAAAGGTATTCAAATAGGAAAAGAAGAGGTGAAATTCTCTCTATTTGCAGATGACATGATTGTATACATAGAAGACCCAATGGTTTCCATGAAAAAATTTCTGGAAGTAATAGATGAGTACAGTAAAGTTGCAGGATACAAAATTAAATCTATAGCATTTCTATATACGAACAACAGGCAGACTGAGATAGAACTGAAGAAAGTTATTTCACTTACCATAGGCACAAAAGTATAAGATACTTAGGAATAAATCTAGCCAAAGAAGTTAAAGACCTCCACAAGGAAAAGTACAAGAAGATAAAGAAATTGAAAATGACACAAAAAAGTGGAAGTATATCCAATGTTCCTGGACTTGAAGAATTAATATAATCAAAATGACAATTTTACCCAAATTAATCTACATTTTTTTTTCTTTTTTTTGGAGAGGTTTTTGCTATAGGGCGCGTGCGCTTGCCAGACAGAGAGAGACAGAGAGATAGAAAGCGAGAAATCACCCCCCGGGGGGATGGCCACGCCGCAATCCCTTCTCCTCCATTCTCCTCTTGGGATCTTGGGCACGCACGCACACGCGCCCGGCGTGAGTATAAGCCACCGGGTCCGAGATGCGAACCGTGGTCGACTATGTGGGAGTCCAGCGACATAGCCATTATGCTAACTGCTGGTCCCATTAATCTACATTTTTAATAAAATACCAGTCAAAGTACCAGACACAGTCTTCACAGATCTAGGAAAGAAAATCATAAAGTTTGTCTAAAATCATAAAAGACCCCATATTGCCAAAGAAATTCTACACAAGAAGAGTGGAGTGGGCGGCATCTCACTACCTGACCCAGAAATATACTACAAAGCTGTGGTAATCAAAACAGCATGCTGGGACCAGCAGTTAGCATAATGGCTATGTCGCTGGACTCCCACGTAGTCTACTGCGGTTTGAGTCCTGGACCCGGTGGCTTAAACTCACGCCGGGCACGTGTGCGTGCGTACCCAAGATCCTGAGAGGAGAATGGAGGAGAAGGGATTGCGGTGTGGCCATCCCCCTGGGGGGTGATTTCTCGCTTTCTCTCTCTCTTCCTCTCTCTGTCTGTCTGGTGAGCGCATGCGCCCTATAGCCAAAACCTCTCCAAACAACAACAACAACAACAACAAAACCAGCATGCTACTGGCACAGAAACAGACACATGGACCAATGGAACAGAATAGAGTTCCCAGAAATAAATTCCCAAACATACAGTCAAATGATTTTTGACCAGTCAATCTAGTGGGAAAAGGAAAACCTCTTCAGCAAATGGTGCTGGAAAGACTGGATTTCCACTTGAAGAAAGATGAATCTGAACCCCTCCCTCTAACCTCTGACAAAAATCAAGTCAAAGTGGATCAGAGATCTAAATCTAAGACCTCAAACTATAAAACTGCTCCTGGAAAACACTGGAGAAACTCTGCAAGACATTGGGGTAGGGAAAGATTTCTTAAATAAGACCCCCCAAAGCACAGTTGATAATCCCCAAAATAGACAAGTAGAATTACATGAGACTTAGAAGTTTCTGCATGGCAAAAGACACAGTAATAGCCCTCAGAATGGGAAAATATTTTTGTAAACTATGTGTCAGATAAAAGACTGATAACCAGAATTCACAAGGAACTCAAGCAGCTGTTCCAAAAAAAGATGATCAATCCTATTAAAAGATGGGAGAATGAGTTGAAAAAACCACTCTCTAAAGATGAGAAACAGATAGCTAAAATACATATGAAAAAATGCTCAACATCCCTTATTGTAAGCGAAAGGCAGGTCAAAACAATGAGATACCACCTAACCCCAGTCAGAATGACTAAAATTAAAAAAACAAACAAAAAAACGATAAGTGCTGGCAGGGGTGTGGTGAAAGGGGAACTCTCTTACACTGTTGGTGGGAATGTAAATTAGTCCAGCCACTGTGGAGAACAATTTGGAGATTCCTCAAAAATCTACAAATAGAACTACTATATGATCCAGCAATCCCACTCCTTGATATCTAACCAAAGGTCAGAAGAATACTTAATCGGAAAAGTGCTTGCACATTGATGTTTATTGTGGCACCATTCACAGTTGCTAAGTCACGGAAACAACCCAAATGCCCATGACCAGATGAATGGATAGAAAAACTGTGGCACATATACTCAATGGAATACTATTCAGCCATAAAAAACAACAAAACCCTGCTTTTGACTGGAAGTGGATGAATATGGAAGATTTACTGCTGAGTGAAGCAAGCCAGGCTATGAAGGAGAGGCATTGCATGTCCCCACTTAAGAGTGTCCACACTCTATGACTGAAACAAATTGACTAAAGGATATAGAAACACAGTATATAGATGTAAATATAGTGTGTGTTAAAGATATAGTGTGTGTGAAAGAGGAGGGTCTGAGGAAGGACATTTAGAAGAAAAATAGGCAAAGCATTAATGGCACAAAGAAAATGGTATTATCTGTGGAAAATATTTTGTAGTTTTATCAACTGTACTAGGGAGAAATGTTCACCTGTTAAAATACCCATTTTGTAAGGCAAATAATGTGATTGAATGTATAAAAGAAAATGAAATTTAAAAAAAAAAAGAATGGTAAAGTATTGGCTCCCAGATTTTTTTCTCAAGCTGCTGTCATGAAAATTGCAAGTTTTGGGACCAGCAAGTGGTACAGTGGTTAAGGCACTGGATTCCACTGGCCAACTGTGGTTCGAGACCTGGACTTGGCAGCTTGAAAATCATGCTGGGCACATGTGCGTGTGTGGCTAAGAATTCTGAGAGGAGAATGGAGGAGAAGGAATTTCCATGTGGCCATACCCATTAGGGAGTGATTTTTTTTTTTTTACTTCTGCTGTCTCTCACCAATGAGTGCATGTGCCCTATGGCAAAATCCTAAAAGAAGATAACTACAAGTTTTGATGCCAATGTTCCTTGATATTATCATAATATGTCAATGAAAAGTATTTGGTGAACGATCAGGATTCGTTTTTCTTGCTACAGTGGTTTTCAGATGATCTTCTCCTGATTGGAATGTGGAAGGAGTTTCTAGGTCTAGATATATCACAGGAGTAACAAGCCAAGTTTTTGTATGCATAGACAGTAACAATTGTCACAGCTGTCAGCAAGCCAACAAGTATTGATTTCATTAACTTTTAAGACATACCCCTGATTTCAGATTGTTAAAATTTAAACAGACATGTTTATTGTCTGAACACTGCTATTAGTTATTCTCTTAGCTCAGTCCCCCCACCCCCGCCACACACACACACACACACACACACACACACACACACTTTGTGGCTATCATCTTCTTTCTTTGGTAATCGCTTTACTTCTGGTGGAACTGGTCTTCCTCACTCTAACCAGTTTTAGTGGAAGCTGGAAGACACCAGACCTCAGCTATTGGCTGCAGTGGTGGGTCCCCCAGCTGTATCTACATGGACAGGCCCCTGACCATGGAAATCTGTTCAAGGACAGACACATGACTCAGTCCGATCGGTGTTTTGTGGATATGGAGGTGTTTATATATATATAACAATATAAATAAAAAACATATATATGTAATATATATAACATATATATTACATAGATATTATATATATATATATATCTCCATCCATATATAAAATTTTATTCAACTTTATTTATTTACTTATTTTAATTTGACCAGAGAGGGATAGAGTGAGATAGAGAAAGGGAAAGTGAGAAAGCAATCCATGGTCAGCCATGCGGGAGTCAGCGCCCCTAACCACCACACCACCTACCCTCATTTAGGGTTATAATTTTAAAATGTAGGTAGCCAAATCATCCACTTTTCCATTATTGTTTCTAAGTAGGAAAGATGAAAGAGATTTCAGTTTCTTTTGTAGCCATGTGTCTGGCTTGGTGTAGCTACGGTCAGAACTTGCAGTAGAAAATGATGAAGCTCGTGGATTTTTGCAAACAAATAACCTGCCTAATGTGGTTTGAATTGGACCTCTGTTTTTGCACATTAAAAATTGTGGGACCAGCAGGTGGTGTAATGTTTACATTGCTGGGCACACACATAGTTGACCATGGTTTAGGTCCCAGACCCGGCAGCTTAAAACTCATATTTGGCATGTGTGCATGTGTGCCCAAGATCCAAAGAGGAGAATGGAGGAGAAGGAATTGCAGCATGCTCATCCTCCTTGGGGAAATTACTCATTTTCTGTGTCTCTCCAGCCAGTGCATGTGCTCCATAGCAAAAATTCCTCTTAAATTTTTTTTTTTTTGTGTGTGTGTGTGTGAGTGTATAAAATACAGGGCTGTCCAATAGCACAGCACTAAAATGTCATGCTCTGTGAGCCAGACCCATGGGAAAGTATCCAGTTAGCATCCAGAGACCACCCTGATTACCTGGGCATGTATGTGCCCATGATCCAGGCTGGCAGGTGTGGGGGTGAATCACAATGTCCAGACCTTGTCAGGGGTGCTGGAGCTCTGTTTCACTTTCACTGTCTCTCTTTTCATGGAATAAAATCACATTTTTAAATTTATAAAATGTAATTTTATTATATATCATTGGTATTCTCCCTTTACAGTGAAACTTAAAAGTCAAATTAACCATGAAAGCTAATGTCATTTTCATTTTGTGAATTTGCTTGTAACCCACCCTATTATTTTTTGTAAACTTTGGAGTTCTGTAACTGAAGATTCTTCTGTTACATATTTTTTTTTTTTTTTTTTAAAGAACCTTACCCTTGTTGGGAAAGAAATAACTGTTTATTTATGACATGACTGTTATAGTCACCAAAAAGTGAGCTTTTGGTTTACAGCTAATAAGGGAAGATAATTATGGAATTGTTCGATATCTGAAAAATAATGGAGACATTAGGCATTGCTTAGTGGCTTTTATGTGGTTTGCTTTTGGTTTGACCAAATATATTTGACTGAGAGGAAATGTCATTTGGAATTAAGAAAATTGAAAGGTCTCAGCCATCCCAAGAACCAGGAAACACGGAACGGTCCAGTTTATACAAAGGAAAGTTGTTACTCCAGGCATCACACCGCTAAAGATGGTTGTTCAGGAGAATAGAGAGTCAGGTGAGATGTGAATTCCAGTAATATTCATGTACTGCTTACACACAGGTCACCTACATGTGAAAAACCAGCCATTACTAAAAACACTTCCTTTTAATAGGCTTCTTTGGTTTCTTTCATCAGCATTTGTGACTTTTACCATATAGATCCTATGCATTTAAGTTTTGGCTGAAATATTTTGTTTTCTTTGAAGTGATTATAAATGGTCTTGTATTTAAAATTTTGTTTCCCACATAATTGTTATTAGTATGTAGGGATGGTATTGATTTTTCTCTGGGGATGAAGAGATCCTAATGTGTACAGTGATTCTATTGGTTTCCATAGGAAACAATGAGTCACAGAAACTTCCTATTTAAGCAAAATCTTCAGTTTATTTGAAATAGCTTTTTCTAAGGTCTTATATAATGTTCAACCACATCATATGCATCTTTTAAATGAAAGATTTATCATTTTATTTTTGGAAAAAATTTTAGCAGCAAACATAAGATTCTTCTAGGGAAAATAATTATTGAAATAAGTGAATGACCCATGATGATTTTAAAATATATTTATAGTGTAATATATTCAGAAACAATCATTTAAGTTTAATTTTTCCCTTTTATTTTAGAATAAGTTTGTTTTGAATATCTGCTTAGTTTTCAAAAGTCAGCCTGATCAGCGGGGCCTCTAAAATCCCTCAATGTATCTTTATCTAAATAGGTACACATTAAGCATAATGATTTAGACATCTAGCTAATGGCATTTCAAATCAATTATACATATCGACATCTCTTATTCAATCAGGTATTTAAGTATATGTTGGGTAAATTCAGTGGCGAGCAATGCATATTCATATCTTAAGTCATACAGTGATTTATGTGTGGTTTTCTTGATAAACTAAGGTTTGCTAGTAACTTTGTTATTCTGTGATAAGACTCCCCTTTATTAGTTAATGTTGGCTTTCATGCCTTCTCACACTATTCACTACCACCCTTTACGGTTTGCAGAGTTACGACTACTATAAATAAAGAAGGCATGAGGAGAAGGAAGAGAGAGAACAGACAATTTATTTTCATGCATTTTTGGCTACCATCTAAATCACAATGTCAGAGGAAAGTGGAGTTTAATGGTCATCCTTAACAAGTTTAGGGGGAAAAATGTGCGTTTTTACTTCCTCCATGTTGTGTTTTATGGTTATATCACATTTGGTTCAGAATAATGATGATTCAGTAATGACATTTTATTATTCAAGCTTGATGAATAGGATTGGGAAGGGTTGTTTATTTTATCCTTCCAATTCACTGTAACTAACGGTTTGACAAGAGTGAGAGACATTGACTGATGCTGCACAGGGACTGTGTTTAATGTTTTTTAATGAAGTGCTGGAGTTAAAATGGAAACATCTCTGGTCTAATTCAGTCTGTGGCAGGTAAAGCTTATTCCTTCTAGTATGTGTGCTGGAGCTCTGTCCAGCTTCATTTCACACACATGTTCCGAGGATTAGAAACACAAATGTGTGGGGTCCTATGTATACATACTCAGTCATCTTTTTCAGTTATCTAATTTTGTCTTATGTGAAAAATCCTTTGCTTCAAGTGAAATCATATATGAGAAATATTCTGGGCGTTCCAAGAATAAAAAGCATACAGTGGAGCTCCTTTGGTTTAAGGTGGTCTGAGAAGCTCTGCCTTGTCAGCCTCCCACTGCTCAGAAGGGCCTCTACTGATTTGTTACAAAGTATGTAAATAGGGATTCTTGCTAATCCTTTCTTTGCTACTATATTTCTTAGATTTATTTCTTTAATGCATGGTATGCCTTTAGATTGTAAGAGAGTTTGAAAATGGTTCACTGATACAGTTAAGCTAGTTTGGATGGAATATATCCATTGCTGCCTTATTTTCTTTAATTCATAAACTGATGAATTTAGCCACTTTAGCCAAGATGACTGGAAAGGAAGGTGATTTTTAAAGAAGTGAAAGGTTTAATATATTGGAAATGGAATCCATTCAAAGTAAATGTACAAAATTCCATTATACTTACCGTTTTGGTGTTTGTTTCCTGATGTTGTCAGTGTAAATAGAGTGAAAGTGAGAAAGATAGATGTTTAAAATGAATTGCTCTGTGCAGTTAACATTAGTATATTAGATACTGTTATACTAATAACTTTTATAGGAAATCAAACATAATAGGAATTAAAAATGCAGCACAACCAGAAATATTTCCTTTTTCAATTATTTGAGGTTTGAATCAATAGTCTTTGCTTAAAGCTTTTAATGTTTTTAGTATAATTATGATTGTGATTATTTGTCCTCTGAAAGTTGGAAGAAAATGTTCAGCTATTCAAATAGAATGCTAATGTGGCTTTTTTTGGCCAAGACTGTATATAGTGAAACAGGCTTTGTTGTATCAACAGACTGTGAGTAGTTGGAGGGTTGACTTGTGGACCTGTTCATTCATCATCCTTCTGAAAGAGCCAGGAACCACCCATCACATTCTTTTTTTTTTTTTTTTTTTTTTCTTTTTTCAACAAACATCTTGCTGTGCCACAGTCGTCCTGCCTCAGCCTCCCTTCTTGGACTACAGGAGTACACCACCAAGACAGCTGCCTTTTTAGACAGTCTCACTGTGCTGTCCCATTGGCCTTCTTGGAGCTTAAGATCGCATGTTCTTTTTATGATTTTTAATCATTTCAACAAAAATTTTATTCTGAGATCACAAGACAGTATTATTATCCTTTCAAGTATTATAATAAAGATTTAGTCATCACTGCCTGGATCTCAGTGGGATTTCTAGATACACCTTGGTGGATAGCTTGATAGGAAATTTGCATGTAGGAAGGAAAGAAATAATTATTTGAAAAGCAGTTACAAGTTATAGAAGAATTTAAAAAAAGAAGATAAATGGTAGTGCCTTTGTAATGAAATATTTTAGCCATTTAGAGGACAGTAGAATATCCCCACTCAAGATTTAAAGAGTGAATGAACGTGTGTGTGTGAGCACACGCATGTACATACATATACACCCCCCAGTTGTATACAGAAAAGTCCCTATATTTTCTTCCATTGTAAATAGAAGCAATAAAAACTACCTTATTAGATTACTTTGAGGATGAAATGAGATAATATCTAAACTGGAAGGTTGTAATTACTTGACAAATGGCAGCCATTATTAGAAGTGTTATTTTAAAGAACAAAGTACAGTTTCCATTCTTCCCAGCATCTTAGAGAATTTCATGAATGTAGTATATCTATGATTTCAGTAATGGTTTACCACTGGGCTTATCTTCCTTTTCTTTAAGGGCTTAATTAGATTATTTCTTTAACTGGATTCAGTATTACATTTGTTCTTTTTTAATAATCCAACCAAAAGAAAAACATAGATGTAAAACAAAAGGCAACTCACCTTACCAACCCCAATGTTTTTATCAAGATTAAAGAAGCAATTTAAGAATTTAGACACAGAAAAAAAAAAAAAGCACCAACGGGAAATAATAATGCCTGTAATTATACCAAGTAGGACTATGTACTGTTAACACCTTGGAGTATTTCTCACTAATTTCGTGCTCGTGAGTGTGTGATTGTACATACCAATATAGGATTCATACTATAGAGGTCATTTCAATTTCACTCCCCTTAGAAATATTTGTGAGTACTTTTCCATTTCATGTTATATTCCTTAAAATTAACTCTGTTTTATTGATGCTGACAATTTACAGTGTTTATTATGTGCCAGTCAGTGTTCTGACATCTTTTCATAGGTTGACTCACTTTACTTTATTTTTTAAGAGAGATTTTTGCTATAGGGTTTATATGCTCACCAGAGAGACAGAGACAGAGAGACGGAAAGCTAGAAATCGCCCCACAGTGGGAATGGTCGTGCTGCAATCCCTTCTCCTCTATTCTCCTCTCAGAATCTTGGGCACAAATGTACACATGTCTGGTGTGAGTTTTAAGCCACCAGGTCCAGGACTCGAACCTCATTCAGCTATGTGGGAGTCCAGCGACGTAACTACTACATCATCTGCTGGTCCCCACTCTTTTAACTTTTTACTCTGAGAAGTAGGTGCTGTTATTATCCTTATGGAACAGATGAGGAATTTGAGGTACAGAGAGGTTAAAGAAATTGTTTGAGGTCAGAGTTAGGATTCAATCCTAATTTGCATGTTTTGGCACCAAACGAAACAAAAACTATCTGATAACTTATTAGTGATTCATTTACTTTGCATATGAACGGTTAATGATTATCATGAAGCTAGTGACTTAATTTTTTTCCTTTTGGAAAATACTTCCCTTCAAACACTGAGTACATAGATCTGTTTTAGGTATTTAACAAAGCTTACTGGGGAAAAAAGTGAGACTGTAAACTTTTGTCTGGTTACATTGTTCTTTTAACTGTGACAAAACATTTTCAATGCTTTAGAGCCTTTAGACTCTATAAGGTTTAGTTTGTAGCAGTGGATACAGGCGTGGGAGCCAACAGGGTCAGCATCTCTGAGAGCTCAAACGTTTTGCGCTGTGTGTTCCAAAACACCCTACCTGGCAGCGCAAATGTCGTAAAGTTCTTGTTTGTTTTAGATTTTCTCATGGTCCCAATGACCTAGTTACACAATTAAGAACAATTTACTGAATCTGAAATAGTTTAAGATGAATAATTAATACTTGTTCATGCATTCAATTATATGTCTCATTTTTTATCAGGATGCAGGGACTTAAAATATTGACATAGGTTAACATTTAGAGAGGTATGTTTAGCTACCCACAGTATCAACTTTCTGAAATGTATTTTACCCACTGTCTCATTCAGTGTTTGTAGTGCTTGACTACAACAGCAATATTTAGTATTCACGTCTTGTTGATATTGATTTATTAATACTTGTTTAAAACAGCATTTGAATAATTTTTTCTTGATAATTAATTCTTAACTTCAAATAAAATGTACAGGGGGCCCAGCAGATGGTGTCGTGGTTATGTCGCTGGACTCCCACACTGCTGACCATGGTTAGAGTCCCAGACCTGGTGGCCACTCATGCCACGTGCATGTGCCTGCGTGCCCAAGATCCCGAGAGGAGAGTGGAAGAGAGGAGATTGCGGTGTGACCATTCCCCCGTGGGCTGTGATTTCTCACTTCCCTTCTGTCTCTCTCTTTCTCTCCAGCGAGTACATGCACCCTATGGCAAGATACTCTTAAAAAAATAAAATGCACAGGTTTATATAAGGGCAAGGTTTCTCAGCTTATTTTTTTTGCATTTTCTTGCTGTTATGTTTAGTGATGGCAATAATGTATTAGACTTTCCTTTTACTAAAAATTTTACAGTGTTTTCCATTAGAAGGGAGTGCTTAGTGAGTGATTAGATTCATGTGAACAAAAATGGTGAGAAAATTTTTGTTCTTAAATGGAGAAAATACTTTAATGAGCCTCCATCTTGAACAGCTGCTAACTCATGGCCCAATTTCACTTCTATTACTCTTCCCCACTGGATTATTTGAAAGCAAATGGAAGTTATTATGCCATTTTTGTCCATAAGAAGGAAGTTATTTTAAGAAATTATTCCTAGTCTTTGTTTTGTGTGGTTGCACTAATATTACCATAATAGACTCAAGCTTCTATTAAAAATGCTGCAGGGCCTCATTTGGCACGCGTGAATTAAGCCAGATGCCTAGGGATGTGAAAACAGATGGATTTTTATGTTTTAGATGTTGTGATCAAACATGCCACAAATCTTTCATTTGGCTTTTCAAAATAGAAATACTGAATTATCTTTGATGATTTCGTTTCTTCCTCCTCCCCTTTCTGATAGGTCTTCAAATTCCATTGATATTTTTAGTTTTATTTTTTAAATTCCTCTTTAATAAACCTTCAACTCTATATGTCCACGGCTGCCACCTTCCATTGGAGATCATTACAGTTCTCTTAAGCTTTTTCCCTGACTACATTTCCCTTTGTGTTATAATTCATCTCTTGGACTGTCCTTCCAAGCAGTTCACCATATCCCTTTACAGTATCTACAGTGTTTATTCTATAGCACGTAAATTTCTTTTTCTGATGCTCAATTTCTTCTGCAAGCTGACCCTGTTTAACCTCATCTTTTTCCATTGGCCAATGTAAACCTTTCAGGCTGTTTTCCAGAGTAGCCATCACGGGTGCCAGGCCACACTCATTCTAGTTTCTCTGCCTTGGCTTCTGTTCTTTACTTCATTTGTAAGCCTGTTCTCTTTCTCTGTGATCTATAGTCTGCCCTTCCATCAAAGCTCTTTCTCTTCTACCAAGTCTTATTTTTTTTTTCTCCTTTTAAAGTTCATTTTCTTAGAGAGACAGCACTCCCAACAGGGTTTTGATGTTGGCCCACCCCCAGCCTTCAGGCCAACCCTGATTGTGGGCATGTGTGTGCTTAAAGGTACTCAGGGAGCTCTGCAGAGCAAATCCAGAATTGTCCTGCAGGGGTCACCCTAGCGCAGCGCCTTGTTCTACTGCACTGTTGTCTGGCCCATTAAGTCCTTGAGGCCTCCAGGCTTACACTGATCTTTCCCTGTCAGAATTTCCATAACTGAATAGTTGATGCTATGAAATGAAGTCTTTGGTTGGACATTATTCTTGTATTACCTTCCAGTTGTTTACAAATTTTTGTGTCTAAACTGTATAAATGTCTTCCTGGGCATGGGGACTTTCCCTCCAATGTTGTATATATGATACCTACTTCAAATATATCTGTTAATTAAAATTTGAATATGAAGTAAACTTGGACTGTTATGACTATCTTGTTTTTTACTATAATGCACTTTCTTTTGTCTTTTTAAATTTTTTTCGAGGACTATTTTCCTCTCACTGTGGTACTTCTAGCCATTGTGCCGGTTATTTCTTTCCATCCTTACGAAGGTGACTCAAGAGGGGCAGGCAGGCAGTGTCCTCAAGTAGTCATGGTCCTTCTGTCATCATGCCTGTTCTGTTGGTGAACGGGCTAATATTGAGGATTGGTTTCAGTAGTTGGTAAATCTGAACACCCATGCCTCAAGCAGCAGGGAGAAAGGAAGTTGGGTCTAAGATTATTTGAAAACCTTTAAAAAGACGTTTTAAAAAAATAATAGGCTAATTAGAACAGCAAAAAAAAGCTTTGTATTTTCTTCCACTGGCAAATGTGTCTTAGAACAGGAAGGAGAGGAAATGAAATGTAGCTGTTCAGAGCCAGGTCAGAGAAGACTAAGTGTAATGTGAGTATATGAAAAAAAAATGCAAAATAGAGAATAGTGAGTAGTAAGAGCAGTTCCACGTAGGGAGGGGAAGCCTGAGAGAATAGTTATTGGAATCTGAAACAGGAAGGGAAAAAATGCATTGAAAATTTAAAAAGAAAAATAACAAGAGTGCCCAGTAGTTGGGGAGGAAAAGAATGTAGTATCCTTATTGTTAGGGATAGGACTAATTATCATAGATATATTCTACCAGTTCTCTTATTGTTTAAAAGAGGGAAAAGGGGGACCAGCAGTTAGTATAACGGCTATGTTGCTGGACTCCCATGTAGTCGACTGCGGTTCGCGTCCCGGACCCGGTGGCTTAAAACTCATGCTGGGCGCGTGTGCGTGCGTGCCCAAGATCCCGAGAGGAGAATGGAGGAGAAGGGATTGCGGCGTGGCCATCCCCCCTGGGGGGTGATTTCTTTCTGTCTCTCTGTCTCTCTCTCTGTCTGGCGAGCACACATGTCCTATAGCAAAAACCTCTCCAAAATAATAAATAAATAAATAAATAAATAAATAAATAATTTTAAAAAAGAGGGAAAAGGAGCAAAAAGCTAATGAAAACTTTTAAAATATTATTGTCAGAAGTTACTCTTAGAAATTGAGAAAAATCTGTTATTAATCATCTAAACCCGTCAGTAGTCATGGTGATTTGGATAATTTGGCATTGCTGGCCATGCTCTCCCATTTGCGGTCCAGCTCATCTGGGTCTCAAAATTATCTCAACCTGGATTTCAAAGTGAATAAAAGTAACATTTTAGACATAGCCACTTCATCTTCTAGATCTGTGTTGTTCAGAATATGGTAGCCACTAATCACATGTGGCCTTTACATTTAAATGAATTAAAAATACATAAAATTTGAAATTCACTTTCTCCCTTTCCCTAGCCACATTGCAAGCGCTCAGTGGCCACCATGGATGGGGCATCTGCTTTAGGACAGCACAGGTGTGAGGAGTTGGCCAGGTCCATCACACAGTAGCCTCCTATTGCAGGAATCGAGTCCAAATGATCCATTTATAGGTGGAAGAACCTACAGGTTGTAAATATGTTAAAATGTAAATTTGATCTTAAATGGGCAAACATTTTGCTTTCACAATTAAAATTCACATGTTAAGCATACAGTCTTCTCTTATAATAGAAAAAGAACAGAATTGTTTATAAAGTGATGCATTTCAGTTGCAAAAAGTTTATTGACAAGAGTGCATAAATTGTTCTTTTTCTTTCTGTTTCAAGTTTTTTTTTTTTTTTTTTTTTTTCTGGATGCCTTCTTAAGCCCCTCAGAATTTTCAGATCACACGGAATAGGCATATATATCCCCTAAGCCTTTGACTTGAGTTATAACAGAATTTCAGGCACAGAAAAGACAAAAGTTGTATTTTATTTCATAATGAATTTTAAAGGTCTTTATGTGGCCTTGCTGATGAATGAAATGTCTTCTGTAATTATATATTTGGAAATTTTGTGTATTTGAGTATCGTGTTCCTGTTTTGCCTCATGATAAGATTCCCCCACTCCGAAATCTCTCACTGGGAACAATGCATCATTATTTCCAATACAAGGCCCGGGGAATTGTTTCCAACCAGTACTCTGGGTGGGTCTAGCCAGGCAAGTTGCTGAAAACCACTCTGACCGTTCACGTACTAAAGGTGAACTTTGGCTGGCTCCTGATGGCTGACAGATGTGGACTTTGCTTCACCTGAGTAGAGCTCGGCACTATTCCGACAGCAGAATGTCTTTACATTTTTCAGTGCTCTGAACTGACATTATGTTGGATGAAGGAAGTTATTATTGAACTAGAAATCAAATAGTATTTTTCCCATATGCACATAATCATTCATTATATCACAGGAAATATTTTTTAATAATTATTTAATTTTATTTTTATTATTATTATTTAATTATTATTTTTAAAGTTGAACTCTAGACAGAGTGAGTAAGAGAGGGAAGGTGAGAAAGCAAGCCACCAGGTCTGGGACTCAAACTATGATTGGCCATGTGGGAGTTCAGCACTTTAAACACTATGCCACCAGCCAACCCTGACAGGAAATATTCTTGATTGATGAAATTATAGTCATTAATAGTACATTTTTTATTTTTTTAAAAAATTTGCCATATGGGACATGCACTCTAGAGATGGGGAGAGAGGGAGAGAATGTGAGAATGCACCCTCTAGGTGGGATGACCACACCACAATCCCTTTTCCTCTGTTCTCTTCCTGGGATTTTAGCATGCATGCACTTGCACCCAGCAGTTTGTCAAGCCACTAGCTCTGGGACTTGAACCTTACTGTCGGTCATGTGGGATCTAGCCATGTTAGCCATCATACACCTGGTTGGTCCAATAGTATATTTTTTAAAATAAAACTAAACAACAAGTATATAGAAACTGTTCTAAATAAGGAGAACCATACTTGAAGATCCTCCCAAGAGGATTCATAAGAATGTACTTTCTGTGTCTGGCTTCTTTTAATCAATAAAGGGATTCTGAGGTTTATCCACGTGAGTGCATGTGTCTGTTTGCTTGCTTGCTTGTTCCTTTTATCTTTGTTCTTGAATAATGTAATTTATTAATTGAATATATAACACATTTTATCAGTTCTTATGTTGATGAGTTGTAGCTGATATTTTCAGTTTTGTTTTTATTAATAATGTCATTATAAAACTCTAATGCATATCATTTTGTGGGAAAGAAAAGGTAACTATAAGTCAATGGACACATCAATTAGCTTGATTTGTGCAATTATTCCATACTATACATGTATCAAATATCACATTTTATACCTTAAATATATACAATTTTCATTTGTCAAGCATATCTCAGTAAAGCTGGAAAAAATCTTTGTGGGCATATGTTTTAACTTATCTTGGATAAATAGCATAGAGTAATTGTATATTTATTATAAGAACTTGCCAACAGGCTTTCCAAGTGTTGAATCATTTCATAATTCTAGTAGCAACTGTACGAAGTTTCAGTTACTTTATATGCTTTCTTAACATTTGGTGTTTGTCTTAATTTTAGATATTCTGATAGATCAAAAGAACATGATTGTGGTTCTAATTTGCATTGTCCAATACTAATGATGTTGAACGTCTTTGCATGTGCTTGTGAAGCCATTCATGTGTGTGTGTGTCTTTGTGTGTGAAGCATCCAAGTCTTTTGCTTAGTTAGTAATCTTTTTATTACTGATTTGTAGGAATTGGATACATATTCAAGATATAAATAATTATCACAAATGTATTGCAGATTATAATCTCTTGATCTATGGCATTCCTTTTAGATTTTCTTAATGGTTGTTTTTGGTGAATAAATGCTTTAAAGCCAATTTCTATGACACCTGATTTATCTATTTTTAAAAATGTTCAATGTTATTTATATCCTAAGACATGAAGCCTGGCCTTGCCTTCCTCAAAGTCATTCAGAACTTTTTCTGTGTTCTCTTTTAGAAGCTTTGTTGTTTAGCTTTTTACATTTATATCTGTGATGATCTTAAGTTTATTTCTGTATGTGGTGTAGAGTAGAAGTCTATTTTTTACTCCACTTATGAAGTTGTTCCAACAACATTTGAGTAAAAGACATTGTCTGTTCCATCCTCATAGTATCGTATTCTTGTTTTATACATTGAATTTCTTCCCAAATCTATGAGTATGTTAAAGTTTCTTCATGCATCCCTACCTTCGTGACTTTTGCTCTCACCTGTATTCTTAGTGTTCTTTGGGAATCCTTAGTTTTCTGTCTGTATTTCTGATTTTTCTCTGGCTGTCTTTTCATATTAAGAATAAGGAAATAGGGAGAACGACTTTGTATGTAGTCAGATTCTTGCACTGAGCATTTTCATTTCCAAGTGATACGTAGGATAGAGGATAGGGTATCCTCTAAGTCTCAGGGGGTACCAACACATTCCGGAGTTGTCTTCATTCCCTCCAGAGAGGTTTATTTTCTTTGTAGAACAGCCCTAAAATCTTGTCTTTGGCAAATTCTTGGTTGCTCTTCTTAGACCGAGGTCAGGAATTGGGGTACTTCACGCACAGACTTTTTTCCTTCAGGTGTTTTAGTTTATTTTGCTGTTCAGCACCCTATCTTTGAAATGATTCCATTTCATGTTCCTGATCAGATTAACAAAGAATTTACATAATTAGTTCATTCAGCTGTAAGCCTCCTAGTCTCATGTTTTCCTTTAGACTTAGAGACTGAAAAATTTCCAACTCTTAGTTTTTTTGTTATTTCTACTTTGCAGTTAATTCTTATTGCATTGCGATTGTGGATTATCATCTGATTCATTTTTGGTATTTGGAATTTTCATGATATTTTCTTTGAGGCTTGGACATACAGATAGTTTTTATGAATTTTCAATGGACCCTGGAGAAGATATGTTTTCTGATTATAGTGTTTGATATACTTTACTTACTTGTACCTCACTAGTTATTTTAATTTAATTTTTTTTGAAAGGTTTTTGCTATAGGGCCAGAAAGACAGAGAGAGAGACAGAAAGACAGAAAGCGAGAAATCAGGAATGCAAGCACCCTCGACAGGGGTCATCCTAGAGAATTAATCACTGTTATGCCATTGTACAGCCCCGAGAGCAAAGCCTTAGTAAGAGGAAGAGGGACAGTGGTGTCTAAGGTGAGAAGGAAGGAGTGGGGCAGCACAAGGGGAAGAGTAAGAGGGGCTTCCGGCAGAAATAGCTACAAAGTCTGAAATGAGTGGCTGCTAGTCACGGTTCCTTGCAGGTCTTGGTTTTTGAAATGGTAAGTAGGAAGTTTTGTAGGCTTTAAAATGTTCGCAGATGGGTGTTTATTTTCGTTAACTCGAAATGCTTGAATCTAGATAGTGTTTTCATTTCCTACAAGGACGTCTTCAGTTCTTCAAGTATCTGAAATGTTTCTGGAAAGTCTATGGCTAGCTCACTGTATTTAATTTTGGTTGTTTTTCCCCATTGAAGAATAATTTTGAATGTTTATTTTTAAGTACGAGCAATTTTAATTACCAGCCCTGACCCAACACTGTCATCTGTTTGGTGTGTTCTGATGTGCTTGGGCCCTTTCAGTCTATATGTTTAAGCCTTCGGTTAATTCTGGAAATTTTGCTTTGTTCTGTATTTGTCTTGGGAAAGCAGTTTTACACATGTAATTAAAAAGAATCGTTTCATATTTTCTTTCAGTCTTTTCTAATTCCTTGTTAATTCCCATTTCCTTTTGCTTATGTATCAATTTTGTCTTCCATGTCTCTTACTGGATTTTCAACAATGCTTATTCTTTAGATTTAATTGATTTAATTTGTATAATGAGCTCTGCAACCTTATAATTCGTCTTCTGTGGCTTTACCATGTCCTTCACAGGCTCTTACATCTCCTCTTTGAACCTCTTACTTGTTCATTAAGTTCTTTTTTTAATAGGGATATTTCTAGTAATGTTTTTCATTTGCTTCACGGCAACTTTTTCCTGGTGAAACCCTCCTTGGCTTTTCCTTTCGCTTCTCCCTGGTCCTTTCTCCTCCATACCCTTGCTTTTCTTTACTCCCTTCTTTTTTTTTCTTTCCCTCCCCCACTCTCCTTCAACAACCTTGTCTATTCTAGATCTGTACTAGTTCCCTTTTTGTTTTTAGGTTTTTGCCATACGGTGTGTGCACTCGCCAGAAAGACAGAAACAGTGTGAAGGAAAGCAAGAAATCACCCTCCAAGGGGAATGGCCTCGCTGAAATCCCTTGTCTATTCTCCTCCTGGGATTTTGGTGCATGCATGTATACAGACCTGGGCCAGGACAGATCTCTGTCAACGGTGTGGGAACCCACTGCCTTAACGACCATGCCACCCGCTGGCCCCTGCTAGTTCCTTTTTATTAATCCTTGGATGAATTGAGTTTATCCTGGGCCACTGATGAGAAACAGGTTTGTGTGTGCGAGGGTAGCAGGGGTTCTTTGTGTACTCCGTGTTCCACCGTAACAGTGGCCACCAGCGCTATTCACAATTCAGTCTTTCCTACATTGCCTCAGTGGCAGAGTGTTTCCTAGCAAAGGCCTTTTCTCAGCATCTTCTACTCCTGCTTGCGTTTTACTCCTCTGGCAGCTCTTCCACTTGTACAGGGAGTCTTTGAAAAGCTTGTAGAACATGTGTATTATGAAAAAAAAAATTCATGGATTCCAATTTTTGGGGGTGGAAGTAAATGCTGGCTTTAACTCCGTTATTTTTAAATGAACTTTTCAAAGTCTCCTTGTGTTGTGACTGAGGTGATAGATTTTGTCTTGTTTTATTCAAGATGAAATTTTCATTCCTTTTTTCATTGTACAGTTTTAGGATAAAGGATAGAGACTGCTCTCTCTGCTATCTTAAGGCAAGGTTTTATTTCTTTTAGTATTTCAGTAAATTTGTTCCAACTAACAAGCCTTCTTCAGAGTAATGTTTAGAATTTGACTTCCTGGGTTTTTCCCATCCTCCTTTCATTGCCTGGTGGTTTCCCTTATGATTGTTAATTGTTTTTACTGTATTTCATTGTCTGTGGTTTGAGTTCCTGGATGGAGTAACTTGGGAAAAGTGGGTCATTTCAGTGCTGTGAGGATCGTTTGTTTTGAGGGCACACCTTGGCATTACATTTATTAAAACTATTGTAGGGATCAATATTTCCACCTCAGTTCATTTCTCTGGGCATCTTGTACTTCTTTGTGCATTTATGAGGTGTGTATTTTATGAATTATTAAACGAGCTGGAAT
Source organism: Tupaia tana (assembly GCA_026018925.1). NCBI lineage: Eukaryota > Metazoa > Chordata > Mammalia > Scandentia > Tupaiidae > Tupaia > Tupaia tana. The sequence continues at coordinate 11,156,067 of JAKSZU010000003.1, forward strand.
GGATCTTCTAAAGAGTAAGTTTTTCTTGCCTGCCACCCCCCTGGAGGCAGTGCTTTCCTTTTCTTATTGAGTTCTCCTTACCGTTAGCAACTTAGCATTGCTTTTTAAGCTCCAGGATCAAAGGTGTAATTAAAAAAAATACGTAGTTCTATACTTTGGTGTGAGGGAAGATAGTTACTTTAGTTTCTGTCATCAAATACCAAAAGTTATTGTCAGATACACTACAGCCAAAAAAGGAGAAAGGAAAAGAAAATTCCACTGCTGGCAAGTCAGTGAAAATGACTGATAGCATGTGTGGCCGTGCAGTACTTATAATTGTTTCAAATTTACAAACACAACAATGAAACACGTTTCACATAATGAAATATTTATTTTTATCCATCATGCTTGCCAGCTGCTCTCTATTCATCATGTTTGCAAACAACTCCAGCATTTCTTTAACATGAGCCAAATGTAATTTCCAGCTGTCGAAATGAAAGTTTTATAAAAACTGTATTCCTTCCTTCCACGAGAGCAAGAGGCACAGAGAGAGGGAAGGGCTCCCCTAACAGGGTCCTCATCCCAAGTTTACCCTGAGTCTCACTGGGCTTTGCTGGTGGGCACACCTGTGCCTAACATGTTCAGGGACTGAAGGCAAGACCTGTTCCATGTGGGCTCAGTCACGTTATCATTGTGCCACCACTGGCCTACTTCCGTTTATAAGTCCTGATAGAAACTATCATGTAACCAGTCTCAGTAACCCCCTTTTGTTCTTTTTACCTTTCCACTGATTCCTTTTTCTTGATTTTATTTATACTCATAAATGAAAGTGTTCTTTAGTGAAGCTTAGTGTTTGATGTAGGACTAGAACAGATGAAAGAAATTCTAATTTTTCTCCCCTTTCATTTAACAATTAAAATAAAAACATAAAACAAAAATTTGAAAAGCTTATAGGCTCTAGAACAGAGAGAAGTTTGTTATATTATGTACTTTTAAGTGTCTTCTATCACACTGGTCATGATCAAATTCATAATCAAGACCTCTGAATACCTGTTTAATCCGAGTGTCTAAAACCATTACATGCTTAAAAACAAAACAAACTTCTCTTGGCATAAATTGGCACAGCCATTATGGATAGCAATTAAGTATTAGGTAGTAAAATTAATAATGTGAATATTTTGTGACCCAGTGAGTATCCATTTAAAGGTATATACCATTAAGAAAATGTTTTCTATATGCACAAGGAGGCATATAAATGATAATACAGCTTTTTAAAAAATAATGAAAACATGTATGCTACCTAACATCTATTAATAGGTGATGAGAAAAATATGTTGACACATTCATTAACTCTGTACAGGAGTTAAATGAAGCTAGTGAACTAAATTTGTATTTCTAAATGGAAATCCCTCAAAAACATGTTGAGTGGTGAAACAAACAAACAAACAAACAAACAAAAAAACACAAAGTTTGGGGACACCATTTTTTTAAAGAACGATTTTATTTTACTTATTCATCCATTTATTCTAATTTGACCAGAGAAAGAGAGAGACAGAAACAGAGAGGGAAAGTGAGAAAGCAAGCCACCAGGTCTGCAACTCAAACCGTGGCGTCGGCCATGTGGGGATGTCAAGCACCTCAACCACCAGGTCATCTGCTGGTCCCCTGGGGATACCATTTTTTTTTTCATTAAAAATAAGATATCATATACTATAACACATTGTGATTGATGCAAATGTATGTCATTTAAAAGTAAAAGCAAATAAGAATAACAACAAAAGCCCATGAAAAACGCCACAAAGCTGAAGGATAAATCCTTAATACAGAACAGTGTGTACTCTGGGTAAAGGGCATAGAGTAGGTTGGGGCTTTAGAATGGAATCTACAGAATTTAAACTTCTGCAGTTTTTTTTTTTTTTTTTTTTTTTTTTTAATTTTTTGAGAGGTTTTTGCTGTAGGGTGCATGCGCTCGCCAGAAAGACGGAGAGAGACAGAGAGACAGAAAGCGAGAAATCACCCTCCCTTCCAGGGAAGATGGCCACACCACAGTCCTTCTCCTCCATTCTCCTTTTGGGATCTTGGGCACGCACACACATATGCCTGGTGAGAGTTTAAGCCACCGGGTTCAGGACTTGAGCCGCGGTTGACTATGTGAGAGTCCAGTGACATAACCGTTATGCCAACTGCTGGTCCTACTAAAACTTCAGTGGTTTTATTGTTTGCTGAATGATAGAAATTGGCAATTCTAGATGGGGGTCATAGAGATGTTATTTGTCCTCTGATGTATTTTAAATTTAACTCATAAGATACTTTTTTTCCCTTAGGGATATTTTTGCTATAGGACGTATGTACTCATCAGAGAGACCGAGAAAGATAGACAGAAAGGGAGAATTAACCCCCCCCCCCCCGCCCCCCGCAAGGGTTACCATGGCACAATCCCTTCTCCTCCATTCTCCTCTTGGGATCTTGGGCATGCACACACATGGACTCAGTGTGAGTTTTAAGCTGCTGGATCCGGGACTTGAACTGCGGTCGACTATGTGATAGTCCAGCAATATAAGCATTATGCCATCTGCTGGTCCCATAAAATGCTTTTTATGTATTCAGAAGATTTCCTTTAGGTCTATACTATGTATTTTTCAAAATAAAAATTTAGGATTAAAAGCACTTGGGATGTTTTCTCTTACTGGTTATTATTTTAGTCAAATTATTTTAATCCTTTAGTGGGACAGGATACACAGATGATGGTGTCCTTTGATGTACACAAGCAGAAAAGTACATTTTATAATGGAGTTCACTGTGTTCTGCATTCAGGCTAGCATTTTAATCCAGATTCCCATGGGGAAAGAACTAATAAACTCAGTGTCCCACAGGGCATTTTGTATCCTGATGAGTTAAAATAAAGAGTATTTTGTAAAATCTAGAATGGCCTGACCTTTCAAAAACAGGTCAGTGGTGGTATTACTTCTGTCCGGCCATCCCTTATGGAATGCCTACTGTATGTGCAAGGTACTACAGGCTAGAGGCCAACTGGGGGTGACTGAGTAGAAAATGGCTAGCGGGAAGAATGACTTCCCTGAACTTACCAAGAGGTTGAAACAGGTGGAAAGCGACCCAATGAATAAGTTAAATATTCACTGTCAGTGTAGGAAAAAATAATACACATATTTTTAATGGAGTTACCAATTTATTACTTCTCAGCTTCACATTCAGCCTTCAGTGTCTGCTCTGTGATAATAGAGCTGGGCCTTTTGAGTTTTTCTGCTTTTCAAGGAGTGTGATATTAAGTTGGGTCAGTAGAGGGTCTACAGGGATGTCACTCTGATGAAGGGCTTTCCTTCTCAATTTCCAAGTCTTTGTCTTGTTAGTTGCCTGCAGCACACAGTTTATTCTGAAGTGTCTGGCTTTCCTTCTCTTGATCATCTTCCTCCAGCTTCTTCTCAGGCAGTTCCTCATTGAATTTCAAGGATGGCATCTCCCTGTGGATAGGGTCCCCCAGCACTTCAGAGGGAGGGTTTCCTGTGATGCCTGCTTTTCAGTTCTGGGGCAGTGGGTGCTGCTTTCCTTGGTCTGCTGTTCCCATAACTTTTATCTCCCATATTCCATTACTCTAATCCCTGTTGCTAATTTTTCTCATGGTGAGTGACTTTCATAATTTACTCTCTCTGTTCAAATTATTGCATGGTGTCTCTCAACTGGACCCTGATTGATACAGAAGGTAAGCTGTGTTTTCTCAGCATGCTAAAGTCCATAAAAGTGGCTTTAATATTTAGAAGATCGATATCTTAGTATCTCTTTCACCTCTTCTCCATTTTTCTTCAGTCGGATATTAAAACAGCTCTATGAATGGGTTATTGGATCAGTAGATGTGGACATCTCTATGGCTCTCAATATGTATTTTATTTCATAGGTAGATATCTGCATTATCATTACCATGAAGCTGACCTTTAATATTCTCACATGCACCAAGCAGCAGTAGCTAAGGCAGCATAGATCCTGCATATCCAACTGTGCGGGTTGACTTCTGGATTCTGAAGCTTAAAAAAAGCATGCCAGGTGCATGTGCCTCCATGCCCAAAGTTTTGAAAGGAGGAGAAATGGGAGGGAAAGGGATTGTGGCATGACCTTCCCCCATGGGCAGGGATACTTTCTCACCATCCTCTCACCCATATCACCAGCAAGTACACACACCTCTGGCAAGTTAAAAATAAATAAATAAGAGGGACCAGCAGTTAGCATAATGGCTATGTCGCTGGACTCCCACGTAGTCGACCATGGTTCGCATCCCGGACCCGGTGGCTTAAAACACACCGGGCACGTGTGCGTGCGTGCCCAAGATCCCAAGAGGAGAATGGAGGAGAAGGGATTGTGGTGTGGCCATCCTCCCTGGAAGGTGATTTCTCGCTTTCTGTCTCTCTGTCTCTCTCTGTCTATCTGGCGAGCGCACACGCCCTATAGCGAAAACCTCTCCAAAAAAAAATAAAAAAAGAAAAAAGATTCTCACACATTTAACTTGAATCTGTTTCACCCCTCTATTTCACTTTACTGATTAAATAGTAGTGTAACAAAAATAATGTGAGTATTACCAAATAGATCTAGGTTCTAATTCTGGTTCTGTTATGTTAATTGTGATTGGATAACATATAAATGAAAAATCCTCTTATTTTCTAAATTCAGGTTCTCACTCTGAAGACCACAGAAAAGTCCATTATATAATTTGATAAACCACTTTTCATCTTCAAGACTAAAATAGAAAATAGCACCCAAGCTCTCCAGGTTACTGCAGAGTTGAGCATATTGTATGTAATAATGCATCTGGCACAGTAGCTGGACAGACTGTAGTCCTCATCATTGTCAGCTATCATGCAGGAGGCACCTGCTGTGTGCTTTTATATCCTTAGAAAATAGCCACTGTATTGTTTTCTAATTTTTAGCAAATTTTAAAATCTTTGGTCTTTTTTTAAAGAAATGTATTAATAAAATATATAAAATTATTATATTTCTCAAATCAGAACAATTTTGCTATCATTGGCAAGATTTTCATGAGAGAAGAGTTGAGCAAAATTGCAACAGGACCTTGCTTGTAAATTGAGTGATTTCTGCTGCTCTCTTTCTCTTTTTTTTTAATTAAACATTTATTTTTAAAAACTGTACATTGGTGTAGGGAAAGACTTCTTTTTTTTTTTTTCTTTTTTGGAGAGGTTTTTTTCGCTATAGGGCGTGTGCGCTCGCCAGACAGACAGAGAGAGACATAGAGACAGAAAGCGAGAAATCACCCCCCAGGGGGGATGGTCACACCGCAATCCCTTCTCCTCCATTCTCTTCTCGGGATCCTGGGCACGCACGCACACGCGCCCGGCGTGAGTTGTAAGCCACCGGGTCTGAGACGCGAACCGCGGTCGACTATGTGGGAGTCCAGCGACATAGCCATTACGCTAACTGCTGGTTCCCAAGCCTTCTTAAATAAGACCCCCAAAGCACAGCCGATCATCCCCAAAATAGACAAGTGGGATTACATCAGACTAAGAAGTTTCTGCATGGCAAAAGACACAGTAATTAGTGTGAATCGACAGTCCTCTGAATGGGAAAATATATTTGTTAATTATGCATCAGATAAGGGTCTGATAAGCAGAATACACAAGGAACTCAAGGTGCTGTTTGGAAAAAAAATGATCAGCCCTATTAAAAAGACGGGAGAAGGAGCTGAAAAAAACACTCTCTAAAGATGGCATACGAATAGCCAAAAGGCATATGAAAAAATGCTCCACATCCCTCATCGTAAGGGAAATGCAGATCAAAATGACATTGAGATACCACCTAACCCCAGTCAGAATGTCTAAGATTAAAAAAAAAAAACACAAAAAATGATAAGTGTTGGTGGGGGTGTGGTGAAAGGGGAACTCTTTTACCCTGCTGGTGGGAATGTAAATTGGTCCAGCCACTGTGGAGAACAATTTGGAGATTCCTCAAAAATCTACAAATAGAACTACCATATGACCCAGCAATCCCACTCCTCGGTATCTACCCAAAGGACAGATGAAATCTTAATTGGAAAAGTGCTTCCACATCGATGTTTATTGCGGCATTATTCACGATTGCTAAGACATGGAACCCACCCAAATGCCCCTGTACAGATGAATGGATTGAAAAACTGTGGCACATATACTCTATGGAATACTATTCAGCCATAAAAAACAACAAGACCCTGGCTTTTGACAAAAAGTGGAAGAATATGGAAGATTTATTGCTGAGTGAAGCAAGCCAGGTTATGAAGGAGAGACATATGCATGTCCCCACTTAATATATGCCAAGTGTCTGCACTCTATAACTGAAACTGATTGACCTAAGGTTGTACAAACACAAGAGATGGGGGTTAGTGCCAGAAGTGGAGTGTGTGGAGAAGAGGGACCTAAGGAAGGACATTTGGAAAAGGGATACGGAGAGAGAGCATTGACGGGATGGGGAGGTGTGGTGTTATTGGTGGAAGATACTCTGATCAACTGGACTGGGGAGAAATGTTTATACACATACTGAAATGTTCACTTTGTAAGCTAATTAAAAAAAGTGAAAAAAAAAACTGTAGAGTCAAATGCAGTTTTAAGAAATAATAAAGGGGCCAGCAGTTGGTGTAATGGCTATGTTACTAGACTCCCATGTGGTTGACCACAGTTCGAGTCCCAGACTTGGTGGCTTAAACTCATGCCGGGTGCATGTGCATGTGTGGCCAAGATCCCAAGAGGAGAATGGAGGAGAAGGGATTGTGGCGTGGCCATCCCTCCTGGGGGTTGATTTCTCACTTTTTGTCTCTCTCTCTTTCTGGCAAGTCCATGCACCCTGTAGCAAAAACCTCTCCCAAAAAAGAAGTAATAGAGATCCCATGTGTCCTCCACCCAATTTTTCTGAATATAATACCTTTATTTTTTATTTGTTTTTTTTTTTTTACATTTTCCTATAAATATTTACTTTACATATCAAAAATTTTTTTTCTCATTCTCCATAGTTCTTGACAGTTAATAGAGAAATAACTTCTAAAATTAAAAAAACTGAATTTTAAAGATAACTTTCAAAATATTTGTTGTAATAATTTTGTTTGTGACTCTACGATAACAGTGTGGTTTTAAATATTTTTGAGAAAATATTTACATGTCAGCTACTCAAACTTTTGAAAAGCAAACACCCAACACACAATTCACACATGAACCTTCCCAACTCAGCTCTGCCTACCAAGTATTTTGTGGTTTACCATCTGCTAGCAAATGTCAGCGTCTTTTTCTTCCTTCAGAGTCTTCCTCGAGGTAAGTTTGTGGTTGTGGCTGCTTTTTTTTGCCATCTCTACTGATTACAATGCTGGGCTGGAAAAGTCCAGGTTATTTTATGGTACAGATCCTTTCATATGGCTTCTCTATTCCTCTCTGCCAGGCAGAACTGTTTGATACCAGGCAATCTTTCCAAGACCTTCTGTTGACTTCCTTGAGATCTACCTTAGTTCCATAGCTTTCTTTAAATATGACATTCCAGTAAAAGCCCTGACAATAGCAAGTATTTTCCATTCCTGATGCAAGGCAACAGATATTATTGAACTTATGCAAATAACCCTTCTGCCACAAAATAAGAATAGTTACAAGTAGTTTCTAATTCCAGAGGGGTCATGAAGAGAGAAAAGTTTATGTTTCAGTGTAAAAACAAACAAAAACATTTTAACAAATTGCTGAACCTATCAACAGCTCAAAAAGGAAGGAAAATCCTTAAATCATCCTTAAATCTGGAAAACAGAGCATAGAAGAAAATCAGTAATGTTTTAGACAAAATTCATAAAATTCTATTTCACTAGTTCAGTCTCATGTAATTAATTTCTCTTCTGTTGAATTTGTGGTGTTACTATGGTCTAATCTTTCCGTTTAAATCCTGGAAGTTAACCTTCAGTGTTATTGATATTTCTAGACTTGTCCCTACCATTAAGTTGATCATTTTGTTTGTTGCCTTTTATTCTATTATTTCTGTCTGTCTGTCTTTAGTTGCAGTCCCTTCAGAACTTCTTGAAGACTTGGTCAGATGTTGGTAATTTCTTTTAGGTTTTGTTCATCTGAGAATTTTTCTATTTTTTCTTCCCATATGAAGGATAATCTTGCTGGATATAGTATTTTTGGGTGAAATTGCCTTTCATTTAACACTTTGAATATATTTTCCCATTCTTTCCTTGCTTGTAATTTTTTTAAGTGTAATTTGTTTAATGAACCGATGTTTCTCTTTTACCAATTTTAGTATCTTGTCTTTGTGGTTTTGACTAGTCTGGCTATGATGTGCCTTGGAGATCTTCTTAGGTTGATTCTATGTGGGGTCTTTTGTATTTCTTGGGTCTGGATATTTGAATGCCTCTCTAGGTTTGGAAAGTTTCCTTCCAGGATTTCAGGGAATAGATTATCAAGACCCTTATTAGTTTCTTCATCTTCTGGGATACCAATTATCCAGATGTTTGGGCACTTAATGGTAACTAGTATTTCTCATATATTATGCTCATTTTTTAAGTTTTTTTTCCAGTATTTTTGGTAATATTTTTCTAGGTAAGAGTGAGATTCAATCTTCTGCATTGTCTAATCTGCCTTTAATACTTTCAAGGAAGGTTTTGATTTCTTGTATTACAGATTCATCTCTAGTTGCTCCATTTGATTCTTTTTTATGGTGCGTATTTTTTATTTCAAATTGTGGAAGAACTTCCTCACTTCCTGTAACTAGTCTCTTTCCTCTTATACCTTCTGGAGTTCATTGTCTCATCTCTTGCATCTCATTTAGTTTTGTCACTATGGATATTCTGAATACTTTATCGGACATTTCCATGAGTTTCATTGTACCATCTGTGAATAATGAAGGGTTGTTCTTTTCCCCTGGGGGAGAGATACTTTTTTGGCTTCTCCTATTCCTTGTACCACTGCGGTGGTTTCAGCTCATCTAATGGATTATATGTTTCTTCCTAATTTCTTAGCTACTTCTGAGCATTCAGAAGTGTGCAGGAGGAGGTGATCCACAATCTCTCTGCAGTCCCATTTCCCTGATTCTCACCAAGCAACCTGCTCCTTTGACTTTGGAACTGGATATTACAAAGGCCTCAGAGTTTCTAGGGAATAGGTACTCCTGGGTGAGCTGCAGGGTGTCAACTGAGAGTTCAGAGGCGTGTGGGAGGAGATAAGCCGTGCTCTCTCTACAGCTCTGTACTTCTCCCTGCTGCTCACTCTCAGTCTCTCTTCTCTGAATTTTAATCATTTGGTGGTGGATTCACATTTGTCTAATTGGTTGGAGAAGGTTTCTGCAACTGTAAGATCATGTGCTTCCCTTTACTGTAAGGTACTTCTATGACAATACCTCTCCTTTACTGTGTTTTGCAATGTGGCATCCACAGAAAAAGATTATAAACAGGAGTTTAGATTTATTCTTTTTTTGGAGGGGGGGGAAGGTTTTTGCTATAGGGTACATGCGCTCGCCAGACAGACAGAAAGCAAGAAATCATCCCCCCGCCCCACAGGGAGAATGGTCACGCCACAATCCCTTCTCCTCCATTCTCTTCTCAGGATCTTGGGCATGCATGCACATGCGCCTGGTGTGAGTTTAATCCAGTGGGTCCAGAACTCGAACCGTGGTCGACTTTGTGGGAATCCAGCGACATAGCCGTTACGCCTTCTGCTGGTCCTAGGAGTTCAGATTTATGAAGAAGAGTTTCTCCCTTTGGCTAGCAGGTTCAGTAAGGGTTGAGGATTTCTATGACCATAAAAATATTCAGATGCTTGGTAACTGTGCACCTAGACCTGCCTAGACACTCACTGTGTGGAGGCTGGGCAGCAAAGTGAGAAAGTAAGGTTAAAAAAAGGGAAAAGGATGTTGATTTTGTATCCTGCCACCTTACTGTATTCACTTATTACTTCAAGAAGTTTTTTCATGGATACCTTTGGGTCTTCTAAGTATACCGTCATGTCATCTGCGAATAAAGATATTTTCAACTCTTCTTTGCCTATTTGAATGCCTTTAACATTGTTTTCTTCTCTGATTGCATTAGCTAAGACTTCCAGTACTATATTAAAGAGCAATGGAGAAAGTGGGCAGCCTTGCCTAGTACCTGTTTTCAGAGGAAAAGCTTTCAGCTTTTCCCCATTCAGTATAATGTTAGCTGTAGGTTTTTCATAGATTGCTTTTATTGTGTTCAGAAATGACCCTTCTATACCAATCTTACTGAGAGTCTTAATCATAAAAGGATGTTGTATTTTATCAAATGCTTTATCTGCATCAGTTGAGATGATCATATGGTTTTTATCTTTCTTTCTGTTAATGTGGTGTATTACATTTATGGTCTTGTGTATATTGAACCACCCTTGCATCCCTGGTATAAAGCCTACCTGGTTGTGATGAATGATCTTTGTTATATATTGTTGGATATGATTTGCGAGTATAAAAACCACAATGAGATACCACCTAACCCCTGTCAGAATGCAAAGATTAAGAATATAAAAAGTGATAAGTGTTGGCGGGGATGTGGTGAAAAGGGAACCCTCCTACACTGTTGGTGGGAATGTAAACGGTTCAACCACTGTGGAGAACAATATGGAGGTTCCTTAAAGATCTACAAATAGAACTACCATTTGAAAAAAGGGAAAAGGAAAAGAAAACAAAAGGGGGAAAAAAAGTCAAAACAACCAAAAAAGTGGGAAATTTTTTGTTTGTTTTAAAAAGCAAAATATGAAAATTGCACGGCACTCTTGTGTACCACAAACATGGCAAAGGACACCTCAGATATAAATAGCTTCTGAAATTAGCAAAAGAAAGGAGAGTTAAGAGGTGAGAAGAAGTGTCTTAAAAAATAAAGAAAAAAAATTAAAGGGAGAAACAGAGGCAGAGACAGGTGACAGAGGTTGCCCTACCTGAGTTTTGGGGTCTAGGAGATGGGATTTAGAGCATAGATTATTCAGTTGCCTTGGTCCCTAACAGTGCAGGACACACCTCAGATGTAAATGGTTTCTGTTTGAGTTTGGGGTTTGGAAGATAAGTTTATAGCAGAGATTCTTCAGTCCTTCTGAATAGTAATACCTTGCAAAATTGTACCATAGTATTACCAGAGATTGATACATTGATACGATCCACCTATTCTGTTCAGGTTTCACCACTTCTGTATTGGGTGTGCGCATGTGTGTCGATGTGTATTTAGTTCAATTAAATTTTATCACATGTGTAAGTTCACATATGAACTGCTGTCATCAGGATAACAATACTTCTACTTCCTCAAGGATCCCTACGGCTGCCTTCTTAGAACCATGCTTCCTGTCCGTGGGTCCTAAGTCTGGGCATCCACACTGTAATGTTCTCTAGCTCTTTGGTTTCATCATTTTAAGAATGTTACAATAATGGAGTTATGGAAACCTTTTAGGGTTGGCTTTTTTCACCCAGCATAGCTCTATGGAGGTTCTCTAGATGTTGTATGTATCAATAGGTCATTTATTTTTATTGTTTGGAGTGTTCCCTGGTATGATGTACTAAGGTTTGTTTCATTATTCCCCTGTTGAAAGACCTCTGGTTGTTTTCATTTTACATGATTATGAATCAATCCTATGATAATTATTGTACATATTTTTGGGGACATAAGATTCTATCTCTCTGTGACAAATGCCCAAGATTGTACATTGCTATGTTGTATGGTAGCTGTGTGTTTGGTTTTATACGGCACTGCCACACGGTTTTCCAGAGTGACTGCACCATTTCCCACTAGCAGGGTATGAGTGGTCCAACTTCTCTGTTTCCTCACTAGCATTTACTGTAGGTGGAGCTCGAGCGTCCTAGTGACTGATGACACAGGACCTCTTCATGTGCTGATTGCCTCTCTCTATATCCTCTGTTCTCCTTTTTCTGATTTCCTGGAAATTACATTTCTTACAAATTTCTTAAAATGTTTTGAATTTAAGCAGGTAAAACCAATCCATTTATATTTTCTGTATGTCTGTTTCCTGCAGCAGTTATTAGATTCACAACACAGGGCTTCTTCAATATGTCCAAATTGATCTCAAATTTTTCCTGACATTCTGATTTACATTTCCTTGAATTTGGGAATAACCAAAACAAATGCACACACAAACAGGGAAACCCAAACTTGTGCTCAAACAACAAAATGCTCTGAATATCAATATTCACTAACAAAGCATCTATCCTACAGTCCATATTCCATATTTCAAACTCTTTTTAAAAATGTTTTATGACAACTTTTTTATTTTTGTTTTTAATTTTGCTAGAGGGTATGTGCACTCACAGAGGGAGAGGGAGAGAGAGAAAGAAAGTAAGTGAGAAAGCATCCCTTGGGGGTGGGGTGGTGGCCATGGCCCAATCTCTTCTCCCCCATTCTCCTCAGAATTCTGGGCATACATGCACACATGCCTGGTATGGTTTTCAAGCTGCTGGTCTGGAAACTCAAGCTGTGCAGTCAGCCATGTAGGATCTAGCCACCTTAACCACTGTGCCCCTAGCTGCTCCTGCTTTTTAATTTTAAATCATGATTAGTTTTACATGTTTCCACTGGACAGAGACACATTGGGGGTACATGCAATGTAGAGAAAAATGAGAAAAGAGCTTTTGAAAACGTGTACCTCTCATTGTGAGAAGATAGTCCATGTGATTATAATATATATAGAACAGTGGAAGAATAGCAAGAAAGGTTTTTTTTTTATTTTATTTATTTTTTTTTGGAGAGGTTTTTGCTATAGGGTGTGTGCACTTGCCAGACAGACAGAGAGAGACAGAGAGACAGAAAGCGAGAAATCACCCCCCAGGGGGGATGGCCACGCCGCAATCCCTTCTCCTCCATTCTCCTCTCGGGATCTTGGGCACGCACGCACACGTGCCCGGCGTGAGTTTAAGCTGCTGGGTCTGGGACTCAAACCATGGTCGACTACGTGGGAGTCCAGCGACATAGCCATTATGCTAACTGCTGGTCCTGCAAGAAAGGTTTTTTAGAATATGGCCAACCATTAGAAAAATAAGCAGTACAGGGAACACTAAGTAGTTGTAAACTGTACCAGCACTGATCATTTGTTTGAAGCAGAAACATGAAAGTCATCCTTGATTCCTTTATCTTGCCCTCCAAATCCAGGCCTAGCCAATCCCGTCTGTTTTTCCTCAGGAATGCATCTTGAGGTACATCCGTTTCTTACTCCCCTAAATACAGCCACAGTCACCATCTTCTCTAAACTGCTGCAGTAGCTTCCTAACCTTTCTTTACTTCCTCTTGTCTCCTTCTATCCTATTCCCAGTATGAAAGAAAAAATGATCTTTAACTTTTAAGTTAAAATTTAAAGTTATACTTGAACTCTCTTCCTTTTGATGGCCAGTGTAAGGATTTTTGACTACCTCTCAATTTAATAATTTTATCTCTTTTTTTTGAAAGGTTTTGCTATAGAGCATGTGTGCTCGCCAGAGAGAAATTATCCAGTGGGAGATGGCCATACCACAATCGCTCCTCCTCTATCTGCTTCTGGAATTTTGGGCACACAAGCAAATGGGCCTGGTGTGATTTTCAAGTTACCAGGTCTGGGACTCAAACCACAGTCAGCCATGTGGGAGTCTAGAACCTTAACTACCATATAACCTGCTGGCCCTTCATCTTTATCTCTTAAAGCTATTCTCTTATCTGACTAAACTCTCAAGCAACCAGCCTTCTTTTTATTGATTTTAAAAAAATAAGTGTTTTCATGCCTTGATATGTCATATTTTAAGGATTAATCATTTATCTCCAAGAATGCCTTGAGAAAGTATAAATAATTAAAGCCATTCTGTGTTGTGCAGACTAAGAAATTTGGTAGTGTTAAAGAAGAAAATCAGTGATTTTTGTCGAAGCATTTGATAAGGAAGACTTTATTCAGGACTATCAATCATGATAGGTTCAGGAGTCATGGCAATAAGGTCCTACAGTGCGGGAGAGATTGGGCTCAACTCTTTACAGCATGAGCTGGTGGGAATCAGTGAGGGGAAAGTGTCTATGAGGAAACGTCGGGGATGAGGGTATTCTGGCTGAATTAACCTAACCGGATCTTCCTGAAGACAAGCCAGCATGATCAGACATCACCCAGGAACACTGGAGAACAGGGCGCTTCATCAGGGAGAAGATACTCATATGTTAAGGATGGAGGGTTCTGGCTAAACTAACTTTGTAGGGCTCCTTGCTAAAACTGTGCTTTACAAGAAGTATATAGATGGGGCCTAGCAAAAGATTCATAAGCCTGGCTGAAGTTTATCCAAGCAAAGAATCTTTGTTAGTTTATTCACCACCTTTAAGTATTTTGATCTTACATTACCCTTTTCTCCTCAATAGGGTCTTCACAGTACAATGCACTTTAGTCTTAGCCAGCCCTATTCATGGACACTTGAGTATCCAGAATGCCCAAGGAGGTCTTAGGATGAGAACCCGGGACCTTTCTCTGTGGGTCCAGCATTGAAGAGTATTGTGTTACTGCTGAGCTACCATCTGGCCCTATCTCTCGCCTTTAACTGAACTTGATGATTCTTTCTGTCTGTGTTTTTTTAGATACACCGTCCCTAATTCCTCTCCTCTTCTTTCTATTTATAGCTTTCAAACTGACCTACCCTTTTTTTACTCACCAGGAAGAATTAGCTTATGATTATGCTCAGTTAGAAAAAGAGTACCATTGGGGCCAGCCTGTGGCATGTTGATTAAGGCACTGGACTCTCATATGACTGACCACAGTTTGAGTTCTGGACTGGCAGCTTGAAAATCACACCAGGCACATGTGTATGCATGGCCAAAATCCCAAGTAGAGAATGGAGGACAAGGGACTGTGGTGTGGCCAGTGCCCCCGGGGGGTGATTTCTCACTTTCCCTCTCACTGTCTCTCTCTGACTTTCTCCTGTGAGTACACACATCCTATGGTAAAAAATACTAAAAAAAGAAAGAAAAAGAGCATGATCAAATTGTAAGCCTACAGTATATGAAATTTTTGCATTAGTTGGTAGTAAAAGTATATAATTACTTTTTAGTTTCTAATTATTTGGCATTAGAGTTTAATTGCCCAAGTTAACCTCTTGTTACCTTTTAGATTTAACAGTCATTGTTTAAGAGAATAGATATGTTTGTTAGAGCCTACCATTCAGTAAATTTTGTTAAAACATTTTAATAAAG
Organism: Tupaia tana; assembly: GCA_026018925.1. NCBI lineage: Eukaryota > Metazoa > Chordata > Mammalia > Scandentia > Tupaiidae > Tupaia > Tupaia tana. Next base: position 11,171,206 of record JAKSZU010000003.1, read on the forward strand.
CTTTTAAAAGTACTAGGAAGGGTAAATATAAGCTTATTCAGTATTTTTTTTTCCTTCTACAAAATAATATAAATTTGTAGTGTCTTTACTATTTGCCTGAGAAGGAATCTGATTTTGGTGTGTTTTCATCATTCCACAGATACAGCGATGATGCTCTCATTTTAAATGTATCTTGTACAGTGGGATGTTTTACCCCTGAGCCATTAAAAAAGAAGGGGATGAATTCTGGTGCCAAAGGAACAGGCAAAAGAGCAGAAAACCACTTCCAAACCTCTTTATGTTTGTTCCCATTTATTATGTAATGTGTTTGCATCAACAAAGCAGTTTTTATTTAAAGCTTTACGTGAGGGACCAGCAGTGGCGTAATGGCTATGTTACTGGACTCTCATGTAGCTGACCGCGGTTCGAGTCCCAGAACTGGTGGCTTAAACTCACGCCGGGCATATGTGTGTGTGTGCCCAAGGTCCCAAGAGGAGAATGGAAGAGAAGGGATTGTGGTGTGGCCATTCCCCCTCGGGGGTGATTTCTTGCTTTCTTTCTCTCTGTCTCTTTCTGTCTTTTGCGTGAGCGCATGTGTCCTATAACAACAACAAAAAAACAAACAAACAAACAAACAAAAAACACTCTTCAAAAAACAAACAAACAAACAAATGCTTTACTTGAAAGCTTTTACTTTTCCAAGTGGACCAGTCACTATTATTATTGTTCTTCTTCTTTTTTTTTTCTATTCCAACTCTTCTTGGTAGGTTTTGGCATTTTATTATTTTGCTCTTTCATAGATATCTGCCTAATCTCATTACATTGTCACTGCCACTTTACCACTGTTTTCACATTTTGAGGTAAGTGGATCTGATAGATGTTGTCACTTTTTATGCCCACTGTCTGTGGGGATATCTGTGGCATGGGTTTTTTCTCATAAACTTGGGTGATGATATGAACTAACTACCCAGTAGATTCCAGAGTGTGATCAAAAGGACCTGGGTTATAACATTGTTGTCAAGTGGCAATAATGTAAACTAGGGTCTTGAAAAGGAGACACAAGTAAAGATGGCATAGGATCATGCTAGAAGTGTACTCAGAATAACAGACATCTAGTACATATTCAGGTCATGTCAGAGGTCTTACAGGGAGTCACCAGGTGGTGCAGTGGTGAAGGCACTGGACTCCCACATTTCTGACCACTGTTCAGGTCCCAGAACTGTTGGCTTGAAACTCATGCTGGACACATGTGTGTGTGTGCCCAAAATCTTAAGAGGAGTACAAAAGAGAAGGAATTGTGGTTTGATGATCCCCACCTCGGTGAGGTGATTTCTCAGTTTCTCTGTCTTGTGCATGTGTCCTATATCAAAAATCTCTCTAAACAAACAAACAAATAAAAAAAGTCTTACTAAAGATTCAGTAAGTCTAAAGTAGACAAAAAGTTGGTACATGTGCATCTGGGTTAGCTGTGAAGGCATTTAGCTAGGAAACAAATTGCTTTGTTAATTCATGTGACTAGGTAGAATTGGTTTCTATGCACAGCCTTCCTTTTAATTTGGAAAGTTGTGAGAAGAGCAGTGAGTGAGCTGTCTTGCAGCTAGGTATTATGATACTCTGGGCAGGCTGCTTGAGGTATAAATAGTCTCCCACGAAAAGCACTGGTTCTCAACGGGATGTAATTTTGCCCACCAGGGGAGACTTGACACTTGGAGATATTTTTGATTGTCACAATAAGGAGGTACACATGAGTGGAAACCAAGGATGCTGTTCAACATTGTGCAATGCCCTAATTGCATCATATAGTACAACAAACACCTAACGTGTGGATAATACTAAGGATGAAAAACCCTGTATTATAGCAATATCAGTGAAGGCTTATCATGTGTTTTCTTCTTCATATAGATTGTGCTTGCTTGTTAGCCACCTTGTCTCAAAGAAGGATCAGCCTTGGGAACCAGCAGTTAGCGTAATGGCTATGTCGCTGGACTCCCACGTAGTCGACCGTGGTTCGCGTCTCGGACCCGGTGGCTTACAACTCACGCCGGGCGCGTGTGCGTGCGTGCCCAAGATCCCGAGAGGAGAATGGAGGAGAAGGGATTGCGGCGTGACCATCCCCCCTGGGGGGTGATTTCTCGCTTTCTGTCTCTCTGTCTCTCTCTGTCTGTCTGGCGAGCGCACGTGCCCTATAGCGAAAACCTCTCCAAAAAAAAAAAAAAAAAAAAAGAAGGATCAGCCTTTCGTAAAAGTATAATCATTGTGAGTGCACAAAACCTTCATGGTACCTAACAACTCAAATTTGGACAAACATATTTATTCTAGTAACATACATGATTGATCTTTTTTTGTTGTTTTCAGTACTGCTTAGTTAGCTATTTGCAGTTTTTATACATTATGGGCTTTATCCATCTTCTAGAAAAAATACTTCCACTTTAGAATGAACAGACAATTTGATGTTTGGCTGTTTTCTTAAGAGTTCTTAGTAATGAGGCATTTGGTGTCACTCAATATTAGAGATCTGATCATAGACTTTATAAATAGGATCAAGGATGACGAAATGTCATACTTTATTTCCACAGTGTATAACTAAGGGAAGAGAAGATAGAAAGTTGCAGGGAAAAAAGATAATAGAATTTGTACAGCAATATTTACCAAAATGTAATAAAAATTTTCATTCCATGGCATGGAATGAATGGATGAGCACAGCACTATGTATGTAGATGTGCTGTATAAAAACTACTTGATTTTTATTTAAAATATATAAATTCTTGGGACCAGCAGTTAGCGTAATGGCTATGTCGCTGGACTCCCATGTAGTTGACCGTGATTTGAGTCCTGGACCTGGTGGCTTAAACTCACACCGGGCACATGTGTGTGCATGCCCTGGATCCTGAGAAGAGAATGAAGGAGAAGGGATTGCAGTGTGACCATCACCCCTGGGGGGTGATTTCTCGCTTTCCGTCTTTCTGTCTTTCTCTGTCTTTCTGGTGAGCACATGTGCCCTATTGCAAAAATCTCTCAAAAAAAAAATTAAATATACAAATTCTGTGCTTCTGACTTAACTGAAATTCAACGTGTATTTCACTCATTATTTGTAGGATATTACATATGTGAGCTATCTTAATAATTGCACATAAATATACTATAAATAAGATCTTCAATTGAAAACTGTGGAAGTTTCCTAAACAACAGTTAATTACACATTTCACTGCTCTTGTGAGCAAAGTAAATTGTTATCTCTTGAGGAAAGTATGTATTTCCTTGAAATGTTTTGAAAGAAAATTTTCCAAAAGAAGTACTTTATCAATAGGGAGAGCGTATTAATTCTGTTAACCAAGTTCACAAACTGACTGATTTGAACCATAGTTAAGGGTTCACTGGTGATAGTATATAACAATAATAGGCAAACTACCTATGAAAATATATACTTTCTCTTAAGGGCATGTTCCAGTGGTGACTTGAGGCATAATAGAGTACTCTTTTCAATCTTCTAAAGAAGAGAATTCAGTGTTTTGAAGTAGGAATTAATATTACCTATGCCTACAGAGACTCAAACATTGTCTTCCTTAGTCTCTTGGCTTTACCTTCACTGTGTTGGCTTTTTTCTGGGGGTCGAATTGATAACCCATCATGGAGCCAAGCTTTTAGTTTCTCAAGTTTCAGGATAGTAGAGGAAGAAACTTGCAAAGTCTCTCTAGGTCTTACGATCTTTAACTGGGTCACATCACTGTCTCTTAATTAGTCACTCTGCAGGAGATTGTATGGCATGGTTTGAGCTATATGCTGAGTCTGGATTCAGATGTTGATTTAACACCAGTAATGAACTAAGAGTGTGAGAGTACAATTTGCTTCAGAGAATTAAGTTATGCACCAAATAAATCTTTGTCATCCTTTCCAGAAGCATCAGTGCAAACTATTTATTGCACTCATAATTCTATGAATGTAGAAATCAACACCTTTTTCATTTTATAAATGTGGTAGTATCTTATGTGTTCTCTTTGCTTTTATCATGGCCTAATACATTTGACACTCTCCAGCTTATGAAGATCTCTAAGTAAGATTGTGTAAATCTCCTTTAATAAGAGAATAACCTAAGTAGATATTCTGTTGTTTATGAAGTATTTAAGAAATGTCAAAAGATAATACTCATATGTTCTTAAGGATAATAGTTCATTAATTAAAGCCTTTTATGAATCTTTATGTAAAATGTATTTATTAGGCTTCAATCTGTAGGAATTTTGAAATGGGCAAAAAATACCCATAAGTAACTTAAATCATTTTAAGAGAGAATTATTTCTGAAAGGATAAATTATTTTAGAGCTTATTTAAGTATGTAGTACAAAGTATGGATTTATCTCAGTATCATCCCTAGTGATGACAATTGGTTAAAAACACGTATCTTCAGTTCAAAATGGATTGAAGACTTAAATGTGAGACCTGACAGTGTAAAACTTCTAAAATGAAACATAGGGAAAAAACTTCATCACACTGATCTTGGCAATGATATAATGGAAATGACACCTAAAGCAAAGGTAATAAAAGTCAAAACAGACAAATCAGATTAAATGGTGATTGAAAGTTACATGCTTGTAACTTCAGCTACTTGGGAGGCTGAGACAGAGGATCATGAGTTTGAGGCCAGCTTGAGCAACAATAGTGAGATTGTCATCTCACACAAACAAGCAAATATATGTACATAGCCTTTATACAATAAAGACAATAATCAGGAGTGAAAAAGCAGCCTATGGAATGGGAGAACATATTTGCAAATGATATATCTGATAAGGGGTCCTTTTCTTTTCTTCTCTTTTCTTTTCTTTTCTGAGTTATTTTTCTACAGAGTGGAGTGTGTGCCCTCATCAGAGAGATAGAGAAAGTGAGAAATTACCTCCTGGGTTAGCCACACTACAATTCCTTCTTCTTCATTATCCTCTCAGTATTCTACACACACACACACACACACACACACACACACACAGCTGGCATCAGTTTCAAGCTACTGGGTTTGGGACTAGAATCATGATCAGTTATGTGGGAATCCAGTGCCTAAACCACTATACCACCTGCTGGCTCCCAATAGGGTGTCAATTGCTAAATATATAAGGAACTCCTACAACTTATAACAACAACAACCAAAAAAAAAAAAAAAAACCCTGATAACCCAGTTAAAAATGAGTAAAGGTGTGCCAATTAAAAATAACTTTTTTTAAAAAAAAATGTTAAAGAGCCAGCTGGTAGTGTGGTAGTTAAGACAGTTATATCCCACATGGCCAGCTATGCAGTTGGAGTCCAGGACCTAGTGCCTTGGAAAACACTCCAGGTGTGTTTGCATGTGTGCCCAGAATCCCAGGAGAAATGGAGAAGTGACTGTGGCATGGCTGTCCCCTATGGGGCATGCTTTCTCACAGTCTCTCTCTCTCTTTGGCAAGCATATATGCCCAAGAGCAAGTTTACAAAGTAGGTAAAGTATTTTTTATTACATAAATTTAAGATGTATAGCATGATGTTTTGATATACATATATATTGTGAAATGATTAGTACAGATAAAAAATTTAACATATCCACTTCATATAGTAACCTAAAAATAGGTTTAATTTTTGGTCAGAATATCTAAAATCTATTCTACAAAATGAGAAAGGATTTAAATAGATCTTAAGTAGACTTTTTTTATTTAAAAAAAAACATATACATGGCTCAGAGGTAGATGAAAAGATGTTCAGCATCATTAATCATTAGGGAAATGCTGATAAGAAACAACAGTGAAATATTACACTCCTTAGGATAGATATTATCAAGAAAAACAACAATGTGTTTTGAGCATGTGGAGAAATTGGAACCCTTTTACATTGTTGGTGGGAATGAAAAATGGTATATCTGCTATAGAAAAACAGCATGGTGATGCCTCAAAAAAAATTAGAAATAGCACCTGATCCTACAATCCTAATTCTGGGTATTTATTCAATAGAATTGAAATCAGGATCTCAAAGAGATATTAGCACTTCCTTGTTTAATGTGTCAGTATTCACAATATCCAAGCTATGAAAGCAGCTTAAATTCCCAGGCATGATGAATGAATTTAAAAAATGTGGAATATTCATGTAATAACACTATCCAGCCTTGGAGAAAAGCAAATCCTGTAATATGTGTCAACATAGATGAGCCCATAAAACAAGCGAGGTGAAATAAGCTAGTTATGGAAAAATGCAGTATGATTCCAATTATATGAGGTATCTAAAATAGTTAAATACAGAAGCAGTGAGTAGAATGGGGGTTGTCAGGGGCTGGTGGGATCGAGAAATGTGAAGTTACTATTCAGTGGGAATAAGGTTTTTACTTATCCCAGGTTATTAAGTTATAAATATCTTTTGTACAGTACAGTGCCTATAGTTAACAATACTTACTATACTCTTAAACATTTAAGACAGTAGATCTAATGTTACGTCCCTACCACACAACATTTTAAAAAAACCTCCCAAAGATCTGAATTTATATTCTATAATACCTTACAGTGAACTTGCTTTTTATACATATCTGTGTAGTTTTGCATGTACACATATATTTAACAAGTAATTATCACTTCCATGTTCAAATATATTGAATTGTTGGAAAAGTCATGACACAGTTTTGTATAGAAAAACATAGAAAAATATGTCATGACTTTCCTGATGACCAAATAGTTATTAGTGGGCTTTTTTCTCTTTATAATTTCTTTGAGTTTTAGTTTTATTTTACAATTTGCTATTTACATTTAATCATGTATATCTCCACAACCACAGTATGTTTTTCAAGGTGTACATGCAGTACATGGCAATCAAAAAAAATATTAACATAAATATCATTTCCTTTTTCTCTCTTTTTTATGGCTTGTAACGTGAATTTATGCAACATGAATATACTTCACATACCAGTCCAGTTGAAGATATACATGTTATCATCAAAAGATAATCATCCATTTCTGTGTCCCATAAATGTCTTATGTCTCTATTTTTTTCCTTGATTCCTTTCCTCTTACTCTCCCCCTTTTCCCACCCTTTTCCCACACTGTCTCCAGTATCTGTGGGCATTTTCCATGCTTCTATATTCTCTAATCTTTCATTTTCTGCCATATAGTGTGGACAGTTGGTTTATATTAAGTGGAGATATACAATGTCTCTCTTTCATAGCCTGGCTTGCTTCACTCATCAGTAAATTTTCCATGTTTATCCACTTCCTATCAAATGCCAGGGTCTTGTGTGTGTGTGTGTGTGTGTGTGTGTGTGTGTGTTTTAATGACTTAATAGTATTTCATAGTGTACATGTGCCACACCTTTTCAATCCATTCATCTGTTCATGGTCATTTGGATTGGTTCTATGTCTTAGCAATTGTGTATAATGCCGCAATAAACATAGATGTGCAAGCGCTTTTCTGACTGTTTTCCTATCCTTTGGGTAGATACCAGGAGTGGAATTGCTGGATCAAATAGTGGTTATATTGGTAGATCTTTGAGGAACCTCCATATTGTTCCCCACAATGGCTGGACCAGTTTACATTCTGCTAGTGGGCTGTTTCTGAGGCTCTTCCAGAAGTATATATTTTACCCCCACTAATAGACTAAGTCACATGGTTGCTTCTGCTGGTGTAAGAGTAGAAATTGGAGATTAAGTGGCTTCCTGTTGTTTCTCAGACATAAGAGAGTCCTAGCTCAAATTATGAATGCTGACAGATTAGATCAATTTCAGATGTATAAAGACTAATTGAATCTTAGGAATGTTAGGGGAGAAGGACTTGATAGGAATAAATAGGATTTGGGTAATAGCAGTTCTTGAGCTCTCCTAGGACTCAGAAAGACTTCTAAATTGTCTTCCAGGATTTGGGAAGACTTCTAAACAGGATTCTGGACCATCTCAATTGGTCAATCCTGACCAAGTCTGACAAAATACATATTCTTTCTCCTAATAATGAGGTTGGGTCTGGAATTACTCTTGCTACCTTAAGTCTATTTTCTTTTTAGCTGTCACTGTTGGTTTTAAAATAGTAATTACAATGTAATTCATATTCCATGTAAAAATATATGTAACCACAAAGTGTTTAAAGAGTGGAAAAATTGTCTTTTTCATGATTCCATCCCCATTCCTCAGAAGTAATCACTCTTAAAAGTGTTTACTGTGTGGAGCAAAGACATAGTCTTATGTTTGGATTAACAAGCTGACCAGATACAATAGGCTTCACGCAATGCCAAAGTTACTGAGCTTCAAGGAGCAATACAGGACATGGGAACAGCAGTTAGTGTAATGGCTATGTCTCTGGACTCCCATGTAGTCGACCGTGGTTCAAGTCCCAGACCTGGTGGCTTAAACTCACGCTGGGCGCGTGTGCATGCGTGTCCAAGATCCCGAGAGGAGAATGGAGGAGAAGGGATTGCGGCAGCGTGGCCATCCCCCCTGGGGGGTGATTTCTCGCTTTCTGTCTCTATGTCTCTCTCTGTCTTTCTGGCGAGCGCACGCGCCCTATAGCTAAAAACTTCTCCAAAAAAAAAAAAAAAAAAAAAAAAAAAATAGGAGCAGTACAGGACAGATAATAAAGCTTGATTGATAATAGAAATAATGAGGTCGTTCATTTCCCAGGAGTGGCTTTCAAATTTTCTAATCACTCTACATTTGCAATGCACATCATTATTGAAGTTGTTGATTCTGGAGTCTCTTTATCCCTTTCTAGTTATCTTGAATTTCTTTAGGGGCGCAAGACTTGTGCCCATTTTCCAATGTAGGTACATCTTATCAGCCAGTTAATGATTATTCAACACATAATCTTGGCATGAAAACCTTGACCTGATTCTCAGTTTTCTTGGAAATGACTGTGAGTTGCTATCACAAGCAAGATTTGACCAGTGTCATTTAAACATTGAAAATGACAATATATTGTATAAGAGATAGCATACAAATGCATATTATACTACTTCACAAATTATTTGATAGCTTCATAATAGGGCCATGATATATTTTACTGATATTCACCTGGTAGCCATGTAAGTTTGCTACTAGTTTTTCATGATTACACATGATATCACAATGAATATCTTTGCACATATTCCCTTGTAAATTTGGGTAAATGTTTATACAGGCTACATAGAATTTCTAATTCAATGGTTATATACATTTTACATTTTTATAAATCTGTTAGTTCATCAGGAAAGTAATGACATATTTTTGTATATATTTTTTAAAGAGTGTTTGCCTTAGAGCCTGTGCACTTACTGGGGAGAGGGAGAGGGAGACAGAGACAGAGAGGAAAAGTGAGAAATCACCCACCAGTGGGCATGGTTACACCACAATCCTTTCTCCTACATTCTCCTACTGGGATCTTGGGCATGCATGTGCACATGCCGGCATGAGTTTCAAGCCATTACGTCCAGGACTTGAACTATGGTCAGCCGTGTGGGAGTCCAGCAATATAACCTCTATGCCATCTGCTGGTCCTTCTATATTTTCCTATGCAAAAACATGTCATGACTTTTCCTGATGACCCTATTCTACCAAACTGTCCCTCAATGTTATAGTAAATGTTTACTCATACTCATTCCTTCTAGGTTTTTCTATGTTGTTTCTTTTCAGTCCTTGAAAACTATTTGTAAATTGGATAGAATATTCATAATAATCTTGATTTGTATTAAGATCAGATTGCCTGGCTTAGTTTACAGTCAGAGGACTGCTATGTGACTGATCAAGATTAGAATTGAAACCCGTCTCTGGTAGTCTTTCAGTTATCTGAAACTGCAAAGTCTTTCTTAAATTTTATTTTTCCTCTACCTTAATACTTGGGACTAATTGAATAATCTACTTTATAGAATGTCACATTATTTCTGTTCAATTTTATTCAACAGAAATTTATAAAGTAGCTAACTAACCTCTGGTTGTGACAGGAGTTCTTCATTGTTTGTTAGTGACATTAACTTACTATGCAGACTTATTTTGCAAAGTTAAAAAATAGTTTAAGATGTATTTAGCATACTGATACTATTAAAATATAAAGTTGCTATAGAGATTTTAATGTATTTTTAGTCTTCAACTGTTTATCAACCTGATGCACAGTAATTGCTCAACCATTTAAGTAATAGCATTTGACAATTCTGCAAAAATTTTGCTGTATAAGCTAGTAGAATTTTTACATTAAAAGATAACTCATGCAATAACTTCTATTCATTAAAGCTCAGGACATTTTAAACGATGATGAAGTGAACCTATTTTCTGAGGCAGATTCATTATGATTTATCAAAAATATCTTATTTAAGAGTGCTCTCTACTCTGGTTCCTTTACTTGGTCACTTTCATTAATGGTAACACTTATTTACACATTTCTCAAATTGCTTTGTGTGTTCTTGTGCCAATGTTCTTTACTATCCACATGAAAGATTTTATTCTCAAATGCAGACTTATTTATGTATGTAGAAAATATTTGAAGCTGATGAAAACATTTTTATTAAAATTTAAAACAAGTACAATACATTTTTTGTAATGCTTCACTGAAAGTAGATATTTTTAGGAATAGACTAGAACTCGTTCTTTCTTTCAGATGGATTGAACTTTTACTCCCAACTTACATATAATGTAAGGAAAAACTTACTTCCTATGATTTAAGTGTTTCTCTCTCCTTTTTTCCCCCCTTTTCTTCCCGTAGAACATGTGCACTCACAGAGAGACAGTGAGAGGGAAAAGTGAGAAATCACTCCCTGGAAGGGAGGGCCAGACCACAATCCCTTCTCCTCCTCCATTCTCCTCCTGGGATTTCGGGCATGCACACACATGTACTCAGTGCAATTTTCAAGCCAAGCTGGAACTCAAACAGTAATTAGCCATGTGGGAGTCCAGCACTGTAACCACTATGCCACCTGATGGCCCCTGTGTTTCGCTTTTTAAAAATTGCTCTCAGAATATCCGTTTAAGTATCAGTGTTATAAACAATAGTAATAGTGATCTCAGCTGAACTGGATTTATTTATTAGCAGTTTTACCGATCTGTCCAGTAAAATTCATCTCTCCTTTCCTTGTCTTCATGTAGCATTTAGGTTTCTTTATTATAGTCTACAGTGCTTTACACATGCAGTTGGTCTTTTGCATCTGAGGGATCCATATCGGTTGGATCCTTGTCTGTGTATTGAAGAAATCATGGGTGGAAGTGTGACATTGTTGCTGTTATAACTTGTAGTTAGGCCTACAGTGATTGAATCTGTACTGAACATGTGCAGACTTTTTCCCCCACTCATTGTTCCTTGAACAATACATTGTAACAACTCTTTATGTTGCATTAGCATTGTGTTAGATGTTACAAATAATCTAGAGATGATTTTAAGTATAGCAGGATGTGTCTAGAGTATATGCAAATATTGTACCATTTTATTAAGGGAACTGAGCATCCCGAGATGCCTTCCTATCCCACCCCCACCCCCTACTCCCTCTAGATACTGGGGCATGATTGTGTTTGCTCGCTTCCATCTTCCCACCGCAGTGTCAGCCTGGAGAGCTGGATCTCCTGTTATTTATCTCTCTATTTTATTTATAGCCTGGCACATGTAAAATAATAGGATTTAAAAAATTAATGAGTCATTCTATTTGATAATCCTTAGCCACTAAAAGTTACTATTTCTTAGACTTTCATATCACTTCAGTGAATCAATTTTTACATAAAAAGATCTCATATGCTTGTTAGTTTTGATTACAGAGAATTATTTTATGTACTCAGAATAATTACTGATAGTTTAACATCTGTTTCTATTAATGTCTTCTCAACTCCCTAATCAGTTGCTGTATATATTTTATATGTGAAGGGATCTCTCTCCTTTAGCTTTATAGTTTTGATATTTGGGAAATGTGCAATATATGTTGTGATCTCCTGTGAATTATTTTTGTGGCACAGTAATATAAATTTGGGTGTCACTTATAAGAAAATGTGTGTTGTGGCTAATTGGTAAAATGAGACATCCCTCTTAAGTGTCTTTGTGAAAACTCTTATTTTTGTTTTGTACTTTGTAAGTAGCTTAGGCTTTTCTAGGAACATGGGGTTTTAAACTTTATTTTCATCCTAACACAAATGGAGCAAGGGAGCTAATGTATATTGAAGGCTTACTCTGTTCTACGATTGTGATGAGCACTATGTGTAATTATTTAACCATTCATTGTTTAGTAATCCTATCCCAGGGACCAGCAGATGGTGTAACGATTATGTCGCTGGACTCTCATGTACTTGACCATGGTTCGAGTCCTACACCTGGTGGCATAAACTTGCACCGGGCAAGACCCCAAGAGGAGAATGGAGGAGAAAGGGGTGTGGCATGGCCACCCCCTTGGGGTGTGATTTCTTGCTTTCTGTTTCTCTGTCTCTCCATGAGCACATGTTTCCTATGCAAAAATCTCTCTAAAAAACAAAGCAAAGCAAAACAACACAAAACCCTATTCCATAGGTAATACTATCCTCATTTATAGATGAGGAAGCTGAAGCAAAAAAAAAGGAAAAAAAAAAAATATATATATGTATATATATATATACACACACACACACACACACACACACACACATATATATACATACATATATATATATATATATATATATATATATATATATATATATAAATTTTTTCATTTAAACTCTTCTTCCTTTTTTTTTTTTTTTTTTTTTTTTGAGAGTTTTTTGCTATAGGGTATGTGTGCTCGCCAGGCAGACAGAGAGACAGAAAGTGCGAAATCACTCCCCAGGGGGATGGCCATGCTTCAATCCTTTCTCCTCCATTCTCCTCTCGGGATCTTGGCCACACACGCACACGCTCCTGGCGTGAGTTTTAAGCCACTGTGTCTGGGACGCGAACCGTGGACCACTACCTGGGAGTCCAGTGACATAGCCATTACACTAACTGCTGGTCCCTAAACTCTTATTTCTGACATAACATTCAACACAGAAAATAGATTCAGGTATGAGGGATTATTGGAAATTTTCTAAATATACTTAAATGTAAAGCTACATTTGCCAAAGGGTATAATGGTTTTCTTAGTGTCATAAGATGCAGATGTGGCTCAAAAGAGTATTCTGTTTCTGCTGAAGCTTCTGAAGTTCAAGGCCTCTACTGATCGTTGTGACCTGGTGATTTTGATATTAATAGCTGTGTAGTAAGGACAAGCGTTGGTCTGGTATTTATTTATTTGATTACCTTTGCATTTCCCAAGTTTCAGTCAATTTTGTGCCACCTTCACAATTTTACTTTTTAATGACCAGAGGGTGTACGCACTTACCAGGGACAGAGAGGGAGAGGGAGAGAGTAGAGAGGGAAAGAAAGAGAAAGAGAGACCATAAATGAATGAATGAATGGGAGAAGGAGGTGTGGTCATGCCGCAATCCTTTTTTTTTTTTTCCATTCCTCCTTCCCAGCAAGATTTCAGGCATGCCCACACAAGTGCCCTCAGATTTTTCAAGCCAACAAAGCAGGAACTGAACCGTGGTGGGCCACGTGGGATCAAGCTTTCTTAATCACTGCACTATAGACTATTTTATATTGTTCACACACCATTTATTGACTAAATTATTATTTGTTTATACTTTGACATAAACTCATGTTTACGACTTATTTTTATTTCTTTTCTTTTTTAATTTATCTATTTTTATTTTATTTAATATTTTTAATTTCATTTTCTTTTATGCATTCAATCACATTATTATTTGTCTTACAAAATGGATATTTCAACAGGTGAACATTTCTCCCTAGTACAGTTGATAAAACTACAAAATATCTTCAACAGATAATATCACCTTTCTTTGTGTCGTTAATGCTTTGCCTCCGTATTTTTCTTCTAAATGTCCTTATTCAGACCCTCCTCTTTGACACACGCTATATCTGGTATTTACATCTATATACTGTGTTTCTATATCCTTTAGTCAATTATTTTCAGTCATAGAGTGCGGACACCTGGTATATAGTAAGTGGGAAATTTTAAATAACAATAAAAATGAAAACTCCATTTTTAACTTCCTTAAATAGAAAATATCTTTAAAAAGGAATAGAGGGAGGGACCAGCAGTTAGCGTAATGGCTATGTCGCTGGACTCCCATGTAGTCGACCGCGGTTCGCGTCCCGGACCCAGTGGCTTAAAACTCACGCCAGGCGCATGTGTGTGCGTGCCAAAGATCCCGAGAGGAGAAGGGATTGCAGTGTGGCCATCCCCCCCCCCCCTCCAGGGGGTGATTTCTCGCTTTCTGTCTCTCTGTCTCTGTCTGTCTGGTGAGCGCAGGTGCCCTATAGCAAAAACCTCTCCAAAAAAAAAAAAAAAAAGGAATGGAGGGAGAAATACAGTGAGAAGTGTAGTCTATTTTCTGTCATTAAATTGAAGGCCTAGCTTATGTAATAAAGAGGAAAAGCTAGTTTCAAGAAATATAGAAGACATGTTAGTATCATATACAGTCTTCTTTATTTAATCAGAGGGATTGAGAAAGATGCAAAAGGCATAAACTTGGACAGCTGGTGATTGTGTCTTGTCTTACGCAATGCGGAATTGTATTTCATCGCGTCTTTGTCACCACCTATATGTGAAATGATTCAAGGAAGCTAGCATGCACGTGTGTGTGTGTCTGAGCACCTGCACGTGATGTTTATCATTTACAAGATACTGCACCGTGCCTCCTGTATTGACATGACCTTCCTTCTTTCTGTTTGAAGCTCTTTTAAGAGCCTGTGCTGATGGAGGTGCCAACCGCTTATACGATCTCACGGAAGGGGAGAGAGAAAGGTATGTTTTCTTATAGCCACTGTCCACACAGCCACTGATTTCTGCTCTTCTTTTGTTTTATTTTCTTCTTAGTAAGTGGATACTTGTAAACTTTTTTCTTCAGACTTTTTTTTTTTAATAGAAAAGTACCTCAGAGAGAGTGAGTGAGCTGCCTAACCATCTTGTGTCATGTCTTGCTTTGAATGGTTTTGTTTTTATTTTTACTTAGTTATTTATTTTTGAAGAGCTATTTTTGCTATAGGGTGCATGCCAGAGTGAGAAATCACCCCCTGGGGGGATGGCCACTCTGCAATCCCTTCTTCATTCTCCTCTCCGGATTTTGGACACACGCCTGACATGAGTTTCAAGCCTCTGGGTCTAAGACTTGAATCATGGTCAGCCATGTGGGAGTCCAGCACTTTAACCATTATACCATCTGCTGGTCCCCATCTATTTTTATGTTCAAAACCCCGTTTTGCTACTTTAAAGCCTCATTAAATAGTATTGTCAAATATCAGTATTTGTGAGGACTTAAAACATTGGCTGAAATAAAACTTCAAATTTCAATTCAACCTATTACTCAGATACTTTAAATGAGTAAGAACTGACCTCTTATAAGAGAAATACATCTGTGGTTGAAGATGTGAGTTTATATTAGTGTTGAGTCAAGCCCAGTATAATTTACTGTGACTTGATTACTTCCGAGTTCTGCATACTTACGTATTTTAGTAGATAAATAATTTATTTCTTAATGACTTGCTATTAGTGCTGCCTGGTTGTCTTCATCTTTGTATGGTGAGCTATTTTTAGATAAGAGAATACGTTTGATAGAACAAGATTTTGAATCTAGCTCAGTGCAAACATGTTTGTAATCCAACCCTTTAGCAAACACAGAATTCATAGTGTATATATTAGTAGACTAGCTATGAAATGTAGTTCTATCTCTGCCATTTATGTTATTGAATTTATTGAAATGTTTATGGTTTGAGAAATCAGCTTCTTGCTGAAAATAATAAAGTAAAAATATTATGATGTAATACACCTTAGGTGTGAATTAAATATATGTGTATTGAAATATTGTATTTTTCTTTATGACATCAAAATGTTTAACTTTAGGTTTCTAATATTGGAGCTGCTTTTTGAAAGCAGCTGGTTGCTTAAAGGAGGAAGACATATTTTTTTTGAGATTGGATGTGCTTGCGTTAATGTCTGGGGGCATGGATACATTATTATGAAGTACAGCATTAGTGAAAGCCTAGGGGACTATTTTAATTTTTAACATTTTTGCTTCTTTATTTTGTAACTTTATACATTTTCCTGACAGTGTTCTCTAAGACCTGATGTGGACAATGTGTGAAAAAACACATATATATATTATAAAATTTGCCTACCATTTCTCTAGTGATAGCTGTTGCTTTTGAGCATAATTAAAATTACAACTGTGAGAGGACACATAGTTTCTAGACTGTTCTTAAGACAGATTGTAAGAACCATCTAGAACATTATGAACAAATATAGCTTTCTATATTGATTATTTTTATTGGATTGAGATGGACACTAATAAGACAGAAAGTATTGAAAACCTTTATTCACATTTGAATGCAAAGCTGATTATCAGATTTAAGGAGTGAATCTCATTATTTTTGCCCAAATTTTAAAATAATCATGTCTAAACGTTCTCAACACATTTATAAATAATCTTATGAAAGTCTTATGAGAAGATTTATGTAATTTCTCTAACATGTGCTGCTTGTTCATATATGAAAATGTTCAATAAAACAATGTATTTTAATTGATCTTCTGATCGTAATAATGTGTTTGCAATGATTCATGCTCTGATGCCTGGGGACTTGGCTGGCTTGGACAGGGGTAGTCTCTAACTGGGAAATGAGTGAAACTAGCTGTCTCATGCAGGAATTAAATCCTTGGAATAAATCTCATTAAATCCAAACCTTAACCAGTTGAACTAATTGGATTCAGGTGACTAAACATGATTCCTATTAATTGTATTTTTAACAAAAAGGCCTCACAATGAAAAAGGGAAAATAATACTCATGAGTTTTAAAAAGCCAGTATGTAGTTTATGGACCACTGCTTGCCTTGTTCTTATTTGTTTGCTTATTTAGCATCCATATCTACAATGTAATACCATATAATGAACATAAATTTGTAGAGAATCGTCCCTATCTGAAGATACAACGAAATATGTATACATTTGGAGTGAAAGGAAAGAATACTTAGGTAGATAGCACAGGAACAAGTTTACAGAGGCCTAGAACCGGGGGGAAAATTAGTGCCAGGACTTCCTCCCTTCTGCTGGGCCAAGGATGGGCAAGGCCTGGGCATTTGTCTTTAGTCACTCTGCCTCCAGATGCCACTGGATGTTTAAGGCCAGACCTGTCTCTCTTGGAACTAGGGTCTGGTGGAACATGACGACCCAGGCACACTCCAGGCCCTGCCTGGCCCATTGGCTGCCTCTGCTTTTGTGTGGGCACAAAAGGAAAGAGAAAGTTGAAGTGTGGCAGATGAGATTGGTTGGACCACAGGGAGGCACAGGAGGACATAGGACTGTGGGAAAGCCATGCCCCATATGGGCACTGGCACTGTGGGTCAGGAGGAGGAGAAATAGAGGGTTGAGAGGAGAACTGGAAAAGATGATTTTCTGAAGACGAAGGGAAGAGTGTTGCCCTTAAGAGTGGACTGGTCACCTGGGTTAGATGCTGCTGAGATACCTTGAGGAGGAAAATGAAGACTCAGAGAGAGGTATAGATTAAGCCATTATCAGTCAGTAGAGATATTGCATCTACTTTTCCTGAAGCCCAGGAAGCCCAAGATTAGGTTCTAGAAACAGTTTATAAAGATAGAGGTGCTTAATGTTCCCCTGTTACCTGCTTTCAGACACATGAATTAGTGCACTAAAACTCTCAAAGTTAAATAATATCTTTCAGACTCAGAATCTTGCTTCTACATATTAGATGGAACTCAGTTTGTTGCAGTTATATTTTTCGATGTAGTCAAATTTTTCATTTTTGTCCAAATAGGTGGCCATTCTGATTAATCAGTGCTTGTAAAGCCTGTGTTTTACCGATCCTCAGCTGGTTTTGGTGGTGCATGCTAGCAGTTCTTTTAGCAATCCTTTCCCTGCATCCAGGCTCCGGTGCTCACTGTTCTTACACTCTGTCTTACGAACAGTCTAGGCTAGCTGTGTACTGCACGAGGGCTTCCCTCCCCTTCCAGCCTGATGTGACTTGCCATCTCTTACACTGTAATAATACTTTTAAATCACAACGTTGTGTTCACATTCTGCCTTGATTTAGAGATGTAAAGACTTATATCCTTTACTAGGTTGTAAATTTCTAGTGATGTATTGCCCTTTAACTTTGCATAAGACTTTGTAATTATTTACTTTCTCATTCTGACTTGTGATTTAGCTATGTGTACATATATCTTATCTCCTTCACTAAGACGTAAACCCCTGGAAGGTGGCAATCATAATTAATCACCTTTATATTGCCTCATAATATCTGGTACACTAATGAGCATCTGAGAATTTATTGAATTAATGATTCTTCATTGATATCTTAGCAGAAATATCACTAAAACTAAGCTTTTGTTTAGCCAGGGATTTGTAAGTTGTTCTATCAGCTATTAGATATATCTCAGTTCTAAAGAAAGTTTAGATAATTGTATCTTTCTGTGTGTATGAACTAAAAAAGCCTTATATATAAAAAAAGTTATGCATTTCTGTCTAAAATCACTTATATATCCCACGTATTTCCAGAATGCCCTATAATACATAGCATTCTAATTTCTGTCTCAGTGAGTCTTCTATATTTTTGTCCTTGGCTTTAAATTTATTGGTATTTTGAAAGCAATATGTACCTGGATATCAGTACTAAATTTGAGAGTTTTTTAAAATGTGTGATATTCGTGGGGCTTGGAGATTCTCAGATTCCAACATAATAGTCTAGGTAAAAGCTATGAGTTTGGGTTCTGTAGTGTGTAGGATATTTTAGGTTAGTTTTCTCAGGGTAGTTGATAAGTATAGACTCCTT
Organism: Tupaia tana; assembly: GCA_026018925.1. Lineage (NCBI taxonomy): Eukaryota > Metazoa > Chordata > Mammalia > Scandentia > Tupaiidae > Tupaia > Tupaia tana. The sequence goes on from JAKSZU010000003.1 coordinate 11,189,964, forward strand.
CATGGGAAGCCTTACAGAAGATTATTTTTATGTAAACAGTGTTCTAGGTTAGGTCAGATGTTTAGATTACTTTTTAATAAATATTGTTCTATGTTAGTAACCAACAAATATTCCATGCATTCATACAAGTGATCTTTCAGTTAAATACTCATGAACAATGAAGGGATGATGAGGACTTGCTTAAACAGAAAAGCAAAACACATTCTTGATTTCTTTTTTTCTCTCCACTACTATTTTTTTTTTTTTTTTTTGGAGATGTTTTTGAAATAGGGCGTGTACGCTCACCAGAGAGACAGAGAGACAGAAAGCAAGAAATCACCCCCCAGGGGGGATGGCCACACCGCAGTCCCTTCTCCTCCAGTCTCCTCTAGGGATCTTGGGCATGCACACACATGTGCCCGGCGTGAGTTTAAGCCACCGGGTCCAGGACTCGGACCGCGGTCGAATACATGGGAGTCCAGCGATATAGCCATTACACTAACTGCTGGTCCCTCCACTACTTTTTTCACAGATAAGATTTCAGACCTGCAGCTTTATGTATTCTCCCAAATTTCTCATTAGCAGATCGGTAGCATTTTTCAGAATGATGAAGTGGGGATAGAAGATGAGTGTTGTAACTCTAAAATTAGCCATGCCCCAAATAAACCAGGTTCAAAATATACTTTGAATAGCTGTGTAATGTGGGAGGCTAGCTCTTAGAAATGATCTCGTAAGGCCTTTATCAATATAATCAACTCAGGCATCTAGTTCCAAATTTCTAATATATTTTTAAAGTAATCAATGACACTTCTGAATCTGGGTACATATGAGTAACTGAAAAATTTTGTCCTCTTAGTCTACTTTGTTGCAAGTAGTAGAAGCTTCTAGGTTGGAAATTATATACTAAGAGAGTTTTAGATCAAAGTTCAAAATCTGATTCTGCCATCTCATTACCGTGTGACTTTTAGGAACTAGTATTAGTTATGACACTGCAGGAAGATAGCACTATCTTTGGGAAGTATTTAGAGAAATCTTGATAAAAAAAACCTTACTGCTTCGTTGGCTATAAAAGATTTTCATAGAAGATTTTGAGAGGATGGAGAGTGGTTCTTCAAAGCTATGGTATGATAAACTACAGAAAAGTTGTACACCTGATACACTTTTCAGCACTACTGATTAATATTCTTTTGTTTTTATTTTTTAATAGAGATTTTTGTTAGAGGACACATGCACTCACCAGAGAGACAAAAAGCGAGAAATCATCTCCCCACTTGCCCCTGGGGGGGATGTCCATGCTACAATCCCTTCTCCTCAGGGCACACATTCACTTGTGCCTGGCGTGAGTTCTAAGCCGCTGGATCCCTACTCGAACCATGGTCGCCTATATGGGAATCCAGCAATATAACTATTACACCATCTGTTGGTCTCCAGTCAATATTCTTATCAGTTGCTTTCCTGCATGCATTGCCTGCACTTCTTCTTAGAAAGCTTTTCAGCATTTTTTCATGTAGTGGTTGGAGTATAGGAATGACAGTTTACCTTTTGATTACTTTTTGTTTTTAATCAGCTTTGTTTCAGATACAATTTCGTACAAAAAAATTCATTCATTTAAAGCATATGGTTCAGTTATTTTGAAGTGGTACATAGTTGTGTACCCACCATCACACACTGATTAAAATCATCCTAAAAAGTTCCTGAGTGCCCTTATTAATCAGTTTCCTCCTCCTGGCCCTCAGCCCCTGTTACCTCAAGAAAACCTTAGAAATGGGATTATACAATTTGTTTTCTTTCATGTGTGACGTTTTTTAGTTACCAAATGTTTTTGAAATTTATCCATGTTTTTATGTGTATCGATGGTTCTTTTTTACTGTTGAGTAGTGTAACAGTATATAGTTATACTACAATTTTATTTATTCATTCAATACAGCCAATAGATCTGATTACTAAGATTTTTTTCTTTTACATGAAATCTTTTGTCATTTTTCAAGTGTTTCTATGTGAGTTAGTACTAGTTATAACCAAGGAAAATTCTCAAAGTTGTCAGTTCAGTCCTAGAGATTACATAGATGCAGAAACTCAAATGTTAGCCATATAGTTGTGGATCTTATTGAAAATTCTGTAAAAGCTTAACACGGTTTTTTTTCTTTTTTCTTAATAGAGATTTTTTTACTGTAGGGTACACGCACTTGCCTGAGAGACGGAGAGACAGAAAGTTAGAAATCACTCCCTGGAGGGATGGCCATGTCACAATCCCTTCACTTCCATTCTCCTCTCAGAATTTTGGGCACACATTTGCATGCGCCTGGCTTGAGTTTTAAGCTGCCAGGTCTAGTACTCAAACCATGGCTGACCACATAGGAGTCTAGCGACATAACCATTATGCTGTCTGTTTGTCCCAATACTATTTTTTTTAATAGAATTAGACAACAAATACAAGATCATTATGAAAAAAGTTTATGTCAAGTATCTGAGCATAAATTGTGATCTTGATAACTTCCGATGACATGTCACGATTGATTTAATCTCCCAATGACTATAGTATTCTTAGTTATTGAGATTTATTTTAATGATTTTGGAGCAGATTATATTTGGTCAAAAATATAATTTTCATATACACAGAAATGAAGACACATGTATGAATCGTGCCTTAGGAAAACTAAAGATCTTCGGTTCAACTTCATTCTTACAAGCATAGCTTTAGTAATGATTAGTCATTTGCTTCAGCAAGTTTCTCTTAAAAAGTATTTATGCAATTAAATTACTAAGCTCTATAAGCATGTCAACAATATTGGGTCTTTGAATCAAAATGATGGAAGGTAAAAATGATTAGCACATTTAAAAGAGAATTTACAACAGAAGTCTTGGTATTAAAGAACCTTACACAACAAACTGTGAAGGCACATTTATCTTGAATTATTGATTAGATTAGTTTAGTTTAGTAATATATTTTAGTCTGTTGGTTATCAAATGCTATAAATCAGAGCTCTCATAGTTATCCATGCATAGCTACGAATCAGTTGGGGATATTGGAGGAAGGAGGAATGTGTATGCAAAGGTGCTATGTTTGTCAGATCATGCATGAACTCAGAATAAATTTTTAGAGTGAGATCATTTTAAACAGCTGCAGAAAGTCAGTTTACAACTAAATTTAATCAGAGGCATTGTTCTTTATGGCTATTCTATTTCATAAAGTATGTTCCTGACAGACCACTTTTCCCTTCCTGTACTGTGGATGGAGTCTTCAGAAATAAATTACCTTCTGGTGATTTTTCAGAGAAACCATTTGTCAAAAGTTTTGAGTAACATGTGGCTTTTTAAATTTTACTTTGTTAGAAAATAAGTATATTGAATTATTTTAGCATTTGTTAATATAATTTAAGAGCTCATGTTTTTTGTCTTTTTTTTGCTGATTTTCAATAGATTTTTTTAAAATCACTGAGTTAAAAGTAATTGAGAATAATCTTATAATACCTCATGTACAAAAATCGTTTCTTTACAAAGTTATGGAACGGTCCCTAACTGTCTGTTTTTCCATATACCTTATATGAGTAAACATGACATGTCTGCTTGCAAACATACGCTTAGATACTTTCTGCATGGTTTTCTTTTTATTAAAATGTGTAATTTGTGTTAGTGGACCATGAGCAAGCAGAGTAACTCCCACACTAGATAAGACGGTATATATTAGGATTGATACATCATTATGGGACATGACATTTGAGTTGCAAATGAGGTTGCAACTGAGCCAAACAATCTTCTTTTGTTAGGAGACAGCATAGTCCCATCTGCAATTCAGTTTAAGGAAAGACTAATTAATAAATTGTATTGGAAGATACCAAAATGGCAATTACACCAAGATGAGCCCTGAACTATATCACTACAGTCTAGCATTAGAGATCTGAGAGTTGTCTGAACTGAATTCCTTAAGACTTCACTTTTGCTTCTGTAGCCAGAAATATCATTAACATACTGAAGAATCTCAAAAGGTATTTAAAATACAACAGAGGGCCAGCCCGTGGTGTGTTTGAGGCAACTGGACCACACATGGCAGGCAGACTGTGTGACACAGGTCTTGACAGCGTGAAAAACACGCTGGGTGCATGGTGACGCATGCCTAAAGCCCCAAATAGAGGGAGAATTTGAGGAGATGGCCTTGTGATGTGACCAACGCCCCATGAGGGGTGCTTTCTCATATCATGATGCCTGGGGGATGTTACTTGGGGCTAGAGGAGCTATGAAAGGAGAAGATGCTTAAACATTCACACTCTTTAGAAATGATTATTTAAAATCTTTGTGCTATTTAAATATTAGCCTCTTATTCAACCTAGTGGAGTGCCCCTTAAAATATCAACAAATGGCCCACCAGGTGGCATGGTGATTAATTAAGGTGCTGGACTTCCACATGGCTGACCACAGTGAGAGTCCTGGACCTGGTGGCTTGAAAATCACACCCAGTGTGTATGGGAGCATGCCCCAAATCCTGAGACAGGAATGGAGAAGGGACTGTTCTGTGGCCATACCCTCCAGCGGGCAGTTTCTTAATTTCCTTCTCTCTGTTGGTCTGTCTCTCTTATCATACTCATTTCCAAAACCTTTTTCTCTTCCCTTTTTTTTTTTTTTTTCTTTTGCTTTCTTCCAAGTATTATACATCCTTATCTTTCACAATGCACATGTGTCTCTGGAGAAGTCTTCCCAATAACTACTAGTTTCCAAAGACCCAAATTAGAAATAGATTCTCTAAGTAGCCCTCACCATAATGCCATAATGAAATTTTATTTGGGTGCTTTTACTTAATTGTATAGAATAACTTGTTCCTGTTTTACTCATATTTGAAGGTAATACCAGCAACCAGTACCAGGTTTGAAAACTGTCTTAGTTTGTTATTGTGCTGCAAAAAGAAATACCTGAGACTGGATATTTACACAGAGTAGAGGTTTACTTGGCTCACTATTCTGGTGGCTTTTTTTAGGATGAAATTTCCCAGATTTAGTTCTTTTATTAAAAAGTAATTAAGGCAAGTTTATAGACGAAAAGATGTGTTTCTTTACTTTCAGCATAGTAGTTAAAAAGGCAATTGAAGCTTAGAAGCTTAGAGTGCAGTTTTCTTTGTACAACTATCATCATTTTTTCGCTCCATGCAAAATTCACTTATTTATCTCTAGCGGCCTCTAGTGTGTATTCAATTTGTTTTCCTGCTCGGCTGTACATTAGTTGGTTATTAGTAACTGGAGAGTAGTTCCATGTGTTAGGAAAAAGAAAAACAACTACAGTTTCTGTCATCTTAGCATTTTGTCAGTCAGTGAAAAGAACATTTTCGCATAATAATGTGGTCTTATGATTCCTGTTAGCAGTAATAGGACTCTCACAGTGAATTTTCTCCATCTGGCAGTTGCTCTCCCAAGCTTGTTTCTGATCTTGTAGGAGAAAGAGTTAGTGGTCATGTCCTACTTGGACGCATTCTAGTGTTTTAATAGGATGGAGTCAAGTTAGGATACAGACAGCGAAGATTATCCCAACAAGAAATTGTAGCCACATCATATTACAAAAATCTGAACTAAACCATATTTTGTTCAGTTTTAAGTGAAACTGTGTCCAAATCATTTTTAAAATTTAATTATAATTACAAAGAAAAATAATATGAAGGTAAATTAGTTTAAATGAACCCAATCTGTATTATTTATTTACCCTTTTAAAAAGACTTTATTTCTTCCATGAACTAGAGAGCAAGCGAGAGATGGAGAGAGAGATAATACCTTAACAGGGCCTTAACACTATCCTCCACCCCCACCTTCATCCTGTCCCAAATCATGGGCACACATGTACCCTCTCTACCTAAGGATGTCTTTAGCCCAGAGCCTTCCCTTGTGGGTCGGCCTCACAGTGTCACATTCTACTGTTGTGCTGCTGTCCAGCTCCAACTCAATTTTTTTTATTGATGTATTATGTAGGAAATTAGATTCTACTGTTGTTTTTAGCATATTTTTGATTATGTAGTCATTTCCTGTGATAGCATAATTGTAAGAATGGTGCAGCAGGGAACAACATGCGTACCTTCATTGACCTTTTATAGAGATAATAAGTGAGATAAATGAGGAAAGTAGAAAGTATATTACTAGTGTGAAGGAAGAAGATAAAGCAGAAGAGGTAGCATATATTGTGGTAGGTGCGTAGTAATTGCACTGAGAGGAAAACCTCTTGGAGAAAGTGACTTTTGAGTTAGGACTTCATTGTATAAAGTTATTTGGCTATCTCAAGGAGAACATTCCAGGCAAGGGAATGCTTGGGCAGAGGCTCTGAGACATGAGAATGGTATCAGTTAGCTCTGCTGTGTAACAAGCCACCCCAAGACCCAATGACTTTAAAAAATGATTTATTTACTTATTTTTCTGCAAATCTAAGAGTCAGCTAGGCAGATGGTCAGGGCTCACTCATATAGCCATATGGGTTGTAAAGGAAAACCATTATCTACTCTTAATTCTCTCTAAACAGCAAATATGTAGATTTTCTACACAAAGAGATGCTACAGTTCTCTGCAGACACCAGCCAGGTGTTTTATAATTTGATTAAATTGTACACTAAACAGAATAAATGCAAACCCCTCAGATTAAGGGCTCAGTCCCACAAGACGTCCTCACTGTAGAGAGCAGGCTTGACTACTTGGTTTCCAAGTTACTCACACATCTGTCCAATGTTACTACATAGTGGGGTTCCCAGGACCCTCTTCTCATGTTTGATGATTTGCTAGAATGGCTCACAGACCTCACATAAACACTTTTCTTATGTTTACAGTTTGTTATAATGGATACAACTAAATGGCCAGATGAAGTGGTACATAAGGTGACGTTAGGAAGAGTCTTTAGCTCAGGAGCTTCTGTCCTTGTGGAGTTGGGGTGTACCGTCCTACTGGGAGGTGTATGTGTTCACCAACTTGGCTACTCTCTGCACTCCTCTGTTTAGGATGATTTATGGAGGTCCCATTATGTAGGCACCACTGATTAAATCATTGGTCATTGGTGATTAGCTTAATATGCAGCAACACTCTTCCCAGTGGGGTTGGGAATGGAGATAAAAATATTCTAACCCTCATATCATGACTTGGTTTTTCTGGTAACCTACCTCCCAACCTGAAGCTGTTCTAGGAGTCCCCAATTATCGTGTTACCATATAAAAGACACATTCTCTCTCTCATTTAAAAAAATTATTTTTATTTAACTTATTTATTTATTATTATTATTTAATTTGACTAGAGAGGAACAGAGAGAAAGAGAGAGAAAGGGAAACTGAGAAAGTAAGCCACCAGGTCTGGGACTTGAACCGCGGTTGGCCATGTGGGAGTCCAGTGCCCTTAACCACCAAGCCACCTGCCAGCCCCACAGAAGACATCCTTATTCTATGGATTTCATGGGTCTCAGAAGTACTCGCTTTAGCAACCAGGGACTTAAATCAAACCTATATTTTCTGTTACATCCCAATATTGCAGTTGGGTTGGTACATTTGCTAATGATGCCAGCAGGTAGACAGTACTCACATATTTGGAGATTATCTGTCTGTAAGTTGGGTACCTGAATCTTCTTTCTCATCTTCTGTCTGCCAGCCTAGCTCAGAATTGTTTTTATAGCAACAGGAGTGTGTCCCCAGAGAGCCAAGGGCTGCACTCCGTCTGAGGCCTCAGTTCCTAACTGCCATCCCATCATGGCTACTGCATTATGTTGGTCAAAGCAAGTCATGAGGCTAAAACAAATTCAGGTTGTGGTTAGCTACTTTAGATAGAAGATTTTGGTCACAATGGAGTTTGTTTTGCAAACAACTAAATGTAGAGAGAATGGGGGAGAACTTACTGGGAAAGAATGAGGTTAGGAAGATAAGTAAGTAGATTATGAGGGTATTTGAAGCTACTATTAATGGTTTACTGTGAATGAGATGAGAAACTATTGGAGGGTTTTGGGCAGAAAAATGAAGCGAGTTGACTTACCTGGATTGTTGCATAGAAGATGGTAAGAAAAAGCCAGATTGAAAACATATTTTTGAAAGAAGAGCTTAGGGGCCAGCAGGTAGCATAGTGGTTAAAGGTGCTGGATTCCCACATGGCCAACCAGGGTTCAAGTCCTAGACCTGGTGGCTTACTTTCTCGCTTTCCCTTTCTTTCTCTTTCTGGTCAAATTAAATAATGATAATAATAATAATAACAAATTGAAATAAATAAATCTTTAAACAATAAAAAGAAAGAAGGAAAGAAGAGCCTATAGAACTTGCTAACAAATTCAGTTATGAATTACAAGAAAGAGCCAATGATGCTCCAGAGACTTGGACTAAACAACTGGAATAAAATGTTTTCCATTAGATGAGATTGGGAAGGTTGTAACAGAAATTAGTTCTGGTGAGAGAAAGATCAGAAATTCAGTGATTCCTGTGTATAGTTGGAGTTAAACATCTAACACTGAGTAGGTTGTTGGATACAGGAGTCTGAGCTGAGTCATCAGTCTATAGAGTGCGTGTGCGTGTGTGTGTGTGTGTGTGTGTGTGTGTGTGTTTATATAGATAGAGAGATAGCCATGAGACTTAGTAAGATGACCTAATAAGTTTAGATAGAAGATAAAAGAAGTCTGTATTCTGAGCTGTGGCATACTCCAGTGTGAAAAAGAAAAGTCTAAGAACCTTAGAAGACCTAACAGGGAAATGCTATGGTTTAGGTAATGGTGTGTCCACAAAGGGGTCATGTATTGGAATTTGGTCCCTAATGTAATGGTATTGGGGGGTGGTGAGGCCTAGTTGGTGGTTTTGGATCACAGGGGCACTGCCCTTGGGAATGGATTAATGCTCTCTCTTAAGGAGTGAGTTCTCACTCTGAAAAGGAGTGGACAGGAAAAAGAAGACTCACCTTCAATGTGGGTGGACACCAACCAATCAGCTGGGAGTGCTGGGAGGACAACAGAGGAAGTGGGGGATTCTTCCCCTCCTGTATACATTCCTGCTGACTTTCCTGATCCTGAGGGCCACATTATAATGTAGCACCAGAGGCCAGCTAGATGTAGGCCCCAAGCTCTTGGACTTTTTAGCAACCAGAATCATGAACCAAATAAACTTCTACTCTCTAAGTATCACTATCACCTAATGTCAGGTATTTCTGTTTAAGAACACAGTAACGGACTGATATAGGAGACAAAGAGTGATCAGTGGGTTCGGGGAAAACTAAGAAACTGGTTTTTTCCTTAAATCAAGTGACAAAAGAAAAGGGAATAATTATTTTTGTTATATAGTTCTGTGTTTATGTTATATAGTTATATAAGTATTTATGTTATATAGTTATATAAGTATTTATGTTATATAGTTATATATAAAATAAAATGGGAGAATTAACCATTAGCTTTAGCAACATGGAAGTTTTGGAGATTAAAAATATGTGTGTGTGTGTGTGTGTGTGTGTATAATTATAGGTTATGTGTTTACTAATAAATTTAAATGTGCTCTTTTGGCATTTTTTTAAATTTATTTTTCTTTTTTGATCTTATTTTCATTTGAATAAACTATGCCTGTTAAGTCTATTTGAGTGGGCATACTTAATTTTTGTCTTTTGTATTTCTTTTAAATGTTTTCTCTAATACTCATTTTCTTTTTATTTATAACATTCATTATCTAAGGATTTTATGATTTCAAGGTGACCTACACCTAAGCCATTATCACCTAATTGCATTCTTTTAGATTCATAGATAACTCTGCCAGCCTAGCCTCTGTTTTTTAGGAAGTTCACACATTCATATATAATGGATAGAAGCAGCAAGATAAAAACAGAAACTAGCAAGGATGGAAACTAATATATTTACTTTAGCAGGACAGTGTATGCCTTAAGAAATTATTATTATTATTATTATTTTCATTTTCTTAAATAGGTTTTAGTTCCTGCTGTTGGGAAAACTGTGGGAGGAAAGGAAGAATCAGGATTAAAAACACCACGCTAGCAGGAACTGCAGCCAGGCAGCTTATTACTCTTGGTGTTAGAGAACTTGGGAGGAGCAGACAACCTATTAGTGACCCTAATGGCATTTATCACTAGCTGTATTTATTGAATTCTTTGTATTATGTCTCAGATGAATCACTGGGAGAAGCATAAAGCAAATAAATTACACAAAGTAATTCACTATCAGGGAGCTAGCTTTTTATGTTTGTTAAGGTGAAGAATTGGCATTAACCTGTATATACGCTTTGGGGCTCTTTCATATTTGTAAATAAAAGATGAAACCTCCCACTGTGCACTATGTCGAGCTTAGCTCAATTCTTCTCAGCATCTGTAGCTTTTTCTGGTGTTACCTTCCTCCTCCTCCACTTCCTTCTAGGAACGTAGCAGCCCTATAGCTAGTTTCCCTTTCTGATAACCTCCCTCATTCCTCTCCTCACCCCTTCTAGCTCCTTTGGAACATGAGTGATTATCACAAAGGACAGAGGAGAAAATGACCTAATATTAGGATCCAGAGGAAGTATTTACTGGTACAACTTTTATTGAATATAGTATGCAAAGCTCTTCCTCTTAATTTTCATCATGCTAGGGATCCGGTTTCAACATATGAAACACAAACGTTCAGACCATAGCAAGCTGTAATCTAGGTAATTACCTTCGTGGTGTCCTGTGCCCCTCCTTCATTTCATACCATTTCTTTCCCTTCCTTTATCTTCTTATTTTCTTCTATTTGTTACCTGAATAAAGGTATTATTTTTATTTCTCACCTTCTTGTCCGTTAAATATTTTAATTTTTCATGCAGAATTAATTAATACAAAGCTTTTCCTTTTTTTCCGTTTGTTTGCAGGCCACCCCTACCCCTCAGTCTGACTGTTCCCGCATGCTTCTATACTAGCCTACACTTGACTCAGTCAGTTTTGTAAAGGCTTGGTTACTTGTCTCTACTCACACTTTAATCCTTTTGGTACTATGATAACTGTTGAATCATTATCTGGCATATATAATATACATTGTAAAAATATTTGCTAGATTGAGTTAAGTGTGTGTAGAGGGTTCATTAGTGTGCAGTGTTTGCTCTTTCCTCTCTTGAGCTCTCTTCTGCATTGACAAGTTTCAACTGAATTTGGGCACTGAAATATTTTATAATTTTCCATGCTAGCTGTCTAAAATCTAGTTCTTGCTCTTTTATTTTTACTGATTGTATTATAATTAAATTTATAAGACTTAAATATTGGCTTTATTTTTTAAAATTAAGGTCATAGAAAATGTTGAGAAAGATGATTACAGTGCTGGATTGAGCCAGTTTATAGAATACCTTAAATACTAGAATAACTAACAGAAATAGGTGGAAATGACTTGTAGGAGAGTTTTACACTAAACCATTCTGCAATACTTGCTATGTATTTAGCTGGACAGCAAGAAGCCTGAGGAAATGGCAGCTCACTGTCTTTGTTTTTTATTTAGGTGCTTTAGTGAACTTCATTTTCATCCAAAACAGTGGTAATGAATCATTTAGTGAAATGGTGGCCTGCTTTCTTTGTTTTCTCTTTGTTTCTTACTGAGCTTTTTGAACAAAGCTCATGTCCATTCAAAACATTGATAATGAGTCATCATCTTGCAGGAATGTTACAAGAGAAGAAAATGACTAGAATCTATGGGCTTAAGTGGGATTTATATTACAAATTTTGTTTTCTAGAAGTACAATTTATATGTGGTTTAGTGCACAACAGTCTTTTCACACAAACTCTTTTTTATTTCTAAGAATTTTTTTAACTTCATTTATTTATTTACTTTTTTTTAATTTGACCAGAGAAGGACAGAGAGGAGTGAGAAAGCAAGTTGCCAGGACCAGGACTTGAACTGTGGTCAGCCTTGTGGGAGTCCAGTGCCCCTAACCAGCACACATCCTGCCAGCCCCCAAATAAACTCTTATTTAGATCTCGACATATTCATATCAGAAAACGTGCTAGGTTATATGTAGTGTTTAGAATTCATTTAAGTGCATCGTTTACTGTATCTGGACATATTATATAGTTCAATATGTATACCATATCTGATGTCTGTGTTTGTAGTATAAATATTCTAGAAATATTATTTCTGTGATCCCCTTTATTAGTGTGTTATCTTTTTTTTTTTTAATTAGAGTAGGTATTTTCTTATTAGAGTAGACAGTACATTTTGGTCAGAGTCCATAGTAAATTTTAAAACTTCTTTCAAAACCTTTATACTCTAAGTTTTACTACTGAATTTATTTTTTTCTTCTTTCTCTCTCATCCTTCTTTCATTTACCTATACAGGTCATTAATTAAACTTGTAGACTAGATTTTTGAAATGGAAATAGTCTTATTCCCATAAACAGCTGGTCACTCAAATAGTGCTATTTGATCCTTGATATCCTAGTGATATATAAAAGCAGACCCAGTATTTTCCTTCACACAGAGAAAAGCTATTCTCATGTGGCATGAAAGTCACTGACAATACATTATACCATCTGCATGTATAACATTAAACTCCCAGGGTCAGAGAGGCAATACAACTATTTCTTATGTCACCTACAATGCTTGGTATAATAGTGTCTAGTCAAATATTTCATTGAGTATTAAATTTTTGATTAAGTATGTGATTATAAAATTGCTTTTAAATATTTTAAAGAATAAATCACCTTTTCGTAACATTTTGGTACTGATTAAAATCTACAATCTTGCTATCATTTAGAAAGTGATTTCCTAAAATGTACCTTTTGGGGCTAGATCATGGCATATAGGTAAAAGACAATGCCTTGTGAAACTGACCTACATGGGAAGGTTTTGGTTTGCATCGGGGACCTTCCTGGTCTGGTGAGCACATGTGTGCCCATGTTCCAGGCTGCGTGAGGCCGTAAGTGGATTGCTGTGCAAAGACCATGTTGAAGGTGCTGTCTCCCTGTCACTCTTGCTCATGGAAGAAAGAAGTAAGCAAAATTTAAAATAGATGTATGTTTTTCAAAAGTTGTGGTATGCTTGAACTATAAAATATTTTAAAATTAGTCATATATTCATTAAATATGAATAAGTGTCAAATATGACATAAAATTAAATATATAAAGTAATGGGGCAGTGTAAACTGGTGAAAATAAGGATAAAATATGAATAGGAAATTATTTTTTAAGAGAGATTTTTGCTATAGGGCATGTTAATTTGCTGGAGAGACAGAGAGACAGAAAGACAGAAAGTGAGTAATCACCCCCAGAAAGCGGCCACACCACAATCCTTTCTTGTTTATTCTCCTCTTGGGATTTTGGGCATGCGTGGGCATGCACCCAGTATATTTCAAGCCTCCAGGACTTGAACCAGGATCATCTATGTGGGAGTCCAGTGACTTAACCATATGCTGGTCCCAGAAAAGTAAAATTCTTAACCTACTTTAATGATATATGATGGATTTTAGTTAGTAGCAATGTATTATGTACATAAATGGAAGTTTTTAAGTCTCAACTAGTTCCATGAGAAGTTATAGGTCATTCCAGGGATGTACTGAATATAGTTGATTATTTTGAACAAGAGAGAAAGAAAAAAAATTGGTGTTATAGAACATATTTGGTAGGATCACAATCCTATTTGATCTATTGAGTCTTGCTTTATGACCCAGAACAAGATTTGGCAAACTAGCTTGCAGGGCAGCTGCTTCTAAATAAAGTTTTATTGGAACACTGCCACTCCCATTGCTTTCTTGTTTTCTACACCTGCTCCCATTCTACCATTGCAGAGTTAAATGGATGTGCCAGATCCCTTATAGGCTACAGAACCTAAAATATTGGCTACCTTGCTCTTTAAGACAAAGTTGTTGATCCCTGGCCCAGAATAAGGTCTATTTCTTGTGTTAGTCCATTTTCAATTGCCATAAGAGAATACCCGAGACTGGGTAACTTATAAAGAAAACTAGTTTCTTCTAGTTCTGGAGACTGTGAAGTTCAAGATTGGGACCACGTCTGGCTGGCTTCCGGTGAGGGCCTCATACTGCATGTAAGCATTGTGGAAAGTGGAAGGCTGCTGACAGGTACACAAGAGATAAGACATGAGGTACAACCTTGCATTTCAGAACTGCTTTTGAGAATAAGAACTCACTACCATGAGAATTGCACTAATCAACTCATGAGGGTGGAGTCCTCATAAGGCCTCCCATTCAGGCCCCACCTCTTAAATGTACCACCTACTGACATTGCTTCATTGAATCAAATTTCATTTTCTTTTTTTTTTTTTTTTAGAGTGACTTTTGCTATAGGGCATGTATTCTAGATGAAGAGATAGAGACAGAGAAAGAAACAGAAAGTGAGCAATCAACCCCCCACGGGGGATGGCCATGCCACAATCCCTTCTGCTCTTGGAATTTTGGGCACGCACACACATAGACCTGGCGTGTCTCATGCCACCAGGTCAGCACTCAAACTGTGGTCGACCCTCAAACTGCAGTCGGCCATGTGTGGTCAGTCCTGAATCAGATTTTGAAATGGCTTCTGGAGGCAGCAAATCATAGCATGCAGTTTTAAAAAAATGCGTCTACCTGCTGGTCCTGATAGGGGACTGCATAAATGCTAATAAGGTGAAGCTGTTGCATAATCTGTTTTGTTTCTTATTCTTACTATTTTAAAAATACTTTATTGAGGTAGAATTCACGTTCTGTACAGTTTACCCATTTACAGTGTATAAACCAGTGGTTTTTGGTACAGGCACAAATAAGTGCAACTGTCACTGTTTCCTGTGGTGGCAAGGATGTGGAGCAACAGGAGCTCTCATTTATTACTGTCAATCTTAGAACATTTTTTATCACTTCTAAAAGAAACCTTGTACCTGTTAGCCTCCTTCCTCTCCTCAGTCCTCAGAACTGCTAATCTACTTTGTGTCTCCAAAAGTTTTTCTGTTTTGGACTTTCATCTGAATGGAATCGTATATTATGTAGACTCTTGTGAGCCTCTTCCATTGAACATAATGGTTTAGAAGTTCATCCAAGTCTAGCATGTATCAGTATTTAATTGTTTTTTATAATTCTTCTCAAGCAATTTTTTAAAATTTTTATTTATTTACATTTAATCACATGTTTTAAATGTACATTTTTTCCCAGCACAATTATCATGCATGTCAGTCAAGACAAAGATATTACTATATACATTATCATCAGCAAATAGCTTCTCAGTTTTTGTCAGTTAAGCATATTTTTACTTGTTTTTTCCTTCCCCTTTCCCCTTCCTCCCTTCCATACTATTTTTTTTTCGTATTTTATTGATTCACAAAAGAGCTTAAACTAAAAATATGGACAAATCTAGAATCTAGTGACAAGTACACTGTAATTTTCTTCTGAAACATTTTTTTCTCTTTTTATTCTACCTTTTACTTAAAAAAAGGCATAAACTATATTTGTTAAAAAAAATGGTTAATCTCAATTTGGTTTGTTATATGCACAAAACTCCTTGTATTTTCTGATGCAAGACAACAGATAGTATTGTATTATTGAACTAATGCAAATAACCATTCTGCCACAAAATAAGAATGCTCACACATATTTTCCAATTGCAAAGGGGTCAGGAAGGGAGAAAGGTTTGTGTTTCAATTAAAAAAATGTTTTTAATAAATTGTTGAACCTATCAACCATTTAAGAAAACCAAAACCCTTAAATCTGGAAGACAAAGCATTAGAAGAAAATCAGTAATGTTTTAGACAAAAGTCATAGAATTCTATATTACCAGTTCAGTCTCATGTAAGCTCTCTTTTGTTAAATTTGCAGTGGTACTGTGGTCTGATCTTTCTGTTAAAATACTGGAAATTAACATTCAACATTATTATTGACATTTCCTAACCTGTCCCTACCATTAAGTTGGCCTTTTTCTTGGTCATTTTTCTGTTCTGTTATTTCTGTCTGTCTTGTCTTTAGTTTTCCTGGTATAGCACTCCATTCAGAACTGGTCTAGTACAGTAAATTCTTTCAGATTTTGTTTATCTGAGAATATTTTGGGCTTTTCTTCCCATATGAAGGATAATCTTGCTGGGTACAGTATTCTTGGTTGAAATTGTTTTTCACCTAACGTTTTGAATGTATTTCCCCATTCTTTCCTTGCTTGCGTTGTTTCCTATAAGAGGTCTGACGTTAGCCTGATGGGATATCCTTTGAAAGTAACTTAATGTTTCTCTCTTGCCAATTTTAGTATCTTTTTTTTGTCTGTGGTTTTGTTCAATCTGGCTATGATGTGCCTTGGAGATCTTCTTGGTTGATTCTACGTGGGGTCCTTTGCATTTCTTGGGTCTGGATATTTGAATGCTTCTCTAGGTTTGGAAAGTTTCCTTCCAGGACTTCATGGAATAGGTTATCAATGCCCTTATTAGTTTCTTCACCTTCTTAGATACCACTTATCTGGATGTTTATGCATCTAATGATATCTAGTTTTATTTGTATACTATTCTGATTTTGGGGGGTTATTTTCTCAGTCTTTTTGGTGAATTTTTTTAGGTCAGAGGTTCTATCTTCTACAGCTGAGATTCAATCTTCTGCATGATCTAATCTTTCAAGGGAAGTTTTGATTTCCTGTATTACAACTTTCATCTCTAACAGTTCTGTTTGATTCTTTTTTATGGTGTATATTTCCTCTTTCAGGTAGTGGAAGAATTTCCTCACCTCCTGGAACTCATTGTCTCTTTTCTCTGTCATCTTCTGGAGTTTGTTGTCTCTCTTCTCTGGCATCTCTGTTAGTTTTGTCACTATGAATATTCTAAATTCTTTATCTGACATTTATTTCCAGGAGTTCCATTGTACTGCCTATGGATGATGAAGGGCCGTTTTTCCCCATTGGGGGAAAGATATTTTCTTGGTTTCCCATATTTCTTGTGTGTCTGAAGTGGTTTCTGCTCATCTGAGAGATTATATGTTACTTTCTTGGAATTAATTCCGAGTGTTAGAGGTGTGCAGGAGGAGATGACCTGCAATATTTCTGCAGTTCTGTTTCCCTGATGCTGACCAAGCAACCTGCACTTTTGTGGTGGAACTGAATATTACAAAGGCCTTACAGTTTCTAGGGAATAGGTGCATCTGGGCTGAGCTGCGGAGTTTTAACGGAGAGTTCAGAGGTGTGTGGGAGGGGGTAAGCCACGCTCACTGCAGCTCTGTGTTTCTCCCAGCTGCTCACTTCGCAGTTTCTCTTTTTCTGATTTTTAATTTTTAGTCATTAGGGGGTATGTTCATGTTTGGCTAATTTGTTGGAGATATTTGCTGCTGTAAGCCCATATGCTTTGCTTTACTGTGAGGTACTTCTCTGCCTATTTTTCCTCTACTACTGTGTATTGCAACATGCTATCCACAGAAAGACATTTGAACTCAGACTTATGAAGATGAGTTTCTCCCTTTCTGTAGCAGTTAAGTGGAGGTTCAAGTTTTTATGACCCTAAAAGTATTCAGATGTTTTGCTACTCTGTGCCTAAACCTGTCTAGACACTCAGTGTGTGGAAGCTGAGAAGCAAGGTGAGAAAGTCAGGTAAAAGAAAAGGAAAAATGGGGGAAAAGACAAAAAAAAAAAAAAAGGGAGGGGGATGAAACAAAAACAATGAACAAGGGAAATAGATATTTTTTAAGACCAAAAAAACAGAAAACTGTAACATGCTGCTCAAAAGCGGCAGAGCTGGGCCCACCTCAGATGCACATGGATTCTGATATCAGCAAGAGGAGAGATCAGAGACAAGAGATAGTACTTACAGATTTTTATAAAACGTGTGTGTGTGTGTGTGTGTGTGTGTGTGTGTGTGTGGTGTGTATAAGAAAAATTTCTAGGGAAAGGGAGGAGAGAGAGAGACAGAAGACAGAGACCCCCCTATCTCGCTTCGCTAGGTGTTGGGCTGGAAGCAGAGATTTGGGGCAGAGGCTTTCCAGTTAAAGCAGCAGGGCTTGGCCCACCTGAGATGCACATGGATTCTCGCTTTGCTAGCTGTTGAGCCTTAAGTCTAATACGTTTTTATAGGCAAATAATATTCCATTTTGTGGCTATACTACTTTTAAAAGATATTATGTCTTTCATGAGCAAGTGGAACACAGAGAGACAGACAGTACCCTCATTAGGGTCTTGACAATGTGGTTTACTCTCAGCCTTAGTCAGCTGGGGATTGTGTGCATGTGTGTGTCTGGTTTACTCAAGGAGGTCTCTGGATAGGACCAGGCACTATATGACCCCTGTCAGTTAGCCTCAGCAGAGTGCCCTGTTTGGCCACGACACCACTGCCGAGACCCATGAAGCTATACCACATTTTGGCTATCATGAGTGATGCTATTATAAACATTAATAGGGACTAGCAGATGGCATAGTGGTTATGTCACTAGACTCCCACATGGCTGGTGATGGTTTGAGTCTCAGACCCAGAGGTTCGAGACTCACAGTGAGTGTGTGTGTGTGTGTGGTTATCCTAAATCCCAATAGAAGAATGGAGAAGAGATTATAGCATGGCCATCCCCCTGGGGAGTGATTTCTCACTTTCTGTCTCTCTGACAAGTACATGTGCCCTATAGGAAAAATCTCTCCTTCAAGAAAAAAAAAAAAAAAAAAAACAGCAAAAAAAATACAACCAAAACATTTCTATACGGATTTTGTATTTTCTGTGTTTTCATTTCTCTTGTGTATATACGTAAGGCATGGAATTGCTGGTCAAATGGCAGCTCTCTGTCAGTTTTTCTCCTCTATTCAGACCTTTTGTTCATTTTAAGATTTTTTTGGCCCTAGGCTTGTACGTTCACTAAAGAAAGGGAGAGAGGAAAAGTGAGAAATCAGCCCCTAGGAGCATGGACATGCCACAGTCACTTCTCCTCCATTCTCCTCTCAGGATTTGGGAATGCATGCACACACACACTTGGCATAATTTTCAAGCCTCTGGGTATGGGATATGAACTGTGAAGTTGGCCATGTGGGATCCAGCACCTTAACCATCATGCCACCTGCTGACCCTGTAAGAGCTATTTTAGATTCACAGTGAATTGGAAGGAGGATAAAGATATCCAGGGTGCTTCCTGCCCCCATAGATGTCTGTCTCTTCATTATCAGTTGATGAACCTACATTGACACATTGTTATCACCATAGAATATTTACACTAGGGCTTGTTTGTTATGCATTCTATGGCTTGAACAAGTATAGGATGATGTATAATGTATCCAGCATTGTAGAATCATACAGCAGTCACTATCCTGAGCTGCCATTTTCCACTGTCTAAATACCATTATTTACTTACTTTTGTCTGGTTTCTATATGGTTACAGTGAGAGATTGATTCCTATGGTATGGATAGAAGTAGTAGTTGGCATATTCTAATTGCTTACTGAACCATGAAATTTATATTACTTATATTGATTTCTCAATTACAGAATAGAATATTCATTTATTTATTTACTAAGTACGATAAAATATGCTTTCTGCAAGTCTTACATGATTTCAAAATTAGTTTTAATTATTATATATATTTATTTGCTATGATCATTAAGATTGCAAAGACACTTTACCCAGCATGATATACACCTTAGTCCAGCCCGGTTGAGAATACTATATACTTCCTCATCAACAAATAATAAACTATATCTGAGTCCCACAATCAAATGTCTTATCTCTCTATTTTGTTCCCCGAATTTCCTTTCCTATGTTCTTCCCCTCCCACTCTCTTTCCAATTTAGCTCTAGTGTCCATAACAATTTTTAATGCTTGTATGTCCTCTAGTCTTTCACTCTCTGTCATAGAGTGCAGTCAGTCAGTATGTGTTACGTGGAGACATACAATGTCTTTCTTTCATAGCCTGACTTGCTTCATTCAGCAACAAATTTTCCATATTTGTCCACTTTCTATCAAATTCCAGGGCCTTGTAGTTTTTATGGCTGAATAGTATTCCATGGAGAATATGTGCCACACTTTTTTGATCCATTCATCTGTTTGTGGACATTTGGGTTAGTTTCATGTCTTAGCAAACATGAATAAGGCTGCAATGAATATAGATGTGAAAACGCTTTTCTGACTGAGCGTGCTCCTGTCCTTTAGGTAGATACCCAGAAGTGGAATTGCTGGATCATATAGTAGTTCTATTTGAAGGTCTTTGAGGAAACTCCATATTGTTCTCCACAGTGGATGAACCAGTTTACATTCCCACCAACAGTGTAGGAGTGTTCCCCTTTCACGACATCCCCTCCAGCACTTACCTTTTTTTTTTTTTTTTAATTTTCGCAATTCTGACTGGGATTAGGTGGTATCTTATTGTGGTTTTGATCTGCATCTCCCTTATGATGAGGGATGTTGAGCATTTCCTCATATGCTTTTGGGCTGGTATATCTTCCTTAGAGAATTGTTTCTTCAGCTCATTTTCTCATCTTTTAATTGGGTTGATCGTTTTCTTCCAGGTAAGCCACTTGAGTTCTCTATGTACTCTGGTTATCAGTCTCTTATCTGAGGCACAGTTTACAAAAATTCTCTCCCATTCCGAGGACTATTGATTCACACTATTTACAAAGTGTCCTTTGCTGTGTGGACACTTTCCTTTTTCCACTGTATTGACCAGTACCCTTTGTCAAAGATGAGTTGGCTGTATGTTTTGGGGTTTATTTCTGGGGTCTCTACTTTGTTCCATTGGTCCTTATGTCTGTTTTTGTGCCAATACCATGCTGTTTTGACTATCACAGCTTTGTAATATATTTTGGGGTCTGGAACTGAGATGTTCCCTACTCCACTTTTCTTGTGCAGAATGGCTTTGGCAATATGTGGTCTTTTATGATTCCAGACAAATTCTATGATTGTCTTTTCTAGATCTGTGATGAATATCTCTTGTAATTTTATGGGGATTGCATTAAATATGTAGATTAATTTGAGTAGGATTGCCATTTTGATTATATTAATTCTGCCTATCCAGGAACACGGGATGTCCTTCCACTTTTTTTGTGTCCATTTTGATTTCCTTTTTAAGATTTTCATAGTTTTCCTTATAGAGGTCTTTGACTTCCTTGGTTAGTTTTTTTTTCTTTTTGGAGAGGTTTTTGCTATAGGGTGCATGTGCTCGCCCGACAGACAGAGAGAGACAGAGAGACAGAAAGCGAGAAATCACTCCCCAGGGGGGATGGCCACACGGCAATCCCTTCTCCTCCGTTCTCCTTTTGGAATCTTGGGCATGCAAGTACACGTGCCCAGCGTGAGTTTTAAGCCACTGGGTTCGGGACGCGAACCGCAGTCGACTACATGGGAGTCCAGCGACGTAAGCATTACGCTAACTGCTGGTCCCTTCCTTGGTTAGTTTTATTCCTAAGTATCTTATACTCTTTGTGGCTATGGTAAATAGGATTACTTTCTTCAGTTCTGTCTCTGTCTGCTTGTTGTTTATATATAGAAATGCTATAGATTTTTTGTAAGTTAATTTTGTATCCTGCCACTTTATCCTGTGCATTTATTACTTTGAGGAGATTTTTCATGGATATTATTGGGTCTTCTATGTAAACAATCATGTCATCTACAAAAAGAGATAATTTCAGTCTTCTTTTGCTATTGGAATGCCTTTTATTTCCTTCTGTTGTCTGATTGCATTGGCTAGGACTTCCAGTACTATATTGAATAGGTGGAGAAAGTGGGTAGCCTTGTCTTAGATCAGTTTTTAGTGAAAAAGCTTTAAGCTTTTCCCCATTCAGTATAATGTTAGCTGTAGGTTTTTCATAGATGGCTTTTATTATGCTGAGAAATGATCCTTTTATGCCAATTTTTCTAAATGTCTTAATCATGAAAGGACGTTGTATTTTGTCAAATGCTTTTTCTGCATCAATTGAAGTGATCATATGGTCTTTAACTTTCTTTCTGTTAATATGGTGTATTACATTTATGGTTTTGCGTATGTTGAACTACACTTGCATCCCTGGAATAAAGCCTACCTGGTCGTGATGGATAATCTTTTTTATATGCTGTTGAATATGGTTAGCAAGTATCTTGTTGAAAATTTTTGCATCTATGTTCATCAGAGATATAGGTCTGTAGTTTCCCTTTTTTTGTCATATCCTTATCCGTTTTGGGAATGAGGGTAATGGAGGCTTCATAGAATGATTTTGGAAGAGTTCGTTCCTTTTGGATTTCTAGAAACAGTGTGAATAGGATGAGGGTTACCTCTTCTTTAAAAGTTTTGTAAAATTCAGCAGTGAAGTCATCGGTACCTGGACTTTTCTTTGTTGGGAGGTTATTTATTACTGATTCAATCTCATTGCTTGTTATAGGTCTATCCAGGCTTTCAATGTCCTCTTGAGTCAATCTTGGTAGATTATATGTCTCCAGGAATTTGTCCCTCTCATCCAGGTTTTCTTGTTTATTGGCGTGTATACTCTACTATCCTTTAATGATGTTTTGTATTTCTGTTATTTCAGTTGTAATGTTGCCTGATTCATTGAGAATTTGATGTATCTGGTTCCTTTCTCTTTTCTTCTTAATTAGTCTAGCTAATGTGTGTCAATCTTGTTTATCTTTTCAAAGAACCAGCTTTTGCTTTCATTTATTTTTTGTATAATTCATTTATTTTCTATTACATTTATTTCTTTTCAAATCTTTATTGCTTCGTTTCTCCTGGCATTTTTTGGCTTTATTTTTGTTTTTGTTTTTCTAATTGCTCGAGTCATGATGTTAGTTTGTCCTTTTGCCACCTTTCCATCTTTTTCTTGTGCACACTAATTGCTATGAACTTCCCTCTTATGACCGCTTTTGCCATGTCCCATAAATTATGAAAACTGTGTACTCATTATCAATAATCTCCATGAATCTTTTGATTTCAGCCTTAATCTCTTCAGTAGTCATGGAGTCATTCAGAAGTAGGTTATTTAGTTTCCATGTATTTGTGTATTTTTGAGGGTTTTTCCTGAGATTAATATCAAGTTTAATTCCATCATGGTTGGAGAAGATGCTGGATATAGTTTCTATGCCTTTAAATCAGTAAAGGCTGGTTTTGTGTCCTATCATATGAATCAGTCTTTGAGAAAGTACTATGTGCGGCTGAAAAAAAACGTATATTTTGTGTTGTTTTGGGTGGAAAGTTCTATAAACGTCTATCAGGTCCATCTGATTTATGGCATCATTTAGGTCCTGGATCTCTTTGCTTATTTTTTGTCTCATTGACCTGTCTAAAGGAGATAATGGGGTGTTGAGATCTTCAACTATTATTGCATTATAGTCTATCTCTCCTTTTAGATCTTGCAGTCTTTCCTTTACATATTTCGGTGCTCCTAAGTTTGGTGCATAGATATTTATAAGTTTTATATCTTCTTGGGGAATTAGCCCTTTTACTACTATACAATGTCCTTCTTTGTCTTTTCTTATGGTTTTTGTCTTAAAGTCTATTTTCCCGAAATCAGTATAGCAACTCCCGCTCTTTTCTGGTTTCTATTTGCATGGAATACCTTTATCCAGCCCTTCACTTTTAGTCTATGTATGTCTTTATTCATGAGATGGGTCTCTTATAGGCAGCAGATGGAGGGTTTCTGATTTTTTTTTTTTTTTTTTTTTTTTTTTTTGGAGAGGTTTTTCGCTATAGGGCGCGTGCGGTCGCCAGACAGAGAGAGAGAGAGAGACATAGAGACAGAAAGCAAGAAATCACCCCACAGGGGGGATGGTCACGCCGCAATCCCTTCTCCTCCATTCTCCTCTCGGGATCTTGGGCACGCACGCACACGCGCCCGGCGTGAGTTTTAAGCCACCGGGTCCGGGACATGAACTGCGGTCGACTACATGGGAGTCCAGCGACATAGCCATTACGCTAACTGCTGGTTCCCTAGGGTTTCTGATTTTTAATCCAGTTTGCCAGTCTGTGTTTCTTGATAGGAGAATTTAATCCATTAACATTCAATGTTATCATTAATATTTCCAGACTTGTCCCTAGCACTAAGTCGGCCATATTCTTGGTTGTTTTTTGTTCTCTTGTTGCTATCTGTTTCTCTTTAGCTTTCTTGGTATGGTACTCCTTTCAGAATTTCTTAAAGAGCTTGTCCGGAGTTGGTAAATTTGATTAGGTTTTGTTTATCTGAGAATGTTTTTATTTTCTTTTCCCATATGAAGGATAATCTTGCCTGGTAAAGTATTCTTGACTGAAATTATTTTTCATTTAACACTTTGAATATATTTCTCCATTCTTTCCTTGTTTGCATTGTATTTGAGGAGAGATCTGGTGTTAGCCTGATGGTATAGCCTTTGTAGGTGATTTGACGTTTCTCTCTTGCCAATCTTTGTATTTTGTCTTTGTCGTTTTGGTCTTTCTAGCTATAGTGTGCCATGGAGAGGATTTTCTTGGATTGATTCTACCTGGGGTTCTTTGTATTTCTTGGGTCTGGATGTTTGAATTTCTCTCTAGACTTGGACAGTTTTATCCTAGGATTTCATGGAATAGATTATCCATGCCTTTTTTAGATTCTTCACCTTCTGGAATACCAGTTATTCAGATATTTGGGTGTTTCATGGTATGTAGTATTTCTTGTATATTATGCACAATTTTCTTGGCTGTTTTCTGAATATCTTTGATAATTTTTTCTAGGTTAAAAGTTTTGTCTTCTGCTTCTGAAATTCGATTTTCTGTATGGTCAGTTGTGCTTTTAATACTTTCAAGGGAAGTTTTAATTTCCTCTATTATAGCCTTCATGTCTAACAGTTCTGTTTGATTCTTTTATAGTGTCCAATTCTTCTTTCATATCATAGAAGTACTTTCTCATCTCTTGGAGCTCAATGTGTCTTTTCTCTTGCATCTCATAGAATTTTGTTACCATAAGTATTCTAAATTCTTTCTCTGACATTTCAGTAATATCCTCTAATACTTCCCTACGTGGAGACAAGTTACAGTGCTCCCTTGCTGGAGATGTATTCCTTGATTCTCTCATCCTTGAGGCTCTTCTCCAATTTTTAGTCATTTGGTAATGTATTCACTTCTGGCTAACTTATTGCAGAAGGATTATGAAACTGTGAGCTCGTGTGTTTCCCTTACTGAGAAATAATTCGGTGCTATTTTCTCCCTTTTGCTGTGTTCTCTGGTGCGGAAAAAACAGGAGGAGTTTTGCAATTGGATTTACAAAGGGGAATTTCACTATTATTGCAACCACTACAGTGAGGTGCAGACAATTCTCTAAAACTCCCAGTGTTCAGAATTTAGCTACTATGCACCTACTTGTCTTTAGGCAGTGGGTAAAGGCTAAGCAGTAAAACAGGAGAGTAGCGTAAAACAAAAAGAGTAGGAAATAGAGGAAGAAAAAGCAAAGAATAAAGAAGGAAAGCACTACAAGAAAAAGAAGGGAAAAAATAAAAAATCACATCACAACAAATGAAATTGGGTTAAAAATAGAAAACTGTGCAGCAAGCTTAACCCAGGCAGAGGTGGAGGACCCTGGAGGCTTTCTGTCCTTGGTGAAGGAAGAAAAGATAAATTAATACAAGAAAGGCACAAACAGGCCAGAAAGCTGTGGGGTCTTTTTTGTTTTGTTTTGTTTTGTTTTGTTTTGTTTTGTTTTCATTTGTTTGTTTTAAGAAAAGAGAAAAAAGTTAGAAGGGACAGAGTAGAACAAGAGGGAGATACTTGTGTACCTGCTAGCACTGGGGTCTGTGGGTGAGCCCTGGCTGGGAGAGTACTTCACAGCCCTGAAGCTGAACCCAGAAGCCCGCCCCAGGCAGAGGCGGAGGACTGGCCCTGGAGGCTTTTTAAGTCTTGTACGCTTTTGTGATTGAGCATCTCTTCCCCACTTTGCCATTCATTAAAAAACAAACAAAACAAAAGAAAACAAAACACAAACCTGGAAGCATAGGTCATACCTGAGGATCAATAGCTGTGGTGTCCCGTAACTCTGCATTGTACTCACACTGCTGCGTGGTTACCATGCAGCTCTGGGTAGGCATACAAGGAGAGTAGATTTCAAATGAGGCATGATTTGGGAAGTGCAGTTGCATCCTGTGAGGTGTAGCAAGATTTCCCTGTGCTGGCAAAGGCTTCTGTTCAATGCAGACTGCAGGAGGGAGAGAGAGAAGCTTCAGAAGCTCTGCAGGGCCTATGCAGTTGCCATCATATTTCTTAGCCTTGACTTTCTACCATAAAATTAGGATGATAAAAAATTGAACTTGTAGAAGTGTTAGGGAAGTCAACTGTAATTACGTTAATAAATACAAAATACACAAATAAAATACAGACTGGTATAGAACAAATATTCGAATATTTTTTGGATGATGTGTTCTATAGTAAGAGCCTTTAGGTCTTCATGCATTTTGCAGATTTTTTTTTGTGTGTGTGTGTTTTCCTCTTTGTCTAAATTAACAGCTTTTTGACAGTATATATATATATATATATATATATATATATATATATATATAAATATATATATATAAATGGGAAGATTTTTTCTGCTATAGGGTGTTTGCACTCACCAGAAAGACAGAGAGAGACAGAGAGACAGAAAGCAAGAAATCACCACCCCCACCCTGGGTGGGGATGGCCACATCGCAATCCCTTCTCCTCCATTTTCCTCTCGGGATCTTGGGCACACGCACCCGGCGTGAGTTTAAGCCACCAGGTCTGGGACTTGAACCACTGTCGACTACTTGGGAGTCCAGCAACATAACCATTATGCCATCTGCTGGTCCCCTATGTGTTTTGCTTTTTTTTTCTTTATCAGTGCTCCCTCCTTAGTCTGTCTTCTAGTCCTTACTTTAACTGTGTGACATGGAGATTTTTTATCTATGTTTCCTTTGTTATTGTTGTTTTCTCTAGATATTAATTAACATACAAATATTGGTTTGAAAAAATGAGATCAAGTATCTTAAGAGATGAAATATTTTCTTAACTCAGAAAAGCAGAGTCATAACAACTTCAGTGACTGTTAAGAACTATTTAATGTTCTTTTAATTAGCGTCTAGGAGTTTTCAGTTAATTTTTAATTTTCTCCTCAATTTTTTGTTTGCTTTTATAAATGCCACTACTAATTTTCTTTTTAGCTATCAAATTAAGATAAGTTCTGAGAAATTTTTCAAAGTCAAATTAATTCCCCCCAAGATAATTAATGTAAGCAGCTTGATTCATTCACTTCCATGATTTTCTTCATGCTTATATAAAAATTCGCAAATACATTTAAGAGCTATTTTGCACATTTTAATTTTATTGTTTTAAAACAACACATGGTACAGACAGCAGATGACGTAATGGCTATGTCACTGGACTCCCACGTAGTCAATCGCTGTTCAAGTTAACCCAGTGGCTTAAACTCACACCGAGTGCATGTGCATGCATGCCTGGGATCCCAAGAGGAGAATGGTGGAGAAGGGATTCTGGTGTGGCCATCCCCCCTGGGGGGGGGTGATTTCTTGCTTTCTCTCTCTCTGTCTCTCTGTCTTTCTGGTGAGTGCATGCGCCCTATAGCAAAAACTCTCAAAAGAACAAAAACAAAACAAACAGACAAAAAAACATATGATAATAGTGCACACATTTTTTTTTCCAGAACTTTTTTTTTTTTTAAGGACAGTAGACAGAGTTCAGCTCATCTAAAAGTTAATTTCCCTATCAGAGTACATTATGTTTTATTCTTCCTTCCCTGTGTTGTTGAACTTTCAGGTGTTTTTACTCTTTGTTATTTCTTTAGTTTTTTAGAAAAGAGTTTATTTCTTTCTTCCATGAGTGAAAGAGGCAGAGGGAGAGACAGAGAGACCGACAGTATCCCCAGCAGGGTCCTGACACTGTGACCCACCCTTGTCCTTCAGCGTACCCTGGTCATAGGCATGCACAGGTGCTTGATGTACTCGGGGAGTTCTTCCAACTTGAACCAGGAACCTTCCTATGTGGGATTGCATTGCAGAGTGTCCAGTTTTACCACTGTGCCACTGTCTGGCCCTACTTTCTCTCTTGCTGTATAGATATTTTATGTACTATTTTTTTATATAGGTTAGATTGCTGAAGTGAGATTTCCCATTTGTTGACTATGTTCATCCACCATTCCATGGGTCTATCAGTGTACCCAGCCTTGCCAACACTTGGTCTTAATTTTTCACAATGTCTTGTATAAATGTTAGTATCCTAGTATTGCTTTAACATTTATTTCCTTTATAATTCTGTCTGCCATGTTTGCATGTACTTACTGCCTTTTTATCTTTTGTGTGACTTTCCTTGGGTCAATAGTCTTAGACACCCTTTCTTTTTTAACATAGGGTCTTACTGTGCTTAATCCTTCTGCCTCAGTTTCCTGAGCAGATGGAGTGCCCAGAACTGCCTTCATGGCCAGCTTCTTTGACACTTTCTATTGGATCTTTTTTTCCTTCATCATTTTGGACTACACTTCATATGTTGGGACAGCAATCCTTGCGTGTTATATATTTTACATATATAAAACTGCTACATTTTGATCTTATTAATATGGTATTTTCATAAACATGTTAATTTTTAAGTAGTCTAATACATCTGTTGACTGATCATTACATCTTCTGCCTTCTCTAAGAATGTAATTGTAGTTCAGTTATACACATTACTTAAATATCTTTGGACAGTATTATTATAGTTAGAGACTTACTTAGGAAACAGTTGAACTGATTATATATTTAAACAGAGCCAAAAATGTGACATTTTTCTTTTGTATTTTCCAACACTTTCTTTCCAGCCCTCACCTTAATTAAGTATGTAGTTTTGCAGAGAATGATAGCTCAGATTTCTGAATGATAGATCCCTCTTTCCTTCTGACCTGAGTACTATTTTATTTTTGTATCTGTAATCAGACTATTCTTCAGCCATGTTCTCAAACATTCTTCTCTAACATTCTCTTCATCAAAATTCTATCCTTCCTTTAGGGACTGACACAATCCTTCTTCCCTTCCACCTCTGGGAAACCTTTGTAAAATGTTCAGGTTGGCCAGCTTAGTAGTGATTAATGCAATCTGTAGGAAATAGTACATTTATTAAGAGAACTTTCTCTATAAGAAACCTAATTGTTCTGTTTCTTAAATGTGTGTGTGGGCGGCTCTATACTTAGCCATTAAAGAACAAGGGTTGTACTGCCTGGGCTCAAATTCTGGCTCTCCCTCTTACTAGCCTTGTAATCTCAGGCATGCTGCTTTACTTCTCTAGTAAACACCTTTATTTTAACTGAATCGTTAAATTGTACTTATTGTGTGCCTGCAATTTTCCAAGTGGTTCATATATATTAACTTTTAATCCTCACAACTCTAAATTTTCCTCATTTTACTTATGAAGAATGAGACTCATAAAGGTTACAACATTTCCCAAAGCTAGCAAGGGGAAGTTAGGAGGGGTGGAGCAGTCTAATAGTAAGTGCCTAATAATGCTTCTTTTCTCATTCTTTTCTACTCCCTTGGTTCCTTTTCTTTCTCCTAACCTTTCTCTTTTTATGGCTTTTCACCTCTTCTCTCTCTTACTCTTCTTTCTTTTCCTGCTTTTTCTTCCTAATTCCTCTCTCCTTTCATCCCTTCTTTTTTCTCTTTCTCCATGTTTGCTTCTCCTGTATCTCATTTATTTTATTATTATCAGCACCTATGTACTTGGTGCTTTTGGAAAATACCAATGTCAATCGAAGTCAGACCCTTGTTCAGAAAACTTACCATCTAATAGGAGCTAAAAGATGTATGCAGAAATTACTTAAAATTAAATAGGAATAGATTCCATGCTATTGACGTTTTGGGGGCAAAAAAAAAAGGCTTTGTGGAGAAATATCCTCCTTCACTGGTATCAGGAAAAGTCTTATGAAAGATAGTAGCTGTATTCTAACATAGCGTACTTGGTATATTTTCTCAATATTTCACCTCTCCCTTGATTATCATAAGTGATTAGATTATTAGCTCATTTATTAATCTCAGACAATTTTTTCATTGGTGATTGACAAGTGTGGTAACGGTTAAAATGTAAATATCAAAGGAGCCTGGGTAGGCCATCTGTTGAGAGTTAGAATACCTTTTGGGAAACAGCAAATTACCTACAAGGGGTATCCCATCAGACTAACAGCAGATCTCTCATCGGAAACAATGCGAGCGAGGAAAGAATAGGAAAATATATTCAATGTGTTAAGGGAAAAGCAATTTCAACTGAGAACACTGTACCCAGCAAGATTATCATTCATTTGGGAAGAAAAGACACAAACATTCCCAGATAAACAAAACCTGAAAGAATTCACCATCACCAGACCAGATCTCCAAGAAGTTCTTAAGGGAGTGCTATGTCAGTAAAATTAAATGCAGACACACAGAAATAAGAGTTCAAAAACTAAGAAAATGGGCAACTTAATTGTAGGGACAATGTCTGGAGATGAATATTATATCCCAGAATTCAATCTTGAAGATCGAACCTCAACAGAAAAAAGATTAAGTACATGAGACTGAACTGATGAAACAACATTCTGTGACTTGACTAAAATATTGCTGCTTTTCTTCTAAGCTTTGTTGTCCGGTTTTAAGGGATTTTTGTCCTGTCTTGAGCTGTCGATAGGTGCATGTACCTACTATTTGAACAGAATACTAACCTGTTTCTAGGCTTTCAGTTTCAAGGAAATATCATTACCAGTTCAAAACTGCTTTTCTTGAAATTACCAGCTGAACTTGTTATTGAAAGTAGTTAGATTACTTATGATATTGTGTGATCAACAAAATGTTGGGGGAAAAGGAATGGAAGACAACTGTATATAGCAGAGATAGTGTAATAAGAGAGTGGGAAAGAGCAGAGGGTCAAACATGGGGTTAAAAACATATATATACATATACATATACATATGTATGAAAGTAGAAATGGAATATTATTGATGATAACATGCATGATTAAGCCACTATGCAGTTTATTCTAGATGGGAAACCACATTTAGTATGTTGTGATGATGCTCAGGAAATGAATGTTAAGTAATTAAAAAAAAAGTTGCAGGAGGAAAAAAAAAACAGTAAAACTGTTCGTATTGAAATAAAAAAAAAAGACATATTTGATGACTGCAGTAAGCTATATAGCCTCAAGTACGTACTACTTTATAGTATGTTCATTCTACTCACTGAGGTTTATGCCTAAAGTCAGACTTGGGTTCATGTATAGGTATATATCAGCTGTGCTAGCTATTGGATATATTTAGACTAATTAAGTTCATTAGCAAATCAATTAAATGGGGGGGGAAGGCATAGAAAGCAACCATGGATACCGGAGACAATGTGGGAGGGGGGTGAGACATGGCAGAGGGTGAGGGATAGGGAATCAAGGATGGCAAAACAAAAAACAAAGTATACAAGACATAAGAATTGGAAAATTATTTGCTGATAACATGTATGTTGATGTGCTTGATTGAGCCAATATACAGTGTATTTTGGATGGAAAATTCATTTGTATGCTGTAATGATGTATAGTGAATTAACGTAAAAAATAAATAAATTTAAAGAGAAAAAAAAAAAAGAATACCTTTTGGGTATTCATAAGTCAGTTCCCATAGACTGAGGATACCAAGAAGAAGGAGAGTTACATACATATTGGTATGATATACATCAACAGGAAGCAGAAACCTGATCAGTGGCTATACAACCACATCCCCATAGTCAGTTGCTATGTGTACTAAGTCCCCGAAGACTGATTTTTATTCTGAAAATAATCTTGTGTAAACTGTCATTGATGTCATAACACTGCTCCTCCACATCTGTGAAGTGTTATTCCCAGTAAGTATGTCTTCAGAATGCCCAGATGCCATAGCAACAGGTGCCTCAGGACGAGCGAGACAGACTTAATTGCAACGTCGAAAAGTACATTTCAGGAAGTTTCAAAAACTATTATAACATATGATGAAAAGTTGTAATTATTTTAGTCATCTCAGCATGAATATCAGGTATATTGTTGGTATAGGTCTTCTTGGAAATAAACATACTGGTTCAATTTAAAAGCGTATATGTTGCATTAGAGAAAATTATATTAAAAGTTAACCGAAGTTAGTTATCTTTCCACTTTATAATTTTGTTTTCCTGTTAATATTTTATATGAAGCTACATGTGAGTTTAGATGATTGCTTTTTTTTTCATTATTCAGTATAAGGTAAAAGGATATCTAATTCTCTTTCCAGTGATCTAGCCTAAGGGGACAGGCGTTCAGCTGCTGTGTATATCCATTTTTATTTTTCATTTTTATTTATTGTCAAAATCAATATGCTATTTGGAAGTTACTAAATTGGTTCTAGATATCAGAAAGGCTGGAATTTGGAGAGTAATATAAAGTAGTCTTAGTAGGAAGTCACCTGAGCCAGACAGCACTGAATCAGAGCCCTGGGTTTCCATGGCTGCTTTACATGGTGGAGTGGATTGGATCGTGGTCATATAGTCAGGTGGACTTCATGACTTGGATTTCATTTTCTCTTAAAGGATAATAGACCTCTTGGAGGGATGATTTTATTTTTTCAAAAAAGTTTATTTTTCCATCTGTGAGAAAGACAGAGAGAGAGAGAGCGCACACAAGTCCTTGCAGGGTCCTGATGATGCCCTCCACTCCCTAGGAGCCAGCCCCAGGCCATAGGCACACGCATGCCTGGCAAACTCAGGGCTGTCTCTGGACTTGAACTAATAACCTTTTCACGTGGATCAGCCTCGTAGCACGCCTCATTTTACTATCTCATGACTGTCTTTCCCTGCCATGGAGCGATTCCTTTTATTTCTTCCAGAACTAATATTCTGTGGTCCATATGATCACTAATTTACATGTATTTGATGGTAGGCAGAAGCATTTTAAAGAAATTTTGAAAATGAGTGAATTTATACAATAGGAATTTTTTTACAATAAAGAAAAAAGAACTGATAATCTGTTTTCTATTCTAATAGTGATAAGGCTTAGGTAAGTTTCCATTGATAAATTCAGGTGCTTAATTTAAGGCGCTTACTTAAATAAATATGAAATGAAATTTTAAGTCGTAGTGTATGCAGGAAGGTTTTGAGGAAGAAAGTTGATAGGAAGATGCTAAAACCAGGTTATGTGAGTTAAAAACCTAGATACTTCCATTTACTTTCTAATTTTGCGTTTTTTCTGAAAGGAACTATAGTCTTTTGAACATGTTGATGAAGCAAATATTTGCAGAACGAATTGGTTAGTGACAAAAAATTGTTGGTTGTACCTCATCCAAGATAGAATCAAAATGAACTTATACTTTAATTCCATTTCCAGATTTTTATTTATTTTGTTTTTTGGATTTGCTATTAGTCATGTGTACTTTCTAGAGACAGATGGGATGGTGGTGAGATATCAACTCAAAGGAGGATGGCCATGCTGGAATTAATCTCTTCTTCTCCAGTCTCCTCTTGAGATTTTGGGCACACACACACACACACACACACAAACACACACTCCTGGCATGATTTTCAAGCTGCAGGGTCCAGTAATCAAACTACACAGTCAGCCATGTATGGTCCAGTGCCCTAAATTCTCTGCCAACTGCTAGATCTTCGTGACCTTTTTGAAGTCCATTAATATTTATTAACTGTGACCCTTATAATATTTCACATCTATTGAAAAGGCACTTGTTTCTAAAATGTTTCAATAGCACATCTGGAAAACATCTTTGCACTGACTTCTACTCAGCAGAGATGCCAAATCCTCACAATCATTTGTTCTGTTTAAATCTGTTGAAAGTTCTAAACTCATGTGAAGTACAATAATGTAAAAGTTTCTAATATATAGAAGATAATATATGAAGATGACAAACGTCTGTGATAGGGGTTTGGATTTGCAAGTTTTAATTTTTATCTATCAGTTAAAAAATGTAAATACTGACTGACAGTATGACCAAGTTGTGAAGTGGTTGGGTTCGTGGAATTTGCCTCTATATTGAATCTCTGTATATTGGAACCAAGAATATATGTTATAAACATCCTGTTCACTCAGAAAATAGTCTTCGTGTTTCTTTTCCATTTTGTGTTCAGAGTTTTCTCTCTGGTCCTTATAATCACAGTTTTAAAGTTTCACAAATAAATAGATTGAACTGGTTGACTCACTTGAAATTATTTCTTTCAGCTTTTTGCCTGAATTCATCAGTGGAGACTTTGATTCTATTAGACCTGAAGTCAGAGAGTACTACTCTAATAAGGTACGCCATAAACACTTTTAACTCAAGACCCTCCTCATGTGGTTGCCTTCCTGTGTTCTTTCTGATTGTCATGGTGTGCAGGTAGGGATTGCAGAGATTATTGCTGTTTTGATAGTTTTTGTTTTTTTCATCAGAGTAGTTACAATACATGTTCAAAGTGGGTATTTAAAAAGTGACAAGTGGGAACACAATCTTGAAAAAACTTATCACCATCGATAAGCATCAGCCAGCCCTGTAAGTAAACTAGCATATAATTTATATAGATTTATTTAATAATATACTATTGCCTGTATCCTCACTAGTTATTATATTTTTCACAAATCATCTTAATTTAATTTAATGACTATATTTGAATTAACTCATTCCCACTGGATGAACATTTGTGCCCTTTTTCTGTTTTGTAAACTTTACCGCACACATCTTTGTAAGTGATTTTTTTATAAAAATGCATTTTTTGTGTTCCTAGAAATTTAGA
The DNA here is from genome assembly GCA_026018925.1 of Tupaia tana. Taxonomy (NCBI): domain Eukaryota; kingdom Metazoa; phylum Chordata; class Mammalia; order Scandentia; family Tupaiidae; genus Tupaia; species Tupaia tana. Next base: position 11,224,413 of record JAKSZU010000003.1, read on the forward strand.
ACCATTTTTTTTAGTTTAACATTTAGTTTACTTGAAGCTGTTATTACTCTATTCTAAATAAAACTATTCACTACTACTTAATTATAGCTTACAGTTTATTAAGGTATTCATTTTGTCACTGTTGTTATATAAACTGCTATACACTGTTGCCACTTAAGAACATATAAATGCTCTAACTGGGAATGATAGAAATCACATAAGAGTAAATTAAATGAATAATTCAAGGCTTCACTGCCATTAGAAGACAACACAGAGTGGGACCACCTGTTAGCGTAATGGCTATGTCGCTGGACTCCCATGTAGTTGACCACAGTTCGAGTCCTGGATCTGGCGGCTTAAAACTCACTCCAGGTGCGTGTGCATGCGTGCCCAGGATCCTGAAAGGAGGATGGAGGAGAAGGGATTGTGGCGTGGCCATCCCCACTGGGGAGTGATTTCTCACTTTCTGTCTCTGTCTGTCTGTCTGGTGAGCACACGCACCCTATAGCAGCACTTGAGAGAGGTTCTTACTGCACCAGGATCCTTTGCCTCAGCTTTGCATTATAAGTATTTCCTGGTGGAAATACATACTGTGTTTTCAGGCCAGCCTTGGGATCAGAACCTGCAGTCAGCCATGTGGCTTCCGGCGCTGCAGTTCTGTGTCCTACAGACTGTGCTACATAGGTGGGGCCCTTTGCAAAGTTTTAAAAATAAAATTATAGCATTGATGTTTCCTCTAGCCTCTTTATCTGCGTTATTCTAAACTGGCATTAGTAAGCTACATATATTTTTAAAAGAAACAGCAGGTATTAAAAAATCATAAAGCTTTTGATTCTTTAGAAGGCTTGGAGATAAATGAGATACATTCAGAAGGAAGGAGAGGAATCCTTTCTTAGAAAGGAAGGGTGGAAGGAAGGGAAGAAGAAAGAAAAAGAAAAAAGAAAAGAAAAGAAAAGAAAAGAAAAGGAAAAAAAAAAAAAGAAATAGAAGCATACCTGATGTTGCCAGGTGGGAAAACAAAGGTACTGAGTTGCAAAGCACAGGCTATTATGATATGGAAATTCTGAGGCTGGCAGTGAGTGTAGCTCTCTGCACACTCCGACTGCCCACCAGCAATCAGACCTCCTTCACCAAATACAGACCGCTCCCAAGTCAGTGTTTGATATTCATGCTCAATTACGTTAACATTGGCATGTTCCTGTTCATTCCCCACAGTCTCACTTCTCATTAACTCCCTACCTCAGCCTTGTTGGGATGGAAAGCCTGCCTCCGCCTTGCTTACTATGCAGAGTCTTCCAAATGCACAGATAGTAATCACGTGTTCAGGAGCAGAAGAAACAGCAGGAGAGGGAGGGACAAGTAGACTCAGAAACAAGCTGGAGATATGGTCCGATGTGACTCATCTGCCCATCTCTGCATCGCTGCTGGCTGGCTAGAATCAGAAGTGCAGGTCATTTCTGTCCAGAAGGAGAGAACAAGGGGAAACCACCTCCTTTTTTACTTCTGGAATCAGTAAAATGGGGGTCAGGGATAAAGGAAAATTTCTATTTACTACTTCATGATGAATTTCTTTTGTATTTCCTACTTCACTTTTTATTTGAACTTTCAAAACCAGTTAATATTTGTTAGGGTTTTACTTTAAATTAATATGTAGGTGAATCTATTAATACCTATTAATAAATCACATACTTCTAGGGTAGTATACTGTCAACACTATTTGGTTTTCAATGTATCAATGAGTATTGTTTTTTAATTACTATTATTGACATGGGTTATATACACTCACCAGAAAAAGAGGGAGGGAGAGAAGAAAGGAGAGAGACAGAGCAATAATATCAGTGGAGCGTGATCATGCTGCAGTTCTTTTCCCTCCATTTCTTCATCCTGTCAGGGTTTTGGGGGAACGCGTGTGTGCGCGCGCGCGCGCACACACACACACACACACACACACACACGTGCAGTATTTTTTTCAAGTCACCAAGACTGGAATTCAAACCCCCAGTCTGCCATGGGGGATCCAGCTCCCTTGCATGGGTCTTAGCTGCTATGCTACAGGGCTGGCCCTTTCAAGGAGTTCCGTTGAACCCACTGCTTTTGAAACTCTAGGGTTTGTTCCTAGAGGTCACAGATGATGTTTTTTGGTAAGTTAATGTGCCCTGTAGAGCACATAGTGAGTGTTTGGCTGTAGTTCTAATAATCATGATAATTACAACAAGTTAACGCAACATTACACACAATTCCTGTAAGCCATTAATGATTTCCAACCTAAACTGTCTGAGCTGCTCTTTCACAAATGAAAAGACATTACCTCCAGTTTCGAAGCCCACCCCCCCCTCCAACCACACCTGCTCTGGGTTTTCAGTGAAGCTGAAACTAGGGCTCTAGTGAAGTAAAATAAAGGAGAAATGTATAATACTATAAGTTTGTAAGGTGGATTGAGTGACTGACATTGAGTCATATGAAGTGTTATACTTTGCAAATGGTCTATAAACCTTACTTTACTCTTATCTGGTCTTCCTTTTCAGGAGTAGTAAAAGCTGTTTCCTCTTCTGGCTGTTTGTCTTGGTTCTTTCCTGCCTGGTTCACTAATATTAACTCAGAATCAGGAAGGGTCTCTTGCAGATTTTCCCCTTGATATTTTATTTTGTTTAATTTTTCTGGGTCAGTCAATGATGCTTTGATTCAAGGCCAAAATGATCTATTTCAGTCTTCTTAATTACACATTCCATTTATCCTGCCCATGTGCAATTTTGTTTCCGCAGGATTTTAAAGGAAATTATGCTATTTCATGATTTTCACTCCTGATTCTCTTTCACTGTTGTATAGTCTGTGTCATCTGAAATGGAGGTAGGAAAGAGAGTTTAAAAGCACGCTTCCTAATTATTCAAAAAGTTAAGGAACCTAGATGCAGTACGTAGCTTATGCTTTTAAAAGTTACCAAATAATAAGGGTTTTCTTATAAATATAGATGTATTAGGAGATAAAAGTAATAATTTAAAGTATAATAAAAAAAATCAAGTGATTTTCTTTAGCCCAATTTTTTATTAAGGAAACCGAATCTCAGACAACTTCAGTGACTTGAGCCAAATGGTAGAACTAATCAGACAGCTCTTGGCTCAATATCCACATTTTTAATAACAAGAATTTTGTTAAATCTGGCTCTCAGTTGCTGCTACTACTACTCAATCATTGCCTTTGGCCAGTTGGGAAGATAGGAGTTCCTTGCATGAAGTACTTAGCATCGCTGGGGATGAATGCCATTATCACTGTGAAAGTGATAACCAAACAATTAACCTTCATGTTTCCAGCATGTCCACACTGCTCAGTTCCAGGATATGCAAAGACCAAGAATGATCAAAAGCTAAGAAACTGATAAATTATTTTTATTATTATTATTATTTTTGGAGAGATTTTTGCTATAGGGCATGTGCGCTCGCCAGACAGAGACAGAGAGACAGAAAGCAAGAAATCACCCCCCGGGGGGATGGTCATGCCGCAATCCCTTCTCCTCCATTCTCCTCTCGGGATCTTGGGCACACACGCACACATGCCCGGTGTGAGTTTTAAGCCACCAGCCCTGGGACGCAAACCGCAGTCAACTACGCGGGAGTCCAGCGACATAGCCATTACACTAACTGCTGGTTCCCTCGAAACTGATAAATTGTTATATCATCCTAACATGTATGCACAGAAAATAGATTAAACAAAGACAAAAGGTTGAAAAACCAAGGTGACTTGCTAATAGAAAATTAGCAAGGCCATAGATAACCTTTAAATATAAGAATGTCTTCTTGTGTACTACAAGGGAGTATTTTGACATTTTATAAAGTATCGTGGCTCAGCCTAGATGGTGCAGTCCACAGTGTACTAGACGGCAGCACTGCAAGCCAGTTGGCCAATAGTGGGTTGGGATCCCCATCCTGGTCATTGTGAAATATCCTGGGTCCACACCCATGTCCAAGATCCTGATGAGCTGGGGTGGGATGAGGGGATAGGTATAGTGATAAAACCCTGTCAAGGGTACTTTTCTCTCTGTCTATCTGTTTCCCTCATGTTCTTTATCATAAGTAGATAGGTAGTTAGCCAGCTGGATGGATGGATGGATGGATGGAAAGAAAGTGCTGTGATCAACAGAAAGCCATGTTATAAACAGCATGCTGAAAACAATCCTAGACATAAATCAGGAAAAGGACTCCGGGTCTAAGGTCTGATTTTCTCTTCTCTCTTTTTCCTTTCAAGTTCTGAAAGAATATAGTATGATATCAAAACAGTGATCAGGAATGTTGGGACACAGTCTCCAAAGACCCTTGTAGAATTCCACTTACAAAAACAAGAGTTGATTAAAAAGATACAATAAGCCCTAGTAGGAATGGTGAATGAGACCAGCAGAAAAGTTCAGCTAATGCTGAACCAACAACTCTCTATTGCACACATAAGATAATTCTAGGCAACCAGGTAGTTTTGACAGTTTAAATTAGGAGTGTGAAGGGGCCAGCAGGTGGCATGGTGGTTAAGACACTGAACTCCTACATGGCCAAAAATGTTTTGAGCCCCAGACTCAACAGCTTGAAAATCACACTGTACCCAAAATCCCCAGAGAAGAAAGGATCACAGTGTGACCAATCCCTCCGGGGGGGTGATTTTTCACTTTCTCTGATTTTTCACTTTCTCTCTCTCTCTTTTGAGCACGCTCACCCTATGGCAAAAACTTAAAAATAAATAAATAACTAGAGGAGTGGAGACAGTTTCAGGCAGATTATCAGGAGAGCTCTTTGCATTGTATTTCATTATATTTTCTCAGAACTAGGAAATTACATAAATTATTGAAGAATGCCTTTGGTTAAACCCAAGTTTGTTGATGATACTTTCCCATTGTCTTCTAATACTAGCATGGTCCTTCCTAAACTTTGAAAACTGCTTTCAGTGAGCAGGGGTAGTATATCCAAACTTTTTAAACCAGTGCTCCCTCTTGCAAACATAAAATGCTATAAATGTTATGCACAATATAAATGATGGCTTATCGTTTTATATATCATCATAATGGCTATTACCTGTTTGAATGTGTTTCAGTTATATTTTAAGAAACTAGGATTTTAGGTTTAAAAATCCTAATTTTGCTCAGTCAAAATAATGAGAAATTGGCTTCCAATTGACATTTGAGTAGAATGTCTGACTTTTCATAAATGGACTACTGATGTTAACAAAATACTTGTATTCGTTTTTTTTTATTTTTAAGTTCATTTTATTTTCTTCATAAAAGCGAGAGACAAATACACACACACACACACACACACACACACACACACACACACCCTCCTGTCAAAGTCTCACCACCCCTCCCCCAGCCCTCTAGTCAGCTAGGATCACTGACACCTGTGGGTGCACCTGGCATGTTCAGGTCAACCGAAGACTTCTGCTTTGGCTCCTGCATCATGCAGTGGCACCCTGCCTCAGTGTCACCCTGGCTGGACCAGAACATGCTTGTATTTTCACTGCAACCTGAAGATGAGATACTGATTCTCTAATAGTTGGTATGAGGAGGATGGGGAATGGGATGGAGAGTACAGGCATGAATGAGAGTACAAGTATGAATGTCAAATATTAGGTTGTCATGAAAGTCATGTCATGTTTTTCTAAGGAAAAACGTGTCATGACTTTCCAGACAACCCAATAGCTAATACTTAGTCTTAGTTATAAGGTGCATTTTAGTTTTTATATTTTTAAATAATAAAGTGATTGTTTTATTGAACTGACTGTGCAGTTTTTAAAGTTATTTTATGTATCAAAGTCTTACTACTACACGTGGAATTAAATAATGTTTGATAGCCCTGCTTTCCTTATACGTTTGTAGTAATGATCAGAGAGTGATATACATGTGGAAGTACTCTAGAAATACTAAAGACCTACTTTGATATAACCTGATTTTGTTTTGCTTTCTAAAATCACTTGCTTAAGAACTCTTTATGTTTATTGTTTCTCAGAAGCATTGCTTTATAAAAATATTTCCAATCAGTTCATTTTCATCAGTGTTTAATTTATGAAGTTAGATACAATGCATAAAAGTCACTCAGGATACTGTTTTCAATTTAATGCAGCCTTTGGTTCTTTTTTTTAAAGAATTATTTATTTAATTTTATTTATTATTAATAATTTTTAATTTGACCAGAGAGTGTGAATGTGAGGAAGCAAGCCTTTGAGTCTGGGACTTGAACCGGCCCTGTGGGAGCCCAGTGCCTTCACCACCACACCACCTGCAAGCCCTATTACAGCCTTTGGTTCTATTCTGTTGTTTGGATCTCCATAGCTTACAGCATCTGAATTGAAGGACCTAATCTTATGAATCTTAATGTTTTTGTTTCTTCTTTTCCTTCCAGCTGCATCTCTTTCCTCATCCTAGTCTCCTGCCAACCACTTTTAGATATGTGAAAATTGATTAGAGAAAATGACACACTGGACTGTTAGGTAATGGAAAAGTTAGCAAGTTCAGCTGCTATGCCAAATAGAGGAAACTATCCAAAATATATAAGCTCTATTTACTGGTATATTTCTTTAAAGATTAAAAACAAAACAAAAAACCCTCTGGTTTCATGCTTAAGTCTGCTAATGAACATGTGCTGAGATGTGAAGTCTTTGTTGAGGGAATTACACACAGCTTCCACTGACAACTGAGTGACAGGTTCTTTACTTTATATTCCTAAATCGTGCTGTCTGACACTTATTAGCATCTCACCAAGGGAATGATGAGGCTGCCATGGAAACATTATGGGAAGCTATCTTTTGAATATACCTTAATTCTTATGCTCGCTTCAATCATAGTCCTTTCAAATTGACTTTATTGTCATCTACTTTTTTCGAAGCCTGTTTTGTTTGAATTTGTTTAACATCCGTCAGACATTTACAAAGGGAGAACCTTTGCCCTGGATATGGAAGAACGCTCACGTGAGTTCACATGACCTCTGAGGCACCTGTGGCCTGTCTTCTCATCTTCCATGCTACCCTCTCTGGGACCTCCCTCACTGTCTCTCCTCCCCCACTCATCCTGTTCCTTGTATCCATACTCATCCGTCCTCGCCCTCATGGTTTCCCACCTGGAAGTGTTAGGTATTCCTTCCTTTCAACTTCCTTGAAGAGCTTAATGCTCACCGTTCTGTTGTAATCCGCACATCCATTCCCTGTTAACACGTGATCTGCTGGAACCTGGAGTCCGTGGTCATCCATCCAGCTATTCCTACTCAATAGTAGGTTCTCACTGAAGTTCATGAGGCAGGTTAAGATGGAGTAGCAAAGCGCCAGTCCTGCAGATACTTCATATAAGAATACATTTCTGTGATTAAAGAGTTTGTGAAATTTGATATTCTATGCCCCTTTCATAAATTCACTGTGCAGAATATCATTTTAAGGTTGCCAGAGATTGACAGGTATCTTAGAATTTCCCAAATGAATTTGACCTGAGAATACCTCTCTTTTACTCACCAACACCTATTTTAGTCTATTGATTTCCAGCTAGGCAAAAATATATTTGGATACTTAAAAGTTTGTTTGTCACTTTCGAAAACTTTTCAAGAAAGCTATATGGGCAGTCTCTAATGTGAAACATCTGTAAGGAAAAATAAACACATCCTTGAAAATAATAAAGGGGATTCTTGCTGTATGATAATAACGGTGGCTACATATTATCATACCTTTGTCCAAACCCATAGAATGTGCAACACCAAGAGTGGACCTAATGTAAACTGTGGACCAGGGTGATGGTGATGTGTCGGTGTAGGTTCATCAGTTATAACACAGGTGCTCTGATGGGGGAGGTTGTTAACAGTGGAGGCTGGCCACCTGTGGGGGCAGGGGATGGATGGGCAAACGCTGATCCTTTACAGTCTCTCAGGTAAAAAGCATTTAATAGACACAAGAATGTAAGGTTCTTTGTTGAAAATAATGTATATGGTAATATCTTTGATCTAATTATGCATGCTTAGTAAAACTATATTGTATGCCATTAAGACATATGACAATTAAATGTAAATTAAAAACTTTTAAGGGACCAGCATTTGGCATAATGGCTATGTTGCTGGACTCCCATGTAGTCAACCACAGTTCAAGTTCTGACATGGTACCTTAAACTCACGCCGGGCACGTGTGCATGTGTGCCCAAGATCCTGAGAGGAGAATGGAGGAGAAGGGATTGTGGTGTGGCCATCCACCCTGGGGGGTGATTTCTCACTTTCTGTCTCTCTGTCTCTCTCTGTCTTTCTGGCAAGTGCACACGCCCAATAGGAAAAACCTCTCAAAAAAAAAAAACTTTTAAATTATAATAAAATTTTTAAAGTCTTTTTTAAAAAAGGATTAAGGCCAACTGGTGGTATTTTGGTTAAGGCAGCTGGATCCAACATGGCCAACTTCTCGGTTCAAGTCCCAGACCTAGTAGCTTAAAAAAAAAACACATCAGACACGTGTCATGCATGTCCAAAAAATTACTGTGAGAGTGAAAATCAAGGGATTGCATTGTGGTTATCTACTTGGGGGTGTGTGGGGTTGTGTAATTTCTCTCTTTCTCTGTCTTTTTCTGGCAAGTACATACACCCTTTAGCAAAAAAAAAAAAAAAAAAATTAAAGCATTAAGACAATGAGCTGATTATGACAACTGACAAAAAATAATAAGAGCCAAGTGCTTACAACACTTTTATATATGCTTGCATTAAAAATTCATTTAATCTTTGTAATAAATTTATTAGCTCAGAACTATTATTATCATCTACATTTTACATATAAACGGTATACAGAGAGCATGACTGCCTCGCCCAAGTTTACACAGTAGGGAGTTGCTGAAGTGTCTTCAGACAGGCCGGCTGCCCCCAGAACCTGTGTGTTTTCTAACTACTAGGCCACAGTCTTCTACTTTGACAGCGGGAGAGTTCTCAAAATAGAGCGAGGTCAGGTTGACATACTGAAGAAATTCTGTGCTTTCCTTTTCTCTATGTATTGAAGTGTTCTTTTTTATTTCTCCCTAGTCCTTGGTAATTGAGCAACAGTACCTACCAAGGCCACTTTCAGTATTCCAACTCCCACCCACCCACATGCTTGCCTTTCTGGAAAGACTTGCTGGAGAGACCTGATGGGACCTCAGTCTTGCCTTGGCATATTCATAGTCATTGTGAAGAAACAGCACCCAGACCCAGGGCAGGTCTGTGGGTCTAGATGCCTAGAGGATCATAGCAAATAGAAGCTGGTTCAAGCATCCTTACGGAGGACAGATTTCTCCGCCTCTTTGTTTCTGGGGTTTCCAAGATCATCCCAGACTTTGTGACTCACAGAGAGTTCTCAGAGGAGTCAGTATACATTCATGGCTACAGTTCACTACAGCAGAAAGGTATCATAGACTGTCAGTGATATCACCAAATGAAGTACATTTTTAAAACTCTTTCAGTGATTGGGCTTCCTCACTTTATAGTGTATCTAAGGTATAGTGTACCCATTTATAATGGGCTTCTGTGATCTTTGACTACTGTAAACCCACATAAAAATAAAATTTAAGAAATAAAACCAAGCAAAACCAGCAATGAGGAGTGGTTCATGGGGCATAATCTGTCAAAGCCAGTCACAGGTTCTGAAAGTCCTCTCCACTAGGACAACCAGTGTGAGGGGTCATCACCACCACTGGGAAGTTCATTTGAGATGCAATGCCCCCAGGTTAATGGGGACAAAGGGGTAGGGGATGACTGGTCACTTAGGCACCCACACTATCTGCTTAGCATGTATCAAAAATCCAGACTTCCCAGAGGAAAGAAAGTGGGTGTTCATTGCTGCATTATTTGTATGAACAGTGTGGATGGACACAGTAAGCCACTTACCATTTAGAGAACATTTTTATCTGTGTGGAAAACTCACCATTGAGTTCCCAGGTGATAGCCCAGGGCCAACCTGACAAGTAGGCCTTTTTAAGGATAGCAACCTTAACACAGCAGGTTGCTGTATTTACTCTCTTCTGCACCCTTTTCCACCTAGAATTCCGGCTCTGCTATTAGGAAGGAAACCGTCATTTAAAATCCTGTGCGGTTCTGAAAGGACAGTTGACTCCATTAACAAGAGGGGTACTTTCTTGTTGGAAACGCTAGAGCTTTCATTCAATGCTGTGTTGAAAGGAAAGGTTATCCTACAACACTTAGGGTAGTGAAGATTGCTGTAGATTAGAATGTCTCTTTATGTTTAGAACTGAATGGAGAATTGCTACAAGGTTAAATCACATTTCTTTTCTTTAAAACTCTAGCTAGAAAACCAAAAAGAGAATACCAGATCATATTAGGCAACCTGTTACTTAGTTTCTAAGAGTTTAATCATGACTTTTTTGCTAGGGAAGTTTTTCTCGTAGGTTATGTAATGATTTAAAAAAAGAGGTTTGAAAAGTCGAACGGTTGGTAAAGCCTGGTAAATAAAATTGAAGGAGTGCTCTAACCCAGTATGCTTTAGACAATGAGGGAAGTGGGAAATGGTTATTTCGTGATTACATCTCTGCAGGTAAAAGATTTTCATACCTGTATCAAGGATATCGATCATTTAGATTCCAATTGCCTTTATCTAACTTTCCCGTTCTTAGCAAACTGGAGAACAAGTTTGGGCTAATTTTAGATCTGTACATTTGATTATCCGGAATATATCACTCCACTCTAGGCCTGCTGTGTCCGTAATCTAGTATGCAGCTTCTAATTACAGAGTTCCAGTCTGTTCAGTTTAATAAATGATTATGGAACCTCATTATTAAAAATAGAATATATTCAGATTTGTCAAGACTCTTGAAAATAACTCCCCCCCAAATATTTTAAGTGTATGTTTTGCATACATATGAAAAGAAAGGCAGCCTCAATGAATAGGAGCAAGTACAGTGTGAGGACCTACAATTTTAAAACCCTGCAAAGTTCTTATGATTGCTTATTTATTAAAAACATTCACATCAATGTTGTAATACAAAGCGATATTAAGTTACAGTTCATGTTTTCAGGGTCACCTTTAAAGATGATCTTTGATATTTTCCTATCTCCTGTGTTTTGTTTTTCTTTTTGTAATTTGCCAGCGTATATATGCACTTACTGGAAAAAGAGAGAGTGAGTGAGAGCAGGAGAGACAGTGAGTGAGGAAGCACCTCACCATAGGGAGTGTTCACACTGCCATCTCTTCTCTGTTTCTCCTTCCTGTCGGGATTTTGGGCATGCATGCACACATGGTGTCCCATGTGTTTTTTAAGCCATTGTGACTGGGACTTGAACCTTGTGATCAGCCATGTGGGGTTCAGCTGCCTTCACTACTAAGCCACCAGCTGCCCCTGTCCCTCTTTTATAGTTTATTTCTTTTATGAGCATGAGAGACAGAGAGGAAAAAAGAAAAAGACAAGGCCCCTCAACAGAGTCTCATGCCATGATTCCCCTCTGCCTTCCTAGCCATCCGGTTTTATGGGCATGTGCCTGCCATGTAAGTTAACTGGGGACTAGAACCCGGGATATTCCAGTGGCTCTGCACTTACGCAGTGCTTCGTTGCTGCACCATTTAACGAGCCCTTTACCTCTTTTTTTAAAAACACCCTAGTGATAGCCAACTAGTTTCCCTTCTGAGAAGTATCCATTTCCTTCCCACTGTCCTTAGCTACTCATTCCTCAAGGAGATGAACCACTTTTGGTCCTACCTCTGCTTCACACTCCGTAATTATGTTAATTTCCTTTTCCTTCATTACAGATACCATTTTTCCCTTAATGAAACCTATTTATGTTTGCTTTTTTACTGTTTTTGAGAGAGAGAGAGATTTTTGCAATAGGGCGCATGCACTCACAGACAGAGAGGCAGAGAGACAGAAAGCGAGAAATCACCCCCCTCAGGAGGGATGGCCGCACTGCAATCCCATCTCCTCCATTCTCCTCTCAGGATTTTGGTCATGCATGCACAGGTGCCTGGTTAAGTTGCTGGGTCTGGGACTTAAACCGCAGTCGACTACAGGAGTCCAGCAGCATGACCTTTATGCCATCCGTTGGTCCTTCTGTTTGCTATTAAGAAGCGAGTAAATCAATTAAATTAATTCAAAGTAAAAACTTTGAGTTGAATTGTTTTTCCTACAGTTACCGTTAGGGTGAAGAAATTCTTCACCCTGACATACTACTAATAGGAATATCTATTTTTCATCTTTCTTGAAAGCATTCTGGCAACATATATCGAGGATATTAAAAATGTTCTTATAATTTTTCCAGTGATTTCTGGAATTCAATGCTAAAAAAAAAAATCAGAAGTAAACATTTATACACAGTGATGTTGATAATGGTGGTATACTTAGTAGGAAAGGAAAAAGTGAGCTCTGTTATAAATATAATGGTAAATATAATAAGTTAGGAAAATAGAAAGAAGGGAAAGAGGGTTAACTGAGCATTCATTGCTCATTTTCAGATGGCCAGAAAAGCCATGTAGATTTCTAAGCCTTTGGCTACCATGAGAACAGCATGGAGTCAGGTGGGGGTTTCGTCTGCCTAACAGCTAAAGGATGTGCAGGTATTTAAAAATGAAGAACACTAACTAAAGCCAAGCCACCAACTGCCCTTGCCCCCCTTGACATGCATTGTAAAGGCATTTTTTTTTTTCTTTTTAATGCTGCCAAAAATACACAGAGTTTAAGCAGAGTTAAGTACAAAGCATGGTAGTTTCAGAGTGTGAGTGTCAGCATATACTCAGTGTCCTTGTCAGCAGTGTGTCCTTGGGCAAGTTGTGCCATCTCTTAAAATGTGATAACTATGCTTGCCTTATAAGGTTATTGTCAAGAGTCAAGAACATAATTCATAGAAAATCTTTTTTTTTTGGAGAGGCTTTTTATGCTCTAGGGCGCATGTGCTCGCCAGACAGACAGAGAGATAGAAAGCGAGAAATCACCCCCCAGGGGGGATGGCCACACCGCAATCCCTTCTCCTCCATTCTCCTCTCGGGATCTTGGGCACGCATGCACACGCGCCCGACGTGAGTTTAATTAAGCCACCGGGTCGGGGACTCGAACCACGGTCAACTATGTGGGAGTCCAGCGACATAGCCATTACGCTAGCTAACTGCTGGTTCCCATTCATAGAAAATCATTAATATCTCATGTAACACAAAGTATGCTCAAGTGGTAGTTCTTATTAATATTATCAATTTTAGTGAGGACAACAGTTAATTATCAGTAGATCACAATTGTAACATGAGGTGCTTTTAAAATTATCTGATTTTTCTGAGAATTAAGCTACATTTTGTATATTTTGCTATCTTAGAGTTTATTGAAAAGAATCTTAGATTTGATGAACTATATATAAATTGTATTTAATTATACAAGTCACTGGGAATAAATTTTCCAAACTGGAATGCATGCTACCTAGAAGTATATTGCATTTCTTCTTCGTTGTCATCTTTTTAAATTTTTTTAGAATTATTTTATTTAACTTTATTCACTTATTTATTTTTTATTTATATTATTCATTTTAATTTTGATCAGAGAGGAACAGAGTGAGGGTAGGGGGAGTGAGAAAGTAAGCTGCCAGGTCCAGGACTCAAACCATGGTTGGACATATGGGAATCCAGCACCCTTAACCACCACACCACCTGCCCCCCCCCCCCCCCCGTTTTTTAATGCCACAGGATGAATTACCATGAGAGAGAGAGTGAATATACTGCCCCCTTAATGGGGCTGATCACATTGTAGTGCGTTTTCTTCTTATTCTCTATTCCATCAGGATCCTTAGCATGCACATGCGTGTACTTAGTGTGCTTTTCAAGCCGGTGGGGCTGGGACGCAAACCCTGGTCAGTCATGTGGGAGCTGGTTTCTCTGAGCAGTGCCTGTACTGCAGGGCCAGCCCTGCACTTCTGAATAAACTCAGCCTTTAAACTTATAGATGTCTCAGCACTCCTTAAAATCTTGGTAGGATAATTACCTAAGTATTTTCTGTTGTAGTTAGATGGATGGACACTAAGTGACTTGTACTAAAATGAATAAACTAGTAGCAAATTTAACAAATTTTTTCCTCCCTCACCAGACTTCTTGCCTCTTGTTGCATTAGGTCAAGTCTTTTTTGGATATAGTGCATGAAATATTAATTGGTATGTTACTACAGACTTTTTCAAAGAATCTGTTTCATTTCACATCAAATAGTTTTAGAGGAGTCAGCATAGCATAATCTAATAGGGTTTTTTGCATGTAATATAAAAACTCATTAACCTATATTAGTTAAAATATTGGCAAACAGTGAAATTAAGTCATCAAGAATGATAATCTAATGGCTTTTACATTGGTCTTTTGAAATTAGATTGAATATTGACACTCTTTGCCTTGTAATAATTTCTTCTAGTTGTCAGTAAATAATAAGTAAGTTTGTAAACAGTCAGATGAAGTTCTTTGGAGAATATTAAGCAAGTTTGTTGAGGCTGGTCATTTTTGAGTGATGAGGTCTGCCAATGACAGCTTATGTTTCTAGAGAATCTTCCAGGCTCTGAGGAGAGCATTCACTATGTGTTCCTCATTTTGTGTTATCTCAGTTAATCTCAATAACAATTCTAGTTTGTACATTAGTCCCATTACAAATGGATCTAGATATTCGGGGGGATTTGTAAAAGGTCTGATCCTTTTCCTCATATTAAATGCCTCGCACATATATAAGATTTAGTTGGATAATCACAATAACTAATTGAGGACCTATGGTAGGAGTTGGTTGGTCAACTACAACCCACAGGTCAAATCTATCGCACCGTTTGCTCTTATACTTCTGGTGCTATGGTCTGTATGTCTGCCCAAAATTTATGTGTTGAGATTTGGATGTGATGGGACTAAGAAGGTGAAGATATAGTCATACTAAGGTATTGGAAGGTAGGCCTTTCGGAAGAGATTAGGATTAAAGTCATTACATGAACGTCTCCATGATTGACTCCTGGTGAGTTTACAAGGAAAGAGAGTGTGACCGAGACCGAAATACACTCAGAGACATGTGCCTGTTCTGTCAAGATGAATACTGCAGGGCCTCAGGACCCCACAATAGAGAAACCCACCAAATGTTCCTCTGGACCATGGGCCTCTAAACCACAAGATGAATATTCTTTTAAATTACCCAAACTCAGATATTTTCTGGTACCGTCAACAGAGATGGACTAAAATAGTTGGTAAGCTAAGAATGGCTTTTATGTTTTTAAATGTTTGCAAAAAAAAAAAAAAAAGCATAAATGTAACATTTTAGAACACTCAGAAATTATATGAAATTCAGATTTCAGTTTGATTAGAACACAGGCATTTCTGTTCATTTACTTATCATCTCTGGGCATTTTTCATGCTTGTCACTCAGACTGCAAAGTGAGCAGTTGGGCCAGAGGTCCTATGGCCTGCAAGGCCCAAGAGAGTTATAGTCTAGCCCTATAGAACAGAAGAAGGTTGCCAGTCCTTGGCCTAAAGGGATAATTTATCTCATGTGCCATGCTTTGTTAAGTGACTTTGTTCAGTGTGGAATTGTGACTCCTCTGTCTGGCAGAGAGTCACCTGAAGCACACAGAATAACTACTCAAGACACAGAGAGGGAGAGGCCATGCCAGGGATGTGCTCGCCAAACCTCGCTAGTCCTCCATTTTAGCATAAAAGAGGAAGGAAAGTTATTTTTTAGAAAATCAAAAAAATAAGGTTTTTTCCTAGCATGTTGGTTCGAGTATTGATTACAGGAGGTCTAGCTAAATGACATCAGAAGCTGGGCAGGACACCTTGGAATTTGGAAAACACGTTTATCAGATCGCACACCCCTCTAACAGCCTCCTGTTATTGGCAAACAAGAAGGCCATCTTTTCTGAGCATGCATTCCCTCATCCACTCAGAGATCATAGATCCATGGTGTTCGAGGAGCATGGTGGTTCTGTTGTTCCCTAACATTGCATGACTCCTACTTCCTACACACTGGGTTGGGTTCTTGACCCGTGGATCCCACAGTGAACAAAGGCGTACTGTATGTAACTTCATGGAGTTCACTGCTTGAAGCTAATATTTCAATGAATATCTTAATGATCATAAGATGGATTAAATATATTTATATAATAAAATTACTTGGTTCTAATGAATTAATACTTTTTTTAGAGAGAGAGATTTTCGCTATAGGGTGAAAATTTTTTGCTATAGGGTGAGAAATCAGCCCCTCAGGGGATGGCCATGCTGCAATCCCTTCTCCATTCTTCTCTCAGGATCTTAGGCACGTACACACGCACACACACACGCACAGTGTGATTTTGAAATCACCAGGTCTGGAGCTTGAACCATTGTTGGCCATGTGGGAATCTAGCGACATAACCATTATACCATCTGCTGGTCCCTATTTTAATAGTCTTAAGGTAGATTTTAATACTCATGATAGACACAAACCTAAATAGTTTATAAATTAACAAACTGGCTAAATTAATAAAATTATTTGGCTAATCTAAGTATTTACCATACGTCTACTTTTTAGACCTTTTTTCTTTTAAAAAAATGTTAGACTATGACACTGAACATGCACCTATAAACTGAGTTGATTGTTGATTTTGCTTTGATTAGGGTCACCTATTACAGCATATATCTCTATGTTTGTTAAATTGGCAGTCGAGGAAATTTAGCTAAACCATCAGCCCAGAGCATATTCTGAAAGCTCTTTATTGCTAAAGTTTTTCCAAGTCCCTGATTTCAGTTTGTTTCTTTGTCATTTGTCTTTCTCTTAAGAAATTAAAACCCATTCAAAATATTCTGTATTATTTACGTAGTACTTTATACTACTGCCTTTAAACTTCAATGCACGTTTATATTTCACTTTCCCTTACTGGCTGTTAGCTTTGTTAACATTAATGCGTTTTAAATTTTACTTAATGACATATGAAACATTGTTATTTGTTACCATTATTAGGATCCATATTAATTGTGCTCTACAAGAAAAAAGCTTATTTAATGTCCTCACGGAAGCAGTAGCAGCTTAGTACATAATTAATAATATCAGTGCTGCTTTTCTACGTTTTTACTAATTTTCTGATTTATCTGAGTTTCTGTTTTAGAGAAGCGTATCATTATTCCTGTGAGGAGAGAAGTGATTTTAATTTGCTGCCATTTGTCAATCTCTCAAACTTCCATTGAGTGCTTGGTATATGTCTATACTGTCCTAGAGATGGAGCGTGCAGAAATCAGCCTTCCTGTATTCTGGGAGACGGCGTCTTCTCTTCCTGCCTGAAATCCTGTTTTCCCGAGTAATAGCCGAGGTCCTGACATACAGGAATGTATCTTATTTGTAACTTTCTGCATCTTCAATGTTTGTTTTTAAGTTCTATGTTGCAAACTGATGACACCCATTATTTTAGTATAGACTCATGGTATTTCCTCAATCACTACAAACTAATTAGTCTTTGTTTTTGTTTTTTAATGAAAGCAAGGAAGAACAAGCCAGCATAGGAAGAGAAAGGAAGAAGAGGGAGAGGCATTCCGTTTTTTTCCCAGCAGAGTCTTGCTCCTGTGATCCTCTGCCCCAGCCTCCCAGTTAGTTAGGACCGCAGGTATGAGCCACTGTGCCTGGCCTGTTCAGTTCAATTCTGGATCAGAACCTGGACCTCCTCTATAGTCCCTGCCTCGTAGTCCAACCTCATGGGTCCTACTGCTCATACCCTCATGGCTGAACCTAATTTCTTATTATTAAACTGGTTACTGAATTTATTATTATGCATTTTTAATTCAACTTGTTATTATTTTTATTAATCCACCTTTCCTATTATCTGACTCCCATCACTACAGTGTTTTACTCTTCAGTTACTCCTGTGCTAAGGAGAAGCTTATGCCGTCCATAAATAATTTTCTATGTAGGCATCTCCTATTGAGGTGTATTTTAGTTAACATGGTAACTTTTACTACTCTGTTATACCAACAGACTTTTTTAAAATTCCATGTTTGAAAAAAATACTCTGGCCTGGTCACAGTGGCTCATGCTGCTAGGATGCTTTCTCTGCAAACTGAGACCACATGGGAGACCCAGGTTTGATTCCTGGTTCATCTTAAAGGTTGGGCATGGTGGTGCATACCTGTAATCCCAGCAGTTCAGGGAGGCCGAGGTGGGCATCGTGACACAACAAGACCCTTAAAATTACAGATGATAACTTGCTTTCTTTTTGGTACTAAATAACCAAGTGTACTGGGGTATGTCATTTTTATACTTAATATATTAACAAAAACTTTTTGGCAGGTTTCTGGCTTTAGATTGGGCCACATGAAAGGAAATCTCTCTTCTTTGGGTTGTGGGGTTATTCTTACACCCTGTCTCTTCCATTCTACGTGTTTGTGTATGTATAATACCTGTGCAAACTTAGTTCCTATTTCATTTAATTTACAGTAGTTTTGCCTAATCTGCAATTGTGCTCTAGAACCTTTTGAGTAATGTCAGGGAGCAAATCATTACTAAGGCATTAATGCACCGTGTTTTATGGTAGAATTAAATATGTAATTATAAACCCCTATCTGTACTCAAATGACTGAAAAACACAGAACCCATTTATAATGTCAGTACTTGAGTAGCACAAACTCATTACCTAATTTATTACCCCATTATTCATCTGACATTGAATGTTTTGCTCACACCAAGCCAATATATCCTGTCTGAGTGACCATTACCTTGCATTCTATACCTCTGTTCTAAGTTCAATGTTTATCGCCAACTTGTCTCCCAAAGTGCATATTCTTTCGACACTTAGATTTTAAATTTCCAAATAGTGACCTATGCATGACAGATAAAACCCAAATATTAACCCACCAGTAGTAATTTTCATATCTAGTTTCTAATAAAACATTGAAATGTAAGAAGTCATTTGCTAGATTATCTTATGCCTAAGCCATGCATGCCCTATAAAGAATTATTTTCTCTATCTGTCAGAAAGCTGGGAAAGGACTCTCAATATTGAAAACAATAGACTTCAACAACATAAGATAAAACAAAAGGTGATTTATTGTTTTGTATCATTTAAAAGAATAGATTCAGCATCCGATGAAGCTAGACTGAGCCACCAAAACAGTTTCCATGTACGCAGTCTCTCATTTCTCACGCTTTCATTCACAGTGTGAAGTTCATTCATCTCCAGGGCCCCTATCATGGGTCTCTGGCAGCCCGAGGCTGTCCTTCCAGGCTGTGGAGTGGCGCCACCCCTTCTGACTCATCTCTGCTGGACAGCGGGAGCCCCTTTGTCGGTTCTTGACCACATGGCATCAGCTCTTGTGCCCGCTGTGTCGGAACTTGTGGCTTATGCTAATCTCTTAGCCACTCGTGGTGGATAAGAGCATGGATATGCTGGTTCTTATACCAGAGTATGGCCCCTCCAAACTGGGTATCAAATTCTGTGTCTATGAGAGAGAGAGTGCAGAAGTGAATACCCAAGAAAAAGTCAGGCGCTAGTGAAACAGTTCTTGTTTACTGTGATTGTTCTGATGAAGTGCTCCTCTTAACAACTTGAAGAAAATGGTATAATAAAAAGGTCCATATCTTCGTATCACCTATTTCAAGTTTCCATTTCAGCTGGAGCTATATATTTTCATTATATTTTTTTAGCATTGATGCAAGAATAGATTGAAGTTGGGTGTATTATTGGAGTGGGGGAGGAGTACTGATCAGTTGCTATAGGCTTCCTTTATCATAGAACAGAATGGAAAATGCCAATCAAAGAATATAATGTGTAGTCAAATGGGACCTGTTTTATTACTACTATTATTTTAGTTTTTACTGTATGATGTTTGTACTTGCCAGAGAGAGAGAAAGAGGGAAAATGAAAAATCATTTCCACAGAGGGGTTGGCCACACAGCAATCCCTTCTCCATGATCCTATCAGGATTGAGGGCACACAAACACATATGACTAGCATGATTTTCAAGCCTCTGGCTCTGGGACTTGAACCATGTGGGATGCAGGTACCTTAACCTCCATACTCCCTTCTGGCCCGACATTTGATTTTAGACTCAAAATACTTTATTTTGTCGGTTAGCATTAGTCTATTAAAAGAATGGCATTTAACTTGTTTAACATCATATTTAACTTTTCTTTGAATTGGAAACTTTTCTGTTTTATTCAGCTTACCAATAAATTCAGATACCAGTCCTACTGAAAATTATAAACTATTTATTGTTGTAGCCTTACATCAAAATTTAAAAATGTTAGTACCAATTACATAAGTTTAGGGAAGAATCAACGCTCCTTTTATCTTCTTTAACAGCATTTCCCCACCCAGGTACAGTATAGAGAGCATACACTGCTGTTCAAGATGAGGCAAGGGACTTCAGCATTATTGTAAATATTCATCCATTTATTCATTCAGCAAATATTTACTGAGCACGTACTGTGTGCTTTTTAAGGTGCTCATGATAAAACAGCTAGCAAAATGGAGGATTACCCCTGATTCTGTAGAGCATGTGTCCTGGTGTGGAGGAATGGTAGAATGTGTTGGAAGGTAGGATGTCTTGTGGAGGAATCAAAAATATTAGAAAAGAGTAAGGGCAGTTTGGAAAGCCAAGATCATGCCTGTCAGCTTCAGACAAAAGTGAGTTTAACAAAGATGAAGAAAGGAAGTTTGCCGGGAACTAGCCTCGGCGTGGGTGGGTTATTTCGACGGAGGCGGCGCAGATGAACAGAAGACAGAGGTTTTGGTACCTTTTTAGGCACGTCCTATACCGGACACCCCCCAGAGATCGCTCTCTGGGGAGTGACAACTGCTAGGAATCATTGTGCCTTTTTATTGAAAATGTGTTACATGCAAGTAAATGGGAGAGGGGCTACGTGTTTTAATTATTAGCTCATAAAGTTTTTAATAATAGGGAACATAGATTTTATTTAGGGTTGGATTAAGGGTGGGTCTCCTGCAGTTCAGGGTTGGATTAAGGGTGAGTCTCCTGCAGTTCCGCATTTGTAGGTGGGTCTCCATTGAATTGTAGGTGGGTCTTTATAGAGTGCAGTTTTGGGAAGGCGGTTCCGGTAAGCCAAGATGATTATCAGCTGATGCGGTGCAGCAACCATTTTGTGATTACCAGGAATGGCTCTGAGAAAAGAAAATCTCAAGAATAGATATTAGTTCCTCTGGATCTTAATAAAGAATGATACTTACATAGTTTTACAGGGATCTAAAACTTGATTTGAGGAGTCCTAAAATATTTATCTATTTCGCTTGGTGAGGGCGGAGGTGTCCTGGGCCAGTTTTGGCCTAATCCTATTTTAAGTAAAGAAAGGATTAAGTTTACCTTAAATGTATTTTGAAGGGCCTTCCAAAGGTCAAGATTATTTTTGCCTAGATAGAACTTCAGCCCACCCTCTACTGTGACCATGGAGATAAAGCATTGTAATTAATAGTAGGTGATTATAGCAAAGGGGAGCGGTCGGGGGAGTTCCTGGAAAATTTTATTATATACTCAGGATGTATAAGAGAGCTATGCAATTCTTTTATAGTAGTAAATTGGGGAGTCAGAGGGGGGTCGCTTCCCAGCAAGGCTACCAGTTTTCTGGAACAAATAGCAAGCAGCCTTGCTGACATGCTAATTGACCCAAGCTTTGTTCCAAGGTCAGGGGGTGCACAACAGTGGCCTTGCCAGCATATTGATCTGACCAGAAGCGGAGCTCAAAGGTCTGGGGGGCTCAGACAGATCCTGGGGCCTCGCCGGGTCGGACTCCTCCAGAAGTTGAGAAAACCTTATTTATTTATTTGTTTGTTTGTTTATTTATGGAGAGATTTTTTGGTATAGAGCACATGCACTCGCTGGAGAGACACAGAGAAACAGAAAGAATGAAATCACCCCCCAAGGGAGATGGCCATGCCACAGTCCCTTTTCCAGTCTCCTCTTGGGATTTTGGGCATACATGCCCAGCATGAGTTTGAAGCTACTGGATCCCGGATTCAAAACGTGGTCAACTATGTGAGAGTCCAGCAATACAACCATTACGTTATCTGCTGGTCCCTAAATTTATAACTTTACTTATTTAGTACGAGAAAGAGAAGGGGACACTCTCAGCTGGTCCTGATGGCATTATCCCTCAGAAGTCTCAGCCAGCCGGGGTCACAGGCACACATGCATGTACCTGTGTGTTTGGAGTAGTCAGGTCACAGACTCTCTTCCTTTCCCATGGAGGGCTAATTGTGTTACTGCCAAACCACTGGTCTAGAAGTTGTGAATAACTTTCATACACATGTCTTATTTAAGTCCAAAAACAACTATTTGGTATGAATGCTACTCTCTGCATATTTTACATGAGGATGATAAGAGCCCGGGCTAGTATCAATTGAGGCAGACTTAGAAGTTACCTATTTTGGGTTTTGTAGACAATAAAATTTTAGACAACTATTAAGAGAGATTTCTTTCATGTGTATTGTTGGATAAATACCTAAGAGCTGAGTCCTCAGTTTAGTTTATGTTGATGATATATGGTATGTTTTAGAGTGTTACTGTCAGTGCAAGGGTTCTAGAATTTCTAGGAGGGAGGATAGTAGTTTAGAGAAGAATAAGTTGGGGTTTTGTTTTGTTTTGTTTTGTTTGAGATATTTTTGCTATAATAGCATGTGCACTTGCAAGAGAAACAGAGAAACCAAAAGCCAGAAATCACCCCCGAGGCGGGGTGGCCACACTACAATCCCTTCTCATCCATTCTCCTCTTGGGATTTTGAGCACATGTACACACACACCCAGCGTAAGTTTTAAGCCACTGAATCTGGACTCAAACCACTGTTGACTTCGTGAAGGTTCAGCGACATAGCCGCTACACCATCTGCTGGTCCCAGATTAGCATGTACACAGCAACATGTGCTTACTGTACATTATTTTTTTTGGAGGGGGGTTGCTATAGGGTGCATGTACTTACCAGAGAGAGAAATCACTCCCCAAAGGGAAATAGCCATGCCACAGTCCCTTCTTCTCCAGTCTCCCTTGGGATGCACATGTGCCTGGAGTGATTTTCAAACCACCAGGTCCAGTACTTGAACTGTGCAGCTGGCCATGTGAATTAACAGCACCTTAACCTCAATACCACCAGCTGACCCTATACGGAACATTTTTTATTGTGCCTTGTTGTTAAGTGTGGTGGTGGTGGTATTCAGGAAGAAGTAAGGGTGGAGAAGCCACAGCCACCTCTGGTGCTATTTTTTGACCAACAATTGTATTTGGTCAGCAATGAATGTATTCTTACTATGCCCCTCATTTCCAATTACTTTTAGCCTTTGTTTTAATTTACACATTATGTCTGTGTGTGTGTGTGTGTGTGATGTGTGTGTGTGTGTGTGTGTGTATAAAATTTTATGTGAATGATCTAGCATAGAAACTTCATTAAATATTTATAAATATTGTTGACATTTTTCTAAGTTGTTATTCCTCTTGAGTCCCAGTGCATCTCAAACTCTAACTTTCATAGTATGATTTGTTTTTCTGTATTTTTGGTACTTGTTAGAAAACAGTACAAGAAAATAGAGTTGTATATACTTCCATACACAATTTTTTCTCTTGTAGTAGTTTTCAGAATAACTGCTTTGTTGATGAAACCTGATCCAATGCTATGTGAATTTATAAATGCTGGGAAATAGTCATATTTGTAAGTACTTTGTCATTTTGACTTAAATCATCTTAAGGAATTATTTTCTTACTGCAGAAAATCATACTCTAATATTTGAAACCATTTATAATAGTTAATATTTTATGGAGTTTCCTTATTTTTTCTTTAAGTTTATCCTTCCTTTCTTCAATTACTAAGAGAGACAGAAAGGAAGAGAGAGAGAAACATGCTCCCCCAACAGGGTCTCGACACCACTATCTACTGCCAGTCTCAGCCATCCCCATGTCATGAACATGCATGCTCCTGGACTGTTCTGGGGTCTCCAGATGTGAACCTGGAACCTTCCCATGTGGATCAAAGAACACCTTCCACCGCTGTGCCACCATCTGACCCCTGTGGCCATTTCTTAGTAAATTGTCTCACTTTTTCAGAATCGTATTTTTCAGATTGTGTTCATTTTGGTTTTGGTTGAAATTGCAAGGTTGCTGCTTAGATAGCTAGCCCTCGAGATAGCTGATATTCTGGAAAACATCTCTTTTCTCACCCGTCCATGTCAGTGTTGCACTGACCCATGGATGTATCTGGGAGCACATGCTCCACACAACCATGCATGTCTTTTGAAGCCGAAGGGATAGTTTATATGTTACTTGATATAAATATGAGTCTTAAATGATGTATTAAGATCAGTGAAATAGACTTAAGAAAACAAAACAGTGAGTATTTTATTAAAAAAAAGATGATTATTTTCTGTGTACTCCCAAAAGGGTAGGACTAAGACCAGTTATAAGACAATATGGGAACCAGCAGTTAGCGTAATGGCTATGTCGCTGGACTCCCACGTAGTCGACCGCGGTTCGCGTCTCGGACCCGGTGACTTACAACTCACGCCGGGCGCGTGTGCGTGCGTGCCCAAGATCCCGAGAGGAGAATGGAGGAGAAGGGATTGCGGCGTGACCATCCCCCCTGGGGGGTGATTTCTCGCTTTCTGTCTCTCTGTCTCTCTCTGTCTGTCTGGCGAGCGCACGCGCCCTATAGCGAAAAACCTCTCCAAAAAAAAAAAAAAAAAAAAAAAGACAATAAAGGAATATATGCTAAACTTGATATAAGATTTTTTTATAAAATTTTGATAGAATTATTCAGCAACAGAATGGGCTAGTTATAAATTTCCTGTCATTACAGATTTGTACCAGCTTAGTGGGATGGATGAAAAGAGACTCAATTTGATCGTCTATCTACCAAATGATTAATGAATATACACTACGTGTCCATCATTGTTCTAGGCACGGGGATTCAATAATGAATCAGCATGGCCAGCAGTCCTTAGTAGTAGTATGAAATTTATTAAATGTACAGAATTGCTACTACTAATAAACAAATCCTTATGGCTTTTGGCTGGAACCACCATCTTCTAGTAATTAACCAAAATGACGAACACAAAGGGAAAGAGGAGAGGCACCAGATATATGTTCTCCAGGCCTTTTAGTAAACATGGAGTGGTTCCTCTGGCAACATATATGGGAATCTACAGGAAAGGTGATACTGTACACATCAAGGGAATGGGTACGCTTCAAAAAGGAATGCCCCACAGATGTTACCAGGGCAAAAGTGGAAGAGTCTACAGCGTTGCTCATCATGCTGTTGGCGTTGTTGTAAACAAACAAGTTGAGGGCAAGATTCTTGCCAAGAGAATTAATGTGCATATTGAGCATATTAAGCATCCTAAGAGCAGAAATAGCTTCTTAAAATGTGTGAAGGAAAATGACCAGAAAAAGGAGGAAGCCAAAGAGAAAGGTACCTGGGTTCAACTAAAGCGCCAGCCTGTTCCACACAGAGAAGCACACTTTGTGAGAACCAATGGAAAGGAGCCTGAGCTACTGGAACCTATTCCCTAT
This sequence comes from Tupaia tana, assembly GCA_026018925.1. Taxonomy (NCBI): domain Eukaryota; kingdom Metazoa; phylum Chordata; class Mammalia; order Scandentia; family Tupaiidae; genus Tupaia; species Tupaia tana. Next base: position 11,249,814 of record JAKSZU010000003.1, read on the forward strand.
GCATTCATGGCATGATGGGTGTTAAAAATAAACTAATCTATGGTCTATTAAAAAAACAGCTCTTATGTAATCACCCACCAATTTAAGTGTTGCTTATATAGTTCAGAATTTCTGTGGCCCTTTCTTATCACTAATATTTTAACAAAAGCATCACTAAATCTTATATAGAAGTAATTAGCTTTAGTGCTTTGTTTTGTTCTTGCCATAGGCAGTAGCCAGAGAGAAGGAAAGTGAGAAATCACCCCACCTAGGAGAGGAGGGTTGGCCACACCACATTCCTTGCCCTATCATTTTCCTGGATTTTGGGCATTCATGAACATGTGCCTGATGTGTTTTTTTTTTTGTTTTTGTTTTTTTTTCTTTTTTTTTTTTTTGGAGAGGTTTTTGCTATAGGGCGCGTGCGCTCGCCAGACAGACAGAGAGAGACAGAGAGATAGAAAGCAGGAAATCACCCCCCAGGGGGGATGGCCACGCCGCAATCCCTTCTCCTCCATTCTCCTCTCGGGATCTTGGGCACGCACGCACACGCGCCCGGCGTGAGTTTAAGCCGCCGGGTCCGGGACTCGAACCTCGGTCGACTACGTGGGAGTCCAGCGACATAGCCATTACGCTAACTGCTGGTCCCTGCCTGATGTGGTTTTCAAGCCACCAGGTCTGGGACTGGGCAAGTCTAGCACTTTAACCATCATGTCATCTGCTGGCCCCAATTAGCATGTTTTTACACATTGTGTGCATGTAGTTTACTACTATATGATTCTGTAACTCATGAACATATGTTACCTCTATGCTTCTGTGTGTTTTTCTTTTTTATTAATTTTCACTGTCACAGAATGCTCCAACGTTTGAGTATGCCACAGTTTTTTTGTTAATATGAGATGTTTGAAATGTTTATCAAGGTAATTTTAATTTCCCTGATTACTGTTAAGTATCAACAACTTTTCAGGGTTATTGGCATTTTAATGCTTTCTCTCATATAACTAGACTATTAAAACAGTTTATTTTTTATTCAATTATTTATTCTTCATTTTCTTATAAGTTCTTTATGTATTCCAGATAGTAGCTCTTATTTAGTTATGTATGTGGAATATACTTCCTTCCATTTTTCATCTTTCATCATTTATTTATGAAATTTATTAGTAAACAAAATTCTTAACTAAAGGTAGTCGAATTTATCATTTTTTTCCTTTTAAGATTTATACCTTTTTTTGCATCATGTTTTAAAAATTATCTACTCCAAGGTCTGATCATTTTCTGTTTCTTATAAATGTTTTTAGATTTTGCTAGAAAGTTTTCAAATATTCATATGTGTGAATTTTGCTCTTCTCAGTTCTGCTAAGAAATTTATTTACCAACTGTATGTTGGGGACTTACCGTGCACCTGTCACTGCTGTAGTTCCTGGAGGTAGCTGGGAACTACCCAAGCAGGGATCTCTGTCTCGTGGTACTCACACTTCATCGCTTCATCTTGCCACTGTCCTGTGGTATTCGTTACCTCAATTTCACAAATCTGAATATCTACAAGGGTCAATTCAGCCACTTGTTCTGCAGCAAAGAAGAAAATCCTTTGTTTTTCTTAGTCCTTTATTCTTTCATATACATTTTATAGTCATCTTTTCAATATTTAAAAAAATACTTTTGACTAGATAGATGATTTTATTATCTTCTCAAACTTGAGTCTTTGATACTCCAGACATGAATATGTGAAAAATTGTATTTTCGCATAATTAATAGCTAATTGTCTTTAGTAATACAAGCCTATATTGCTACTATATTGCTATTATTATTATTATTATTTTAGTGATATAGTTTTTGCTTAAAAGTTTATTATATTTATATATACATATATATTATATTATATATTATTTATTTATTTATATATTTCATATATATATATATATATATGTTATAAAAGTGTGAATACAACTGTGATACTTTCTACAAAGTATTTTTCAAAATACCTCTGATCTGGGTGTGGTGGTGCCCCGCCCTATGGCAAAATACCTCTGATCTAGTGATTAGTTATTTCCTTTTGGGGTCTAACTGAATAGACCAAGGATCAAGTGGAGACTACTTCATTAATATTGGAGACATAATTTTTTTCTTTTTTCTTTTTTTTCTATTTGCTAGAGGGTACATGCGCTTGCTAGAGAGACACAGAGAGAAGAGAGAGAAAGCAGCCCTGGTAGGGTGTGGCCATGCTGCAGGCCTTTCTTTGTCTCCAGCCTATCAGGCTTTGGGACATGCAGGCCATGCACCAGCAGTGTTTTTTAAAGTGCTCTAGCTGGAATTTGAACAAGATTTGTGCCATGTGGGATCTAATTTCCTTAACCACTATGCTGTGGGACCAGCCCAGTGGAGGCATACTTTATGCCCCAAGTACAGAGCTTCCTGGCCAAGTTCTGTTTTAGAGTATAACTTAGCCCTAAAGCCTTGACAGTATTTCAAGTGCCCTTACTACCCCTCCTTTCCACCAAAGGCAGGAGCATTTAGGGATAGCTCGGAGATTGATTCCCTATCCACCCCCTTTCAGCAAGCACTTACTAGGAAGTGGAAAAATATTGCTAGGAATTTCTCAGTATGGAAAGAGGAAGAAAAGAAGCCGCCTATGTCTCTGTCTTTATTTCTCACAAACATACAGACATTTGTTTGTATTTTACCTGTTTAGAGTTAGTGATATTTAGATTTTATTTTATACTAAACTTTTTAGTATCTGGGTTCCTACTTCTTCTATACATAGTATTACTTAATAAAGTAGTAGGATACAGTAAGCCTCTAAAAAGTAGTGGATTGGGCCTTTGTTAATTGATTTATAATTAATTTTTCTATAGCTTTTCTTGATTTTAATTCATGGGATGAGAGCTACTTGATAAAGGAGACTGGTTAATTCAGCACATTAGAACAAAATTTGTCAAGTGCTTATTCTAACCTATTCAATTTTTCTTGCTTTTTCTTTTATGCATGTGTGCTTTAGAAAGGATGGAGTGGGCGCTGTGGTTCCTTGTCTCTGAAAGATTCTTTTTAGGTTAGAACAAAATCAGAATAACCTTGATATGTACTCACTGAAATGTGTGGCCTCTGTCCAAGCCTTTTTCTTTCTAATTCTGTTATAAAGCAACATTCATAAGATGTAATATTAAAACACTAATAATCCAGTTTGAAAAAAGTGATGTATTCACAAAGGGAACTTAATATTAGAATTGAGTTATTTAAATGTGTATTTGTATGACAAAAACTGCTAAGAAAAAAATGTATGAAATTGGAGCCACCTGCTGGATTATAAAATAATACTTAGAATCCTAAAAATACATTTCATGCAATTAGGTAAAAATCAAACAGAGCAGTAGTTGTAATAAGTTTCCACTCAAACATTGGCATCTGAAGACTGTCTTAAGGAGTTTAATAGTTTTTGTTTGTTTGGTTGGTTGTTTTATTTATTTATTTTTGGAGAGGTTTTTGCAATAAGGCATGTGAAAGAGAGAGATAGAGAGACAAAAAATGAGAAATCAACCCCCAGGGGGGATGGCCATGCTGCAATCCCTTCTCCTCCATTCTCCTCTCAGGATCTAGGGCACACACGCACACGCACCTGGCATGAGTTTAAGCCACCGGGTCCGGGACTCAAACTGTGGTTGACTACACGGGAGTCCAGTGACATGGCCATTGTGCCAACTGCTGGTCCCTAGGGTTTTTCTTTTTTCTCTTTTTTAAGAGAGAGATTTTGTTTGTTTGTTTTTTTCCTTTGGTGTAGGGCATGTTTGCTTGCCGGAGAGACAGAGAGACAGAAAGCGAGAAATCACTCCCCCAGGGGGATGGCCATGCCACAATCCCTTCTTCACCATTCTCCTCTCAGGATATTGGGCACACACGCACACACACCCGGCGTGAATTTTAAGTTGCCGGGTCTGGATCTCAAACCATGGTCTACTATGTAGGAGTCCAGAGATGTAACCATTATGCCACCCACTGGTTTTGTAGTTTACACTTTGGGAAAGTTTCTATGAATTTCAAGATAAAATGTATATATTTCTGTTAGGAAAATAATATTACAAACTATTAGAAAGTTGTATACTTTTAAATTGGCCAAATTTCATGGCTTTCATGTCTTCTAGCTTCTTGGATAGTGAGTGTGAAATTTTTGAATTTGTTGGTTTTAAAAGAAAACATCAAATCAGTAAAATTTTTCATGGCAACCGTGTTTTTCTGTCTTCAAATTTTTATTCTATATAATAAATATTTATAAATATTATTATGTAACAGATGAGCATTGTGTTTCTGTGTTATACTTTTTCTGAAGGATCATGATTGGTTCTCACCCTTAGTTTTCTTAATTTTCTATTTCTCCTTTCTTAGATCTTTTTTGTCATCAGAGGGCATTGCTGCATGCCAGAGAGAGAGAAAGACAGAGAGAGAGAGAGCGCATCTCCCAATGAGTCATGGTCATGCCACAGTTCCTTCTCCTTCATTTCTCCATCTTATCATGATCCTGGGTACATGATGTAATTACACTCAGGTGTTTTTAAAGCTGTTGGGCTAGGATTCGAACCATGATCAGCTATGTGGGATCAGCTCCCCCTGCACAACCTTAATTGCTGTGCTACAGAGTCATCCCTCCTGTCTTAATATATTACTTCCAAGCCCGAGGAAACAGTGACAACAGTTTTAGTTGGTCAAAGGCCTTTTATCGCCCTTAGGCTAATATTTTGTTTGCAGATTTCCTTTCTCAGTGGTCGAAGGCTGTTCTATTAGGGCTATTGGAAATTCTTTTACTTCTAGTGAATTTATTTTCAGTCTGTGATAAGATTAAAACTATTTGAACTCATGAAAATTCCAGGAAGCTGTGAATGACTGTTAAACACTTCAGCTAGAGTTTATAGAACTTACTGGTTTAAATACAATCTGAATTTTTTCAGTGCTAGTACTCTTCATCCCTGCCCTGACATAGCTGTTCTGTGTCCAGGTTAAGTGATGAGGCAAGGTAAGATATTCCAGCCTTTCTCAAATGTTTCAGGATTTTTTTTTTTTTTTGAGAGGTTTTTGCTATAGGGTGCGTGCACTCGCCAGACAGACAGAGAGAGACAGAGAGACAGAAAGCAAGAAATCACCCCCCAGGGGGGATGGCCACACCGCAATCTCTTCTCCTCCATTCTCCTCTCGGGATCTTGGGCACGCACGCAAACACGCCGGCGTGAGTTTTAAGCCACCGGTTCTGGGATGCGAACCACGGTCAACTACATGGGAGTCCAAAGACATAGCCATTACACTAACTGCTGGTCCCTAGGGTTTGTTTTGTGTTTCATAGTTGTATCCTTCTTTCTGAATCTTCTGTAGATGTTAAACAGCGTTGTTCTGTCATATACTTAAAAACTTCGTTCCTATTTCATGAGAATAAAGAAAGGTTTCTAGTCATGGCACTGCTGCTCATTACTACCTCGCTGCCCCCTTATCAGTTTCTCTCCGTTTTTTTCTTAATCCGCAAACTGTGGCAGTGATACCAGATAGATTAAGTATTTATTTTTTTTTGTAGTTTATTTATTTATTATACATTCAATCACTGTATCTCACTACAGCTTATAAAAATGAATTTTCCTAGCATGAATATACTGCATATTAGTCCAGTTAAAGATACTGTCACATGTTATCATCAAGATAATTTTTCATTTTTGCGTCCCTTAAATGTTTTGCTTCTTTTCCCCTTTGATTTCCTTCCTTTCACCCTCCCCTATTTACTAACCCTCCTCCCATGCCAGAGAGGTTATTTCTAGGGCTGTGTTTAACTGTCAGTTTCCCTGAGACTCTCTGTTGATCCTATGAATAAAACCATGAAGGTAGACTGTGATCTGTTAATCATCTCTTCTGGCACTCTTTGTATTTCCCCTCTAATTTAATTGTCTTTGCTTGTGTGTGAATGATTGTTTCTATTGTCAGCATGTAAAAGTGGAAGGCAATTTTCCTATGTCATATATGCCAGATTTAGCAATAAGGTGCTGCAGGATCCTACTCCTTTGCCAGTAGAGGTAAACAGAAATAGACATTTTTACTCCTCAGGAATATTGTTTATGCATTTATTGAACACTTGCTATGTGGCAGACTGGTGCCGGGCACTGCAAGCAATAATGAATGAGACATAATTCTTGCCCACAGGGAACTTGCAGTAACTGCCTCTCGTTTGGTGATAGATTCCATCAGCTCTGCTGTTATTGCTGTAAGCTCTGAGATATGCTTGTATCTTCTTTCTTAGGAGTATTAGCCTGAAACAAGTCACTTCTTTATGTCCTTGCTTGGTGATTATAGTAAATTTCAATGATCTTTTAGGGTCATGAAAGTATATGTCGACAATCTTGTAAAGATGACATATACATCTTTTAGAATGTAATATGGTTCTGAATGATGAGAAATTAAGGTCTTCATTGGTCACCACATTGTAGTGCAGTCATAAATGAATGAAGCACAGGTTGAGCTTGACACATTTAAAGAGACCTTGAAGTAACAGAAGAACCTTTAAATCTACCGAGAATGGTTCTTAGAATAATTTAAGAGGCAGTATGGGTGTTTTGTATCCTTGAAAACTCTTTGAATGGCAACTTTATATACTAGATTATATTTAACTTTCCCTGACTCAGCTGTTTGTCGGAGTCCAAGAATTGTTTCATTCCTGAATTAAGAAGTCTTCAGTCCCATCCTGTTCTGGTTTCACGTACCTTTACCTCTGTATGACATTGGAGGAAAAGGTGTCATTTCAAAAATATGGTTTCCTTAGTCATCTGGGTTCAAGAGTGCTGACAAGCTGGCACTTTTGTGGCCTTCTATTTATTAATATATCTCAGTGTTCTTCACTAGGCAGGGCCTAGTGTAAAGAAGGTGCAGAACTTATAAATTCACTTCATTACGTCCGCAAGATAATCCAGGAGACATGTTTACGCAGGCGTGGCTCTTTCTGCTTTTCACATGAGGGAAACGGTGCTCTGAAGGAACTTTATTGCACGGCTAACTTGATTTTACCTAAAATGTAACATTTTACCTTTACTTCACTATTAATATTACTTTTTCCAGTCTTGGAAATAAATTGATAAGGTCTACCTGAAGAATTTCCAACATTTTTAGAAATAGTTGAATTTGAGTATCAGGTAATTTTACTGTGAATATAATTTATTATACGTAGACAAAGTTCTTTTATTTATCTCAAATGTCATCACAGCAGTGTGTCTTTTAAAACTATTAACATCACGTAATCTGAATTTATCTAGGGTAAAATGATTGTCATAATCAGCCCATTGTTGTAACATTCCAACATTGTTTCTGAACTGTCCTGTTACATGAAATAAAAAAGGTAATGATTCTAATGATAGGGAAAAACATATGGGCAGTAACAGGATATGTCTATTGATATTTTATCATAACTTCTATAGATCTTGATCTCAGTCATGAGGCTGGTATCCTCACTTACTCTTGCTTGTTCTTATACTTCCGTCCATAGGGATGTGAGCTTATTTCAACTCCTGATCAAGACCACACTGACTTTACCAAGTGCCTTCTAGTGCTCCAAAAGAAGATAGAGGAAAAGGACCTGCAGGTAAGACACCACCTGTGTGGTGGCGGAGTGCCTTATGACCAAGGATGTGAAGGATTCTGTTTAAAGTTTGTACTCATCTGAAATGGATTTTTACTTTTGTGCTTTTTTTTAATGTCTGTATGTGAAATAAATCTGTACGGAGCTGCCTGCCAATACATACACGTGCACTTAGACCAGAGATCCCAAATTTAAACGTTATACGTGACAAGGTCATAAATGGGTGAACTGGACTGTGTGAAAGGTGGTCAAAACTGAGGGTTCATGCTGGGCTGAAGTGACCTGCTCCGTTTACTCTTAGGTCATTGCTGTGCAGTGCTACGTGGGTTTTGTAATAAGTATTTAAATATCGTGTGGGCAAAACAGACAAACGTGGCATAGATTTGGCCCATGGGCCATTCCTTACAAACTTATGTAAATAAACTATTATCTGTATTTCTTTTAAGCCAGGAAGGAGTCTACTACGCATGTGTGTGCTTTTTAGGTTATTCACCGATGGTTTTCGCCTAGCATGCAAAGGTTTAATTGCATTCATTTATTAATAAACAAGTTTATATTTTAACTATTTTGATTCTTGTTGAAATAGTAAAGGCTTTTTTTTTTTCTTTTGGAGAGGTTTTTGCTATAGGGAGCATGCGCTCGCCAGAAAGAAAGAAACAGAGAGACAGAAAGCAAGAAATCACCCCCTAGGGGAGATGGCCATAACACAATCCCTTCTCCTCCATTCTCCTTCTCCTCTATTCTCGATCTTGGGCTCGCACGCACATGCACCTGGCGTGAGTTTAAGCCACCTGGTCCGGGACTCAAACCATGGTTGACTACATGGGAGTCCAGCGACATGGCCATTATGCCAACTGCTGGTCCCAAAATGGTAAAGTTTTTTAACGTCTGTGTTGAAAGAAAATCTATAGAATTAAACCTGGAAGTGTTGAATGACAACTGACAATTTCTTGGCAGGGACAGTAAGTGAAGGTGAGCTATGTGACCCATTGTGTAATTGTAAACCAAAAAAAGCTAAAACAAAACAAAACAAAACAAAACAAAAAACAACTTTGTATATAAGAATGCTTTTGCTAGAAGGAGTTAAAGAAAATACATATCCACCTGCCTCAGTAATCAGAGTGATCTTCAGACATAGCTCGATAACATCTCCTACTCTGTTTCTTTGATTTATATTGGCTCTGCTGTGTGGGCTTTGTCTTTCCCCACTGTCTCCAGCTGGACACACAACATTTCACCCTTCACATGTAGAGGGATTAAAGCTTAGAGGGCAGGGGCGATGAATCACTTCCCATGTCATCAGACTTCTAAGATCTCTCTATTGAGCCTCTGTTCCTATTGGCAAAGCAGGAAGAGAGAACCCTGATGGGGTTGGACTTGAGCCTGAAGTGGGATTGATCCACATGGCTCATAGTTTCAAACCATGCGGCTGATACACAGCTGGCAGGATGGGGTAGGTGTCAGGCAATTCCAACAAAGATTTGCTCTCTGGCAAAAGTTTATCGAAGATTTACTCTAGCACACATTTACTAAGTTGAGGTAGTAAATCCCCTTTATCTCTTTGATGAAAAACCTTGTTAATGATCGTAATTGGCAAGTAACTCAATCTGAAAACTCAACAAAAGAAATTGAGTGAACATTTCTCATCTCTGTTCTAGGTTTGCTGAACTATGACGAATGTATTGTGCTATTTCCAGCAGTAAATTGCTATAATTAAATATTTGTTTAATGAAAACAGAAAACAGCCAATTGAGAGTTATCTACTTCATCCAGACACAGTGAATTTTAAGTTTCTTAGAAAAAACAAAGTAAGTCTTCACAGCTGTGTTTTGATTTTTCCCAGCACCTCCACTAAAATTATTAAAGGCTGGGAATGCAATTCTGTGAGTCTCCTTTGTTGTGTCTAATTGATAATATCTATAACACAGTGGTTAGTCATCAAGCCTCAAAACAATCAAAGGCAATGAAACCAAAGCCCAGAGAGAGCCTCAGACTGGGAAGGAGGGTAACTCTGCAAAACAAACCTAGGAAAGCCTTGGCTGGTCAGCAGGGTCCTGAAGCAAGAGCACCTGTCTGAGGGCTCCTGCATTGGGCAGGAGCAGCTGTAACCTCACACTGCAACTGCGCTTAGTCCCAGCCTCCAGGCTGCTCAGGAGGAGCACAGACGTGGCTCTGAGGTTGCCAGGGTGGACACTGTGGCTTGTGCTGCATCCTGAAGGACTTAAAGCTAGGGACGGCAGCTTCCTGCCCTCCTCCCAGACTCAGAGGGAGTTCTTCCTTGGAGAGAAGCACAGGGGTGCACTGCGTGGCTGCCACAGGCCCCTTGGCAAGCTCTGAGCCCATTGTGTCCCCAGTCCCATCCTTAACAGTCTTTCTCTTCCTTGTTCCTAAAATATGTCTGTTTCCTCCTCTCCCCAGCCTTGAAGTATCTTTGCACATGTTGCTCTCTCTGCCTAGAATCCTGGTTTTTCTTTTCTTTACCTAGGACACACATGGCAGAGTTTCCTGACTTTCGCTTCTTTTTGCTATGTGTCCTTTAGGGCACTCTGAACACTTCTACTCATTTTGTTAATTACTTCTAATTGTTTGCTTGAAGTCTTTCTTCCCGGCCTGACTGTTCGGTTCAGGAAACTGGGATCAGGTCTCCTTGTTCACACCTTAACAGCAGTAGTTTGCATATAAGAGGTGCTCTGTGGGGCCAGCAGGTGGCGTGTTAGTTCATGTGCTGGATTCCTACATGACCAACCACGGTCTGAGTCCTGGACCTGGTGGATTGAAAACCACACTGTGTTTGTGCATGTGTGTCCAAAATCCTGAGAAAAGAATGGAGGAGAGGGGATTGAGGTGTGGCCATCCATCCCCCGGGAGGTGACTTCTCACTTTCCCTCTCCGTCTCTCCCCACTAAGGAATATGTGCCCTATGGCAAGAGTCTAGAAAAAGAAAGAGATGCTCTGTGAATGTTTGGTCCATTTAATGTGCTGTAGAAACACACTAGTGACAGGACATAACACTATTAGAGGGAAGGCTTTTTAGAGAAGACTGAGACATAGCAAACATGTAGATGGATGGTAAAGGGGAGAAGAGTGTTTAAGAAACACTGCAGTATGCAAGGACAGACAGCCCTGCGGAGGGCTGACAGACTCCACCTCCATCTTCTTAGGGCCTTAGCTGGGCTTCAGAACTAAATTGATGGAAGACAGATTAATATGAGAAAGGCTCACCAATTTATTTAATGTGTATTTTATGGGAGAGAGGAGCCCTCATAAAGAAAAGGAGACTCAAAGAAGCACTTAGAGTCAGTTACTTCCTTGCTGGATCAGACAAAGAATAGTCATTGTGAGGAATGACTAAATTATGTGGGGAGGCTTAAAAGATAAGTCATTTTAACAGAGTCTGTACAGAATTATTTTGGTCTCTATGCTTCATCCTTGAGGATATAGGTGTTTACACATGGAAATGCACCTCTTTCTTTTAAGAAACAGTGCAAATATCAGTGATTCTTTTGCAATTTTTAAAATTTTAAGTTTATTTGTCTATTTATTCTTTGAGAGAGAGAGAGAGAGAGAGAGCGCACTAGCATCCTCAACAGGGGACATCACGATGCCCTGATCCAGCCCCAGGTCATGGTCATTTGTGTTCCTGCCATACTTGGTGAGGTCCACAAACCTTCCTATGAGGCTCAGCCTCACTAAGCCTTGCATTTTCCTGTCAATCCATCATCTAGCCTCTTGCTCTTTATACATGCTTTTAACTTAAGACGACAGTATGTTAGAGAGGTGTATTTTGGGGTGGCATGTAAGTGTGTGTGTGAGTGTGTATTATTCATGATTAGGTGCATGTGTGCACAAGAGAGACAGAGAGAGAGAGAGAGGCAGCACTCTGCAGTCACTTCCCCATCCTCTCCCTCTGGTGTCCTGCTTTCCAGCATCTGGGCACACAGCAGTGCGCTTCCAGGACAGCTGAGCTCGAGCACGGCCTGGATGTGGCTTACCAGCCCTGCAGTCGTATATGTCTGACTGCGCCCCAGCAGCTGGGACAAGGGGGGTGTATTCTGAACTCCTTCAGCTTCAGCCAACTGATGGCAGATAGTTTGAGGAGATAGTTTGAGATTTACAATGGAGAATGGGGTAATCAGCCTAATGTTTTGAAAAGCATAGTTAGATAAAGTGGCAGCATATTACAATTAAACTTTCAAAGGTATCTCTCACTGCGATGGAGAAAATTGGCTGCATCAAGTCTGATGAGCTTCCACTTGACTTTGCATTTAACGTATCCCTAGCCCTAACCTGAAAAGGTAGCATTGGTTTGTTGTTCTTTTGTTTTTGTTTTGTTTTTTGGAGAGGTTTTTGCTATAGGGAGCGTGCACTCGCCAGAAAGACAAAGAGACAGAAAGCGAGAAATCATCCTCCAGGGAGGTGGTAACGTCACAATCCCTTCTCCTCCATTCTCCCCTCAGGATCTTGGGCACACACGCACATGCGCCCGGCATGAGTTTAAGCCAACAGGTCTGGGACTGGAACCGTGGTCGATTACATGGGAGTCCAGCGACATAGCCATTACGCTAACTGCTGGTCCCAGCAGAATTGTTTTTTATTTGATGATATGGCAAGGAAAAAGCAAGATTAGTCAGGAAAATAATACAGCATTCCTCTCCACACATCTTCCTCCCTCCAAGAGATCACCATGAGGGCTTGGAAATTTCCTTCCAAAATACACAGACTATATCCTTTATACCTTTCTTCTCCACCTAGTGAACCCTCTAAAATGATATATTTCTATTTTTCACTTCTTATGTTAGAAATATAAATTTATTGTCAAGGTGTCATTTATAGTAAGAGCTCTTATCTCCCTATAAAACAAGTGTTAATTATAATTTAAATAAAAATGTAAAGTAGCATTTAATATGTTAAGGAACTATACTGTGTAACATTAGAACTTTATAGAATTTAGGTTGTGTCCTTAGTCTAAAGGAGGTTATATGAGATTAATTTTTTAAAATTCCCCTACATTACCTTATTATTTATTTTAAACCTAATTATCCTCAAATTTTATTCCTCTGAAAAAGGGTTCTTTGATACATGTGACTTTTTAATGCTTTGCTTTCATGTTGCCACGTTGTTTATTTGTAACTGAGTCATGAATAAGACATTATCAGGATGCCAAATGATATGACTGGATCTTCAAAGGACCCATATTTTCTGATGCTGTGATACACACATGAGATCTAAACCCTGGGATTTGGTGGAAGACATTAAAAGCCATTTCTTCAAGCATCTAAAAATATAAAATGTACATTCTGTAGGATGAAACAAAAATACATCTCTATTATAAGGCCCTAAGAATAACAGGATAATTCTCTTCAAGATATTTACTAGTGTTATATGACAATAGAATCAATTACTTCAATTTCTGTTATGTTAAACACAAACTTTTTATTAGACAAAATTTGAGCAGAAAAGCTAACATTAATTTCAATCTGTATGTTTAGAAATTTACACCTATACTAGTTTTATTGGCTAAAATTTAGTATATTTTACCACCTAAATTATGTTATTTTTTAGGCAGCTTTTAAATCAAATAATACAGAATGTTGAAGAAGTGCTATGAGAACAAATGCCTAAATTTTATTTATACACATGACACCCATAAATATTAATGACTAGAAATTAAATATTACATAAAGACTTGATATTTATTTCATATACTGTTAATTAATTTTTATCCTTTTAATGGGTTGAATAAATACTGAATTGTGATTTATGTAAGAATAGTTTCTATGTTATTAAATTTGTTGGAGTTCTTAACTATTTATCATTAGGACTTTGTTAAGGAATAATACATAATCTTTCTATGTAATTTTTATAGAACATTTCTCGGGTAGATATATTATCTTTATACATCAGCAAATGCTACAAGTTTTAGAATATTTTTCCATATACTAATTATTAGATTTAGGCATACACTTATTTTCATAATGGACATTTGGCTTTGTTTTATGTTCATACTAAATAACTTTTGCTCCTAACTTGAAAATTTAAGACTAGCTGTATCTGATTGGACTAATTATTCATCAGTGTTTTCACAGAAGATCACAGGCTGGCTCCATGGTGCAGCGGTAATGCACTGCTCAGGAGAAGCCAGATCCCACATGGCGACTGCTGTTGGAGTCCATGGCCCAGTCAGCCTGAAAACAGGCAGGCCATGCATATGAGTGCCTGAGATCAGACCGGCTGGAGGACGGGAGAAAGGGGGTGGGATGCGAGAGCGCTCCTCTCTTTCTCTCTGTTTCCCCCATACAATGTGCACTATTATGGGAAAAAAAAAAAAAAAAAAAAAGCAAATAAGATTAACTCTTAGGGTTGTAGGAGGAACCATGACAGGTATCTTGTGAGATAGTCTGCTTTCTCAGTACAGGCTGTTTTGATAAACTGATATATTTTATTTTATTTTTTTTTGGAGAGGTTTTTCGCTATAGGGCGCGTGCGCTCGCCAGACAGACAGAGAGAGACAGAGAGACAGAAAGCGAGAAATCACCCCCCAGAGGGGATGGTCACGCCGCAATCCCTTCTCCTCCATTCTCCTCTCGGGATCTTGGGCACGCACGCACACGCGCCCGGCGTGAGTTGTAAGCCACCGGGTCCGAGACGCGAACCGCAGTCGACTACGTGGGAGTCCAGCGACATAGCCATTACGCTAACTGCTGGTTCCCGATAAACTGATATTTTTGACATGGTCATATTCTATGAAACTCCTGACTGTTATTTTCAAAGTCACGAATAACAAGGAAAGACTGAGAACTTGTCACTGACCAGAAGAGATTAAGGAGACATGACAACTAAATGCAATAAAATCTGATTTTTATCCTGAATGGATAAAGGACATTAGTGGGGAACTGATGGAATGTGAATAAATTTTAGAGCGCAGCCCTAATAGTAGTGAGTAATGTGAGTCTTAGTCCAGTGTACCATCGTTGCCTAAGATGATAACTTGGAGGAAACAGGGTGAGGGTGTACTTTCTGCTCCATTTTTGTAACTTTTTTTTTTTTTTTTGAGAGATTTTCGCCATAGGGCGCGTGCGCTCGCCAGACAGACAGAGACATTAGAGACAGAAAGCGAGAAATCACCCCCCAGGGGGGATAGTCACGCCACAATCCCTTCTCCTCCATTCTCCTCTCGGGATCTTGGGCACGCACGCACACGTGCCCGGCGTGAGTTTTAAGCCACTGGGTCCAGGATGCGAACCACGGTCGACTACGTGGGAGTCCAGCGACATAGCCATTACACTAACTGCTGGTTCCCTCCATTTTTGTAACTTTTAGCAAGTCTATATTATCACAGGATACAAAACATATTTGAAAAAATATATTCACTGTTTTAAATATGCTATTGCCATAGAATGAGTGTAATCTTTTTGTGACCAGCTCAGAAAAATGTAGAATAAAGGTAAATGCTTCTCTAGGCAACTCAGGAATACTTTTTTATGGACTATGTCACATTTAAAATGTTTCCTCCAAAAATTTGAAATTGAGCATCTCTGGGTACCTGTTTCACATGAAAACTGCTGTGTGCTAGAAAGTTTTAGCTAGACACTAGACAGTGATTAAGGTATGGGAAAGCCCACATCTTGTCAGCCTGCCCACTTTTCCAAGGGATACATTTCGAAGTGCGGCAGGACTCAATCAAGGATAAAACTGGCACTGTTTCGTCAGTACTGGTCTTATTTATTCCTGTATTCCCTCCCTACATGCTGAACTCCTCGCTGGTCTCCTTCACCATCTCGTTCTCTCCTCAGCTCTACATATGTTAACATTCTGCAATATTTGCCTTCTTTTAATCTTGTTGCCATGGGGGTCAGTTATCACGTCTGTGCCATTAACTCCTTAATTTATACCTCTAATCCTAATCTTTGAAGCCATATTTCTACCTGCTCCCTAGAAGGCTAGAGGAGCTTCATTTTTTTTTTTTTTTTTTTTTTTGAGAGGTTTTTTCGCTATAGGGCGCGTGCGCTCGCCAGACAGACAGAGAGAGACATAGAGACAGAAAGCGAGAAATCACCCCCCAGGGGGGATGGTCACGCCGCAATCCCTTCTCCTCCATTCTCCTCTCGGGATCTTGGGCACGCACGCACACGCGCCCGGCGTGAGTTGTAAGCCACCAGGTCCGAGACGCGAACCGCGGTCGACTACGTGGGAGTCCAGCGACATAGCCATTACGCTAACTGCTGGTTCCCAAGAGGAGCTTCATTTTTGAAGTCACCATCTTTCTCACGAAATCTCATTTTCTCTTTTTGTAGTTCTTTTCTCACTCAGTGGCACTATTATCCATCCACCTACTTTCCAGAAACTTAAGTAACTAACCTTATGTTTTGTCATCCCCTTCCCCATGGTGGGTCCCAGTTCCTTGAAATTTTACAGGTATTTCTTTCTTGTACCCACTTTGTGCTTTCCAGTCTCTTTTTTTCCCTTAAGTTAATATTAATCAATTTCTGTGAGCAAGAGAGACAGAGACAAAAAGAGAGATAGGCATCCCAACACAGTCTTCATGCCACATTCACCTCCTGACTCAACCGATTTGGATCATGGGCACATAGGCCCGGCATGCCTAGGGCGACTGGGATGCAAACCCAAGACCTTTCCCATGTGAGTCCAGTTTCACAAGAAAACAGAGCCAGTTTTATTCTTGATTGAGTCCTGCTACGCTTTGAAATTTATTCCTTGGGAAAGTGGGCAGGCTGACAAGATCTGGGCTTTCCCATGCCTTAATCACTATCTAGTGTCTGGCTAAAGCTTTCTAGCACACACTGCTATGCCCATGACCTGACCCTGTTTTTTCTAGTCTTACTGCTACTATGTTAATTCAGACATTTATCATTTCTTACCGGGTTCTTTTATTAGCTTCTGTTTGCCCCCTTCAGTACATCCTCTTACTAAAGTTCATATGTTGTATCTGAAATGTACATCTGCTTCAAATCTTTTGTTGTCTTTCATTGTTATTTATGGAATACATATTTGTCCAATGAACAAAAGCATCTCCAATAACATCAATGTAAATTCCAAAGGATTATAAGGCAAACCTTAGTTGGCATGTAGAACTCTCTGCAGGTTGCATTTTTTTTTTTTTTTTGGAGAGGTTTTTCACTATAGGGCGCGTGCGCTCGCCAGACAGACAGAGAGAGACATAGAGACAGAAAGCAAGAAATCACCCCCCCAGGGGGGATGGTCACGCCACAATCCCTTCTCCTCCATTCTCCTCTCGGGATCTTGGGCACGCACACACATGCGCCCGGCGTAAGTTGTAAGCCACCGGGTCCGAGACGCGAACCGCGGTCAACTATGTGGGAGTCCAGCGACATAGCCATTACGCTAACTGCTGGTTCCCCATCTGCAGGTTGCATTTTTGATGTTATATTAATTACCTTGTTACATGTGTCCAGATGCTTTAGCATCCATCCTCATCTCTACCAATTGTAGTAAGGCTCGTTATTCAAAGTGATATTACCTAATTTTTTAAAAAGTATTAGTCTCCAAATGTTAGATGTTTAAGTGCTTGCAATGTGCCTGGCACTGTTTCAAGCTGCAGGACAGCAGAAAGCTACTTCAGTTCTTTGTGCCTCAATTTCTTCATCTGTAAAGTAGGAATATTTCTCAGCCTATAGCCAGGAGTTATGAGGTGAAACACATACATCAGTGCCTGCCCCATATGAAATTCTTATATTAGAAAATGGAAACCATAGTCATGGTGAGAATGTAGTCATATACTTATGTACTTTAGCCCTTGTGATGTTTTAGAATAACATACTTCATGGCATAATATTATTTTAGAGTTAGAATATATTTCTAGAAATTTGAAAACTACTCTACATTGGACACTTCATAGATATTTATTAAATGAGTGAATATGTATTCACATGGAAGAATCCTGTTTACAAGTGCTTCTTATCTAATGTTAGTAAACATTAACGAGTATCTGCTTTAAGTTATCAAGGCTTATTCTGTTGCTCCAGATCTTGTCCCACTATAATTGGAAATATTTTTACTTGGGTAGTACAGGAGATACCCACTGTTCTATCTACTACAATGTAATCATGCATGGGAGCTTCAAAAAGCTCATGGGAAATGAGACTAAAGTACATGTTTATTTTAGTGCAAAAGAAGTTGAAATCTATGCATAGTTTTTACAATGTACGTTTCCATGAATTTCTTGAAGATCTCATATATATTAGAAGAGTGCATTCAGTGTGATTACGTATCTTATTTGATCAAATATACCTTCAGTCAGATGTGTTTTATATGTAATTAAAAATTGTGCAATTCATATAATACCTTGTTTTCATTTCTTTAACTGGTATATTATAACCTCTGGGACTTGTTTAATATTCCAGATTCTAAGTTACTTATAAAATTCAAATGCTAAAAAGTGGGAATAAATAGAGACTGTTTTATAAGCCGTTGCCGGTGTGAACTTGACAATAGTAAATCTTGCCAACTTTCTTAAAGAAATAATGAAAGAAGTACTGTATATTCCCACACCAGCTCAGTAACTGAGGCTTTGTAAGACTTTAATGACAACTTTCACTCCCTTTTTGCCTGTGTCTAGTTACCTCAAAGGATGTGGTAAGCTTAAATCGATATGTTTTATGAAACTCTAGAAAGTGCCATGATACGCACAGGCAGGGATATAAATATACTTTCAGCTATCCATAAATACGTCTACATATACCACACTTGGCTTTTTTGTATATACCCAACACTGTTTCCTTGTCAAGTACCAACATAACTACATACACATTCAAGTTTTGGAAAAAATACTGTGCTCGCTATGTATCAGACAAGGACTTAGGAAAAGGAAAAGATCTGGGGGCATCGGGTGCTAGCAGGCTGTCCCCTAGAACGTGTTGCCGTGTTGCCGAAACCTTCAAAATAGGAATTCACATCTCTGTTTCTCCTTCTTCTTAGAGACCAGCAATCTTTTTTATAGTGCTGTACAACAAGAGAAAATAGATAAACCCAGTGCTTTGAAGTGACTCGGGAGATGTTGTTACGGATATAAAAAGCTTACTACCTCAGAGGCTGTGGCAACACAATCCGTCCCTGCCAGAGGAGAAGCAGCTTTTATGGGCCCCAGGACAAGGGTTAAGTTGATCTGCTTACTAGGAATCTCAGTTTGATGACTCACTTGCCAGATAAAATTTCACATTAATGCAGAGAATTACATATTTGGTTGGTACGGGGCTCCTTCTGCCCAAGACATGCTGACCTTATGTGAAAAGGAGTATTTTATTCTGAGTTACAGCATTGTGAAGATGCAGAAACTTCAGATGGAGAAAAATACAGTGTCTCAAGCAGTTATACAGGAGTGAGTCACATAGGAGGGTGCTTGGGAAAGTGTGTGGAAAATGGAATTAAAGCATGAGCTTATTTTGCTACAAAATATTTTGAAATTGAAACACAGTTATTTTGTAATACACATCTTTCCACGAACTTTTTGAAGAGACACTCATTTAATAGAACATCCTGAAATCACTTCGCCAACTAGGAAAGTTCTCCTCCTAACTCTGTGTGCTCCTTGGCAAGACATATGTGGTAGTACCTACACCCATAGTTATGATTGTCCACAATGATACTGACATCTGTATTTTCAAGAAATGATTCACTTACAGTTCATCATGACCAAAAACCCTAAATCATGTTCCTGCTTATCGCAAGAATATACATATCAGATCAATACACGTTTAGTGGTGGTTAACTAAGGAATCAAGAGAAGAGGAATATACAGGAGGGGCGTTCAAAAGTTTATGGAAAAGTAGAATCAAAGTACAAGTTTATATTGGTGCAAATTATTTTTAGAAATTCATGTGTAATCATTCCATAATATGTGTTTTCCACAATCTTTTTGAAGTTCCTCCCCGCATGCATGTTTCTGTGCGTATGCACATTCTTCTTTGCATCAGGTATTTTAGAAAGTTCCATTGAAAACAATGGAGAAGATGGAATCTTAACACTTTTCACCTTCTCCTTTCTTAGTACGTGTAAGTAGAAAAGTCTTTCTGCTTCCATGGCCCTCTGCTTTCTCAGGAGCAGCTCTTCTTAGTATTCCATGGTCCATGTACTATTCCACAATCGAATGGCAAACTGACATCTAGTTACATAGACAAGAAGTAAGATAATGCTTCTGTCCTGAGTGTACCTCTCCCTCTGGACATATGCGTGGATATATGTAATTCTCAATATGAACAGCTACATCAAAACATTTTGAAACATATTAGGAAATAATAATAGCTGAATCTAAATTTTTATTAATTATATTTAAACTCATTTTTCATCCATTCTTGCTAGAGATTTTATATGCCTACAAAACTGACCCTAAAGATTCTTATTTTTTAAAAATTCATGTAAATAAATTATTTCAGAAAGGAAATCATTACATATTGAATAAGTATTTCATCCCGGGTTATAGATTTACTATCAAACTTAAGGATAAGGAATACTGTTAGCAAAATAGCAAAAAACATTGCTTTAAGGTAAATCCAAAAATGATGGTGATTAACTAATTTGTGTACATATATTGGTTGAAACCACTTTTCTATACTGTAAAAAATAAGCTTTAAGTAATTAATGTCACTGTAGGAACAATTTCAGCATCATTTGGCATTATAAAATGGTCCAGTGCATCTCTAGAAACCAGAGTGGTAATAACCAAGCACAAAATTTACAATCAAAATGTTCTCTATTTTCCAAGAAGGTGGAAAGGGAATAATTAACATAAACTATTTATATTGCACCAGATTGCAAAATGTAAGGATTGCACTACAGCAAATCTGATAGCCAACTATTATAAACTGGTCAATAAAAAATGATGAGAGTTTTATACCACTTAACTTTGGGGAAATAATGCACCAAAGATATGACAAATAGTGAACTCTAATTCATCCAGACATAGAAACAAGAGTTTTATATATCACTTTAGACAAGATTATGCAACTAAGACTTATTTTATGGCTGAAGCAAAGCAAGAAATATTGTTGAATGAAAATGAGTCATGATGATGCAAAATAGGATAATTGCTATTAAAAAAATCATGAGTGCATAAATACTCATCTTCTGGGACCAAAGCATTTCTTTACCAAAGTCAATCTGTTTCCAAAAAATGTTTGGAAAATTATGTGCCTTTTCTCATCTTGCTCAGTGGTGAGCGTGATAGACGAAGCAAGATACAATTTCCATTTCCCAGGGTTTTATGAGCCAGTTTTCACAGAAAGGCAAAGAGTAACTGTTTGGTGTTCTTTCAGGTATTCATCTTTAGTAGGGTGTCATGTGTGTTTGGGAATTTTTATCCCGAGTGAAAAATACCTGCTACTTTTTTAGTAGAATTTTAAAGAATGCATTCTGGTTATTTTTTTCATTTGTCTACCAAGCAATAATTTAGCTTCTCTTAGTACCATTTATATAATATAAGTTATAATATGCTTTCAAAGAATACTTCCAAATAGCTGATTATTTCTAATATGACATAAATATTTCATTGTTTGTTTTACACTAAATACTTACTGTATTATGATACTATGTTATATGAAGATTTTATACTATAATGTGTCTTTCCATCCCTCATAACCCCTGTAATGCAAGGAGAATACCTTTGAAGTCCCCCCTTTTGTTGTTAGAAATATCTTCATATCCTGATACCTGAGACCACAATTATCTCCAAAAGGTTATATAATATCTATGGTATTCATTTATACAGACCTGATTTTATGTAATTATACTTAAGTCTGAATATATTCTTTATTCTTTTCCTCAGAATTTAGTTTTCAGAAGAGTAATAAATTAAAATTGTGTTAAAAAAATCCATGAGGATATGTTTTATTCTATTGAATGCTCCTTGTCACTCACTTCCTGATTAGAGAAATGTAAACACATGCAAATTTGCTCTTGTATCACTTAGTATATTTACATGGGGAGGAAAATTAACACATTTCCACATTTTTATAGATATCACATGTAATTATTGTTTATGTGGAAAAGGTGTCCTGTCTCCAGGGATCTCATTGACACAGCTTCAGAAGTGTATAGTCCAGGGACCAGCAGTTAGCGTAATGGCTGTCGCTGGACTCCCACGTAGTCGACTGTGGTTTGAGTCCCGGACCCGGTAGCTTAAACTCACGCCGGGCGCGTGTGTGTATGTGCCCAAGATCCCAAGAGGAGAATGGAGGAGAAGAGATTGCGGCGTGGCCATCCCCCCTGGGGGGTGATTTCTTGCTTTCTGTCTCTCTGTCTCTCTCTGTCTGTCTGGCGAGCGCATGCGCCCTATAGCAAAAACCTCTCCAAAATCAAAGAAAAAAAAAAAAAAGAAAAGAAGTGTATAGTCCAGTTAATCAGGGAAATATCAGTCCTCAAGACAGCTTGTGAAAAGAAATGGCAGTATTATTGCAGCCAGACTTGAAATGTTTAACTAAAAGATTCAAAACCTTGCCCAGGGAAAATCAAAAAAGCATTTTATTATTCTGAGAGCGAAGTAAGTCATTGTCCTAAATACTGTCATGACCAGGGCACCTGAAATGAAAATACTTTTCAGAGATTCTTCTCGATAATCTGAGGGTAAATAAAGACAAGCACATCTTTATCTAAACAATGTGTACCAGTTATAAGGGAGGAAAAATGGTTTAACCCTCTTCAGATTAGGTTGTTTGGAATCACCACTTGGACTCTTAATCTCTAGATAGATTAGGAATTTGAGTTTCAATCTGCTGTAATGGTAACCCATTACAGAATTTTGAACAGAAAACTGTAAGATAATTTAGAAAAATAATGTCATTATTACGTATAAGCTAAATTGAAGGATAAAAATTCTATTGACAGTAATAAGAGAACCAATTACAATGTTCTTTTAAGTATAACACTTTAGTCATTTTCCCCATCAAGAATTTGAAAAAGAATAGGGTTCTTAGAAATTAGTCTTGAAATGTACATTTGGTGATGATTTGTCTTCTTTTCTGTCACAATCAAAGCTTCCAAACTTTAACTGTTTGGCTAACAGATATCAGGCAAGTGCCAGCCAATGTGCTAAGTATTGTAGACTGAGAAGTACAAACCTATGGAGACCTTGTTTCTGGCTCAGAATTCACTGTCTTGGGGGCGAATGCCCTTGTAATCAGGCATTGTCAGTAGTGCTACAGCGGACATCTGACAGGGTGGCCAGGGAGCCCGTTGGAAGTAGACCCCCTCCAGTCTAGAGTGCTCACAGACTTTGCTGGTTGGGTCTTAGAGATATTTATAAGGGCTAACCAGAGTAAGGGGGTGCTTTATTCTGAATACTAAACTTAAAAGTAAAACCCTTAGGTTTGGATGTCAAAGAGTAGGCAACACAGAAGATAGTAATCACACATGCATACTTGGCTAGTGCAATATTCATATTTATTATTTTTTTTGAGAGAGATTTTTGCCATAGGGTGTGTGTGCTTGCCAGAGAGAGAGAGACAGAAAGCGAGAAAGCAACCCCCAGGGGATGGCCATGCCACCATCCCTTCTCCTCCATTCTCCTTTCAGGATTTTGGGCATGCATGCACATGTGCCTGGTGTGAGTTTTAAGCCGCTGGGTCTAGGACTAACTGTGGTCGACTGTATGGGAGTACACCAACATAAACATGCCATCTGCTGGTCCCAATAGTCATATTTTTTAAATAAGCTAGCAGAGGATAGATTAGCAGGGAGGGGACCAACACATCCCCCAACACAGACACATACACACATAGGACAGACTTTCTTATTGGGATCAGTCAATGTCTCCTGGCCAGTTCCACTGCAGACTCCTGCCCAGTGTATCAGGGACATTTGCCAACATGACTTTCTTCTTTTGGTCTGCTAAGGAGGTTGGGGTCCCCTCAACTGAGCTCCACAGTATGGTATATAGACATCAGTGCTAGAGGGATAACTAGAGTATACACTGCTCAGCTTAACACTTCCCTTCTATTAGAATGTATGATATTCAGGAGACTTATCATAGAATCTTTCATTGCCTCCATAGTTTTTCAATGCGAACAAGTTTGAATACATTGTTCACTTTTCAGATATAGACAGGCTCCTCTCCCACCCCCACACTTTTTAAAAGAACTTTTTTTCTAAAATAACATTTTCAAAAACATTTTATGTAGGGCCAGTCAGTGACATAGTGGTTGAGGCAGCTGGATCCCACACGGCCAACTTTGCGATTCAAGTCTTGGAACTCATGGCTTAAAAAACATGCCAGAAGCATGTGCCTGTGTGCCCAAAATCCCAAGAGGAGAAAGGATTGCAATGTGGCCATCCCCCCAGAGTGTAATTTCTCATTTTCCTTTCCTCTTTCTCTGGTGAGCACACACACTTTATAATAAAACTTAAAAAAAATTAAAAAGGTTTTACATAAACATGTGCAATGGACAGAAAGCTTGTGTGTCCCCAAAGTTCAAATGTTGAAATCCTGACTCCCATTGTATGCTATGAGATGGATCCTTTGAGAGGTAATTAAGTCATAAAGGTAGAGAAGGAGAATTCTCTCATGAAAGAGAATCGTGCCTTTATGGAAGGAGAGGGAGCTTGCTTCCTCTCTTTCTGTTCTCTGCCTTGAGAAGACACAAAGAGTAGATAGCAACCTGGGCACCAGGAAAAGCATTCTCACCAGAGCTGAATTAGCTGGCCACTTGATCATGGACTTTCCAGCCTCCAGAACTGTGAGGAATAAATGTTGGTTGAACCATCTAGTCTACAGTAATTTTTTATAGCAGCCTGTACTAAAATAACCTGTTTATAACATTTCATCATAGCAATATGTTTACAGTTTGACAAAGCAAGATGAAAACACTGTCTGAAAAAGATCACCTTTTTTCAGATAATAGAGGTAGGCATCATTTGGAAATACTTACATTAATCACACCCTTTAGAGAGAAGGGAGGTCTAGGGTAGTGGTCTGTGCACTGAGGTGTGAAATCTTGTGTTTCTGAGAACTAAAGTGTTCCTAGAACATAAATGTGGGTGGGAATTGAGCATGTTATTTTTGGGATGGTAGTAGAGGAGATTGGACTTTATTTTGTAGATTCTGGAAAGTCAATACCTAATTTTAAACAGAGTATTGCCAAGATCATATTTGAGATGAGAAAAGCTTACTCTCATAACCAAGTAGAAGGGGCCAATGGGATTATCCATGTGATAGTAATAATGGCTGAATTAAAGCTGAGGCAGGGAAGCTGGAGGAGGAGTTATTCAAGCCAAAAAAAAAAAAAAATCTTAAATTTCTTAGCCTTCTTGTCTGTAAATGGAAATCTCATAATTTTGCCATTACAAGAGGCATTATTTATTTCTCACTCAAAAAGGCTTACATTAAACTACTACTTTCATTAAGCTGTGGCCTGGTTGTAACTGCAGTGGGATCCCTGTAGTATTGTTTCCACAGGCTGCCAAGATCCAGCCGGATATATCCTCTGCCTGTCAGTGTAGCATATCTTGATAGTATAAAATCCGAGGTCTTTAATTTCTCTGGTTTCTCATTGTACTTCAGATCAATCACTAGGATTATTGTGTAGGCTTACTAAAACATGTTTTAACATCACTGTTTTTTGGTCAGTTTATTTTGACTCTATCTTGTTCTCTTTCCTCCATACTGTGCATCAAGTCTTTCACCTTCAAATTAGAGAATTAAACAATTGGACTAAAGCATTTTGTCATTCTGTTGGAGCCTCACTGTAGTACAATACAGATCTTTGAAAGTTAAGAGAAGCTTGTTAAGTATGATACCTAAAATTTTTAGATCCCAGTGTTTAATTTTGTTAAATTGGTTATGCTACTGTTAATTGTTACCCTCAAACAGTAAGGTAAACACAAGTCCTGGTTTACATTGGATAGTTCTAGTCCATGCCTGTTGGTGATGTAATTATTTATAAATGATTGCCCTATCTATCAAGGAGAGACACAAAAAAATTGTCCATTTATGCATCCCCAGGATTCAACTTATGGAAAATAAATGTAATTAAGATATGCTGATGGCCAGTGTCTACTGTAGACTTTATACATGCTACATCAAAGTCTTCTTGAGGACAAATGGAGAAAAACGTCATTTGTGTGCTGAAAGATTTGTACTATTATGATTTTAAAAAGTGAAAATGCTTTTTCTTTTTATGTTACATTTCTCTCAGTCAGGCTCTGCCTGGTTCTCTTCGGTCAAATAATACAAAGTCAAGTTTTTTATTTATTTTCTAAACAAAATAGACACAGTTATTATTTTACGTATTATGGTAGATACCAGAAATGCTTACATGAATTGCTAGAAATGAAAGGAATCTTGAAAAATATGCTAGTGAATTTAGTTCATCTCCTACCTTTATAGTGAGCCACCTGAGTCATAAGAAGACCAGGTAATTTTTATGTGGGTACATGGCTATTTATGTAGTATGCAAGAGTATTGTCAGATCTCTGATGTATTAATCCAGAGTTCCAAGATTCTTTTCGTTAGATGTGATTACATGTGAAATGCCAAAGACGTCCCTTGTTGTTCCCAGCCTATTCCCTCTAATGAACAACGACAACAAAATCATGCATGTAAAACATCCCAACTTGAGGCTAAGGAAGTTAGTCAGAAATTTATTTTTTTACATTTTACACATTAAACAATAAGTATGTATGTGCTGGTCACTTGTATGTATGTATGCACAAATGCTGAAAACATTTCAACATCACTAATCATCCGGGAAATGCAAATTATCACCCCAACATGATACCATCTCACACCTATCAGAATGGCTATTATAAAAAACATGAATGATAACAAATATTAGCCAGGATATAGAGAAAAGTCCCTTGTGGACTATTGGTGGTGGGGAGTAAATTAGAACTATTACAGAAAGTAATATGAAAATTCTTTAAAAAAATTGAGAAAAAGAGCTACTAAGTGATACCACAATCCCAATACTGGGTATATATTAAATGAATAAGGTAAAGTGCTTTTTTTTTTTTTTTTTAATAGAGAGAGAGAGAAAGAGGTTTTTGCTATAGGGCATGTGCACTTGCCAGAAAGACAAGAAAGAGACAGAGAGATAGAAAGCGAGAAATCATCCCCCAGGGGGGATGGACACACCACAATCCCTTCTCCTCCATTCTGCTCTCGGGATCTTGGGTATGCACGCACTTGGTCGTGAGTTTAAGCCACTGGGTCCGGGACTCGAACCATGATCGACTACGTGGGAGTCCAGCGACATAGCCATTATGCTCACTGCTGGTCCTGTGAAGTGCTATCTTCACTTTTGTGTTCATTGCAGCATTATTCACAGTAGCCAAGATATGGAAACCACCTAAGTGTCTATCAGCCAATGAATGGATAAATAAAATGTGCCATGAATACACAATGGAATGGATTCAGTCTTTAAAAAGAAGTAAATCCTGTCATTTGTGACAACATGTATAAACTGGGAAGCTATTGCTTTAGTAAAATAAGCCAGACATAGAAAAGGCAAATAATTAATGATCTTACTTAGAAAGTTGGAATTCAAGAAATAGAAAAATGGTGGTTACCAGAAGCTGGATGATGGCAGGTTGGGAAGATGTTGTTTGTAGGACACAAAATTTCACTTCAATGAGAGGAATAGTTTCAAGAGATTTATTGTATATCACATATATATTGGGTCGTTAGAAAAATCATGACATATTTTTCTATGCAAACCCAATAGTACCTACCAATAGCTCGAATTCTTGAAAATTACTGAGAGTAGATTTTAAGTGTTCTAGCCACATACAAAAAGTAACTATATTAGGTAATGCATATGTCAAAAAGCTTGGGCCTGACCGCAGTGTCACTAGAGGTAGGGTACCTCTGCTACTAGACTATGTGGGAGGGAGCTGAGATTGAACTCCAGGTCTGCCCGAACACACCAGGCACACCCATGTGCACAACCATTTGCACACCCCTGTTTCTGGCTAACTGGAAGGCCAGGGGTGAGAGGGAATTGTGCATGAAGAGACCCTATCAAGAATCTGTCTCTCTCTTACTCTGTCATGAAAGAAACTTGAAGAAAAGCTTGATTTAGCCATTCCACAATGAGTGCATGTATCAAAACATCAAGTTGTATATCATAGATATTTACAGTTCTCTACTTGAAAATTAAAACAAATTAATGTTTTTTTCATTCTCCCTTTCTACTAAAGGCTCCAACTCCGAACTTTATTACATCAGACCAGGTCACCCTTACCATTTATTGACATAGTCCTCATTGTTGTAGTCCTGCTCACTTCCTTCCATGTCATGCTGAAGTCAACTTAGAGGTCACTAACACTTTTTTCAACAATATCATTGTAATTCATGGTAAATTGAGTGTATCCTGAAACCTTCCAATACACTACTGACCTCTGGTTTCCTTGAATTTACCTCCTCAGACTATTTTGTTTACCTTATTATCTCAGTTACTCAAATCTATGAACTTGCCTTAATCTTGTCTGTAATTAGTCTTGCAAACCCTCCATAATCTCTTTTGTCAGTCTCCCCCACTCTCTTGTAGTCCAGTCAATTGACCATCCACTTTTGTTGTCCTTCAACCCTTGTTTTATTCATTCACGTAGTCAGCACCTACTATTTACCATGCTCATTCTAAGTACTATAGGTAGAAAATCTGTCTTCATGTTGCTTATTGTCTAAATGTGGTAGCAATCATAACCAAATAAATAAGTTATTTAGCATGGTGGTAGATAATGAGAAGTAATAAGGAGAGAGATTTAGGCTTGAAATGGGAATACGAACTATTGGTATGGAGGAGGAACAATTTTTTTAAATAGATGGTCCATGAAGGAAGTAAAGAAGCTAGCCAAGTAAATATCTGGCTAGCGAGGTGAATGCATTCCATCGAGGAGAGCAAACGCAGAGTCCTTGAAGTAGAAGGACTGGTGTCAATCAACAGAGAAGATGAAGGAAGTGTAGCTGGAGTGGAGAGGAGGAGGAGAACAGAAATAGAAGGTGAGTCAGAGTGGTAGTCAAATATCAAATTCTGCATGGCTTTGTAGGTCCTAATAAAAAGCATTACAAAGGAGGATCCTATTGGAAGATTTTGAGTAGAATGATGTCATAATGTGATTTACATTTTAACAAGATTATTTTTAATACTGCATTGAGAATAGATTGCAAGGAAAAAGGGTGCAGCAGATAGACCTGCTGAAGGTAAATACAGTAATTCAGGTGGGATATGCAGGTGACTCAAGCTCCATGTAAGATTTGGTAGCTTGAGTTGCAGTTGTAGGTACTGAGAAGTAGAATTGTCCCAGATATGTAATGAAAGTAGAGCCTGTAAAATTTCCTGGGAGAATAAATAAAGGTGTGAGAGAAAGAGAACAGTCAAGAATGACTTTGCAGTCCAGCTGCAGAGGCACAGTGCTTAACTATTGCACTGCAGGGACTGACCCTCTCTATTTTTCAAGGTAGCCTGCCCTAGCTAACTTAAAGTTGAAGCATTCTCCCAGTCAATATTTTTTTTTCTTTATTGATAATAGAGTGCATGCATGTCTAAGAGAGAGATGGAAACAGAAAGAGAGAAGGCACCCTGCATAGAGTCTGCTCATCCAGAAATCCTTCCCTTTCAAGTCCTATAGCTTGATAGATTTGGGGGCACTCAGGCATGTACCCATTGTGCTTCAGGCCAACCCACCTGGGGATTTGAACCAAGGTTGCCATGTGGCTTACAGCACTGCAGGTTGGTATGCCACCACCTGCATCACCATGACTGGGCTGTAACCGACTATGTTTTTTTAAAGCTTCCTTTCTTTTTTGTTCTCTTTTACTATTTACCACCTTTTTTGTATTCTAATATACTTATTTTCTTTTTTATTCAAGTGTATCTTTTGTCCCATTTGATTGTCAATCCTCTGTGACGAGCTTTTTTGTCTTCTGTAGTGATATACCATAAGTGTTTAGAATATTTCTTAGTAAATGGAAAACAATTTATAAACATTTGTTGTTTTTCTTATTAGCTTATTGGTAAAGCATATAGAGTTATCAAATGTAATATCTGAGATAATAGATGTGACATAAAGTTTCTCCAAAGCTACTGATTATTGGAATGCATGTAAAACAGGGATATACTGTTTTGCACGAATTAGATGTTAACTCAGCCTAATTGTTAGCTTCTTGCCTCTCTGTTTACTTACACAGTATTTTGTGAGTTTTTATATATTCAGGGGAAGCTCAGTAAATACCTATGTCTGTTCTGTTGCAAATACTGTGCTAGCATCTGTGATTCATAGGCCTCTCCTAGGAGATATACACAAATATATCAACAGTTAAAGTATGACTGGCTAGTGTTAGAAATAAATGCATAGGGCTTTGGATTCACACAGGAAAGGCACCTTTGCAATCTGTAAATGGTCTATTGTAGATCGAACACCCTGTTTCAGTGGCATTATTATCTCAAAGGCATGGCTTGTAAAACCTATGTTTGTATGTTTCAAAGAGTAGTAACTGCCCTCTTCTACCACTGTAATATCTGATGTCCTACTTAAAGTAAGAAGTAGGGAGCTGCAGAAATGGTCTGAAACCTTTTCCCCCTCCACCATCCTACCTACAGTTTGCATTGATCTCCAGTGTTTTTAATCAATCTTGCTAAATACTTCCTGGAGGGAAAATGAGTAGTGATGAGAAGTAATCTTGCTGCTTCTTTTTTTCTGAAAAATTCAGTGACTGATTTACAGATATTGCTTATTCATCATGATATCCCATTGTAGAGACAAGAATTTAAATTTCAGTTTTAAAGGTTATGGGATCCCTAAAGGCCTAAAGGATAGTAATGAAAAATTGAGAACCTTAAAAAGGGATTCCAGAATCTGCATAGTGAATAAACTTTTATCAGGCCTTGCTTCTGATATGAATTTAGGATTATGTGGATTGAAAGATGCCTTGCATTATTTACTGGAGCCCTAGAATTTTTTTTCTATATTTCAGACATAGCTTCTTTTGTCATATTTCTCATTAATTTAAAACAAATTCTCAATAGTTTTTCTAAAGTCATACGTAATCACTGGGCCTTTCCCTACCAGTTTAGAGCGGCATTCCTAATAAGGCCTCCTAAACATGAATAGAAGCCATTTATCTACCTTGATACCCAGACAGAAGCAATCTCTCTGGCAAGTCTAAGTCTGATTGCTTACAAGTTACTTCTTTACTCTGAAGGTTAACAGGTGCCCCCGGCTTTATCTATGTATTCATAATAATACATGCATTCTAGGGTGCATGGTCTTCCTGGGCCCCAAATCAGACTCTTGGAGTTTAAGAAAGATCTTCAAAGATAGGCTTAGATCTTATAGATGTATAGTTTTCCCATGTTAAATATTATGGCTTTGACACAAAGCATCATATATGAAGTTCCAATTTTCTAATCTTTCCCATTTTCCCTATATACTGATAATGTCAGAAATAGGAATTAATTCCAAACTCTTTGGTTCTTCTATGTAATTTACTTTTAGTGCTCTTATTCCTTGGTTCTTCTATGTAATTTACTTTAAGTGCTCCTATGGAGCCCTATTCTGATTTATATATTCCTACAGCATAGCAATAAATCTGTTTTTTTTCCTTAGGCTAAAGAAAAATATGATATTTTTCTTATAATGCCTTCATTTATTCATTCATAAAACTCTTTGGTATCTTGTATGTATTAGGCAGTACACAAAGTATACAGCTATAGCCATTGACCCAGAGAAACACAATCTTTGGCTTCATGGAGCTAATACAACCAATCATTCTTCTAGGAATTCAGCAGGCCCTATTGATACTTGAGTAACAAGTTATTCTTCTAAAATCATGCTATATTCATAGATTACATGTTATATAAGCTTTTAAAAATGTTTTATTTTAAAACCTAAAAACCAAATGTTTTTAAACAACTTCTACTTTGTACATAGAGTGATTCTTACTGTTAGTTTTTTTTTTTTAAAGTTATTTTAATTTATTATTATTTTAATTTGACCAGAGAGAGACAGAGAGAGAAAGAGGGAGGGATATTGAGAAAGCAAGCCGCCAAGTCTGGGACTTGAACCATGGTTGGCCTTGTGGGAGTCCACCTGCCATTTTTATTGTGTGTAAGGTTTTCTTAAAAATATTTAATTGAGCCCTTTCATCCTTTTGTTTCATGATCAATAAACCAGATTTGACTACATTGACACTTTATTAATCAGAGCAGACTTCAACACGAATGGAACAATAAACAGAGTTTCAGAGGAAGAGTTGGCTAGTTTTCTAAGTGAATAAACTTGGAATTTGTACTTAATGAGCTGGTCTTGATACCTGGCTCTGCCACTTGCCAGTTTTGTGACTTTGAACAAGCAATCTAATTTTTTTCATCTGAGCAAAAGATGTGATGTCTGTTTTATTTCCTTATCAAATAAAATATAGTACTGAAAGCTCTATTGAGGTGGCTGGTGCTATTTAATTATTGAAAATTCATTAAATGTGTGACTCCTAGTTTTACCTGCCTTGATTAGGTTGATGTGATCGTGACACTGGGAGGTCTTGCTGGGCGTTTTGACCAGATTATGGCATCTGTGAATACCCTGTTCCAAGCAACTCACATCACTCCTTTGCCAATTATAATAATCCAAGAGGAATCGCTCATCTACCTGCTCCAGCCAGTAAGTGAAAAAACAATGTAATGTTAGCACGTTGCTCCCACGAAACTTCTAGCCCTTTGCAGAAACTAGGAGGGAACATTGGACCTGCTTGTGTCTTTGACTGAGTGAACTTGAAGTTGTGGCTGCCTTCACTGAACAGCAATATGTGGAGGAGACGCTTCAAAAGTTTTTATTTTATTGGACCAGAAAGAAAAGAAAATCTTGTAACTTTTAATTAAATTGACTAAGAATTAAACTTAGCACTTTTGCATTTTGAGCAGCTGAACGTGAATGACACTTGAGAAAAAACTCCACGGGGGAAACTCGAGGCTTAGCAAATATTTCAAATAGAATTCTCATATATTTTGAGTGTTGTCATTATAATTGGAAACTGGATTTGATTTTGTCAAGCACTTAAAAGATAATCTTTAACTTTTACTATTCATAGCTTGCCTGGTTATTAATTTCATGACTTCGGAATGAATTTCTAATGATAACATCATTCATTTCCAATGATAAACATCAAGACAATTTTCTATCAATAGATACCGAATATCTGTACCTAATGGCAGTAACTGGAAAATATAATAGAGAGAGCAAATGTAGATACCAGGGATTTTTTAGGAAGGGGTGGACAGTTAGAGGTGGGAGAGAGGGATGCAGGGGGGATAAAAAAAAAAGAACAATTAACAGACACAAAAATGGACAGTTACTAGGTGTGGTAATATCTTTGATTCACTTGACATGCAATGCATTTATGCTTTGAGAACCTACATAGTATGCTATAAAAACATACAGTGATTAAATATAAGTTAAAAACTAAGTTACAGATCAAAGATAAAAATAAATAAACATATCAATACATATTGGAATGGGGAAAATAAATAATTCAATAAAAACATATGAAAGTGAAAGAATATATAGTGCATAGGACAGGATTCTTACTAAATTAACATTTCGTAAGGTTGATTGGTGCGTTTCAGTTTTAAAAAATATCATTTGGTGATGTTTGTAAAAAGGCAGTGGATAAGGCCAGCAGATACTATGAAGGATAAGGCACTGGATCCCACATTGCCAACTGTGTGTTCCAAGTCTCAGACCCGGTGGCTTAAAAATCACAATGGGCATGTATTCATGTGTGCCCAAAATCTCAAGAGGAAAATAGAGGAGAATGATTGCAGCATGGCCATCCCTTCTGGGGGATGGTTTTTACTTTACCTCTCTATCTCCCTCTCTCTGGCAAGTGCACACTCCCCCCCCCAAAAAAAAAAGACAATAGTTCTCTCTTTTTTTGTCTCTCACTATAATGTGCTACTTATAATTTTACTCTGCTCTTCACCATCTACAGCATGCCATTACTAAATATTGGTGTTTGGTTAATGTAGCTAATATGGTACAAAATTAACCATTGTTTAGTCAGTTTCTCCATTTTTTCTCTGGACATTTCCATTGCCTACCTTTGTTTCTTCCTGGAAAAGTGTGGAAAGGGAACTGAATAATTTAGGTTTTAAACTCCATACTATCCATTTATGCAGTCAGCAGTTATGAGTGCCTGCCGCTTACTGTGCTGTGTGGCAGTGGTGGATAAAGGTAAGTGGTTACAGATGACCTTGCTCTCCAGTTCCTATCCTTCGAAGGAGACTGCAAAGAGCCTTAGATTTTAAACAATGGAATGTGAACTTTTTGCCATAGGTACTGAGAAGATATTAAAAGATCTGAACTGGCAGTATGATATGCATAAATATGCTTAGATTTCTCATTCAGTTATATATTTATTGAACACCCACAGTTTCCCAAGAGTTTATGAACTCTGACATTTTCTACCATTGTGAAGCATTGAGCTATATTATAGTGTCCTGAATTTATGGGTTATATAGCTAACGTAGTCAACTGTAATTTCTTCTGTATTGACCCCTTGCTTAAAAGATTACTAGTTAAAAGTGCAGTACAATAATTTTTAAAGTAAAATTGAAATATTGATAGAATAAACCAGATCTTTAAAACAACTTAAGATCTTTTTATTGTTTTTCATATTCTGTCTCTTTACTATGATTGGAATAATTGTGGGCTTTCTAAAATACACTCATCTAGGGATCACTGCATTTTTTTTTCCATCTAGAGATTATGTCTGTCATCAGTTCTGGAAAACTCTCAACCATTCTGTTTTCATATTGCCCTATTCTCTTTCTCCCTTCTTTTACAACTCCAATGTATAAGTTACTTTAATTATATCATATAGATCTCAAAATTTTTCTTGTGTGTTTTCTGTCTTAGTCACTCTGAGATGCATTCTGAAGTTCTTCATCACCTGTGTATTGTACTTCTACTCCGACTTCAGCTATGTCTGCTCTGCTGCTGAGCTCACTGAGCTGTTAATTCCTGCCAAGATTCTGCTTTCTTATGTGTTTGCCCCTTACTTACGTTTTCAGTATTCTGTCTTAAAACATAATTATCAAATTTATTTTGTATCCAAGTATAATTCTAACATGAGTCAGTTAACTTTTATGTTCTCTTTTGTCTTATATTTTGTAACCTCAATTTCTTCTGTGTCTTGAGGTCATGACCTCATGTTTCTGAGAACTTTACCTGTGGGAGTTATGGAGGCATGGATTAAAATTTAGTCCAAGGAGGGCCAGACAGTGGAGCAGTGGCAAAGCAGCTGAATCTGCGTGGAAGCAGTTCTGAATTTGTGTCCCAAGACTTTCCCAAGCCCACTGGGCACATATGTGTGTGCCTGGCACATATCTAAATTGGCTGAGATTAAGTTGGATCATGGTGTATGGAATCCCTATAGGGGATGCCTGCCCCCTTTCTCTATTCTCTCTTGAGAAATTCATTAATTAATTTTAAAAAGAAAAATTAAATGCAAGGAGAATTTGCATTTGCCCTTGCCAGACTCCAGAGTGTTCTCCTAGCCCATTTCCTTGGAGACATGAACAATTTAGGGCATTATGTGGGACTTTTTTGGACCATCTAGACAGTGTGGATTCTGAATGTAACAGTGCTGGAATTTGGAAGTCTGCTTGCACGTGCTCAGGGGAGATTTTTTTTTCCTTCTTCTCTGCTCCATCCAGAGGGTCAAGCTTTGGCCGGACAGTTTGTCTAGCAGTCCAGCAGGAGCATGAGTTCCAGCGAGACCCCTGCTTCCTGTGCAGTCCACTTAGATTCCTCCTCCGCAGGCCTCGAGCTTTGTGTCCTTATGACCTTCCATACTCGGAGGCCTCAGAACCTGAAGCTCTAGTTCTAGATTCGGTAACTTCTGCAAAATGAGAGTTAGCTTTAGTCTTTTGTTTGTTTGTTTGTTTAATATCAAAACCTAGTAGTTGGCTTTTAAGATTTTTGTTTGTTTTGTTTTTTAACAAATGTTCCATGCATTTTAAAGAACTTCCCTTAATACGTTTTAGTATTTTTGTTGCTTTCAGTTGGTCAGTGTGGTAATCTACCATACTGCCTTTGCTGGTCAGGTCCTACCCCTGCTGTGATGCAGTAATCATTAGCCCTAAATCGTAGAGGCTTACCTGAGATTAAGTTTATTGAGTTTTTTCTCATAAATAGGAAATCCAACATGGTTCGGGCAGCATTGTTTATTTGATATCTAAGCCACCTGGAATGTGTTCCGCGGCTGGAGAAAAGGCTGGCTGGGCAGCACCGCCACATGCCTTTCAAGGTTGGGCCTGGGTGTGGCGTGTGTCTCCTGTGGTGGGACACAGTTTTGCTGCTCCACCCGACTACAGGGCACTCTGGAAAATGGAGGCTGTGACCTAGGAAGAGGACATATTCCCAGGCCCAGTGGCCCAGAGCCGTCTTCAAAAAGAAAGTCTTGAAGAAATTCTGCCCTCATGACCCTACAGTTTATTGAAATACAATGTGAAACAAGTTAGACTGTGGTTAGTTGTTAAAGCAGAATGCCCAGTTCTCCAAACACAGTAATCAGCACACGCAGTGTAGCCATGTAGCCTACCTTCCCAAACACAATGCCCTTGCATTTTCTCTATGGTAAGGTTGATTATTGTGCCGTTGGAACGGCTAGAAAATTCCCTTACCCTAGAAAAGTAATTATCACATAATGTGGGGACAAAAGATTAAAGATTAAAGTTCACATATAGCTATTGAGGAAGAATGTAATTTGGATACTTTTATAGTAAGCATCTTATTTGAGCTTTGTAACAATATCATAAGTAAAACAAATTAATATAGTCACACAATAAGGGACTATTGTGTGACTATTTGATGGGACACTTTTTCCATTACATTGCATCTCCTCTTTCATGGGGTTAATGGACTAAGATGCAAATGATAAGCCCTTGAAACAAGTTTCAGCCTATATGCTAGTAATTATCCATAAGCAGCCTATACCTGGGTGGTCAGTTGCTGAGTGTATGCATGTATGTATGTATGTGTGTATATATGTATGTATGCATTTTAATGTATTTCTCCATGGCATCATTTTAAAATAAGACAAATGTTGGATGCACTTTAAGAGTATACTCCACTTTGTTGCTTTACCCCTAAATTTAAGAAAAATGACTTTTTGAACTTTCCTAAACTAAAAAAAAAAAATCTACACATGTTAATCTTATTCATATAAGCAGATTAAATGAGATTACTGTTGAGCTTTGATAAACTATGTCAAAGGTGGTAAAATTCAATATATATGTTAATTATTATGAATATTAGGTTTAAGAACAGCATCTTCTAGAATTTGTTTTATAATTCTAGATTGTCTGAAATTAAAGATATTAGGAATAAGACATCTTATGGGAACTGTTTGTTTGGCTGATAAATTTTTTAGTGTAGTTTGGAGGGAGAACAAGTGTTACATCTGCTATGCTAATATTATTTAGCTAGGATAGTCCTGTACCCTGGAATTAAAATGTGTGTCTCTCAATCTTTTTCAAAATGCCTCCATATCTTCAAATTATCTTGGTGTTTCTGTGATGTTCTGTGCTTCTTTTGGAGAGTCTACATGTGAGACTGTAATGACAGTAGGCTGCATAAATAAATAATCATCTTTCATTCATTAGAATAATTTTAGTCATTTGGGACTGACCTGTATGCCTGGTAGCAGTTTACTTGAAGTTGTTTAGTTCATTCCAGTCTAAAGTCAATATTAATATTCTCTTTTCAATTCCCTTTCTGCGGCTTATTTTTTGTTAATTATAAATTGAATTTTAAAACAAGGGTACAGGAGAGTAGTTTCAAGTCTTTATGAATATGGAAAGATCTTTGGATTTTTTTTTTTTTTAGCTTTTTTTTCAAGGTTTTTGCCAAAAAGCACATGTGCTCACTGGAAAGAGAGAGACAGTGAAAGGGAAAGTGAGAAATCACCCCAACCGGGGGGGTGGGTGGGGGGGGTGGTGGTGGGGGGGGGGAGGGATGGCCATGCCACAGTCCCCTTTTCTATTCTCCTGGAGTTTGGGGCATGCGTATTCATGCACCCAGCATGATTTTTAAGCCTCCAGGTGTGGGACTCAAATTGTGGTTGCCATGTGGGAGTCCAGCACCTTAACCACTATACTGCCTGCTGACTCCTTAGTTGGTTGGTTGGTTGTTTGTTTCTTTTTTTAAGCGTTTAAGTCTCTTTTAATATTGTATTCTGGCATATTTTACTTAGTGGGGTCAAAATATCATTCTGAATGAAAATGCAATATTTACTCTGAAGGACTGTTCAATCTGCCATTTTAAAATGGAAAATTAAAAATAGGATGCACAACAGTTCTTCCCTGAAAAGTAAACATCTCTCCTTTACTTCAAAAATCTGTTCCTAGTCAGACAGCATCGCCTTCGCTGAGCAGATTTTTTGAAATATTTTAGAGACTCTTAGAATTTTTTTTAATTACAATTTTTTTCTTTTAAAAATTGTAGAATGTGTGCACTCACTGGAAAGAGACAGAGATAGGAGGGTTTAGAGGGTGAGAAAACACCTCCCTCAAGGGGAATGGCAATCCCACAGTCTCTACTCTTAGGATTTGGGGCTTGCACACACATGCACTCAGTGTGTTTCTTAAGCCACTGGTTTCAAGTTTAGAACCTCGCACTCAACCATGTGGGATCTAGCAATCTTAACCACCATGCCATCTAGCTGGTCCCATAGCTTATGTTTTTATCATATATTATCATATTTTATCAATAATATATATTTCTGTATATAGACGCATATATTTATATATTATACAAATAATATATAAACACATATATTTATATATGTATATATGTATTTAGATAGATAGATGATAACTGATATGGGTTTGTTTATTTCTTCCATTAGAGAGACAGAGACAGGCATTTCCTCAGGTCCTTATGCTGGACATGTGGACTGTGGGCCAGCCTGGGTAATGACATGCGCATGAACCACAGGGGTCCAGTTGCCTCCTGCTGTGCCCGTCCCCCACCCCGCCCCCAGCTGAGAGACCGTCTAGACATGAAGCCTCCCTGATGTCAGTGACTAGTCAGGCTCTGCTCCCGTGAAGACAGGCATACAGGGTCGTGTTTGTCATGCTGCCCATGCGGGGTGTGGGTGGCTCCAGCTTCCCCATACACACTTGCTCATTTTCTGGTCCTGTGCTTCCCAGGAGGACAGAAGCATTAGCTTCTGTACACTGAGCATAAATTATCTTTTA
The DNA here is from genome assembly GCA_026018925.1 of Tupaia tana. Taxonomy (NCBI): domain Eukaryota; kingdom Metazoa; phylum Chordata; class Mammalia; order Scandentia; family Tupaiidae; genus Tupaia; species Tupaia tana. Next base: position 11,288,601 of record JAKSZU010000003.1, read on the forward strand.
TCTCTCAGTTTTATGGCAGTTTGTAATACAAGTTAATAGGATTTATGACCAAGAAATGAGATGTCCAGGAGTTAATAAGGCATGCCTTTTACATTATCCTAAAGCTCGTTTGTTCAGCATCCCTGTTTAGAATTCTAGTGTCTGAAATAGGAGAATGATGTTACAGAGCAGACTTCTGTCAGTTTTTATCTCACTTGAACAAACTTCTGAATATGCTTTAAATACTTCTTCCTTGTAATCTTACTCATGCTTTATTGCTGCTTGGGTTTTTTTTTTTTTTTTTTTTTTTTTCCCTCTTGTCCTCTCACTGGACCAATTATTTACTGTGTAAACTCCTGTCATTTTATATATTATACATTTGTTGTATTGGTAATGAATATGATGAAATATGTTAAGAGTCTGATAGGAAGAGGTGAATATTCATAGAATGCGTGGTGGTTTCTGCTGAGAACTGAGGATTTAGGTCCATCTACCCATGCATGCCCATGTCCAACACAATTTCAGCAGTGATGACATCAGCGCAGTGATTCTCAAGAGTCCTTAGTTCTAGACAACTTTGATAATCATCTCATTCTTTATCATCTGATTATAATTCCTTTGCTTGGGATAATCATTTTTATTTTATTCTTACCTCATATCTTCTCGTATAATTTTTGTTGTTGCTTTGCTTTTTAGTGTATCTATTATAAACTATATAGTAGCATATAGTCTTTAAATATTAGTGTAAATAGTGCAAAGCCTTAAGAAGCTATTTTGTGGATGAGCAATTGCAAGGACATTTGTGTGATCTATTCAAGGTCAGACACAGTATCTTTCTGGGAGGAAAGTGATGCTGGAAATGAAATAGATCTTACACAGGGATAGTGTAAAGAGGGACCGCAAGGCATTTCATACCTATAAATGGCTCATAGATTGTGCTGCCTCAACCAGCCTTCCTCTTCCAAAAGTTGAGTTGTCAATCCCCATCCCTACTCTGTGCTACACCTGTCTAAGCCTGCTTGCCTGGAAGGGTTCTGCCTCTTAGTGATCAGTGTCTGACCTAAATAGTGCCCTTGCTTTGCTTGCTGCTTTCCTCGATTTTTGTTTTTTTTTTTTTTTTTTTTCTGAGAGGTTTTTGCTATAGGGCACGTGTGCTCGCCAGAAAGACAGGGAGACAGAGAGACAGAAAGCAAGAAGTCACCCCCCTGGGGGATGGCCATGCCACAATCCCTTCTCCTCCGTTCTCCTCTTGGGATCTTGGGCACACATGTACACGCATCTGGCATGAATTTTAAGCCACCAGGTCCGGGACTTGAACAGCAGTCGACTACGTGGGAGTCCAGCAACATAGCCATTACACTAACTGCTAGTCTCTGCTTGCTGCTTTCCTTTGGCTAGTCTGTTCTGCTAAACCTGAGCAGCAAATCCTTCTCTACATCATAGACACACATATTACCTAAACATCCTTTCCTTTCTACTGTCTTCACATTTCCTCTCTCCTCGAAATGACATTTAAAATATTGAATACAAAAACCTATCTTGTTGTAGTATGTGTTAATATAGTATCTAATGGGACAATCTATATTTTAATGTGAAATAAGACAGTAAAATTATAGATCATGCCCCACTACCCCTTATAAATAATGTGTAACACCCCCCCCCATGGATTTATCCATGTTTGATGCAACTAATGTTCTTTAACTAAAAAGTTAAAACACACACTCATAAAGTATTTATTGTGTAGGTGTTGTTTTCTGGTCCATTGGTTTCCTGCTCAGAAAACTTCAGTCATAAATAATCTTTAAACATCTCTTATGTGATAAGCCACTGTGGTGGGCAGTGCAGAACAGTTCAGAAATGGGGGCCTCTATTCTACTGATCATAGTTTAGTGGAAGAGGCAGAAGAATGAGTATTAAAATTCAGAAATAGATTTGCAAAAATTTTAATTGCTAGAGAGCACATAGGCTCTCCAGAGAGAGACAGAAGGAGAGGAGGAAAGCACCCCCCAAAGGGACATGGCAATGCCACAATCCCTTCTCCTCCCCCTCTCCTCCATTCTGTCTGTATTTGAGGCATGTACATGCGCATACCCAGAATGTTTTTTCAAGCCCCTGGAGTTGGGATTCAAACCACATCCAGGCATATAAGATCCAGCTTCTTACCAGTCAAGGGGGCCAACCCCAAAAATATTAATACATTGTAAAACAACACTGGGTGCTTGGCATGGGGATGGCAGGGAAAAAAGCACCTAACTCAGGGCAAGTGGTGATATGTGGACAATGTCTCAGGGGAGATGATGTTTGAACTGCAGAATAGTAATAAGTTAGGAAAAGAAAGGAATGAAGACATTTACTGTGGGAGAAATAAAATGTGCTACAACTACCTGCTCTTAGATACCTTGGCACTTTTGGGGAACAGCAATCTGCTAGGTCATGGGGACCATAGGCAATGCAGCCAGAGGAGAGCAGGCCACAGAGTAGGTGGTGGGGGAGCCTTGCTCACATTCCCAGGAAGATAGTCTTTGTATTGATAGCAAAGAACAGGCATTAAGCATTTCTATAAGGAGTGGCATATGAGGGACATTTTAGAAAGTTTATGTTGGTGGCAGTGTGGAGGACAGACTGATAAGGAAAAGGCTGACTGACACTCTTGGCCATCCAAGAAAAAGTGAGAAACGGAAGAGGTGAACATGAGCATGAAGGGCAGATGATGCAGTGCAGCGTGATGTGTGTTCTGAAGACTTAATTGCAGAAACACAGATGGATGAGACAATGTAGTACTTAGGTTCTGGATTAGGCAGCTAAGTGCTGCCCTTCTTTGCAATCGAGAATATGAGAACAGATCGAAATAGGAAGATGGTCATTTGACTCTGGGATAGAAAAAGATGTCTGTCTTTGGAACCATGTGAAGTTGCCCAAGAGGATAGGAAGTCTTTTCTGGAGGGATACCTTGAGAATCATCAATACACACATTTTGTTAAACTCAGAAGTGGATTCTTGTCAGTTAGACTTACCAAGATGAAAAGAGTAAAAAGAGCAATGGCAGATGTTTGAACACCCTGGTTCATACCTTAAAGGAAAAGAGAGAATGAAAAGGGGAGTGATGTCACTAAAATCAGGGTGGTTTAGAGTCTTAAGAGGCAAGGGAGTGGTTAGCTAGAGTGTCAAGAATAAAAAGAATGCAATGGGTTTGACAGACAGTGAAGAAGAAACTCTATATGGCAGTTTTCATGGCACACTGTGGGTAGAAACCAGAATATTGTGATCGGAGTGTTAAACGAAAAGGACAGTAGGAGTACATATCTCTTATTTATTGTTAAATTTGTTCATAGTTCTTCATAGCAATTGAATTTTTTGGACTAACATAGAAACAGATGATGGCTCAAAATCATTTCTGTTAGGCCATTTTCCACATTAAAACCAAACAAAACCATAACACTTGAGTTTGGAATTATGCATTTATGTCTTTCTGAGCATGGCCAGGAATGCCTCTGCCACGTGGCACCTTTGTAAATGGCTTGCTTATATATGGACGCTAACTGTATATCAGAATACACTGGAGAAGTACTTTTCAAGTTGTTTTTAATCCATATTATCTTCCAACACAAGAACATTCTGATCCACCCTCAGCTCCAAAATTCTCTCATCCTTTTTTCCTGGAGCATCCTTGGTCTGAGGATAAGGCATGAACCTCCCGGTCAGACATTGAAAACTATTTTTTTGGTCAGGAAAGACTAGTCTGTTGCTTTCCAAACTGAACACAACTACACTTTTCTCTATTTGAACTCAGTATTTTCTACCAACATTTTTTTTTAATCTAAATTAATATCTATTTAAAACCGTACTCAAATTTTCTATCTTCCAGTCGGCATTTCCAAACATACTCTAAACTTCTTTCATCTGAATCATTTTTATTACTTTTTATCTTATTTCATTTGGGCTACTATGCCAAAATGCCACAGACTAGGTAACTTATAAACAACAGAAATTTATTTCTCTGGATGAAGGACAGTCCAAGATGAAGTTGCTACAAGCTGTGGTGTCTGGTGAAGGCCTATTTCATGGTTCATGGATTGCTCCTCTCTGTGTCCTTACTGAGGTGTAAGGGACAACTTAGCTCTCTAGGGCCTTTTTTTATAACAGGCTACACCCTCTCACCTAGTCACCTGCCAAAGGCACCACCTTTTAATTCTATCATACTAGACATAAGATTTTAACATATAAATCTGGGGAAGGAGGGCATTTAGATCAAACTCTGGATTTTTTTTTTGTTATTGTTTGTTTTGGGGGGAGAGATTTTTGCTATAGGGTGTGCATGTGCTCACTGGAGAGACAGAGAAAGACAGAAAGTGAGAAATCATCCCCCAGGGAGGATGACCACACCATAATCCCTTCTCCTTCATTCTTCTTCTTGGCCACACATGTACAGGAGCCTGGCGTGAGTTTTAAGTTGCTGGGTCCGGCACTTGAACAGGAGTCAACTCTATGGGCGTCCAGTGACGTAACCATTACACCATCTGCAGGTTCCCCAAACACGTTTTTAAATCTTTTTTTTTCCCCTAAAGGCCTCATGTAATCTAAGCATAAAACAAAACATATTGCTGTAAGTTTTCTTATATTCTAAACCTTAAAAAATATGTTATTGCATATTTACTTGATGCTTGGCAAGTCCAAATAAATAGGAAGTTTCAGGTAAATCTAAATGGATTATTGCTATTATCATAAGTATTTATTATTGCTTTCTCTTATAAAATATAGGCTGCGTAGGTTCCCCAGGTCAGAGCTGTGACTTGCTCCACTATTTCCCATTTGACATTTGCTTTCGTTCAAGTTGATTGGAAGTCCCTTTAGGATGACAGCTTCGCTGAGTGGCTGATAGTCTGTTATTGCCGACAGATGCGTGATGGTGGTGGTGGAGGTGATAGGCTTTAATGCAACTTGGATATAATGATGTCTCAAAGGGAAGGGAGTAAAACACAACCCTGACAGCCACCACTCACCACACAGCTTGCAAGGTTTTGACCTTGAAGAAGCCTTTGACTAAGGGAGATTTATAGAAATATGCCCATCAGCAAAAACCTATGGTGATCCTCAGTGATCCCAAAGTAGTGAGGGAGGAAATATCAAATTCAATCTCCATGGAAACTGTTTGAAAACTTAGGTGAGCATTGGCCTTTCATTTCAACCAGGAGTGACAGAGAATCGGTTTTGGAGATTTGATGCAATCCGTAAGAGTGGTGTGTGCAGGTAAAACAATAGAAAAGATGGCATCAGCATTTGTCTGAGCTCTGTCATCATAATTTATCATAATCCAATTCTAGGTAAAGTAATGGAATATCGGATGTGGGATGTCATCTTTTCCTTTATCCCCCCTCCCACAGTCCTTCACGGCAAGGACACAAGTACACTGTGCCATGTATACTTAGTTCAATTGAGCATTGCTTCAGCATCTTCTTTTGATTGAAAACAAAAGGCTGCCAATGCGGTATCAATGAACTGTGAAGAGATTTGAATTTTACCAGCAGGGAAATGAAACGAGCCTCTAGGAAGAAGATTGGCACAAGTGAAACTTTCTCTATAAAGAATTCCATATAGCTTCAGCTGAGTTGTGCCACCTATCAGCCAATTAGCATTTCCCCTTTGGATTTGGGAGTATTTTGATCTTTTTTGTTAGAAAAGTGCTCAAAACTGAAAGTAAAGAGAAGAGGGAAAATTTATATAAACCAAGTTGAACTAGGAGCAGTAGAATGTGAGGGCATTTATTCCAACTACACTTTTACTCTGGAAACCTTGGACATTTTTTGAGGAATGGTATAAAGTGTCTTACCTCTTCCCTACATATAGCACATGAGACATACAGGACATACAGCTACACACACACACACACTCACACACCAAGAATCTTAGTTCCTCTAACATAATTTTTGTAAGAAAAAGAAATACTTTAAATCTTAGATTTATTAGGAGGGAATTTTTTTTGAATCACTATCTTATGTGTCTTATAAAAAGCTTCTTTCAATCCTTCATAACTGTTATTATCTGAATTATGAAACTTTATATGTATTCAAAATTATGTAATAAAGAAAGTTTTAAAAATCTTCAGTGTAAGGAAGCAAATTATCAGTATAATTTAAGATGAGAGAGAGAAAAGAGGAGAAAAAGGGAAACTTATTTTGACACAGAAAGGGATTAGATATGTTCTCAATTCCATATTATCTTCGGAAGGAGGCTGGGAAGCTGCTTAAATAGCAGTAAGTAGATAGGAGAGTCTAAATGTCGAAGACATACTGAATATTAATATGCTACTGAAATATCTTGGCTGCCATGCATAATTTATAAAATAGTCTCTATAAGGCTGGAAAATTACCAAAAATAATGCTTTCAAGAGTTATATGACACAGTTTCTGAAGTACTCATCATCTCATTTGATTCTCCTAGCAACTCCGTTAGACAAGCAGACAAGGAACATTTTCCTGTTCCTCAGATAAGGAAACTATGCATCCAACAACATTGTGAGTGCATGGAAAATCTATTAATTCTCTATTAATTCCCAGTAATTCTCTGAATTCTACTTCAATGCTCTGCTCTGTAACTGTACTTAAGAAGCTATGCTTACTGTCAAAATTTCATTAGATCCATATGGAGGACTTCAAAAGAATCAAGGAAAGTTCATTGTTTTAAGTATCTTCTATTCACCAAGAGTGGTTCAGTTAGGAGTGTGCACTGAAATTACCAGTATAGCTTTTTTTCCTTCCTAGTCAACTTTTTTCTTATGAAAACTTACATGTATACAGAGTTTGGAAAAATACAATAAATAGCATATTATAACCAATGGTTTCTAATTTTTTAACATTTTGTCAGATATGCTATTTATTTATACGTGTTTTTTTTAGTCATTTGATAGTAAATTGCAATTATCAATCACATTATCCTAGGTACTATAACATGGGGAATGATAACGTTTACCAACTTAAGGTCTGAGTAATAGATGTACTTATTTCTACTATGGTAGCATTGTTTCTAGATTTCCAGTGAACAGAACTAAGAAAAAAAAGTATGCCTGTGTGTGTATATATGCATATTTATGGATGTGTGTGTATACATGAATTGATATTTTGAACTCATTTTAATATGTAGTTTTAAAATTGTTTTTGCTATATATTTATACTTCCTTAAATAAAAAAATCCTACTTCAAAATAATATTCTTGTGGGCCGGCAGGTAGCATGGTGGTTAAGGGTGCTGGATTCCCACATGGCCCACCATGGTTCGAGTCTCGGACCTGGCGGCTTGCTTTCTCACTTTCCCTCTCTCCCTCTCCCTCCCTCCCTCCCTCTCTCTCGCTCTCGCTCTCTCTCTCTCTCTCTCTCTCTCTCTAGTTCTGTGCCTCTCTGGTAAAATTAAAATAAATAAATAAATATGTAAATAAAGTTAAATGAAATAATTCTTTAGAAAAAAGAATTAATATACTTGCTTTATATTGTAAAATATAATGACTAGTTTTAAAAACAATAATTCCTATATTACTATTTTTTTAAATTTATTTTATATATTCAGTCACTGTACATCACCATAGCCTGCAAAATGAATCTTCCCAACGTGAATACACCACACACCAGTCCGGTCAAAGATACTACCATACATGTCACCATCAACAGACAGTCCTCCACTTCTGTGTCCCCTGAATGCTTCGCCTCTGTATTACTATTAATATTAAAAGTACTGAATAAATTTAAGATTTTTGCAGATTTTTCTGTCTTTAAATTGTATCCCAGTCAGAGTGTTGTATCTAAAAATCTGTCCCTTGAAATATTCATTCCTTCTGTGGCTATGCTATCAATTTGACATACTATTTGGGTTTATTTTTTGTTTATTAAAAGTTATAAAGTTGTATTTTTCAATTATTTTAAACTAATTACAGAGTTAAAAAGATAAAGTTTAATAAAAAGGTGTCCTTAAATGTCTTACTTTTATTCCTTTCCTCAATACCACCATCCTTTTTCATAATCTTCCAGATTTTTTCAAAAAATACAAACAAAAGCAAAACAAATATGTCCATATATATTCTAATTTTACCTTTTTATGTAGAAGTTAGCATTCTGTGACCATCTGTCTACACTTTTTATTTCTACTTAAGAATATATTTTGGTGGGTCCAGCAGATGGCGTAATGTTTACGTCACTGGACTTCTACATAGCGGATTGCAGTTTGAGTCCTGGACCTGGCGGCTTAAAACTCATGCCAAGCACGTGTGTGTGCATGTCCAAAATCCCAAGAGGAGAATGGAGGAGAAGGGATTGTGGTGTGACCAACCCCCAGGGGATGATTTCTCACTTTCTGTCTCTCTGGTGAGCACACGCACCCTATAGCAAAAATCTCTCATTAAATATATAGCAAAATATATAGCAAAAAATAGAAAAATGTATTTTGGCACCTACTTTATATTCATTAATATACTAGGTTACCCTCATTCTTTTCTTTTTTCTTTTTTCATTTGCCAGAGAACACATGCACTCAGCAGAGAGAGAAAGAGAGAAAATGATAAAAGTTAGAAAGCAAATCCCCATAGGGGATGGTCACGCTGCCTCCCATCTTCTCCATTTCTGCCTTTTTCCCTCTCTTTTGAGATTTTGGGCCCTCAACGTGCAGGTGCCCAGAGTGCTTATCAAACTGCCATTCTGAGACTCAGACTGCACTACCAGCCAGGTGGGGTCCAGCCGCCTTCACCACCACACCATCAGCTGGCCCCTCATTCTTTTGTTCTGGCTACTTACTACTCTCTGGTATGACTGTCTCAGTAGCTGTATTTTATCCGTGTGTAGCTTTTCAAAATAACATACTGGGAATTCAGACTAGGTAGTGCTTGAATTCTGTGTATGCATGTTTTAAAGTGTTCCTCTGGTGACTTTATTATAGTCCCATTAGAGAACTCTTTTGCTTTCACAGCAACCTAGGAGGCGGAGATGACGTGACTCACATTTAAAGATGAGCAAATTGTGTCTTAAAAAAGGTAAAGTGACTCATCAAGTTCTATTCCATCAGTCAATGATAAACGCAGATTTCAAAACCATGTCAGCCTGACCCTTTCACTCTCAATACTCCATGATTCTTTCTCAAATGACATGATTTGTGACTTTAGTATAATGTCATTCAGTATAGAAGAGACAATTGAAAAAGTAAATATATCTTATAGAGACCATATATGTCTTATGTAATAGAGAACTAGTTTTTTCTCACCTTTTGTGGCATGCACACACAATTTTAAATGGAAAGAATTGGATGGTAGTTATTAGTTTTGGGATCAAGGAAGAGGAATATTCCATTATAGCTGAGATGGTGGCAATAATGAACCAGACTTGTTCCTTTGTGGAAAATCTCAAGGATGACAGTGAAGCCCCCAAATCGATTCATTGCATACATATCAGATTTTCCAATTGTTTTATGATAGGAAGCCAATTCCACCCCTTTTAGGAGCCCTCAAGGTAAAAGGTACAGTGTATAGAACATTGGTCTTATTTTATCAGGCAAGTTTAATGTACAAAAATATTGCTCAAGAGACAGTAGAGAGGATTGATTTTCTCCTGAGTGATGCTGTCCTGTTAAGAAGTGAGCACTCTGAAATTTTGATAATAATAATTGAAAGCTATGCATAGAGAGAGCTTAATACAGTTTTCTGAGAGTATTTCATACCTTACAGTATTTCCAGGAGCAGAGTAAGCCTTATGAGTGATAAAAGTTATTGAACAGTATTTTTCACATATTCATACAACCAACATGTTAAAGGCTTATTTGTTTCAGGAATCTTGCTAGATTGAGAATGAGTAAGTTACTCTCAAAGAGGTAATATTCTCTTCACTAAGTAGGTAAGTGTTACAGAATAAAAGAAAATAAATTTGATATTACAAATGTATACGGAAAAATCTGGGAGCCCAGAGAAGCAGAAACACACCACAGAAAGGCATAGAAAGAATTCTTGGAGATCATTCTTGAGCTAGGTCTGAGGAGTGGGCAGATTACTAAGTAGGGGTTACTAAGAGTAACAGGATCGGGAACCAGCAGTTAGCGTAATGGCTATGTCGCTGGACTCCCACATAGTCGACCGCGGTTCAAGTCCCGGACCCAGTGGCTTAAAACTCACGCCGGGTGCGTGTGCGTGCGTGCCCAAAATCCCGAGAGGAGAATGGAGGAGAAGGGATTGTGGCGTGACCATCCCCCCTGGGGGGTGATTTCTCGCTTTCTGTCTCTATGTCTCTCTCTGTCTGTCTGGTGAGCGCACACGCTCTATAGCGAAAACCTCTCCGAAAAAAAGAAAAAAAAAAAAGAGTAACAGGATCAAAAGACCTCCTGGAAGGGACAACATAAGCAAAGATATGTAATGAAGAAACTGCATAGTTTATTTGGAGGAATTGCTGAAAGCCTGATGTTTCTGGTAGAGAAAAGAAGGATGTGGTAATAGACAAGGCTAACAAAGTAGGCAGTTATCATCCCCTATGCCACATTAGAGAGTTTGGATTTTATCTTTTAGAGCTTAGATATGTGATTCTTAACTCTTTGGGCATCATGACTCTGCTTGAGAATCTGATAAAAAATCTATTAACCTTCTTTCCATAAAAATATGCGTTTATGCACAAATTACAATTTTTCAAAGTTAAGGGTTTAGAGAAGGCTTCAACCTATGCATAGCCTTCCACTCAGGAACCAGCTATTTCAGACAGACAATTATCGCTGTAGTTTGAGTGTCCACATGGAAACTTATGTTGAAATTTGGTGCCCAATGCTTCCATGCTAGCAGGTGAGGCCCAGTGGGAGGTGTTTGATACATGAGAGTGAGTCCCTCATGAATAGATTAAGTCCACCTCCAGGAAGGGAACAAGCTCTCACTGATTAGTTCCATGGAAGCAGGGTGTCAGCAGTAAGCCTGCCATTCCCTGGCCCCTGTCTTTACGGGCACCCACTGCCTTTACACTTTCCAGCTGCGGGGTGGAGCAGACATGCCTCCTACCCCCAGAGCTGAGCAGATGCCCAGGCCAGGCTTTTGGACTTTCCAGCCTACAGAATCAGGAGCCAAATAAACCTCTTTTCCTTATAAGTCACCAAGTCTCAAGGATTGCTACTGCAGCACAAAAGGAAAGACACTTATGTTCCTCATTTTCTACCACTAGCATGGAGAGGGTTTAGTTATGTTCAAAGACAAGACCTTCTTGGCACCAGCAGTTAGCATAATGGCTATGTCGCTGGACTCCCATGTAGTCGACTGCGGTCCACCTCCTGGACCCGGTGGCTTAAACTCACGCCGGGCACGTGTGCGTATGTGCCCAAGATCCCGAGAGGAGAGTGGAGAAGAAGGGATTGCAGCATGGCCATCCCCTCTGGGGGGGGGGGGGGGGCGGTGATTTCTTGCTTTCTATCTCTCTGTCTCTGTCTTTCTGGCGAGCACACGCACCTAATAAAAGAAACCTCTCCAAAAAAAGAGAAAAAAAAAGATAAGACCTTCATGTTGAGTTATTACATATATTAATGTGGTTTTTTTTGTTGTTGTTGTTAACTTGTATGGCAAGCTCATAACAAGTCAGTGAAATAGATACCCCTATTTTCCAGATGAAGAAACTGAAACCCAAGGCCTTATTTACAACTTAGAAGATGCAGAAATGGGATGTACCATGCATTCTGATTGCACATGTACTACTCTGTACTCTTAATTACTACATAAACTCTTCCCAGAAAAAGCAAATTAGAGGTGTTTTCAGAAATAGAAACCTGGACTGATTGGCTGCAGAGATAAGTCGGTAAGCCGTTCTTATGCTCTGTTCATTGAACTTAATCTTAGATAAAAAGATTTCTGCCTTGAAGCACTAGTTCATTGCAGCCATATTCATAGCACCATTTTGAATAGTGTCAAGTATGGCTACATGATTCTGAGCAGCAACTCTTAATACAGTATATTATCTAGAAAGCTGCTGCAAAGAATTTCATTTCTAAAGCCAAATAGTGCGTAATTCTTTAAAATCATCTTATCTATAACATACACTTAATTTAAAACAATTGTACGAATCAATTTCAAACTTAGTACTTACATAAAAATGTTGATGTGCAGCATTAAGAAATAAATTTGTGCTACAAATCTGTCTCTATTTTTCCTTAACTGCAATGCTTTTTACCTGAAAAATTTCATTTACTTCCAAAAACGAAGCCACATGATTATCTCAATAGATGCTGAAGACACATTTGATAAAATTCAGTGTCTATTCATATTGCGAACTCAAAAAGCAAGCATAGAAGCAAAAAAAGTTTGTTACAAATAGGGCTCTTTTGAGAGGAGTTATGCCCAGAGAAAATAAAACATTCAGAATTACTAGAAAAATGGCTAGTGAGACCAGCATTTAGCATGATATTAAAGGCACTGGACTCCCACATGGCCAAACACTGTTTGAATCCCAGACCCAGTGGCTTCAAAATCATGCCAGACGTGTGTGTATACACGCCCAAAATCTTAAGAGTAGAATGAAAGAGAAGGGATTGTGGTGTGGCCATTCCTCTTAGGGGGTACAATTTCTTACTTTTCATCTGTCTCCGTCTCTCTCTCTCCGGTGAGCACTTGTGCCCTATGGCAAAAATCTTAAAAAATAAAAAGGAAGGAAGGGAGGGAGCTAGAAGGAGATAGTATTTTATAGTGAATTATATGTAGATATTTAGTGAGTGTATGAAGAAGCAACATGGTATCTGAAATCCTGTGGTTTGTTAGGTCTAAAAACTTTAAATTATTTAAAATACAAATGTAAGTGATACCTGAGGGCTTCTGGTGCTGACAGGGAAATGTGAGTTTTGACTGTAAGTGTTTACTACTGTGGATCCAAAGGAACTCGGGTCTCCATTTTTTCATCTGTACTGTTCAAAAAGTGATGCCTGTAATTTCAAGAAAATTAAAGTGTCTGAGGCAGTATGTGTACAGTTATGGTTTGTTGTGTTTTGTTTGGTTTCTTTCCTGTATGCGTCCAGCAGAAAGGGATGAGTTAATCATGCTCCTTGTTTCATAGCCGTTTTTATCTCCGATCACTTTGTTTCATTGTTTGGTTTGTTGAGTTTTTGTTTGTTTTTACCATTTTTCTTTAGGATTCCTTTCCTTTCACCTAAGAAGCCATCCTACTTATAAAAATCTTTTTATATGAATATGTTTTGCAAAATGTTTTAGTTTTTGTGACTATTTCTCGAAGGTATTTTTGTACATACCTCTAAGAGGAAGAGCCATAAAATCTCTAAGTGTAGTGCCATTATCATACCTAAATAATAACATAAATATCATAGTGTTTATGCCCATTTTACAGATCACTGTAAGTAGATGTGGAGTCTATGTGTTTATATGTGTGCATGTGTTGCGTTTTTTAATGCTTCTTTCTACTACAAGATGTTTTAGGTTCACATGGAATTATTCCCTGTCCCAATATTAGGATTACTCATTTCTACATGGAGTTCCAGTCCTTTTATTGAAGATGGTATTAGAAACCTCTTGGGATTTTGGGCATAAACACACACACACACACACACACACACACACAGCATGAGTTTTAAGTTGCCGGGTCCAGGACTTGAATTGTGTTTGACAATGTGGGAGTCCAGCTACGTAACCATTATGACATCTGCTGGTCTCTCAATTGTGTTTTTAGGATTATCCCTATTTACCTACCAATACTTCTGGGTGTAAGTATATAGGAATCATGATATTCCAGTCTGTTAATTTGAATTTTCTGTAATTACAAATGAATCTGAATATCTCTTTCTATGCATCATAGTCTTTACCTATATTTTTATTGTAGATGTCATTTTCTTTTGTTTACTGACTTGTGGATGTTCTTTAAATATTTTAAGTATGAATTCCCCATCATATCAAACAGTACAAAATAACTTCTTTTCATTACATCATCTGTCTTTTAGCTTTGTTCATGATGCCCTTTGTTTAAACAGACTCATCAGTTTAGTTTTTGGCATGTTGCATGGTGATTGGATTTACAGACATGCTGAAAACTATTGATAGTAGAGGAATAATGTAGGCTCAGAGGGAAATCAGGAGTTGTTTGGTTAAGGTCGAGAGGCTCATTGGACCTCCAGATAGGATGACTGAGTCAGCAACTGGATATGTGAGTCTGGACTAAAAGTGAGATTTTACAAATCTTAATCTTTTTAATTTTTTTTTTTCTGTTTCTTGAAGGTTTTCTTTTTTGTTGTCATTCTGTTGGTTTTTTTTTTGTTTGTTTGTTTTTCCTTAGGACACATGTACTTGCAATGGTGGGGGGAATGGGGGATAGAGAAACAGAGACAGTGAGAGGAAAAGTGAGAAACCACCCCACCCCACTTCCCCAGGGAGGAAGGCATGGCCACTTCGCAATCCCTTCTCCATTCTCTTCCTGCCATCTTGGGCATGCATGCACACACACCCAAGGTGATTTTCAAGCCACTTGGTCCAGGACTTGAATCCCAGCGATGTAACCACTTCACCTTCTGCTGGCCCCTGTTGTCATTGTTTTAAAGTTGGAATTTTTTTGTTGTTTAATGTTACTAACAGAATTTCGGTTTAAGAAATTGTAACTGAGGGCAGGCAGGTGATGTGATAGTTAATGGGCTCCCATGTGACCAACTGCAGTTCGAGTCCCAGTCCTGGTGGCTTACTTTCTCTAGCTCTCTTTCTGTCAAGCTATCTCTCTCTGGTCAAATTGAAGAAGAATTATAATAAATAAAAATATATAATTCATTAAAATTGGAACTGAAGGTACGTTAAATTGCATTATAGTGGGGATTTTTAACTACATGTACCATTTTTATTATAATTTCATGGTTTTCTAACACCAGATATTTTATATATAGTCATAGTTACCTAGGAAATGTACAATTTAAATTCTCTTCATGCTCTTTTCCCTCACCCCCAACCCCCAGGATGTGTTAAGACTTTCTGGGTGTATCTCATAGAACATTTTATTATTGTCTTTATAAATAGTGATAGTCCTCCATTTTACATTTGGATTCCAAGAAATAAATCAAAGTTTCCATCATCTTTAAGTTTAATATGAAAATAGATAGTTTTGGGATAAATCTGTTATTTGGTTATGGTCATCAAGACTTTTTTAGTTCCAGCACCATCTTCCTTGAGAAGAAGATGCCTTTGGACCTCTCAATGTATATGCTTTTAAAAACAAACAATTTTTACTTCAGGATTATTATTAATAAAAACATAACTGTTATTACTAAACTTTCAAATTAGAAATAAGGCTCTTCCATACATTTCTTGTCAGGTTTGTGTGTTAGAAGTTTCTCCTTGACAGCTGGGTGTGCAAACAACAGAAAAAATATTTCAGTCAAACGTTAATACTAATATATGTATATTTTTTAATTTCACTTTTCTTATTTTTTACATTCAGTCACTACATATTTGAAGCATATAAAATAGGTTTTCCCAGCACGAATACACTATATATGAGTCCAGTGAAAGATATTACCATATACATTTATATACATATAACAGATACATTATCTTCAACAGATAATTTTCCATTTTTGTGATCATTAAAGGTTTGCTTCTTTTTTCCATTGATTTTCTCCCACCTACTGCCCATTGTCTACCCTCCTTCTACATTGTCTCTAGTATCTACAGTTGCTCTCCATAGTCAGCCATAAAAAGCAGTGAAACCCTGGTAATTGATCAAAAGTGGACAAATATGGAAGATCTGAGTCTGAGTGAAACAAGCCAGACTATGAAAGAGAAGCATTATATGTCCCCACTTACTACATATCAAATGTCTGCATTCTATGACAAAAACTGAAAGATTGAAGTATATAAAGGCATGGAGAGCAATTGTAAATACTAATATAGTTGATCTTTTTTCACTTTTTGTAAAGCTCACAAAGATGACTAATTCTGTTGAATTACATAGAAAAATACGTCATGACTTTTCCGACAACCCAGTAGATTCCTCCTAGGCTGTGTTTCTTTTTATAAGATTTATTAATTTTCTATTTTTATACAAGTAAAAGAGTAATTCTTACTATACACAATTGTATATCCATCTGCAATTTGTCTTTTTATAGACTATAATCAACTCATTATTAATATGCATATACTTTAAGTTCATGTATATATACTTTTGGTTATTGTAAATAATACTACAGTTCTAATTAGTGTATAAAGTCATTAACACATATCAATGGTTTTATATCTTAAACTATATTCATAGTTTGATTTTTGTTATTTAAGAATAAAAGCCTATTACCCTAGCTATTTATGTTTATAGAGGCAACATTTCTTCCAACATGGGATGTGACCACTCTAAGGAAGTTAAAATTAAGGAAACCTTTCTTTCAGATACAGGAAAAGAAAAGAACAAACAGCAAAGCCTTGCATCGCTTTGCTGGGGACTCATAAAAAATGACTGGTGGTGCTTTCATGCATCATTCATCAGACTTACATGTTAAAGGGCAGAAGAAAAATCTCATTATCCACTCCATATTCATCTAAGTTTTAAGTGCTTAGAAGACTTGTCACAACCTAAACTCAAGCTCTGAAGTGGTAAATCTTGACACATCTCCAGTTTAGTAGCTCAGCTCGGCACAGCTAGAACTAGGAGTACTCCTAAGTACAAGAGCTTTAGATTCTGTTTGGCTCTAATTCTCTCACATTTTTCACCTATCACTCCTCACTCTGAAATGTTGTTAGCTTTTACACCTTTCTTACTTTTAAAACAAGGTTCATCTAAGAGTTTCCGATTCAGTCAGAAACACTAGACAAATATCTGATGTATATGCGTTGACACATTTAATGGCAGAAGGCGAAGGAAAAGTACTCTATCTTATTCAGATAGGTCTAGAGCACTAGATTTCTGTGAGGTCATAAAGCGTCATATTTCATTTTGTGTTCTCTCAGCGCTGCCCTCTGCCATGCTATGCTGACTTCTCATACAGCAGACGTTATCTGATTATTTATTTACTTTATTTGACAATAGAAGTTTGGGCTAGGGGACAAAGGACTGAAAATACATGTATACATATTTTGTCATTAGGATCTGAGAAGTGGCAGATTAAAATGTGTCATTTATCTTTAAAAGTGTATACATCATTCTTTTGCTTGCAAAAGTACATTATTTCTAATAACATTTAGATATGAACTTTCATCATATAGCATTTATCTTTCCTTTCAGAATGCATTTTTATATGTTTCTTAAAAAATGAATATGGTCATTTATTAATACTTAAAACCAATAAGGCGTAATCCTTCAGCTCTTAGAAGGGGAACATAAATAGAAGCAACTTTTTGGGGGGAGTACAGGTGGAAAGCTGCTTGATTTGAAAAGCTTGTCTTTTAGACTTTCTTAGGTCAAGTTATCTCTTAAAGAAAATAAAATTGGGCAAGACAGTTCATACAGAATGAACCTTAGTTTATCTCTATTGGATGCTTATGGCATCCTAGCTCCTATTCCAACAGCATTCAATGAGAAATAGAACAAATCACTTTTTTTAAATGCCAGAGAGTACATACACTGACCACTTACAGGAGAAAAACAGGAGAGAGAGAGAGAGAGAGAGAGAGAGAGAGAGAGAGAGAGAGAAAGCGCCCCCTAGTGGAGCATGGTCATGCTGTAATCCCTTCGCCATTGCTCCATCTTGTCAGGATTTGGACACACATGCCCACACACCTCACGCTCTTCAAGTTGCTGGGGCTGGGATTGGTTATTCTTTTTCATATCACAGGCTCTATACCCATTGTCAAATAGACTTGAGATTTGAGAAAGTGACACAATTCTGCAGTGCAGGCTGGCCATAGGGTAGAGACTGAGTGTGAAGTGAAGTTACATTAATGTGTTTCACTTAAAAGCACTGCCTGAAAATTGTAGCTTCATTCTGCGTCTAGTTTCCTGCTGGTGAAAATTATAGAATAAAGATGAACAAAATGCCATCCTCACAAAGCATACCTGTTTAAGAATATAAAACTAATTTTACTTTTTATAGTAACAGATATATCTGGGTAGCAATTGAATAGTGTACAGTCCTAATTCTAAAGAAAATAATTGCTACAGCATCAAGAAAATTCGAGGTCCATACTATCAATATTTTTTTCCTTATTCCTTCAGAGATGAACCATATTAGAAGGCAAATCACAGCCAAAAGGATGGTGATCAAGAGAGAAATAGAATGACAAAGGTGGTTTTAGTGTAAGTCAGAGTTCATTCTTTTGCTGAGGATATCCCTATGGGCGGGATGGGAGGGAAGGTGTACAGATTCCGGGAGTCCTCTGCCTACTATCTCTTTCATATTCCTCCACACGAGAGTCAATTTTGCTAATGTAGCTAAAGCACTTGAAGTGAGAGGCTCCAAACAGTCCAGTTCTCTACCCAAGGGTACATTACTAGTGGGAAATGTGATGCAGGTAGAGGATGACAAATGCCTGTCATGGTAATGTTTATAACTAAGGAGATCCTAGAATATTCTACCCAGTTCAGGTCAGATTCCCGTCTCAGGTTTCTGATGTAAAAAAAAACCCTTAATGTAGCAGTGAGGACACTGACCTCATTTTAATTGTCTCCTAAACATTGTAAAAACAGAGGTTATATATAAAATAGCAGGAAGAATTATTTTACCTGGATCACTATAATTCTTTTTCTTTCTTTCTTTCTTTTTTATTTATTTATTTATTTATTTATTTATTTATTTATTTATTTTTAACTATAGCGTGTGTGTACTCGCTGGAGACTAGAGAGAGAGAAAGTGAGAAATCATCCCCCAGAAGGAATGGCTATGCCACAATCCTTTCTTTTCCATTCTCCTCTGTGGATTTTGACTGCACACACACACACACACACACACACACACACACCTGGTATGTTTTTCAAGCCACCAGGTATGGGACTCGAACTGTGGAGTTGATCATGTGAGATCCAGCACCTTTTCAAACTTCGACAAAAATAATTGAAGAGCAATGGACGATGTATTTAGTTATTTATCTTTCCTTCAATGAATTTATTTTCCAGTTCCAGTCTGTGTCACTCTAGGGTAGAACTGCCTAATAAGACATTTTGTTTAGAGCACAAGAAATAAAATATGACAAGTCTATAAATGACTATTTCCATGTGGGTTTCTAGCAGTGCAGTAAATGAGCTGCTCTACATCTCTCAGTAAGTAACTTTTGAATATGAAAGTTGGAACATGACTCTATTAAAATTCTACATTGGGTTGTGAAGTTACCTACTAATTGCTTTATTTCACTTGAAAATAAGTTTTTTAAAGAGGAAACAAAGCCAGGCCTGGTGGCATGAGCTTATATTCCCAGCTACTTGGTATACTGAGATGGGAAGATAGAAATCTCAAGACCTTTGTCTCAAAAAAATAAAATGAAAATCTTTTTAAAGGAGTGAGGAGAATACACTTTTACCCATGTTTCCTATTTGGATAAAAAAACTGCTTCCTTTTTTTAAAAATGTTGAGTTATTTAGAATTAGGTCAGTGATGTCATAGTAAGTTAACTTGTGCCAGGTAAAATTGAATTTTTGTGAGAAATAATTACATCATTAGGTTAGCAGTACACACGCACACACACACACACACACACACATTCAAGTCTCAAATGCACAAATAGTCCTTATAACTTTATTTTTTTAAGAATTATTTTATTTAACTTTTATTTATTTATTTTAATGTGGCCAGGGACGGACAGAGTGTGAGAGAGAGAGAGAGAGAGAGAGAGAAAGAGAGAGAAAGTGAGAAAGCAAGCAAGCTGCCAGGTCCTGACCTGAACCATGCCTGGTTGGCCAGGTGGGAGTCCAGCCTGCTTAACCACCACTCCGGCTCCTTGCCCAGTCCTTAGAACTTGAAAGAAACCCGCTTGTGTTACAGAAGACAGTTTTGTTCTTCTCAGCAAAAAGATTTAACAACAGTCCCCCCCCCCCTTTTGTTTTTAAGACAAGACATAGAATTAGTATATATTAATTTCTAGCTTATGGTAACATTTGTAAGTTTGTTCGTCAAGAAGCAGTTGCCAGCACACGGCCTGTTGTTTCAGTGCTATCGTGCCAAGCAAGATGCCCTTCTGTCAAGATTTGTCATTAACTGCTAAAACTGGCTTGTCATCTCTATCTTCACTTAATATTTCCCTGTTTCTCAGTTATATTTTGAACCTCATTAAAAACTGAAGGTAATTATTTTCTGTTTTCAGTATTCCTTATGTCTGGGTATGTTTCTTAATACCTATTCAAATTTTAGAGTTTTATATCAAATAGTTCTTATTTATAAACATGGTATGGACTTTGAACACTTATTACTTTTCCTTTTTATTGTAGAAGAAACTAACGATATTGGAAATAACAAGACTATTAAATACATCAAATATTATGATAACCTGTAACAGTTGACTTGAATGGTCACATGTCAAATAGATGGGATGAAAAAGTTTTTTCCCTTCACCAAGTGTTACTTTTACCCTTGCTTCTTTTCTTGTAGACTTTTTGTAATCCTGTACCTATCTATACATTTATGTAGGTCTTTCTTTTTGCTCATTCAGATTCTATAGAAATTTATTTTGTGCTCACATAATAGTTCTGAGCTGTTGAACAGATTAATGGGGCAGCTTTTGTCTCCATAATCATGGAGGGACCTAAACTATTCACATTTTAGGCTCTACTGTTTCCTACATGGAGTGTCCAAGGTGGCCCCAGGGTTATTTCCACTTCAGATACTTAGGGGGAAAAAAAAAGTGACGAGAGGCTGGGGGGAAAAGGTAGTGGGGGAGTGGCTGGAGGAAGGAAGGCACGTACTGGGAGTCCTGGAAGTAGTGTGTACGTATCTCATTGGTTACTCCAGGCCACTGCCGAGGAACTAGGAAATGGACCTGAGCCTCTCTCACCCGCAAGGTACATTATCTTCTTCTCTGATAGATACCACATCTGACACAGCAGCTGTAGTCAGGGTTACTACTTAGTTGAGTTTGTGGAAAAACAGTGCCATTCTTTTTTTTTTTTTTTTTAGTTTGCATGCATAAAGCACCCTCCATGGTGCATGATCACACCACAATCCCTTCTCCTCCATTTCTCCCTTCTTTTGGGATTTTGAGCATGTAGCACACATGCCCATGCATGTTTTCCAAGTCGCTGAGTCTGGGACTTGAACTACACCGGCGGCTGTGTGGTATCCAGCTACCTTAACTACTATACTGCCACTGGTCCAGTACTCAGCCTTTGGTACCCTCTAGGAGGTGGTGATCTTTATACACTGCCCACTGAATATGATTGCGTTCATATAGGTCACTGGGGTGTCTCATCATGTGTGCCTCACAGTGGCAAATGCACCATGTGGTGCTGAATAAGGAGCCCCCTTCATGGCTACATTCAACTGGCATAATGTGACCGCTGTTGCCTTTTGACTTGATTCAAGCACATTTTTCACATATATAATATCTCGGGCTTTTTTATTAGTGATGAAAAATAATGATAATGAAGTATCTTATTAGTTGAAAGCTCTTCGAAATGTATGCTCTTTAATGCTCTTCTAAATGTATATTTTTAATGATTACAATAGCCTGGTGATATTTGCTACCATCATTACCAGAATTTTGAAAATGTGGGAATTGACATACAGAAAGATTAATTTAATTGTCCTGTCACACAACAAGTGGCCAAATAGCATTTTTTTGTTGTTCTTTTTGAGAATTTTTGTTGTAGGGAGTGTGCCCTTGCCAGAAAGAAGGAGAGACAGAGAGAGGTGGAAAGCGAGAAATTATCCCCAAGGAGGATGGCCACATTGCAATCCCTTCTCCTCCACTCTTCTCTCGGGATTTCAGGCACACACGCACATGCACCTGATACGAGTTTTAAGCCACCAGATCTGGGACTCAGACAGTGGTCAACTATGTGGGAGTCCAGTGATGATATAACCATTACGCCATCTGCTGGTCGCACATTTGTCCCCAGGTATACAAGCCAGAGTCTGTGCTGTCACTACAGTGTTAGGTTCCCTTGGTACCACTTCATAAGAACCAACTATAAATATCAGCTGAGGTGCAACAGCTGGAGTTAATGCCAATATTCTGTTACAAAGCAAGCATCTGAATGGCTCTTGATATGATCATAGTAATTCTTATTACGATAAATAGCTAAGTGTCAAAGCAACGTTTCATTTTTCCATAGATAAATGTATAGATAATTCATCGATTGAAAAACATGGCTGCCAATTAATGATTCTTATTTTTCACATTTTTGTTTTTACATGGCATGGCATTTAGACCCTTCAACAGGTCCATCAGCACATCTCAGAAAATGGTCAGCTGCTGTGAATGAGATGCAAAATGCCAAATATTTAAAAATAGTGTTACTGGGACCAGCAGATGGCATAGCAGTTAAGACTAAAGACTCCCACATGGCCAAGCGTGGTTCAAGTCACCTACATGGAGGCTTGAAATTCACACTGGGCACGTGTGTGTGCATGCCCAAAATCCTGAGAGAAGAATGGAGGAGAAGAGATTGCAGTGTGCCCATCCCCCCAGGGGGTGATTTCTCACTTTCTGTCTCTGGCAAGCTCACATGCCTTATAGCAAAAATATCTCAATAAAAATAAATGAATAAAACTAATATTACTGATTACCAGAGTAGATTTCCCATGATCTACTTATTAATGGCCCTGTGACAAAGAATTCATAACATATCATAGGAAAAAATTCAAAAGATTTTGTATCCTGCCTTTTTTCTCTTTTTAATTTTTTGCTTTTTTTTTTTCTAAATAGTTGTGCTACTTTGTCATTGACTCATATTATCATGTATCAAAATTGTGTATGTTTTGCTTATTTTAAATATAGAACAACTACAGTATAAACAGTCACTTATTCCACAGCAGTATTAAGTTTGGGTCTAAGAATGAAAGAAGAAGTTATTACAATGCCAGGGACATTCAGGATCAGGACCTTAATTTTTTTATAATTCTCAAGATCAGTTTCTTTCACAGATGACTTCAGAAATTATACTCTAAAACATCCTTGGTGCACTGTATTTTTCAAGTGCTGGCATTCAACAATGAAAAGACAGTGCTGTTCTTGTCCAGGTCTAGAGGAAAGAAAGTGCTATCAGTTATTTAGAATCTGATTTATACCAAGAGAGTGGCTGCCATTCTCTGTGATTCCAGGGAAGTCAGGTATCAAGGAGCAGTTCTCGAAGAAGTGAAAGCTGGTGCAGGGTTATCAATAAACTCTGAGAGGCTCTGACCTTCCCTGTCAAATGATCAGGCCATAAACATGTTGGTAATTCTGCTTTGTTGTGAGTGCCTGCTCTTTCTCATCACTGTGGAGTTTCCAGGGTACCAAAAATTGGTAGCAACAAAACTAAAACAAATCGTCTGTCATATTAATCAATTGAGAAAAGTAGAACGTGCAAGATAGACAACACAGACTCAGTCTCTCATGGCTGCTCCTGAGGGATGTCAGGAATTGGAGTATTTGATTTTGGAAAATTTGTTATAATATCCAAACCAAATTTAATGATTTGGTCACATACTACCTTTTATTTAAGTGAAGACGGCATAACTTTTGGATAGGAAGTGAGACAGTTAATGTAAAATATCTTAAATGTTTTTTGCCCACTATGCTAAATTCATTGTGAAATGACTCCTTGTTTTGATATAGTCTTTTAACGTAATCATATACTGGGGACCAGCAGGTGGCATAATGCTTATGATGCTAGACTCCCACATGGTCGACAGCTATTCGAGTCCCAAACCCAAAGGCTTGAAACACACCAGGTATGTGTGCATGTGTGCCCAAGAGCCCCAGAGGAGATTGAAGGAGAAGGGATTACAGTATGGCCATCCTCCATAGGGGGTGATTTCTCGCTTTCTGTCTCTCTGTCTCTGTTTCTCCAGTGAGCACACATGCCCTATGGCAAATATATCTCTTAAAATAAATAAATAAAAGAATCGTATACTGTAAGGTGAGGTTGAGTATTTAGGCATGAATGTTCTGTTTTAATGGTTGTGATATCTATTTTAATTTCATAGCTGTTGAGACTTTTTCTCTAATGTCACCAATTCACTAATACTTTCCTAGGTAGATAACTTAAGAAAGAATTAAGAGGAAAAAAGAAGGGGGGCCAGGAGGTGGCATGGTGGCTAGGTGCTGGACTCCCACATGGCTAACTGTGGTTTGAGTCCCAAATCTCACAGCTTGAAATTCGCACTGGGCACATGTGTGTGCTTGCCAAAATCCAGAGGGGAGAATGAGGAGAAGGGATTGTGCATGGCCATCCCCCACCCCGGGGGGACGGGTGATTTCTCTCTTTCCTTCTCTCCCTGTTAAGAGCACCAAAACAAAGAAAGAAAGAAGTCAAGGAAGAAAAAGTAAATCCAGATTACTCTCAGACAGGGGAAGAGGTGTCAGTTTTCTGTTTGTTTTCCTATTAGAAAGAAAACTAAAACTTGTTTTTCTCTACTTTTTGACAGGGATACATACACTTTTAAACAAAAAAACAAAAAGTAAAAAATATAGAAACCTTTTGTTTTATGGATATTTGATAAAGCAGGACTGCAGGAGGAATGGAAAAGAGAAAGGCAGTAAGAATACAAAAATAATCCCCCCTGGGGGGAGATTTCTACTTTCCCTCTTTCTGCTCTCTCCTCGCAAGTGCATGGGGGAAAAAAAAAGAATAGCGACAAGGGCTGCCCCCATGGCCTGGTAGTTAAGGGAACTGGATCCCACATGGCTGATCACGGTTCTAATTCTTGCGCCGGAGGCTCAGGAAAACATTTCAGGCACTTGTGTGTGCAGGTCCCAAATCCCAAAAGGATATAGAAAAAGAGAAGATGCACCTCTGTGAACATGCTCCTTTTGGAGGATGCTTTCTCTTTCTTTCTCTTTATGTCTCTCCATCTTTTTCTGGTGACTACATGGACACTCTGGCAATTAAAAAAGAATACAGACAAAGAGCATCTGGAAAAAGGGACAGAGAGATACTGAGAGTGTGTTAGTTATCTGTTGTCTAAGAAAATACCCCAAAACTCGGTGGCTTAAAGCAACGATAAACATTTACTGTCTTTCAAAGTTTTGCTGCGGGTCAGGAATTCTGGGCTGGGTGCCTCAGTTCAGGCACTCATTGACCTCACTTGTCCTGATGTCTGCATGATTCTAACTGGCTGGCAGGGAGAGGAGGATCCATTCTTCAGGGACCCTCTACAGGGCTGCTTGAATGTCCTCAGGACAAAGTGACGTGCTTCCTTCAGAGCAGGTCATCTTCAGAGCCAGCAGGAGAGCAGCTGTAATTTGTGTTTATGTTTCTAGCATCAGAAGTCACACACCAGCACTTCTGCAATATCCTATTGGTCACACAGCTTAGCCCTGTCAGTGTGGGGAATACAAGGGCACGTGGAGCAGGAGGCAGGGTTCCCTGGGTGCCATCTGGGAGACGGCTACCACAGAGGAATATGATAAAGAGAACAGTAGACGTGAGAACGCACGTAGGAGGTGGGAAGGATGCAGTAGTTCAGTTAGATATGAACTGTGGTGTACTCATTTGTGACCAGTGTAAATGTATTACCAGTTGTTGTTCCAGACTCTTCTCATCACATCTGGTCTGTTTAATTGTGCCCAACGTTATCATCTCTTTTGCAGCTCAAAAATGTAAACCTGAGTTGCGTTAAGGCATATTCTATCTTAGAAATTTTACTATCAACAAGTATACACCCCCCCAAAAAAGCAACAATAATGAAGTAGTATCAGTGCTCTGACATTTCTGGTGTCAAAGCCTCTTATCTAACATATTGGGTTATCAAGAAAGTCATGACATACTTTTTTCTGTTTTCCTATGCAAAAATGCATCCTGACTTTTCCGACAACACAATAGAAGAGGTACTAAGATGAGACTACTGTAACAAGATTGTGACCTACAGTCCAACATTTTTTCCAAAATACAATAGAGTGTATGTTATGCAGTATTTCTCAAATTGCTTTCAGAAGACACCTTATTCCAACTTTTTTTTTTAGATTTTTGCCAGAGGGTATGTGTGCTCACTAGAGACAGAGACAGAAAGTGAGATAGCACCCTCCATGGGGCATGGTAATGCCACAATCCCTTCTCATCCATCTTTCCTTCCTTTTGGGATTTTGGGCATGCACACATATGTGCCTAGCATGTCTCTCAAGCCATAGGGTCTGGGCTATGCAGTCAACCATGTGAGACTCAATTACCTTAACCACCATGTCATGGGATAACCCTTCTGATATTTTTTTTCAGTGAGAGAGTGAAAGAGAGTGCAGACAGAGAGAGAATGGAAGGGAGGGAGGGAAAAAAGTTTTTTTGATAGGCTGTCACCGTGTTGAGATCTTTCTGCCTAAGTGTCTTAATTAATTAGGACCACAGTTGTATGCCACCGCCCATGGCCAGTGTAGGTTTGGCCGGGAACCAAACCCGGGCTTCCCATGTGGCTTCAGCCACTGTGCAGCAGAGTCCTTCCACTTGTACCACCGCAGCAGGGACTATTCCAGTGTTCTTGACACCAAAAATGAGTGGCAGGTAAATTAGCCTTCTGAAATTAAAAATAATGCATTGTTGCATTAATCCTATTTCAGTCCTTTTGTGATAAATATTAATAACAAGTGTTCATTTCACATTTACTCTGTGGACGGCACTATTTTAAATGCATTATCTATCTAGTCATTTGATTCTCACAACCCTTTTATTGACTCACTCAAGCTAGCTCGAAGTGCAGATTCATTAACAGTGATGGAGATTTTCTCAGACTCCATGGACAGAATAGAAAGTGTCACCGGATTTCTCAAGAGCTATAAAGTGGAAATGAAAAGCTGGAGAAACCTGGGAATGTTTCTCTTCAGGGTTAGAGTCAGCCTACGGATAGGTAGGTTTGGTTTTCCTTCTGAAAGGATCATTTTAGCTGCTGGGTGAAAAACAGACTGGATGAGGAAAAAGGAGACTTTATGTTGGTGCTCAGGCCTGTGGAGTGGAGGAGATCATGAGATGAGAAAGGCAGTGTGAGAGGACCTGGATGTATTTAGACTATAGAGTCTATAGGATTTCATTATATTAAACAGATTTGATGCGAGCTATGAGAAAAGAAGTGTTTGGCCCAAACACAGTTGCATGGGTGGAGTAGTCATCAATTGAGACCAAAAGCTATGAATGAAATGGGTTTGAGTTGAAAGATTAGGCATGTAAAATAGGCACTTAAAGGTATCCCCCCTCCTCTTTTAGGTGCATGAATATTTGAGCATTGTGAACGTTGGGGTTAAAAAAAAAAAAAATCCTAGGCACTCATCATTCAGTTAAGCATGCTGAACATAAGCCACACCACATTCTCAGGGAGTCGAAACTGCCTGGAGTTTATTTAGATAGAATAATGAATAGGACCATTCCAAGAACTATCTCCCCCATCGAACTATCTCACCCTTCCCCTCTGCTCCCCTACAAGTCTTAATTACTTGCAGTTTCTGGGATGACAGAAAAGAGAAGCGCATAGGGGAGGGGTGAATAGCTAATCTGACAAAAGGGAGCTGATAGGTGGAGGAGTTTGTGCTTAGAGTGATGTGGGAAGCTGATAGTCTATTGCAGGGTACTCTATATACAACTCTTTTCATAGTAAGGAATTTGGGGCAGTGAACAATATGAAGAGGAAAGCAGAAATAGATATTGCAGTGCTGGAATGTCCATCAACTTTTTATCAATTGTGAAAAAATTGGGAAATAAGGCTAACAAATTTCAAGTCTAAATTGAATTTTATTTAAATTATTTGCTGACATTGATTAAAAAAAAGAACCTTGTATTTCTGTAATATTAGGCTTAGTTCATGCTGAGAATTTCAAAAAATAACTTTAGGAATTGAATTTTGGTCAGCCAGTTGGTGGCATAGTGGTTAAGACACTGGACTCCTACATGATAGACCATGGTTGGAGTCCTAGACCTGGTGGCTTGAAAAATTACACTGTGCATGTGCATATGTGTGCCCAAAATTCCAGGAGGAGAATGGAGGAGAAGGGATTGGGGCATGGCCATCCCTTCTAGAGGGTGATTTCGCACTTTCCTTCTCACTGTCTCTGTCTCTTTGGCAGCACATGCAATCTATGGGAAAAATAAAAAAAAAACACTTAAAAAAATTTAAGTTTCAAGGGCTGGCCCTGGAATGCAGTGGATAACTGTGGTTCTAATCCTGGTCCCAGTAGTTTAACAACCATATCTGGTGCATGTGCACCCATGCCCAAAATTCTGATGGGAGGGGGAAATAGAGGAGGAGGAGGCAGTGTGACCACACCTGCTGGAGGTACACATACATTTGCACACTCTCACTCTGATTCTGGAGATTGCATGTGCTCTCTGACAATTTATTTTCATTTTTATTTATTGCTATTATTACCATTATTTAATTTGCTATTGAATATGTGCACTCGTGAGAGAGAGAGAAAGAGAGTGAGTGAGCGAGACAATGAGAAAGCAAGCTGCCAGGCCCAGAACCCCAACTGCAGTCGGCCATGTCAGAGTCCAACACCTTTAACCTCCATGCCACCCGCTGGCCTCTTTTTGATAACTTTTGAATTAAACAAATAAAGAATTTCATTTTAAATATGGTAACCAGATACAAGATTTTAGAAGAAGTTCTTAGGATTGTTCTAAAAGTGAGGTGATGAACAAAGTAAAGGATATGTGGTCCCATTAAAACATTAATTTACCAAAAACTAGAGCAGGAGACACATGATTCTTAAATAGCTTTTAATGTTTTATGGAAGTTAGTATAAAAGTGCTTACATTAAAATGTATACAGAGCACATATTTTATACTTTATATTTTTATGGCCCTCAGGCCAGTCCGTAGCACAGCAGTTAAGCCCTGTATATAAGGAGCTGGATCTTACATGGCTAACTATAATTCAAATCCTGGTCCCATCCCGATGGCTTCAAAAAACAATAGGGTGCTTGTGTATACCCCAAATCCTGACAAGATGGAGACATGGAAGAAAAAGGATTGGAGCATGACCATGCCCCTCATTGGAGGGTGTTCTCTCCCCCCCCCCCTCGTTTTCTGTCTTTCTCTGGTGAAAACACCCTCAATAAGTTAATAAAGTTCTCTTTCTCTCTTCCTGTTTATACTTCATGCTACTCTAATGAGAGGTAATCAAACTTATTTTCTTTTAAAACTAATGGGACAAAGTGACCAGGCCTTTTTTTTTTTTTTTTTTTTTTTTTTTTTTTTTTTTAAGAAGTATTAAACAATAGAAAGAAAACCCATATGGAAATTAAGTTCAGAAGACATGGTAAAAGAAGAAAGATAAGTAAATCAATATTTATTGTATAGGTGCTTTAAACCCATTATTGCCACCTTATATATGTTATATCATTTAGTCCTAAAAACAACCCAGTGGGGTGGCACTACAATCTCCATTTCACATAAAAATATAAAATATATACTCAATATACATTTTAAGTATATTTTTAATACTGTTGACGGGGTATTCATAGTTACCGGTTATGTGTGGTTTTGTCAAAATGTGTAATTATACAAATATGCAAATATCTAACCGAAGAATGGGGGGTCTCTCTTGGGAGTCTTTTCAATTCCCCTGACCCTCCCTCATTTCATATTTTGATAGAGAAGATTTTCCAAAGTATACAAAGCGTCATCAAAAAGTTCATAGAAAACGCATGTTTTGGAAAACCTGTTCATAGACTTCAGAATCTTTTGCATCAAAATAAACTTGTATTTTAGTTTCATTTTCCATCTACTTTTTGACATATCCTTATATAGACACCTTTTCATCAGTATATTTTCCTTTAGTTCTAAGCAATTAACCACTCAGATATTTATTAGACACCTAATATGTTTCTTCCACTATGCTATAAATCCAAAAGAAAGAAAAAAAAAAAAGCTTCTCTGCTTTTAAAGAAATTCTTTTTAGAGATCCATTGTGAGCCCATTTGAGATAAAATACACACAGTAGCAAAATGCATACATAATTGAAGATGGTAGCAGTTAGCAAGAAACCATCTCTGCTAACTGGAATACTTGGGAGTTGTCTCTGAAATGTGGAGCTTGCCCTTTGCTTTGGAGTTCCTCCAGACACAATCCCTTTCCCTCTGTCTCTCTGTCCTTCCAGGATTTCGAGTATGCATGTGCATGCGCTTAGCTTGGTTCCTAAACCACCACATCTGAGACTTGAACTGCAGAGTCGGGCTTGTGGGATCCTGCTTTAACCACCAGGCTGTGGAGCTGGCTCTTCTTTTTATTATTATTATTATTACTATTATTATTATTAATTTTTTTAATCAACAAAAAAGAGAGAGAAACAATCAGAGAAAGACAGAGATGAGTTCTGACACCACAATCTACCCCCAGCCTCAGTCAGCCTGGATTATGGATGCGTGGATGCCCAGCACACTCGGGACGTCTCCAGATTCAATCTGTAGACCTCATGTGGGTCAGGCTCATGGACTGTTGTATTCATATGTCACCACTGTGCCACCATCCAGTCACATTTTCAATTCGACAATTTTTTCAACTTATGGTGGGCATATTAGGAGTTAATGCCATCGTGAGGTGATTTCGGCCTGAGGTTATTGAGTCATTTGCAGAACAAAAATCAGGTAGAATTTATTAATTTTAAACCATTGAAATAATCTGGCTGAAGAAATATTAAAATATCAATTTAGGCGTTGAGTGCAAAATAACTTCTATTTAAAAGAAAAAAAAAAAACTTCTATTTCAGATCAACGCTTTCCTAAGTGGCTTTCATGAACTACAGCTTCTATGGGAAATTACGAAGTCTCATCTGAGGGACAAAGGGAAGCCAGTGAAGTAAATTAGAGAGACACGCATTCACACAAATAGGGCTTTTTGTTCCAGGTTTCTTGGTTTTTATTTTTGCTGTTTTTCCGTACAGAACTAGCTAGAATATCTAACATGCTGGTCTCCATTGTGACATCCAAAAGGAGAATATATGAAGTGAATTTTTTTTTCATTTTTAACAAGTTCATTTCATGAGAATGGAAAGAGAAAGGTATATACCCTCAACAGGGCCTTACACCGTGACCCCCCACAGCCTTTCCCGCAGCCAGCGTGACGGGCGCTGCGCCCAGTGCGTGCAGGTTGTCCAGGGAGCCACACCGCCGGCTTCCACGTGGATCCAGCATCACTTGAGCAACATGTTACCCTTGCACCACCTCGCTGGCTGGCCCAATTTTCTAATTTGACTCCGGGAGTAGGAGTCTGTGAAAGAACTTTGGAAAGTGTTCCTTTCTAGCTTGATTTGAAACTCTAAAACCTTTCTATAGATAGCACTGTGTCTTCAAAAAAAAACACCCACACTTTATAGATGTGTGTGCATGTGAGTGTGTGCACGCACGCCTGTGTGTAAAAGCCAAAGTTAATATACAAGTTTAGCTCTGAGCTTTCACAACTACAAG
Organism: Tupaia tana; assembly: GCA_026018925.1. Lineage (NCBI taxonomy): Eukaryota > Metazoa > Chordata > Mammalia > Scandentia > Tupaiidae > Tupaia > Tupaia tana. The sequence continues at coordinate 11,319,987 of JAKSZU010000003.1, forward strand.
TTCACTGGGGAGACTGTTTCTCTTGTGACCCCTTTTCATCATGTGAGTCACAGTATGAAAATACACCAGCACAAAAGTCCGTGTTTGTATGAGAGAAGTAACCTCTTCTCTTCTCTTGGGGAAATGTAATGTAGATCCTCTATCTACTTTCACTGTACTTTCCTGCAGGCTATTTAATTTCCTGCAGTGTTTGTTGATAAATTTTTAAAGTACCTGGACAAACTCACAAAAGATGAGCCACCAGAGGTTAGCCTTGTGTTTAATCATTCTGTAGCAGTGTCCCAGTCGTCCTGGGTCTTACTGTGTGTCAGTGATTTTAGCTTCAGGTAGCCACAGGGTGTAGGTTCGGCATTAATGGCAATACGATGAATAATTGTCCACTTTATCAACTAGCATTGGCACCTGCTCCTTGAACCTTTATACTAAGCAGACAGCTTTTTTTTTTAAACGCTGTTCTTGTGTTTAGTGCTTTAGGAATGATCTTGTTAATGCTCTTGCTGTGTATTTTGTAAAATCCACATACGCTATCTTAGCACAAAACTTGATACAGTTATTGAATTTAAGGATTCATAGATGTAAACAGAATTCAGATACCTTTATGTTTCGTACTTTTTCAAAGGCAAAAACTTGGTGAGCTTTAATCTTTTCTTTCACTTATGTATTGTCATCGCCTAAGAGGAGGTATAATGGAAAACTGAGTGTCAGTGATTTCATTCCTGATCATTTGTGTATGCCTCGCCCTAGATTGGCATTAGTCTAGGGAATGTGATCCCATGATGCTGTCGTCGACATGATCACAGTTACGATTTCCAGCACATGTTTAAAATAGCATATTTCACCTTTCACTGAAAAACAATTGCATACCTTACTGAGGTTGTTAAATACATTAAAATAACCCCAATTGGAAAAGTGAACTGTGATTCTTGTCCTTCCATTACTAAGTGAGAACTGCCTTTGACTTCAGAGTTATCTTAGCTCAGAGTAGAGGACAGAACAGGAACCTCTGTGATGATTCATGAGGGTAGATAGAAGTAATTGACTAGTTCATGTGCCTCTGCTCTCCAGGAATGGCATAAATCCTTAGGGAGGTTCTTTAATGTCAAGACCATGTGCCTGCCTATGTCAAATCACATATAAGGTGGCATATATTATGAACTGGGAAACCTAGAGAACGAACAAAATTCCTTTATACAGTTGTTCATTTTTTAAAGATGTCACATAGACTGGAGGGCAGAGGAGGAAAGCATAATACTGCTCTCTTTCAACATAAAAGCTATATTTGCATATCTGTAAACACACAACCATTCACATATGATAAACACCTTTTTGGAACAAATGAATAATATTAATTGATTGTAGGCTATGATCTACCTATGACATCTCAGGTCCACAAGCTAGTTTATTCCCAGATTGAAAATTTTAAGGTCTGTAGATTCTTAAAGTAATGAGGAAGGCCATAAATATATGGCAAGGCTAGATAAGAAAGCTTGCTTTTGTATCACTTAAATCAGTGGATTTTATAATCCCTCTCCTTGGGATAATAAAACTTAACATGTATTTGTACTGTTTTCTTTGCATTATATAGTACAAGTTGAAGTATCTTATGGAGCTAATATGCATAATTTGGAAATGAGTCCTTCTTTCCTTCATCATTCTTTAACTGAAGTTACCTGGGAGCACCAAACGTACTAATGTATTCAGCTGGCTGCAAACAACAGACAGGAGAATTGTCAGTGAAGAGATAGGCGTGAGCTGTAACACATTAAAAGTAAGACTATGTAGGGCCAGCAGGTAATGTTCTGGTTAAGGTACTGGACTCCCCGAACACAGTTCAAATCCCAGACCTGGTAGCTTGAAAATCACACTGGGTGTGCATGCCCAAAATCCCAGGAGGAGAACGGAGAAGGGATTAAGTCATCACCACCATCACCACCACCCCATGGGGGGATGGTTTCTCACTTTCCTTCTCTATGGTAAGCTCACATGCCCTATGACGAAACCTAAACAAACCAAACAAGACAATCAGTAATATATAAATCCCTCTCTGATAAGTGTGAAGAAGTCTCTCTCTACAGGTCTCACTGTCAGGAACCCATGCCGAGAGACAGAGGTTCAGGGACCTGGGCCAGGTGTACATTCTGAACTGCCTTTTTCTGATTCGTCCTTGAGCTCAATGTTCTCTGCCACACAGTGCCCAGGAGACTACTGGCTACATAGAATCCCTTTGATAATGCTGTGTTTTCTGGTGGGGACCCTAGGAGTACAGCCCTTAACCATGAAACCAGGCCAGAATCCACCAACACGAAAATCATCACCAGTGCCTAGTCCTTTGCCGTTGAAACTGAAGTATTCCTGCAACACCTCCTCTCATCAGCTCCTTTCATTACTCTTTCAGAATTGATTAAAGTATGCTATGTTTGGCATCTAGGGATGGTCATTTGTATTATATTTAGTATCTTTATCTTCTGAGGAAATTATTTCTATAATGGAAACTAATAGGGAGGAAGAAAATTCTAATTTGGATTGGAAACTATTAAATAAAAATCAATTTAGGGGAAATTCAATACAGAGAACTAAAGACAGCTCATGCCTTAAACAAAATAAATATTGCTTTTTAGGAGGAAAAAAGCAGATTAGGTTGTAACGGCTTCTGGGAAACCATTCCAAGTTGCCTGTTATGTGGTACTGGTCACCTGGTAAGGACTTCACACCCACTTGAGGGATGAGAACCTGAAAAGGCATTGCAAGACATTTTAAAAAGTAATAGATTACAATTTTTAGAGCAGTTTTAGGTTTGTGGAAAATCGAGCAGATTAGACGAAGTTCCCTCATTCTACCCACACAGCCTCACTCATGGTTATTGGGCCTTTTATCCGTGGCATTAGTGTGGCTCATTTGCTACAAGTGATGAACCAAAATTGGTACATTATTATTAACCAAAGTCTATAATTGGCACAAGGGTTTCCTCTTCGTGTCGTATATTCTATGGGCATTGACAAATGTGTAAGGCCATGAAGTCACTGTTACACTGTCACACAGAACAGTTTCACTCCCCCAAAGTCCATGTTCCACTCATTTATTTCCCCTGCTTCACTTAGTAAGTATATGTCTGATACCACCTGGTGTCCCTCAGGCAGCATTTGTGTGCACATGCCCTTGCCTGATCCTCCTCCCTTCCTCAGGCTGATGCCTATTCACCCTCCAATTCCCACCACAAGCTCTGCTCTTCAAGGAACCCATTGCTTACCCTCTGTGCCTTCTTTTCACACCTGATGGGATCTCTGATTTACAGACTTTCCTACTGCTCTGTCTTTGCCTTCCATGCCCTTACCACAGTTTTTATGTGTATAGTTGTGTGAATAATTTCTGTCTCTGGCACTGGCCTGGATGTTCATGAATGACTGTGACTATGACTGGATGAAGAAATGGTTAGTTCAGGCCTCATCCCTTAGCCCCTTTTCTCCTGCTTAGGGATGCCATGTATGTCACAGTGCATCGTGAGTCCAGTCCAGCCATGTTTCTCTGTGCATCAAATCCACTGCTCCGTGTACATCTGCACATTTGCTTGTCTTCTCTCCTAGTGAGTTCAACAAGTGGTGATTCTTAATCATCTCTCCAATGAATAAGAGAAACAGCAGCCCCAACAGGAGTTGGGGAGTTTTGTTTTATTTTGTTTTGCCATAGGATGCATGTGTTCTCCAGAGAGAGTGAGAGAGGGAAAGTGAGAAATCACCCGCCTCAGGGGTGTTGGCCATGCCACAACCCTTCTCCTCCATACTCCTCTCAGGATTTTGGGCACGCACACACACACACACACACACACACACACACACAGCATGTCTTTTAAGCCACTGTGTCCAGGACTCAAACTGCACACAGACATGTGGGAGTCCAGCACCTTAACTTCCATACCACCTGCTGGCCACACTTGGGGAGCTCTTGATGTGAACCCACAACCTTTCCATCCAGGTCAGCTTCAAAGAGTGGTGTATTTTACTGCTGCCACATCTGACCCTTCAAAATGTATTGGCTTATCGAAAAAGTCATGACATATTTTTTCTATGATGAAAAATATGCATCATTAATTTTCCGACACCCCAGTATCCTATATTTCCTATAAGAATTCCTTTATGTTTGATTATATTGAGACCCTTGTAATTGAATTCAAATGGAAATATATAATATTCTTTATAAACATATATATGAATTGCTTAGGTAGTAAAGAGCTGAGTGACCCTGTATTTAATTTAGAGCACTGATACATAGTCTAGAGAATTGTTTTCCTAATAAAAGTAATCCTTTGGCTAAAGACAAAGTCAGCCTACTTCTACTTTGAGGCCATATATATGAGGCAATTTCAGGAAGTTCATGGAAAATGGAATTAAAGTACAAATTTATTTTGGTGTGGAAAATATTTGAAATCCATGTGTTTTTTTTTTTTTTTTATAATGCACAGTTTTTATAAACTCTTTGAGGACTCTACCTCAACAGAATAAAATTTCTAAAAAGGCTACAACATAGAGGACAAAATGTATACTTGAAATAAAAGTAAAATTACTGTAAAGGAAACCTAGAAACCTTATTGGGGTAATACATCATATATTAAATATACCTAAGACACTTTTATTAAAATAAAGCATGTTCTTTAGAATTTACTTCTTCAGAGTTATAAAAATTTTGTTTATTCTGTTCCTGAATGTATGCATGTCTTGACATTTTCCCATAAGGTCTCCAGGTCTCTTTTTTATAAGTATATATCCTCTGAATAATGGATAGAATAAGAATAAAAGATCATTACTTGGGAAGAAGAGCAGTTTTTAAGCGCTCTCTTTAAAAAGCAAACATGATTACCTTGATTGAGCGTTACATGTAACCTTTCTATATACTGAGAAATAGAAAACATGATAAACTATATCAGTTTCATAATCAGGATGAAATTTGGAAGATATTAGATTTCCTGCTAGAGGATTCCTCTCACTGGGCAGCCCCTGTGGTGGAAATAGGCACAGGAAACGTATTAACCACCATTAATATTGAATTCTGAAATTTAGAAGCCAAATTCTTAGATAAGCATAGATTTTACTTAGGAAACAATGATTATCTGCACTCAAAAAGTATTTGATTAAGATTCTAGAATTCTGGATCATGAAGTATGACTTCTTCAGCCTGTGGGAATGGTTTAGTGTTTGGAAATGGCAATGTAGATAGGAGTCCTTATTTTTTATGTGGACCTGGACACATTCAATCACTGCAAGCATCACTTCTCTTATATGTGAAACTAATCATTAAAAATAAGCTTCTTTGGAAAATGTTGTTAGGATTCAGTGTGATTAATGTTCCTAAGCTTATATTTAGCACATACATCCAGTATATTAATTTGTTATTAGGATTATGTATGACAGATTGGGTTGCGTGAAGATCCTAGGATGACACCTGGCATATACGGCCAGGTCTTCAAAGCACTTTATCATTCTCTTCCTTTCTCATCTCCTCCTAGTGATCATTTCTTCTCTACTTCAGGGAAAGCATACATTGCATGTGGACACTGGAATGGAAGGTAGTTGGTGTGGCCTTATTCCTGTTGGACAGCCTTGCAATCAGGTAACGACAACAGGCCTGAAGTGGAACCTCAGTAAGTAAAACTCTTCTATAACTGGGTTTTTTTCTTTATTCTTCTTTTATTTTATTTTTTTAAAATCTCTTGGGTAAATACATGGGAGTGGAATTGCCAGATAAGTCATGTGTTAAATGTATTTTTAAACTATCAAGGAACTGCCAGACTATTTTCCAAAATGCTTGCCCCATTTCACATCCCCACAGCAATGTGTTCCAGTTTCTCCACATCCTCACCAATGCTTTTTATTATCTGATTTTTTGTTTATAGCCATCCTAGTGGGTGTGAAAGTGGTATCTCATTGTGATTTTGATTTGCATTTCATTGATGACTAGTGATGTCAAGCAACTTTTCTTAAGCTTAGGAGACATTTATATATCTTTCTTGGAGAAATGACTAAGTCTTTTGCTCATGTCTTAATTGGGATATTCTCTATTTATATTGAGTTGTAAGAGTCCTCTATTTATTATAGATATAAGACCTTTATCAGATATGTGACTTGCAAATATTTTCTCAGAGCCCTTGGCTTTGCATTTTCTCAAATTTAATGAAGTAAATTAATTTTAACTTACTCCAATTTCTTTATTTTATGAACTATACTTCTGATGTCATATCTAAGAACTTTGTCCAGATTTCTACATGATTCTTGTGTACCTGAACATTACTTTTTTTTTCTAGTGAAGTAATTCTAACGAAAGTAGCATGTTCTCAGAATCATATCTCTGAGAGAACATAAGATTGGCTGCTCTTATTAAATTTTAAAATATTTTCCAATAATTACCAACCATATTAGGCCCAAGTAATACTAAAACTGATGTGAAAAGAACAAAAAATGAGTAGGATCTGTTCATGAAATGAATTCTTATTCCAAATGAAACCATCAGGCACTGTGGAATGGATAAACTCTAGTCTCTTCCAGAATAGCAAGAATTTAATGAAAGATCTCTGACTGAATGTGCAAGGGATCATGCCCTGATTGAGCAATACCTCGGAGTCTGTGCAAGTAAAATATGGAACCCCACCGTTCTTTTCTACCATGTAAAACTCTTAGGTTCCCACAGCAAAGAAATCTTTTTTTCCAAGAAATAAATATTTTGAACATAAAAAGATTTTTTTTGAAAGACCTTCCTATGAACCACTGCTGAAACAATTAGGAAAAACGAGGTATTTTGAAACAAATGTCTAGAGAACTCCTCAGGATTTGAAAGGATGTGAGAACATCTCCATTGCACAGACATGCCAGGCTTTGAAGCTGCTTAGCTGAAGCTGACATGAGCACTCATTAGAAGCTTTTCAAAAACATTCTCACCTAAAACAACTGTTTCACTTTTTAGAGTTTCCATTAGTTCCAAAGTCCCAGTTGAGGCAATGATGAACATGCTGCTGGATCTAGAAATGACAGCACTTTTCAGGGTGGCACCAAGACAAAAGCAACACTAGCAGTATAAAGAGGGTTGATGATAAGGTAGATCACCTCAACTTCCTCTGTCATACAGTGGTAGGAAAGAGTTGTAAGATATGACTGAGATATGTTCTTTAGAACATCCTTCAGGACCAGCCCTTGGCATAATGGCTATGTCACCATAGGGCACATGCGCTCACCAGAAAGACAGAGAAAGACAGAGACAGAAGACGAGAAATCACATCCCAGGGAAGATGGCCACTCCGCAATCCCTTCTCCTCTATTCTCCTCTCCGGATCTTGGGCACACACGCACACGTGCTCAGCGTGAGTTTCAGTCACCAGGTCTGGGACTCAAACCACGGTAGAATACATGGGAGTCCAGCGACATAGTCATTATGCTAACTGCTGGTCCCTGTGACCATTTTTTGATCCTGCTTAAATGTAATCTCTTTTAGCTGTTTACATAGTTACAGATTGCTTTGACTTTTGAAACAATTATTTTTCCTCTACAACTTTATTGAAAAAGCAACTTTAGGGAGTATGCAAAGCTTTGGAATGGAAACACAAAGTGTCTCATCAATTATTTTTGGTAAATGTGCTATCTCAAGGGGTGTTTTAACTTATGGATAATATCATTTCATTAAAACGTACTAAAAATAGGGGTCGGCAGGTGGCATGGTGGTTAGGGGCACTAGACTCCCACATGACCAACATTGTTTGAGTCCTAGACTTGATGGCTTGCTTTCTCACTTTCTCTCTCCCTCTCTCTCTCTCTCTCTCTCTCTCTCTCGTTCAGTCTCTCTGTAGTTAAATTAAAAAGAAAGAGAAGAAAGAAGGAAGGAAGGAAGAGAGTTAAAGTAATTCTTTAAAAACAGTATATTTTTAAAAAAGTAATAAAAGTAAGTGTGAATGAAATTCTGTTGACATAAAGAAAAATATATAGGCTTTGTTCACAGAGCAGATTCCTGCCTTATTCAGTGTCACTGAATGCCAATAGAGCCCTGAGGTCAGTGCTAGTCTGTCATTCACTGCTACAAGTGACCAGACTGAACTGTGCTTGGAAGAGAAAGGACATGCAGTAGCTTAGTCCAGGGCAGCTCACTTTTGGGGTCAGCAAGAGTAAACAAGGCCTGTGAAGAACATGTCGGTTCTCCCCAGGTGACCTTGGATCTCAGTCTCTCCCAGTGTATACCCACTCTAAGATACGGTCCTAGAAGTTCTATGGTATTCTTATTCATCCAGCTTAGGACTTCAAAATATGAAAGATACCTGCATACCCATCATGCAGAAGTGAAACTTTCCAAAACTGTGGAAGTTGTCTCTGGTTACATATTTTATTTCAAAGCACTATGTTACGAACGTTCTTTGCATGAGTCTTACATGAAAGTTTCTCTAGGATACACGCGCTGGGGAGCAGAGTAGCTGTCCCACTTTGACTAGAAGTGCCACATTGCTCTGCGCAGCACTGTCATAGGATTCCCTGTTCCACAGTTCTTGGCATTGTCAGACTGAATCATATTTGCCTGTCTGATGAGTGAAAATGATATTTCTTTGTAGTCTTCTCTAGTGAAGATAAGTGTATTCTTGTATTTATTAACTATGTTATATCCTCTCTGCTACTTCCTTTTGCCCATTTTTTCCACTGGGCTGATAGTTCTTAGAAGATCTTAAGACCCTCGTTTTCTCTTCCCAGGCTCTACTTTTTGCCTTTTTAATTTGCCTATGATGTTTCTATATGAAGAGAGGTTTCGAGTAAAATGTAGTCAAAATTTATCACTTTTTTTCTTTAAGATTTATAATTTTTGCATTTTTTAAATTCTCCATGCTTGATAACGGTATTCTCGCTTTAGTTTTATTTGTTTGTTTTTGTTTTGAGAGATTTTTGCCATAGGGCACATGACCTTGCCGGAGAGACAGAGAGAGACAGAAAGTAAGAAATCACCCCTCAGGGGTGATGGCCACACCACAATCCTTTCTCCTCCATTCTCCTCTTGTGATTTTGGGCATGTGCACACGCTCTCCCAGTGTAGCCGCTGGGTCCAGGACCAGAACTATAGTTGATTATGGGAGTCCAGTGATGTAATCATTATGCCATCTATTGGTCCAATCATTTTAGTTTTAAATTTCATTTTAGTTTTAAACCTTCGACTGGTTTTTGTGTGTGATAAGAGATAGGAATCCATTTTTTCCCTCGTGATAAACAAGTGCTTTAGCATCACGTTGCATCCTTTGTCCTGTGATTTACAGTGCACCACAATTTTTATACATGTGGATTTGTTTCTTGGATCTCTGTTCTGTTCACATAGCTTACATATGTCTTCCTCATGACTTGCTACTTTACTTATCATAGCTTTTTGATAAACATCAAAATGCAGCAAGTGTAGGCCTCCAAAACAAAATTGCCATATCTTGCTCTTAGCTATAAATTTTAGAATTAATTTGACAAATGTCACATAATTCTATTGTGAAGTTTATTGGACTTAGATTTAATTATAGATTAATTTGGGAAGAATAGAATGATTAGCAAAGAAAATTTTAGTATGAAATTGTGTCTTCCCATCTGCTATGGTTTGGAGAATGGTTTGTCCCCCAAAGGTTCATGGTTTAAAATTTGGTCCTCAGTGTAATGACAGCGGGCAATGGTAAGATCTTCAAGGTGGGGGCCATCACCCTCATAAATGAATTAATCTAAGACTCAGTGTTAAGCCCTGTTAAGTAGGTTTAATTTTTATGAGAGCATATTGTTATATAAGGAAATCGCTGCATTCAGGTCTCAGTCTCTGCACCCTCTAGCCATCGGTTTCTCTTGGTGATGGCACATGCTGGCCTCATGGCCTTGGGCTTTCCAGCCATCAGAATCATAAACAAAATCATTTTTCTTTTTCTTTCCAGAGGGCATGTGCATTTGCACTAGAGAGACAGAAGGAGAAATCATGTTGTGCTGGAGACTGGTCTAGCCACACTCCTTTATTCCCTCTTGATTTCTCCATCAACTTTTATTCTTTTAACATTACTCAGTCTTGGGACCAGCAGGTAGTATAGTGGCTAAGGGTGCTGGACTCCCACATGGCCAACTGTGGTTCGAGTCCCAGACCTAGCAGCTTGCTTTCTCACTTTCTCTCTCTTTCTCTCTCCCTCTCTCTTTCCTCCCTCCCTCCCTCTCTGGTCAAATTAAAGTGAATGAATGAATTAATTAATTTTAATAAATTATTCAGTCTTAGCAGTCTTCGTTAGAGCGGACTAAGACACCATCCGTCAATTTAGTCTATCACTTTTTACTTAGAACTTTTTAATTCCTTTTAATAATTTCACAATTTTCTCCATAAAGATCCTATATATGTTTTATATGATCTATTAATTTAATTTAATTTATTTATATAATTTTCTGTATGTCTTATGTGCTCACCAGAGAAAGACAGAGAGAGACAGGAAAAGTGAGAAAGCAAGCCACCAGATCTGGGACTCAAACTGTGGTCAGCTATGTGGGAGTCTAGAACCTTAGCCACCATGTGACCTGCTGGAACCAAGATTTACTTCTACAAACCCTACATTTCATGTTTCTTTTCTAAGTTATACCTTTTTAAAAATGACATTTTCTGAGTTCACTGATGGTATGTGGATGTACAATTTACTTTAATATATTAATATATTACTGAACACTTTTATTCTAAAATGTTATCATAGAGTCAGTTGGGTTTTCTACAGACAATTATATTTCTATTATCAAGCTTTTTATCTTCTAGTCTGTAACAAATAGAATTGTTTTCAGTTATAACTTACTGAAATGGTTGTTTACGGAAGCATTTTTTGTTTTTTCCTCGTGGATCAAAATATGGAGGAAAGCAGTTTCAGGACAAGGTTTCTATCATTTTTCCAGTCTTGGTTTCAAAATTATGAGTTGTCTGTTGCAACTTTGTGTTCCCTGTTAAGAATCTGGAGAGAGGAAAAGGAAAGAGAAGGACTGGCAGTGCATGGAACAGGATATACAGCACCAGGCATTCCCAGAATTCCCAGAAATCCTTCCTACAGCTAATCTTTTTTTTTTTTTTTAAGAATTATTTTTTCTTTAATTTTATTTATTCATTCATTTATTTTAATTTGACCAGAGAGAGAGGGAAAGTGAGAAAGCAAGCCACCAGGTCCAGGATTCAAATCATGCTTGGCCATGTGGGAGGGTCCAGCGCCTTAACCCCCACACCACCTGCTGGTCTCCCTACATCTAATCTTTTCCCTCAGTCGCCAGACTATTTCACATAGCCATGCTAGCCTGCCTAGGAGACAGGAACATGCAATTTTGTTGTTGTTGTTGTTGTTGTTGTTGTTTTTATCTAAGTACATTGTCTCCCAAAATAAAATCAAGTTTTCTCAACAAGGAAGAAAAGAATGAGTAGGGGTTTGTGCTTCTGTCAGTCAAGAAAATGTCTTTGATTCATACATCACTTGATGAACAGTTTAGCTACACATACTATAAAATATTTATTTTTCCTAGACCTGGTGGGTTGAGGAATATGCTGGGTGTGTGCACATGTGTGCATGTGTGTTTGTGTGCACGTGCCCAATATCCCAAGGGGAGGGAGAGATGGAGGAGAGGGGATTTGGGCATGACCATTCCCGTGGGAGTGCTTTTTCTCTCTCTGTCTCTCTCTGGCAAGCACACATGCCCTTAGGCAAGTTTTTTTTAAAAATACAATTGAACATCTAACTTTTTTTCAGCTACACTCTGTCTTATGGATTTCTGCTATTTTTATTGAAAAATCCTCAAATTAAGTTTGTTTATAATGTCTTTTAAACTACGCTTTCTAGACATTATGCTTTTCTTTGTTCCACAGTTTTACTACAGTATATTTAACTATAAGCTTTTTTCTATTCTACTTGCTTTTCATTTAAAGGGATTATTGGTATTTCATCCGTTCTGAAAACTCTAAGCTATTTCTCTTCCATTATTACCTTCCCTCCATTTTTTTCTACTCCTCTTCTTGAACTGGTAAACATATACAAAATCTTTCTTTCATCTTTTTTCTTGTGCAGTCTTTGTGCATCCTAAGTTTGTTTCAATCTCTGATTTTATTATTTCTCTTTTTGGCTATTTCTAGTCTGCCATTTAATCACTGACGTTTGAATTTCATAGATTTTAATTTTTATTTTTTTATCTCAAAAAATAATTTTAATAGCATCTTATTTCTTCCCAATGTTCTAATACCAGACTTATTTTTTTAAATATATATTTAAGAGTCAACCTACTAGCATAGATTAGGAGCTAGATCCACACGGCTGACCATGGTTCAAAGCATGGTCCTGGTGGTTTGAGAAACATACTGGATTCATGTGACTGTGTGCTCAGAATCCCAATGGGATGTGGAATTGGAAGAGGAAGGATTGTGGTGTGACCATGCCCCATTGGGGGATGCCTCTTCTCTGTCTCTGGTGACTGCATGCACCCTCTGGGCATTTTATATATATATATATAAAAATCCTATATATATATCTATCTATATATATATACATATACATATATATATATATTTTAAGCAGACTTTGAAACTAGGATGAATTATATAACCTATTGGATTATAGAAATTGTACCGTAATTGTAGGATTTTTTTCTTTCTTATTTTAAAATTAGTGCATGTTATAACAAAAGGTATATTTGGTGGAATAAAATACAGTACTTATCTAATCAATCAAGTTTCTTTGTTGTTTTTAATGGTCTAATTCTGTTCATTTTTAATATTTCTTTGATTCTCACTCAGGAAAGCATTTTTTTTCTCCTGTGTTTTAAATATTTGGTTGTCTTTTCACATTAGGGGTTTTATCTGTGGAAATACTTAGAAGCGTAGGTTGAGCATGTCCTTTTAGAGTAGACTTTTTTTTAGGTTTTTCTCATAGTGTGTGTGTACTCACTGGACAGAGACAGTGAGAAGGAAAGTGAGAAATCACACCCCCTGGGGGATAGTCACCCCCCAGTCCCTTCTGCTCCATTCTCTTCCTGGGATTTTGGGCACAGTCGCACACATGCCCAGTGCGACCTTCAAACTGCAGAGTCCGGGACTCAAACCATGTTGGCCAGGGAGTAGCCCAGCATCTTAACCACCACACCATCTGCTAACTCCATTTAGGTTGGATTTTAAGTTGCTCCTGCCACAGCCCTGAGATGGAAGCAGTCCTAGAGCGTTTCACTCTTCTGGCAAAAGGTTTCCTGAAGATACTGCTATTTTCAAACTTCAAGGGACAAAAGTATTTTTTGTTTGTTCGTTTTTGCTGCTATCAAAGCCCAAACAGGGGACCAGCAGTTAGCGTAATGGCTATGTCGCGGGACTCCCACGTAGTTGACTGCAGTTCGTGTCCCGGACCCGGTGGCTTAAAACTCACGCTGGGCGCGTGTGTGTGCGTGCCCAAGATTCCAAGAGGAGAATGGAGGAGAAGGGATTGCGACGTGGCCATCCCCTCTGGGGGGTGATTTCTCGCTTTCTGTTTCTCTGTCTGTCTCTGTCTGTCTGGCGAGTGCACGCGCCCTATGGCAAAAACCTCTCCCAAAAAAAGAAAAAAAAAAAAAAAAAAAAGCCCAAACAAAATAGAGAAGCTTTGTTCTGAATCTTTTCTGTCAGACAAATTATTTTCTGGTCTCTGTGTTCTTAATATCCCCACCCAAATTTGTATGTTGAAAGTTAATCACCAATATGGTGGTATTAAGGAGAGGAGACTTTGGGGTGTGATTAGATCGTGAGGGTAGAGCCCTCAGGAATGGCATAAGTACCCTTAAAAAAGAAGGCTAGAGAGACTTCTCATCCCTTCTATCAAATGAGGATTCAATAAGAACCAAGAAATGGCCATCATCAGTACCTTGACCTTAAACTTCTAGCATCGAGAACAGCGAAGAATAAATTTTGTTCATAAGTTGCCAAATCTATTATATTTTATTTATTTATTTTTTGGAGAGGTTTTTGCTATAGGGCGCGTGTGCTCGTCAGACAGACAGAGACAGAAAGCGAGAAATCACCTCCCAGGGAAGATGGCCACGCCGCAATCCCTTCTCCTCCTTTCTCCTATTGGGATCTTGAGCACACATGCACACGCGCCCGGCATGTGTTTTAAGCCACGGGTCCGGAACTCAAACCGGGTCGACTATGTGGGAGTCCATCGACATAGCCATTACGCTAACTGCTGGTCCCTCTATTATATTTTATTATGGCAGCCCTAACAGACTAATTCTCGAGTCTTTACCCTTCAAAGATGTATCCCTGAATTCATATAGAAACTCAGTCTATTAGGTGAGAATCTTATAGAGGCCCAATACTTGATTCTTGATCTACATTTACCTGAAAAGCATCTTAGTTTCAGAATTAAGCCAACATTTTTCTGTGTAGCTGTCCTGTTTTCTGACTGCTCTTCACCAGAGAGTTTATTTCTTATGTGCTTAATATGTTAGTTATGTGACATATATTTTATTTTATAGAACACATCTAGGAATCTGGTATCAGGAAAATTTTAGGATATGTAGGCTATTATTTTTTTTCTTTTTTTCTTTTAGTTTCCTATAGGGCATATGTGCTCTCCAGAGAGACACGGAGATAGGAGAGGGAGGGAGAGAGGAAAAGTGAGAAAGCAGCTACCAGAGGGGGACATCCACACCTCAGTCAGTTCCTTCTTCTCCATCCTCTTCTCAGGATTTTGGGCATGTATGCATGCACCTGTCGTGTCCTTAAAGCTGCCAAGTCTGGAACTCAGCTCACAAAGTTGGCTATGTGGGATGCAGGCACCTTAGCTATGCCACTTGTTAGCACAGTGTAGGCTGCCATATTGCCACAATGGAATTCTTCAACCTCTTCCTAGTTCTGATGGGATTTAATGAATAGGATAGATGTGGCAGTAGGAATCCCATGAAGTGGGGAAGCTAAGACCAAAGGCTCTGGCAAGATTCTTCAGAAACTGCCATTATATTTTGAACTGACTCTACTCAAACTTTGACTAACTGGATCATAAATATAAACTTATATAAAAATATTCCAAGACTCATATTTTCAACTTGGAGAAAACTCACTTCCGGAATTCATCTTACTTTTGAAATAAAGTCATTGGAAACTCTAGTAATTAACTTTTATTTATTTTTTTTTTTTGGAGAGTTTTCGCTATAGGGCGCGTGCGCTCGCCAGACAGACAGAGAGAGACAGAGAGACAGAAAGCGAGAAATCACCCCCCAGGTGGGATGGTCACGCCGCAATCCCTTCTCCTCCATTCTCCTCTCGGGATCTTGGGCACGCACGCACACTCGCCTGGCATGAGTTTTAAGCCATCGGGTCTGGGACGCGAACCGTGGTCGACTATGTGGGAGTCCAGCGACATAGCCATTACGCTAACTGCTGGTCTCTCTAGTAATTAACTTTTAACCCTGACTCTTTTCTTACCTCTTTCGGGGCCAGCACACTGGCTTCTGTCTCCCTGTGGTTCCATCCTCTCACCTTCTTGTGTCCCTGTTCAGACATGTTCTATGCCCAAGATATTTCCAGGACAAAGATTGTCTTTAAGAATTTACTAAAACTAACTCAGTCTTCCAAAGTATTTTCTTTGGTAGGAGATAGCTAGTTACTCTGATTTATAAATTTGTGTTAATGGGTGTTAATACCTGAAGGTTAGGTATTCTTCCTAAATAATCCTGGTGAATTTTGCAGGAGTGTGTTTAAGTTGATATGAAAAGTAATAAATATACAACTGAGATTTTTTTTCTTTCATGCAGAACTCAGTCACAATTTTTTTTTTTATTGTGCACATTCAATTTATCATAAGTGGCAGTATACTTGATATATAGGTCTTGGTGTTTCCAGGTTTTTTTTTGTTCAGAGAGGTTTTCTTTTTTTCCTACAGGGCATGTGTGCTTGCCGGAGAGACAGACAGAGAGCAAAAAGTCACCCCCTCGGGAGGAATGGAATCCCTTCTCAGTTCTCCTCTTGGGATTTTGGGCACGTACACTCATGCGCCCTGATCCAGAGCTCAAGCCACGGTTGAGTACATGAGAGTCTAGCAAAGTAACTGTTATGATATCTGCTGGTCCCAAATGTGCATGTTCAGGGAGACAGAGAGAGAGGGAGAGAGAGATGGACTCGATGCCGCAATCCTCCAGCTTTCAGTATTTTTTGCCATAGCACGGGCACCATCACGCCCTTCCAGATGTTTTTGACTTTTCAAAAAAGATGGGAACAGTAATTACTGTTGTCATACTTCCATTTGTAGGGTAATCTACATTTTATTTTGTTTAAGTCCTTTAAATCTTAAAACAAGTGTATGTGACTGGTTGGGTTGTTCCTATTTTTCAGATAAGGAAATACTGGGTTGTTGGAAAAGTCATGATATGTTTTTCAGTCTTCCTATCCAAAAATGCATCATGACTTTTCCAACAACACAATAGTAGTTCAATATAGAAATATACATCATGACTTTTTCGATGACTCAGCAGTAATCTGTCCAAATATACATAATTACAGATTGATGCACCCAAAATATGAAACAGTATTCAATAGTATTTATCCTTGCTCCCAGCTAGCAAATGAAAGACTTTGCATATAAAACAAACTCGATGTTAAAAAGTTCACTAAAATGAGTTTGGGACAGAGAAAGGAAAATAGAAAGATGGTAATTGTGAATGGGGAAGCAAATGCGATAGGAATGAGGAGATAATGGTGAGAGATGGAAACTCATTAGCAGGAGCAGTAAAATTCTGAGGGATAGAACTTTTCTATACTTTTGCCTAAAGAAAACATTACATGGAGTTGCTTCTATATACCCAGCCCCCTTGTCTAAACACTCATATTGAGATCAAAATTATGTATTCAATTTTCGTCATTTTGTGTTTTCAAAGAAATAGAAATAACAGGAGGAAATAATTTTTTTACACCTGACTAAAAGACACTCATCTTTCCTAACCCAAGTGAAAGACTTTTGAAAGAAAAAAAAATGATGAGAAAATAGTTTTAAAAGATTTTTCACTGCTGTGAAAAAAATTACAGTAAGTGTGTATGGGTACTACGGTTTTCTGCAGGAGTTTTCTATGAGAATTTTTAAGTGCCAATCTAACCAGGGAACATTTTATGCATCTGTAAAATTACACTTGCAAATAATGTTTTTTTCAGTGAGAAACATTTAATTCTCACTTCATTATAACTCACATGGTGATTCTACTCAGTTGCCATAGTTGAGCCACAGCTCTCTCCACTTAGGTTATAATCTCTGAGCTAGTGCCACTAATGTTTGCAGTGTTTCATCCTTTAGAGGTCTTTGTTATTATTATTTTTTAAAAAAGAATTACTTTATTTTAATTACTCGTTCATTTATTTTAATTTGACCAGAGAGAGACAGAGAGACAGAGGAGGAAAGAAGGTGAGAAAGTAAACTGCCAGGTCCAGGACTTGAACCAGGTCAGCCATGTGAGAGTGTTCAGCACTTTAACCACCACGCCACCTGCTGGTCCCCCAGTCTTTGTTATTATTTTAATTGTTCATTTTCTGGCCCAGGGCTTTTAAAAGGTAGTATGAAACTGTGACATCAGTATTTCCTGTCTGATTCATGGACAATGTCTTTTGTATCTTGTCTTCTATAAGAGATGACTCACTTTGAGTCAAATTAAAGATATTGTTAAAATTTTTACATAAAACACATGCTTTGGAGATCAAAGGTAATGATGAAATTTTTTTTAACCTGCCTTTCCCAAGGAAGATATTAGCATAGTTTTCCACCCCAAAAATCATTCTCTCAAGTTAACACTTGGTTGCATATAATAATATTCAAGGTGCTGTTGATTATAAGCTATGCACTTAAAAAAATAGAACTAAAATATTTTGATGTGTTTATATTTGTAAGAATCATTATTTTACTTTTAAAGAAATTATTCCTTAACAACCAAATTGCAATCATCTATGATTTTAAAAGATCACAACTGTTCCAGTCTTTTAAAAAATAATGTATTGCGTTGTTGCAAAATGCCAGAACTTCCAGTTGTATGAAGCAGGTCAGAAATAGCCCTGGAAACAAAGACCCAATGATGTCACTTCCATACTTGTGCTCTGGGAAAATCTCACAATGAGCTATGCTGTGCTCTCTGTCTAAAAAGCAAAGGAATGTGAAACAAGGCAAAAAAGGAATCAGACCAATATGATCTTCTAGAAAGCAAGAGTCAATTTTTGTTTTAGGAAATTAAGCAAGAAGGAAATGACTTCCGGGTTTTTTTCGAACAGTTTTATTGAGATATAAATTATATACAATGCAATTCAACCTCATAAAGTGTACAATTCAATGATATTTCACAAATTCACAGAATTGTGCAACCATTCACCGGTCAAATTTAAAACACATTCATCAGGAAGGCACTTTCTCTCTGGCTCTGACCATCTTATTCTCCTGTCTCCTCCCCATGCCCTTCTCCTCCAGCCCTAAGCAACCACTTCTCTACTCTGTGCCTCTCTAGTTTTTCCTATGCTAGAATTTCATTTGAATGGAATCATATACAGATTTTTGTAACTGACTTCTTTCACTTAGAATAACATTTTAAAGGATCACTGATGTAGACTTTATCAGTATTTCATTCCTTTTATTATGGTTAAATAATGTTTTGCTGTGTAGTTATGCCACATTTTATCCATTTGTCCATTAATGGACATTTGGAATATTTCCATTATTGTCTATTAAAACTAATGTTGCTATAGGGAACCAGCAGTTAGCGTAATGGCTATGTAGCTGGACTCTCATGTAGTCGACCGTGGTTCGCGTCCCGGACCCGGTAGATTAAAACTCACGCTGGGCACGTGTGTGTGCGTGCCCAAGATCCCGAGAGGAGAATGGAGGAGAAGGGATTGTGGCGTGACCATCCCCTCTGGGGGGTGATTTCTCGCTTTCTGTCTCTATGTCTCTTTCTGTCTGTCTGGCGAGCGCACGCACCCTATAGCGAAAAAACCTCTCAAAAAAAAAAAAAAAAAACTAATGTTGCTATAAACATTTATGTACAAGGTTCTGTGTGGACATATATTTTCATTTGTCTTGGTTATCGCCCTAAAAGTGGAGTTGCTGAGTCATATTGTAACTCTGTTTAGTTGTTTAAGAGCTTTCAGACTATTTTCCAAGGAATCACACTGTTTACTATTCCTACGAGCACTAGTGTATGAGGGTTTCAATTTCACCACATCCTTCCAAATATCTATTTTTATCTGATTTTGATTCTAGCCTTTCTAGTAATGTATGTGTAGTAGTATCTCATTGTGGTTTTGGTTTACTTCTCTCTGAGTAACTAATGAAGGGAGGCGTCTTTTTAGATACTTATTGGTCATTTGTATATCTTCACAGGATGTCCTTTCACCATTTTTTAATTGTGTTGTTATTTTTATTGTTGAGTTGTAAGAGTTCCTTATATTTTTTTAAACACAAGTCCCCTATCAAATATATAATTTGCAAAATTTTTTTCCTATTCTGTAGGTTCTCTTTTCACTTTCCCACTGGTGTTCTTTGAAGTGGCAAAGTTTTAATTTTGATGAAGTTTACCTTTACTTTTTTTTTTTTTTTTAGTTGCTTATGCTTTTGGTGTTATAGCTAAGAAATTTTTTTTTAAGATCCAATCTTGAGAAGATTTATTCCTATGTTTTCTTCTAGATATTTGTATTTTCTTTGTTCTTACATTTTGGTTCTTAATCAACTTTGAATTAATTTTTATATATGGTGTGAGATAATGACCCAGAAACAGTTTATTGATCTGTACAAAGAAATTGGCTTGAATTCTGATAGGAAGTATGCTTATTCTGTATGTCATTTTGGGTAGTATAGTCATCTGAACAAGATGAAATCTTTCTACCCGTGAACATGATATACATTTAATTTATTTAGATTTTATTTAATTTCTTTTTCACATTTTGTTGTTTTATTGTATAAGTTTTACACTTGTTTTGTTATATTTACTCCTAAGAATGGTATTATTTTTAATGCTGTTGTGAATTAAATTCTTTTCTTAATTTCTTTTTAAATTGAATTGTAAGTATGTGGAAATTAAAGTGATTATAGTATCCATTGATCTTGTATCCCATAATCTTGGCCCCATGCCTCCCTCTTTTAAGAAAATTTTGGCTGCACTAGATAATCCAGTGTAAACCCATCTCAAGATTTTTTATTTTCAAAACATTTTTAATGTCAGAGTGTGAATGTGCTTGCCTGACAGAAAGAAAAAGAGAGATGGACAGACAAAGCACCTAGTTGAGTGTGATCACATTGCAATCTCCTCTCCATTTCTCTATGTGGTCAGGATATGGAGCATGTGTACACATACGTGCCTGGGTACATTTTTTAAGCTGTTGGGGCCAAGACTTGAACTGTGTGGCCAGTCATCTGGGACTCAGCTCCCTTAACCACCAAGCCACTAGGCTGGCCCAAGATTTTCTTCTTAAACTTATTCATTCTCCTCCTCCATGAGCAAGACAGACAACATTCTTAACAGGGTCCTGTGCAGCATTTTATCCCTAGCTTCAGCCATCCCTAGTCAAAGGCACATGCACCAAGCTGACTCAGAAAGGTCTCTGGAACCTTCCCTCAAGGGGCAGCCTTGCAAAGCATTCCATTTACCATTGTGCGCCACACAGAGCCCCATCTCAAGATTATCAAGTTAGTCACATCTTTTGCTTCCTCTTGCCATCTACAACACATTGACCGTTCCCAAGGATTACAATGGGGACACTTTTGGCAAGTTGTTAATTATTCAGCCTACCTTCTCTGATCTATAATCAATGAATTTGATGATTTTCTCAAATAATTCTTTAATACAATTAGTCATGTCATTGAATCTTTACATTTACTCTGAAAATGGATACGCGAGGACTGCTTATGTTATATTTGCCTTGAGAAAGGGAATCTGTGTGTTGTCATTCATCTTGGCCTCAAGTAGCTTGTGGTAGAGACTCAAAACAGAGACAAAAATTGTTCAGTGCCCATGAGACTGGAACTTCAGTTTGTCTTCAATCTGGTTTCTGTTCTCTGAGGATCACCATCAAGTTGAACCAAGTTTATTTTCTGATGCTTGGGGACAGTGAAGCAAGTCAGTAGATTTGCTTAGACCTGAGCTGGAGCTGTATTCAGTCATGGATCATAAGTAGTCTCTTACTAGACACATTTCCTTTTCCTTCTCCTTTTATATTTCTTTTTTCTTTAGTCTTTGAAGCTGTACTTAGAGTACTTTATACCAGAGCAGGAAATAATCCATTGGTGGAAAGTTTGGCTTTTCTTTGTGGCTGTTATAGCCACATGTTATTAAAATGCCAGGACTCTAAAACTCTTTAAAGCTCAATCGAATTTTTACTGAGCGCACACACACTATCAAACTGCTGGTGTGTAACTTATGCTGTTCTTTTACTCTTATTCCGTCCACACGTGCACATACTTGAACCGTGATATAATGCAAGTCTGAACTTTCTCATCGATTTGGTCAATCGGGTTATAAACCACAAAACTGCTACTTTTGATAAGTTCTGAATATTAGTAGAGAAGTGATTGCACATATTGTCACCACGAGAAACCCTAAGACCCAGCTTAATGAAGGGCAAAGTTGGGGCAGAAGGCATTGAGAGGCAGTAGCTATTATTTCTCTGGAGAAAAACAAAAGTATTATTTTTTAGATTATGTCATTCTGAATAATTTACAAGTATTATATTTGTAAGCAAACATTAAATTTTCACGCATATAAAACTAATGACATACAGCCTGCTCCAAACTAGAATTAAAAATATACTTCGTTAACTCAGCCCCAGTTCTATTTTCTGTGTTGTAAGACTTGAACCAGATATGAATGATTTTTCCTCTAAGTCCTTGCCCTTTTGTGATTCTGCTGAGAGCACAAAGAACCAACAATAATTTACTATATGACACAGTCATCCTGTTTTGTTTTTAGAATACTCCCAACAACCTGACAACACACATTTGTTATGGTTGATTCTTGGCATTTAAATATGAAAACAATTAACGTGCATTTGTAGAGAATATGACAAATGGGAATTTGGGCACAGACCAATTTTTCATTGACCTGCATTCAGGAACACTATTATAGCTCGGGTTTGCCTCCCAAGTTGTTTCAGTGGGTTGATTTCCCAGTATTTATGTGGGCAGGTTGACTGATGAGAATGACTTCAGCATAAGCTCAAGAGTCCCTTCCTATTTCCCCTCCTCCAGATTTCATTTTTGTGCTGATTCAGATGTGAGTCCTGTGCATTCAACCATCCAGTTAATATAGTGAGACAAGAAAGCAATAACTTTTGGTGATTATATGAATTGTAGAGAAAGAATCCAAGGGTACAGGTGAATAAACTTTTACTATGGAAACAGCACACTGGGTATAATTTCCTACTGGACCCAAATAGTCATGCCAAATTTTTTATTATTAACACATAATAGTTGTACAGATTTTTGGGGTACAGTTCAGTAAAAGAATATAATGAGTAGTGATTAAATCAGGGTGATTAGTATATCCATCATCTCAGGTATTTGTCATTACTTTGTATTAGGAACATTCAAAATTCTTTTTTTGTAGTTACTCTGATATGTACAGTTAAGTATTCTTAACTCTATTCACCTTATTGTATTTTATAATACTGAACATCAGTCCCCTTATCTATCTATAATTTTGTTTGAAGCCGGCATCACTCTACACCATCTTCCCCTAATCTGCCCAGCCTCTAGTAGGCATTCTTTAACTCTCTACTTCCATGAGATAATCCTTTTCAGTCTCCACATATGAGTAAGAACATGTATTTTTCTTCCTGTGCCTGGCTTATTCATTTAACATGATGTCTCCCAGGCTCACCTGTTACCTCCAATGACAAAATTTCACTCTTTTGTCCAATAGCTACATAATATTAACAGTAACTACTCTTACCAGGATGAGATGGCATTTCACTTTTATTTGCATTTCCCTAATGATTAGTAATACTGAGCATTTCTTCATATGCTTGCTGGCTGTTTGTATCTCTCTTTCTCCCTTTTCTTTTTTTCCCTATAACTCTCTGTTAGGAAGATTTGCCCATTTATTAATCTGGTTGTATTTTCGCTCCTGAGTTGAATTTCTAATAGCTTTCCAGTGGGAACCCTACTTGTTTATTCTCTACACTCATTCTCACTTAGGTGTAACATCAACCTTTTTATTAATATATAGTAGTACTATCCCCATTTTATAAAACCGGAAACCTAAGCTAAAAGATGCTAAATGAATTGTGTAAGTTCATATTTTCTGACTTACTTCTCTGTGCCTATAAAATTGATTCACAACTGATCATTTGCATATGTATTTTTGAAAGCTTTGGACTTGGCGAAATAGCCTATCTTAAGATTATTTTCCAAATGAAAGTAGAATTTCCACTGGAATTGGAAAGGCACAAGACAAAAGAGAGAACAAATACCTTTGTAATTAAAATGATGTTATAAGTACCACCCAAGATATTATTTGCCTTCTGTGAACCACAGTGCATAACTGGTCCCCGTGCAGATTTGTAGAGTGTGTATGGTGGTATGACTTAGGCTTACTGTGGTATCTGATTTCTGGGGTGGTTATAAACCAAATTTCATTCATCATTATACTCAAGATTCTGGTAGTAGGGACTGGATTAAATGGGAAACAGATTTATTTAACATTCACAAAGGGGAACAAATGATTAATATAGGGTTTGTGAGTGTCTAAGAGTCAAAAGTATGAAAAAAAGAACAATGATAAAAGAGCCAGGACAGCACGGTGGTGGGAGGTTTAGAATGCACGCAGGATTCCCAGCAGTGAGCTGCCACTTTGCCCTCTGGGTTGTTTGAAGGCCAAATTATGAAAAGGCTGAAAATATTTGGAGAACACTATGTTTAAATTTTTTAAAAGGGGAGATCAATCTGAAGAAATAAGCAGTATACAGACCGAATTAGAAGCAGCTGCATCAGAGGACTTTTATATATATCTGTGTGTCCCAAATAAAATCTGTAGCAAAGGAAAAAAAAGTGTGTGTGTGTGTGTGTGTGTGTGTGTGTGATACTTCAAGAGAAAATCAAGGTATGAGTACACAGAAATGAGGCAAATTCTCAACTGGAAGGGGTGCATCAGAATTCCACATTATTTTCTTTCCTCTTCCAGAGAAGAGAAGTAAAGATCCTCTGGCTTTCAGATGATTATAAAACAGTCAAAAAGAGAACAAATCAATGCTTTAGACCCCTTGACAAAATAATTATTTGAAAATTGCAATACAATATACTTACCTTTTCTATATGTAATTTATACCTTGAGTTTCACTGTAAATGTAGCAGAAAAAATGTTAACTATTTGCTTCAGTTAATGAAGTGGAGGAACGATAACATTAGAGTCAAGTTCTGACTTAACACTTAATGATCTACGTGATATTGGACAGTCATATGGATTCTTCATCTGTCAAAGAAAATTAGTTGATGATGTCTGTAGTTTCCTTCAGTTTGAAAAGTATGGCTGCCGAAGTAGATGAGTCTGGATCTTAAATTCCAAGTGCTCAGTTTTCTAAGAAGACTTCCCTTTCCTCCTTAATGTCCTCTATGGTAACAATCAAAAGTTCCCATCAGAACAAGTAATAGGATGAGGACCAAATAACTTGTCTGAAAGTCGTGTCAGGGGTTGACATTTCATTGTACATCCCTATCTCCTAGATTTAATGTGATGTTTAATAATTCACTGTGTGGTGGTGGCTTCGAACATTTGGAGGAAGACGTCCTGTGTCATCACTACATAATCTGCTGAAGGTTCTTGCTCTTCAGAAGTTCACAGCCAGCTTGGGAAATTGCTCTTATTTCTCATTTATTCTAAGACTGAGTTGAAGGTCTGACACTAGTAAATAAAACATTTTTGATGACTCATTAGTAGCCTTGAAATTTCCCCAGTTATCCCCAAACTAACATCACACTTTGGCTGTTTTCTTAGTATGATTGCAAGATTTTATTTTGGGGAATCACATAGGCCTATTTCATTCATCTGTTTTTTAAAACATATTTAATTACAAAGTAATATCTCTCTTTCAACATCTTTTCCTAAACTTGGTTTCCCTTCTATGTGTGTGTGTGTGTGTGTGTGTGTGTGTGTGCGCTATAAACCTTAAAGAATATATGCTTACTCAGTATGGACCCAGGGTCTGCACTCTATGGCAGAAATTGAAAGATCCAAAGATATGAGAGTACAGAGGATAAGTGTAGATAAATGTAGCTAAGGGAGGGGAGTGGCTGGTAGAGAGTGGGTGGGAGGGGCAAAGAGAGGAGCTATTTAACAGATAAAAGAATGTAAAGTTCTCTGTTGAAAAAAAAATTCTTTAATTTTTGCTTTATAAAAATAAAATAAGTTTAAAAAATGCTTAGAAAAAATACAAAGCAAAGAGGTTTTTCGAATTCCTAAAAGTATTTATTAATTACAGCTGATAACCAATTTTTACTTTTATTTTTATTTATTCATTTTTATTGTCAGAAGTTACATGTGCTTGCCACAGAGGCAAGACAAAGAGAGGAGGGGAAGAATGCACCTTCCACTGGGGGTGTGATCACACTTCAGTCCCTTCTCCATCCTTTTGGTATTTTGGTTACACATGTATTTGTGTCTAGTCTGTTTTTCAAAACACAGGAGCTGGTGGTATTCAAACCATGTGGTCAGCCATATAGGATCCAGCTCCCTTAACTGTAAGGAATGGGCCAACCATGTGAGAAAGTAGAAATGTAAGGCCTTTATTAGGAACATTCCCAGGTGAGGTGAGGTTTGCTGATCTGAGGGGGGGCGGGCAGAGAAGTTGCGCCCTAGGGGTTGGGTTTATTGATTTTTATAAGGGTATAGGGAGAAGGGAGTGTCTTAGAGGTAGAAATAGTCCATGTATGGTAATGGTTTAGGGGAGAATAGACTACTGTGCCATGTAAGATCTGGTACTGCATGCAGAGTAGAGCTCGATGTGCAGAGTAGAGCGCTGTGTATAGAGTGCCACGTGCAGAGTAGAGCCCCGTGTGCAGAGTAGCCCACTGTGTGTAGAGTGCCATGTGCAGAGTAGAGCCCCGCGTGCAGAGTAGCCCACTGTGTGTAGAGTGCCATGTGCAGAGTAGAGCCCCGCATGCAGAGTAGAGCGCATGAGCTACATCCGGGTTAGATCCGAGTACAACACAGGTCTGATGACAGACTAGATCCAGTTGCATCAGCCAACTGTGGTGTGGCATCCAAGCCCTATGTCCAAGCTGTCCAGACCTCTGTCCTAATATTAGCCCCTAGGCCACATGGCTGGCCCACCAAGTTTTATTTTGAACCTTTAAGAAAAATTATGTGCAAGTGCAGTATACCAGTAGCAAGTCTGCAATGGAGTGAGAGAAGTTGTGAACAATTTAAATTCGAGATATAATTAACAGAAATACAGATGGAAACTGTGGTGTTCGATTAACCTGTTTCCCACTGAAGGCTGATTTCCTACAGATAAGAATCAAGAAATCTCATTTTCTACTGTCTTGCACAGTAAGTGCTAATTACCATGGAAATTAAATAAATAAGGCTCATACCCTGTAGGTGGATATAGTACTTAAGGGGATTAAAAAAAAAAAAAAAAATCTAGTTTGGGGGCCAGCAGGTGGCTTGGTGGTTAGCGTACTAGACTACCATATGGCCAACCAAAGTTTGAGTCCTGGACCTGGTGGCTTTCTCCCTCTCTCTCTCATGAGTGCACATGCCCTATAGTAATTTTTTTTTAAATGATGATAATAAATTAATTATTTTTAAAAAGAATCTGGTTTGTGATTGTAGGACCAAAAGTGTACAGCCAGAGGCAGCCCTGGCAGCCTTCTCACCCTAATTCCCTACTACTGCAATTATGATGTTAATGTGTGTGTAATTCTCACCTACTCTTACTATTCACTTCCCTTTCTTTATAATGAGTAACTTTGAACTAAATGGTCTCAAAGTCTTTTTCATCTCTAGCATGAGTCTTTCTTACATATACCCAGTGGGAAAATTATGTTATTTTATTCTTTCCTCTTGAGAACTTATTAAAAGCAATTGAGTTCCAACACACATGCCATTTCCCTAGTCACACAGGGCCCCACCCCTGGTGTTCCAGAATATGATCTTCCTTTAATATCTCCCCCTGCTAAAATCCTACTCATCTCCAAGGGCCGTCTCAGTTATATCCTTCATGAAGCTTTCCTATCTAAATGTAATTTCTCTTTTCTTTGAATTCCTAAAGTGTATCCTGCAACTCTTCAGTATACTTACCCGTTAGCATCATTTTGTAGATATGTTTTACTCCCTTTGTTAAAATGCATTCGCTTCAGGGATTTGGTGCTTGTCTTTTGTGCCTCCTCCTAGACTTTTAGAATAGTGCCTTCTTATAGTTAACAAGCTCTTAAATTAGCAAGTGCATTTTATCCATGTGAACTCTGTAATGGGACAGAGTCAACTGTATTATGGGACAAGATGTTGAAGCAAGAATTCCTTATCTAAAATCTCTAAAGTGGTTGCCAGCAGGTGCTATGATAGTTAAGATGCTAGACTCCTGCATAGCCAACCACGACCACAGTTTGATTCCCGGACCTGGAGGCTTGCATTCTTTCTCTCTCTCTCAATCTCTTAGTGTATCTCTCTCTCTCTCGCACATGTGTTCTATAGCAAAATTTTTAAAATAATAATAAATAAAATTAAGTAATTGTTGAGAAAACCCTCTAAAGTACTTAGACATTGGCATTTAAGGGTGAAGATACTTGTAAACCCCACCAGAATTTGATTGGATTTAACATGGTATGATCTAGAGTGTGAATATTGCAAAAGAAGTCTTCTGAGTATGAGTCAGTGGACAGTTGTATACGTATCTGTGTCCAGAGAGGCCTATCAAAGGAGTGACAATAGAGGCATTTGTGGGAATCATCACCTTGTTGGGAATTTGGAGTTTAAATTAATCTTTAGATCCCCAGACACCTTTTCTTGACTCATTTCTTTACTGTTCTGAACATGAGTCAAGGTCTAAAGCATTTCATTTAGATTCCCCTGTTAGATGTGGAAAATGATATAAAGCTCATTTGAGGACAGGTATCATGATAAAAACAAACGCAAATGAAATTGGTTCTCTCATTATTGTGTCTTTATTCTTGAAACTTAAAATATTTGTTTTGCCAAAAGAAAGAGAGAATCAAGAAAAATTTTGCTTTAGCTTACTTGGTTGTTTTCTGCAGGGCATTCTTAACAGTATTTTATAAATGTCAAAAGTGGTTTCTGTTTGTTCCAATTATTTTGTGTGTTTATTTTATCCACTTTAGTATGTTGTAGATGTCTTTAAGTACCCTTTAGTTTTTGCTCCTAATACTACTGAATTAAATCCTTAAATATTAGATGCTTAGTTGACATTTATTAATAACATGATTCCATATAGAAGTATTTCTTTTTTTTTACATTTGTTTAGCATTATCAGCTAGACAAAGTAACTAAGAAAATGATTACTTACCTTTGGGAAAGCCATACTTACAGGTTGAAAGAAATAATAGATCCTACCAAAAAAAAAAAAAAAAAAAGGCAAAGAAGTAACAGAGAGCAGGGCAGGAAAAGGAAAGGACTGTGTAAATCATCCAAGGAAGAAGTTGTCATCTAAATAGGAGTTAACGAGTTTGAGTGTATGCTAAAATTGTTGGATTTTAATGAAGGAATATTTTAGGCATTCTTGAAAATTCAGAAAAGTAGTAGGACAATAGGAAAAGAAGTCAGATTTCTGTTCTTTAATGTGGTTAAACAGGATGTCAAACCCATGCTGAGAGCGCCATGGCAGCAGATTGGTGAAGCTTTTAAAAACAGGTGTATCATTGACACAAAAGATATATAGATATGGAGGTTTCATTATCAAGTAGGCCTTTAATGTCCAGGATAAAACAAGACTTTATGTTGAAAGATTAGAAGGAGCCAAGAAACTCCAGAGATCCAGGGTGAGATGAAAGAAATGAGAAAAGATGGTGAGGTGTAGAAGTGACCTTCCTGAAAAATCTGGGCGATGGGATTCAGGGTAGAAGTGGGAGGTTTTAGAGAGAGACATTGTTAGCTCCCCCTTTGAAATAAGTAACAAAGAGCAAAACGACAGATATTGAGCTAGGTGTTAAGGTGGGAACACTTATAGGTGATGGCACTAATGATACATGGCATGAACCTTTACCAATCCCTAGACCACAGCATCAGAGGATAAGACACCAGGTTAAAGCTAGGATTTAGAAAGTTTAAATCATTGATTAAGGAAAGTGGATTCGAAAAATAACTTGTTACATACACTTTGAACCACCAAAAGGACTACTGTGGAACATAAAGAACTCTTCAGATCCAAATTTCTCACTAGCATAATTCTAGTGGGGAACAGTAGACAGAGAGCGCTGGGGCCACTGATTATGGCAAGCGTGGCTAAGGGCAGCAGTTCTCTAGCGCCACAGAGCATTCTGGTCAGTTGGGCCAAGGGTTATCGTAACTAAGTATAACTACTAATGATTTTGACTGAGTTTTGAAAAATGTATTAAAGCAGATCGAAGTTCATTCTTAGCACCTCTCACTAGCAATCCAGTATACTTTCTTCAACTCGAAAGAAACCTGTGGAGGTGGAGTTGGGGTTATGGAACCCGTCTGTGCTGTCCCTCTCATCTGTTGGAGATCCATTATATATTCAGCCGCTGCTACTGACTGTGACTTATTATGGCAAAAACAAATTATCTAGAGTCTAGTGGTTCAAATTTTATAGATAGCTGTGTTTTCTGTTTAATTTTACCCAGGAATAATTTCCTATCCTTGAAAAACTTTTTAAAAAAGATAAAAGTAAGAAAGTACCTTTCATAAAAGATGGCACATTTTCATTTGAAGAAAAACTCCAGTACAATGAGAACCTAGGAGGAAAATAAGTATTCTATAATAATCATGATTTGGAAGTGATGAGACTGGGAACATGTGGAAATGGCTTCCCAGAGATTGTAAAGGTGAAAATGAGAATTGAAAGATATAAAAAAATGCATTGGGTGAAACCATATATTTTGATGACAGCAATAGCATCAATAGTAATGTCACAGATGGATGAAAGTGAAAATATTTCTGGTAAAGACCACTTTTTCTTGATTTTTTTCTTGATTTTTTATCTTCCTTCCCAATAGAGATGAGAAAAACAACAAAATTTCCAGTTTAATTTGAATTAGAAATGGCTTTTTCTCTCAACTTGGCATTTTTATCTCAGCCAACACCATCCTCATACTATTTCATGTCTTCACATTACTGCCTGAGCACAGGCCCAAGTCAACTGACCATGTTCATTCATTCAGTCATAATGACCCATAACTTCCAAATCTGGGTTTCACAGGTATTGATTTTTTGAATTTCAGAATTTTGGGAAAGTCATTAAACATAAATTAGATATTCAATTACATAAGTTGATGAGGGGCCCCTCCTGTGTTATCACCTGTCTGCTAAGTCCTCCAGACCACCGTGCTCAGGCCCAGAAGTTTCTATGTGGTGAAGTTCAGCATAAATCCTCAAATATCAACCTCCTTTTTCCTTCCTCTTGGTCTTCAATATGTCCCTTAGTAATGACTTCTTATTTAACTTTATTTATGTATTTATTTTTAATTTCACCAGAGAGGGACAGAGAGAGAGAGAGAGGGAGAAAGTGAAAAAGCAAGCCTCCAGGTCCAGAATTCAAACTGTGGTTGGCCATGTGGAAGTCCAGTGCCCTTAACCACCATGCCACCTGCTGGCCTCAGTAATGACTTCTTGATCTCCACTGTTGTACTCCTTATGTGACCTTAATTAGTCTGCCATTTCATCTTGTACTCTTTGATCCATGAGTCACTACCTCAGGTACCTATCTTGGACCTGAATATTTCAGGATGCATCCCTGAAAAGACTCCTGGCTCTTTCTACTCCATTTTTCCACCTCTCCGCTGGAAGTCTTCCAGACCATCACTCACAGACCAAGAAATTTCTGGCTGGCAGAGTTCAACATAAATCCTAAAACACAACCTGTTTATTTTTTTTTTCTTTCCCTTAACCTTCTGTATGTCTGTTAGTAGTGATTGCTTAATCTCTGCTGGTGACCCTGTTGTGACCTCTGTAGTCTTCTGTTGGTCACTTAATCTTGCTCCCAGTTGTCTATGAGTAGCTTCCTCAGGTGCGTATTTTTCAACACTACATATATTTCAGGATGTCTCTTTCACAGGACTCATGGCCCTTTTCCCTGGTTATAGGGTGATTCTCTTTTATAGTCATAAGAAACATTCTAGCATTTTTACATCAATTTTCTCTAAAATTGTCTCCAGGATAAAGGCTCACCAAAACCACTCTATTGCTCATTGCTTTGTAATCATGTACTCAGTGGACTACATTATCTCTAACTCCTCAGCAATCTTTTGAAACGGTGGCCCAGTTTGTCTCTGTATCCAAATGCTTGTGAACTGTCACTGTGTCCCAATCTGTCTTTTGTGTGGTCAGTGTGGCGCAGTTGAATCTTCCTTCCTTGAGGCTCACATGAACTGCGTACACATGTCTTGCTTGGGTTTGGATTTGGCCTCACTGATCAAATTGTGAACAGTTTGAGCACCATAGTCACCTGCCTCACCAGTTCACCACTGCCCCAGGAGCCATGCTGAACCTGTACACAAGGCTTGTCCAGCCCATTTGACGCCACTACCACCAAGACCAGCAGCTGAGAGGTCCCAGGAATAAATTTTTAATAAAGAAAGTATGATATGAATAGAAGAATAAAATGAGAGTAGTACACCAGTAACTTTATTGTGCTTGTACCTAAACAATCCAAAAAGTCAGTGAGGTCTGTCATGTCAGTAAGTATTTTCAAACAAATGAAGTATAAGTATACAGATTTAAGATAGTTTTGTTTTGTTTTGTTTTTTTTTTAGAGGTTTATGCTATAGGGCGCTGTGCATTAGCCAGAAAGACAGAGAGAGACAGAGAGATAGAAAGTGAGAAATCACCCCCCAGGGGGATGACCACGCCACAATCCCTTCTCCTCCATTCTCCTTTCCGGATCTTGGGCATGCATGCACATGCGCCCGGCATGAATTTAAGCCATCAGATCCGGGGCTCGAACTGTGGTTGACTACATGGGAGTTTAGCAACCTAGACATTACACTAACTGCTGATCCCCAGATCTAAATTTTTTACCTAGACATGAAAACATATTTACTTACATTATTTCTCATTCAAAATATGCCCCTCTTTGCTCGGTCCAGTTCTTGGTTCTTTTTTTCTTTTTATTCATAAGCTCTCCCTAAATTATCTTTAATGACCCATAACTTCAAATAAATCTAAATGCCATTACTCTTCAAATATTTGTCTCTTCTCCGCCCTTTCTGACTGACCTTCATTTTCACTGGAATACGGTAAGAGTATAGAAACTACATCTGCTTTGTTTATAATATTTCTAGTGCCCAGAAGAGTACCTAGTGCAGAATTTTTGGTGAGTAAATCTTTGTTGAAAGACAAAGATGATTGTCCTACATGACCATAAAAACAAAATGAAATAAAACAAATCCCCAATTTTTGCTCCAACCAGTCTTTTCTCTTTTTTTTCTCCACTTCAGTAAATCACCAACTACACAACTGCTCAGCCTTGGACTCGTTTTTCTTTCTCTTAATTTTCTTTACCTTGACCCCTGATCCTAGTCCTGGCTATCTTCTCTTTCCTAGAATCCTGCAGTGACCTCCTAATTAATCATTTTGCTTGAACATTCTTCATAAAGCAACCAGAACAATTTTTTAAAGCCAAAATAAAACTATATCCCTCCCCAGCTTGGAACCCTCTAACAGATTTCCCTCATATTTAGAATGAAAACCACACCCCTCCCTGTGCCTCAGGCTCTCTTCCCCAGCCTGGTTCCCTCTGCCTGTGGTTGTCTCACTCTATCTCATTGACCTTGTAGTCCTGCCTTAGGCCTTTGTGCTTGCTTTTCCCTCTGCCTGGAATGCTCTTCTCATATCCTCCAGTATAGATTCCACTTCTTTAAGGAGGCTGTTTCTAATAATCAGATTTAAACTAGCACCATATCCCCCCCAGCCCCAATAAAGTACTTGCCAGTACATTGCCCTGTTGTATTTTCTTCACTGTAGTCAACACCGTTTGAAATCTTCATGAGAGCAGTGGCATTGCATGTCTACTTCTTTGCTATGTCACCTTAGAGTGGTTCCTGAATAGAGTTAGCACTAAGTACCTACTTGCTAAATCATCCTCCAAATAGATATCTGTGCCTGCCTGGTTGTATAAATTCCAGGGGATTTGTCCTAAAAAATAAACCAGAAACTCTCTAATGGGATTGATTGATGGCATGCACTAAAATTACCAGGAAAGAAGGATTAGCCTAGAGTTTTGCTTCTATACCTCATGTTCTAATTATGTCATTAAGAATGAAAGCCTCAGCTGGGTTAGTTCTCTCTGGAAGAATTAGGAATAATGAATGCTTTGTCTGAGCAGGAGTTTGGGATGAAGATGGATACAGTGGAATGGCTGGGAGACTAAGTTAGACCAAAGATATAGATGACGTAAGAAGAGGCAACACCTAGGATGAAATCAGAGACAATACCTGGCATGGATCTAAAATGGTCATTTTCACCAAGGGAGATCTCCTTCCTACTTAGCAGTATGACTAGCTAACATGTCCTTTGAGAGACCTCTAAACACGAAGTCTTAAAGAAACCATGATCATCCAATTCCACTTTATCCAAAAATCTTTTTCCTGAAATGCAAGAGTTTTCCATGTCTTTGATGCCCACAGGCAGATGATAGGCTCTGAACCTTAATCCCTAATATAGCCAAATTCTACATATTCTTTGATTTATTATTTTTAGAGTCATTCATATTTCAAGGCCAGTATCATAAAATGGGTCATTTATTTGATGTTCTGAAATCCACAACTTCAGTTTTCCGAATCCCACTTTATTTTCTAACCTTCAAAGCACCAATTTCTTCTCGAAGATTTCCTTTGTACCTTCAACCAGATGTGATCTTTCTTTTCTCTGAATCTTCGAAGCCCTTCTGAAGTGTTTCTATAAGGCAATTTTATCGTAGCCTTGAATTCTAATACTCTGTGTAATTTTCTTTACCCTCTACCTAACTGATACTGGAATGACAGGGATGCTATTCAAAAACCAAAAGTCAGGGACCAGCATTTAGCGTAATGGCTATGTCACTGGAGTCCCACATAGTCGACCGCGGTTTGAGTCCCGGACCCGGTGGCTTAAACTCACGCCGGGTGCGTGTGCGTGCGTGCCCAGGATCCCGAGAGGAGAATGGAGGAGAAGGGATTGCGGCGTGGCCATACCCCCGGGGGGTGATTTCCTGCTTTCTGTCTCTCTGTCTCTCTCTGTCTGTCTGGCGAGCGCACGCGCCCTATAGCAAAAAATCTCTCAAAAAAAAAAAAAAAAAAAAAAGTCAGCTCTGTGCCATTCACTGGTTAAAATGGAGACAAGAGTTGGTGAAAAAGAAAAGGAATTTATTTAAGCAATGTCAGCACTAGAGAGAGAGTAGACCAGAGTCCATAACTGTCTCTCTGCTGTACTGGACAGCATACAAAACTTATATAGAGTAAGGGGTTAGTGAGGACATATATACAGAACCAAAGTCAAGTTATTCCTTGTCTTGAGGCAGGGTCACAGGGATACCTGAGAGTGTCTGAGGGACAATCATTGCTTGAAGAGCAGTTTTAGTTCCAGATATTCAGGGTGGAATGACTTCAGTTCTCTTTAAAGATGATAAGCAATGATTAGCAAGGCAGCAGAAGCAAAATGGAGTCAAGTAAGATAACTCTTAGGTCCTCTATGAGAAGCAGCTCAGGGCTACGCATGGCTTTGGAATGATAACATCTCAGCCACTTATGTGGGAGGGTGTTAGTGACATGTTTCTCCACCTTGTCTCTATAAACTGGTATCTGTAAAGACTCAGCAAGTTTATCATTAATTTTCACTGCTTAAGAATTAGGTTTGATGTATTATGAGAGAGGTAAAAAGTTTGGTTCTAAAAACTCATTCTGAAGTGAAAGGTTAAGACTGATTTTCCCTATGATTTAATCTACTAAAATGGACTCCAAGACAGTACATATGGAGTCATTTTGATTATCTTATCACTCGTTATATAATTAAATCATAAATCCTTAAAAGCTGAAAATTAGGTCTTAATATTTCTATACCTGCTAAAATACAATCACATACCTTAAGGCATGAATGGATCAGTGTAAAGTTTGGCTTTAAATATTGGGGTTTTCTATTTACTTGATATTTGATCATGAGATTCACTTCTTTAAGCCTACATTTTCTCATTTCTAAAACTGAAATAATGATAGGGAAAATAATAACAATGTCACAGAACTGTCAAAAAGACTAAATGAGATGGTTGTGGTGTGTGTGTGTGTGTGTGTGTGTGTGTGTGTGTGTGGTGAGAGTATAAGAAGTAATGAATATTATTATAAACGTCCAAAGTGTCAGTACCAAGAGAATCAAAGATCTATTTACGATTCTCATATTGAAGATATTCTAAAATATTGACTGTCATGGAGCCAATAAATAAATATAGTTCTAAAAATTCAGGTATGAATTCAATCCTATATCCTTAATTAAGAAAAAGTTAACAGTGGAAACATCACTCGGAGCCTAATAAATAGGA
This sequence comes from Tupaia tana, assembly GCA_026018925.1. Classification (NCBI taxonomy): domain Eukaryota; kingdom Metazoa; phylum Chordata; class Mammalia; order Scandentia; family Tupaiidae; genus Tupaia; species Tupaia tana. The sequence goes on from JAKSZU010000003.1 coordinate 11,355,639, forward strand.
AATTGGATTTCCTAATGGGTAATTTAAAATACTTTGGGAGCATAAATACACCTGGAGCACTCAAGCTATAAGTTGGTGACTCAGAGAACAAGGGCACAGAATCCTGAAATAAGCAACAGCAAATGGCTACTTACGCACTTAAAGAGCAAATTGCAGAAAATAAATTAATTCATTTAAATATGCATGAATCTCCTGAGTGGGGAATATGCTGAAATGGTGCTGAATGATTTTCTTTTGTTATGTGTGTTCAGAAGTATTCATAATGGCTCACACTTTGTGCCTAATACCTTTGAGGAGAGTGAATTCCAGAATCCTTTGCCATTTTAAGTTGCTTTTAGAGTAACAGATTATAAAACACAAAATTCTAGTCAAAGTACACATCAGTCTCATTGATTTGAAAAAGTGGATGGTGAATTTATCAGAGGCTTGATGGGTCCCTAACGGATTGAAAAGTGGTTCTGATTACATTGTTAGAAAAGGACTTCGGAGAGGCATAATTTTGCAGAAACTTTCAGAAGTTAGAAACTGGCCAATTTTTTGCGTAAAATATATGCTAAGATTTAGCCAACCTCTCTGACGCTGGGTGGTACAGTGGTGTAAGTTCTAAGAGTGTAGACTAGCAAGTGTATTTAGAATATCAGAATTAATGATTATTTTCAGTTCTTATCAGATTGTTTAACTTGCATTATGAGAACCCCAGACACTAAGCTCCTGGCATTTTATGTCCTTCCATACTTAAAAAACAAATTTCATGGTTATATATTTGGATAAATAAAGGAAAAGGGGCCAAGGAGAGGAGGCAAAGAAACCAAAAGCAACACAAGCTATCGACAAAAAAATATCCAATTTTTCAAGGAGAGGGATTTGTGGGAATGACTCTTTGCCCTGCACACACTGATTCTCAGGGTAACTTTCCTCTACGGTCACATTTTGGTGTTGATGCCAAGGCAGTGACAGGGAGGTTGGCAGCAAAGCAAGACTTGCTGGAACTGAGGAGCCCTGAACTATGGAAAGGATGAGGCTTAGGAAAGGATTTGGCACCTCTGCTTGAGAACAAAATAATCAAAAGGATTGCCAAGAACCATAAAATGAGGAGGGTAGGGACGTGAACCACAGTGACTTGGTGACTTGATTTTTCTGAACATGGAAAAATATTAAAACTCTTCTAAGTCTGTTAGGATGCCCATGCATTTCTGTGAGTTTCTGTTAGTACAGTAATTTTTATTTTGCCTTAGGGCTATGATAGGATCAAGTCATATAAACTTTTTGTTGTTGTTGTTTTAAGTTTGGAAAAGCACATACTTGTTTATAGAGTGTTTAAGTAAGGGGCAACTTGCATATAAGTGGATACATACCTATAGTTGAGAATGTCTTTTGATGCCAAAGGCTCATTATCTGGAAGCTAATTTTTTCTTTGGGGATATAATGATGTCACATTTGCAAATAACCTTTGAAGGGAAATCTTTTGGAGCAACTATAAGAAATAAGAGAACACTCGAGGAACATGGTGAGCATTTGGAAGAGCGTGTCAGGATAGGTCAAGAGGTACTTCCATAGCTGACTTAAGCACTACAGGTGGTGGAAAGATGATGGGTGCTCAAAACTAGGTGGGATCAGATCACGAAGGACCTGTATGCTGTTAGAGGAGGTCTGGATTTACTCTACAGGCAATGAAGAAAGATTTTACACAGGAGGAGGAAAGAGTCACCTTTGTGTTTTACAAAGATGACTCTAAACACACTATATGGATTGGATTAAACAACTATACATAGAATGTCTTTTTCTCTTTTAAAATCAGACCAGATAGAAAAGTAGAATCTTAAGTCAATTACCAGAATAAACAGTCAAAAGAATTATTTCTCACTTATGCTAAATAATATGATCTAGTGAGCATATTTTTAAAGGCATAGTGGATACCTTAAATACATTATCAGCTTTTTCAGTATGTTACGTTCATCTTTAAAATTCCAGATTCACCTTCCCTGTCTGCTTATGTCTGAAGAATTTACTCTCTTCCAGATTACGATTTGCAGGATTACTTGGGTCTGGCCAACAAAAGCAAAATTGGAAGTCTCTTTTTGTGAGATGTGGAAGGCCTTTATTTCTGTCATTTTTTTTCTAGCCTGTTCTGATAACCCAAAACAATCATTTGTTAAAGATGAAGTGACATAAAGTCAAGATGTGCTCTGAGTTTTCAGACATCTGGAAATCATCAGGATTACACACTCACTAACTACAGACCTACCCTGCTACATTTCACACCACTGGCTACTGTTAACAGAAGAATCAAACTTACTAGTAGAATTCAAATATGACCTACATTAAATGAACAGATTTTCATATGTGCTTATGTTGGTACTAACTGCTCAGTGATGCTTCTTTAAGAGCATATATCCTATAATAAGTTGAAAAGCAGACCCTGTAAGAAACTTCGGTACGAAACACTGTTCCATCCACAATTACATTTCTCATGATTAACTTGCCTTTTAAATAGCTCCGTGTGATGTTTTTCTAATCAGTGCACGAGTCGTCATCAAAACTGGAATTTATAATTCTGAGCCAAAGCAGTTGGAGATCAACCAAATCAGGACCTTTAATAAGGTTTATAAGCAGAAGCCATCAATCATTCATTCCTCTCCCTAGCACTGCATACATTATTGAAACATTTTATCCAAGTTTTTATACTAAAAAGCCTTTTAGGAAATTCGAATGGTATACATATTAGCATGTAGTATTATTTAATCAAAATTTGATTTGTGAGGGCAAATCAGCTAATATATTCATAATTTTAATTCTGCTAACAACTCTGAAATTGGTTGATAATTGCTTTAGAATTAGAGTCTCTAATTTGTACATTGGTAATGTGTTTCCAATCACCAGCCAATGTAATAACAATAATAAATTACATTTTAGTCTTCATGGAGAGCATGATGGACAGCTGACATAGGATATTTCCACCAGAACTGAATATCAAACTTTTTTCCCTGAATATTAAAGCTCTGTGAAGTGTCTGAAGATTTAAGACCATGGTAACACCATGCTGGCAAAGTCCTGTCATCTCAATGGTTTTACCTGAGTCACAACATTGTCCTCACCATTAGCAAAATTTCCTAAGTATGATACCAAACAATAATGTGTTATAAACCACTTAAAAGCCAAAAACTAGATCATTTACATTTACCCATAAATACAGTAAGCATCTCTAATTGACATAATCAGAGAGGTCTCCTGAAGAAATTCTATTATCCTAGGTTATTTCTTTCTTTTCTTTTTTCTTAGGTTTTTGACATAGGGTATGTATGCTGGTTGGAGAGACAGACAGTAAGAGGGAAAGTGAGAAATCACCCCCTGAGGGGGTTGCACACATGACAAACCCATCTCCTCCATTCTCTTCCTGGGATTTGGGGCACTCATGCACACGTGCCTGGCCTGAGTTTTAAGCTGCCAGGTCTGGGACTCAAACCGTGGTCAACTATGTGGGAGTCTGGAACCTTAACCAACACACCACCTTCTGGCTCCACCTAGGATCTTTCTGATGATGGGTTTTGAATCTATACAATAAAGGTAAATTAATTATGTAAACACAAAGGATTTTAAATATTTTCTTAAATCACAGAATCCTTTGCCCAACAAATTTTACCTAGAACCTTACAATATAAACGACAAGTTTAAAATAGTATAATACTAATGCTATCACAGATGAGGGGACTTCAGAAAGTTTGAGTTCAAATGGAATTAAAGTATGAGTTTATTTTGGTGCAAAGAAGTTCCAAATCTGTGCATAGTTTTTTCATGAAATGCAGTTTTCATGAGCTTTTTCAAGACCCCATGTAGAGTTGTCTTGTCACATACAATTTTAAATCACTAAAATAAGTTCATAAAATTGTACATAAATTTCTGACTTTGTGGCCCTACCTTATTCTTCCTGCAAGAAGTAATAACTGATAAGTGAATACTGAGCACTTCCTTATGTGCCAGAAACTCTTTGAGTGCTTTTTCTGAATGCTCTCATGTAATCTATTGTGTCAAGTACTATTGTACAGGTTAAAAATTGCATACAGTATACTAATAGATTACTCTCTGAATATTTATTTGAATCAATACCCAACATTCAAGTTTCAAGTTGTTTTAGATTTTTCAACATCATTAAAAAATCCTTTAAAAAAAAAAAAAGAAAAGAAAAGAAAAAAACTACCTTTGTTGCCCAGGGTCATAAAAGCTGTAAGTAATGAATTGGAATTTTTTTCCCTGGCCATCTGACTTCAAATCCCAAGTATTTACCACTCATATACCACCTCCTACTTAAAAGAAAGATAACCCTTTACCAGTTTTTAACCAGGATCTCAGAATTCACAGGGGCTGCTATGGACAATTTATTTTAATTTTGGTCAGACATAATTTAAGAGAATTTTGAAGAGAATTAGTTGCCTGATAACTTTGTAAAAAAATAGCCCCAAGCCTGGAGGTTTTTGTCTCATTATAGTCTTTGCTACTCCCAGAAGTATTTCTGAAGCAAATGCAGGCATTAGAACTTGGTTCTCAGCCCTGGCTGCACTCTGCAGTCACCTGGGAGTCTATGAAAAATCCTGGTGCCTTGGTGCCACATGCAGTCGATTTAATTGGTCTCAGGGGGCCGGCAGGTGGCATGGTGGTTGAGGTGCTGGACGCCCACATACCGACTGCAGATTGAGTCCTGGACCCGGCAGCTTGCTTTCTCTCTCTCTTTCTATCTCTCTCTGATCAAATTAAAAATAATAATAAAGAACAAAATTAAATAATTATCTTTTTAGAAATTGGTCTCAAGTGTGGCCAAGAGGTTAGTTTTATTTTGTTTTGTTGAAGCTCTCAGGTGTTTCCTGTGCAGCCCAGGTTGGGAAGCGCACTGCAAGTCTGGCTGCCTTTGTGCTGAGGATACACATTTTCTCCCACAGGGCACAGGTGACAGTTGTAACTGGCAGAGTGGGAGAGGCCACAGAAGTTAAGTATTTGTAAGTTTTCTTATAATAGGGCCACTTAGTAATTGCGACACTTCCCTGTCCTCATATCATTCTGCAGAACCCAGTCATGCCCTAGGAATTCTCAAACAGATCCTTGAAAACCATTCTAGTGGGCCTATGTATTGTACGTTTTACGACTCCTGCCCATACCCCGTTTGCGATATGAAAAGCGATAAACTACCAAAGTTCGGGATAGCACTGTTTCGGAACGTAGAACGTAAGACTGAAGTGGACAGATTGTCTAGAAAGGAAGCGGCTGTTAATGTGAATTAACCATGGTGGTAAAAGAAGCCTCCCCCTCAACGGGCTCTCACTATTTCTGTAGTCGTGCCCGTGCTATTTCTGCTCTGTAGCCAGAGGGCATGTCACATGTAAGCTCTTCTGTGATTCGATGGAGCGAAATGATTAGTGTCCAGGGAGGGACTCACGACCCCGGCAAATATAAACAGTAAACATAATAATGATTTACATGCTCTCCCTCAATGACTATTTGCCGAGGCTTGTAGATTGGCTCATTTCCGTTGATTGCATGTGCATGCAATTGTTTCCATCCAAAGTAATTAAATGTATTCGCTTGTTTTCTTTTTTGGAAACAACTTAAAGTAGATTATATGTCATCAAGTGATTTTCATTTCAGAAGACAAATAGTTATTCCCCCCCCTCCCCAAAAAAAGTCCATACGTTTTTCTTCCCCCAGTACAATTTTTGTGTTTTGTGATGATGGTTTAGTTCCCATAAGTCCACTGTGCTGTCTTATTAAGAATGATCTTTTTGTAATTTTTTTTTGAAGTTTTTTCTTTCATGAGCGTGAAGGGTAGAGAGGGAGAAAGAAAAGCAGCCCAGCAGCATCCCACCACGATCACCTCAGATCATGGGCGCGTCACGGCATGTGGAGGTCAACGTGAGAGCGAACCCATGCTCGTCCACGTGGATCCAGCTTCGCTTGAGCCGAACGTTACTGATACACAGCTGTGCTGGTCTGAGGATGCTCTTTTTTTTTTTTTTTTTTACATTTTTTCTTTCTTTTATTCATGATGAATCCTGTGCACGTGCACATGAGAAATGAAAGTGAGAATCAGTGAGAGAGAGAGAGAGAGAGAGAGAGAGAGAGAGAGAGAGAGAGGCATCTTCACAGGATCCCTCATGGCATGCTTGATCCCTTTCCTCTAGCCCATTGGATCCTAGGCACTTGCAAATATGCCCAGAGTGTTTCAGGTTGACCAGGCTGGGGACGCGAACCGTGGTCACTAAGTGGGATCCAGTTCCCCTTGAACAGTGCATTACTACCTCAACACAGAGACGGCCCCCAAGGAATGTTCTTTTTTCAAATTACAAATTAGAATTTATATTATGGCGTACTCCTCTTTCCCCTTTCACACTCAGATTACGATGGTAATTTTTTCTCCATAACTTATCCGGGAGGTATGTTTTCTTTCTTCTGAGGATTGGGTCACAACCTGGATTAACCGAATCCTTGGAAGCATGAAGACAGATACTTGCCTACAGATTGAATTGAGGAAAGTAATACCTTCTGTGCTCAAAGTCTGAGTTTATTTGTACCAGCTGCCTGCAGGGTTCCTTCTAACTGGACGGCACAGAGCAGAATTCTCTTTTGGACAGCTGTGCAACCTCAGTATGTGCAGGCTGTGAATGAGTGTTGAATCAGAGAATTAATAAATAGTCGTAATGTGTCATTTTTTAAGTGAAAATACATCACATGTGATATTAGAGTATTGCAATTATTATGTGCCATGATTCACTGACCTTATAGGATATTTGGAAACTTTAAGGCAAAGCTCTCGGCTGTGCACAGAAACCCGGGACCTAAGTGAGGAGAACCAGGGCACTGCTTGGACTGCTTGCTTGTTGCTTCCGGATCTGGGCTGTTGCCCACCAGAGCTCTGAGACCCTTAGTCCTTGTTGGCCTGCTTCCAATACCTCAGCTCTGAGATAATTGAAACATAAAATAATTGTGTTCAGCCTGAGGAGTTGTGGATCCGAGTGATAGATTGCTTCTTTTCTCTCCTCCTCCAAATTGCCAGTCTGTTTTCTCAACATGCTAGGACCCTTGCTACTCTGGATCTGAAACCTGTGTCTCTGCTTTATGAATTATTCCACACTCTCAATTTCCGTCACTACGGTTCATTTGGCCACGTGGACAGGACGGATGAGTGGCTGCTGAAAGCCACATGCTCTAAGGAAGAGCTAGAGAACAGCCCATCTCTTCCCTGTCAACTTCCCAAAGGAGCTAACGCAGGGGCACTCTCTTTTCCAGGGGCAAGAGAGATTAACAAGCTCCCTGGCCTGGCTGACCTAGTGGTTCTCAGCCACAAGAGCTCAGCAAGACATCACTTCTGTGCAGAACACAGATAGCCAGGAGGGCAAGGACTGCAGGGAACTTGGTGTATTTAGCAGTCTAAGAATATCCTGTCTGCGAAGGCTCATCCTAAATGGCTGTGACGATTAACTGCTAGACTTGCCAACCCAACTTCAGAATGTTCATGGAGGGGTGAGCAGGTGTTGTGGTAGTTAAGGCACTGGACTCCCACATGACCAACCGTAGTTCAAGCCCTGGACTTGGCAGCTTGCTTTCTCCCTTTCCCTCTCTCTCTCTCTCTCTGGTGAGTGCATATGCCATATAGCAAATTAAAATAATAAGTGAAATTAAATAATTTTTTTAAAGTTCATGAAAAATAGAATTAAAGCACAAGTTTATTTTGGTGCCAAAACAAACAAAAAAAGGGAAATCCATACATAATTTTTTTAATCATATATTTTCTACAAACTTTTTGAAGACCCTGGTTGTGTTTCATGATTTAACTGTAGAAAAAGGCCATTCTATTGAATGTGCTCATGTTGAATGTCAGAGAACTGTAACTTGTTTTCTAGGCTAGAACTTTCTCTAGAAAAAGCAAGTGTAATTCAAGTGTATGGGAAGTGTAGTCTGATCCTGTCAACTATTTTGACCTTATGCTTACATTAACCAGATAGAACAGAGAGGACAAGGTCACCTCCTTGGCCTTTTGGTGACGGTACAAGACCTGTGCTTTTCCACCTTCATCCTTTACCTTCAGTGGACATGAAATCTGCCTCCCTCCAGAAATATTGCTTAACTTCCTGGGTTCGGAAATGAAATTCAAATGCTGTGGAAAGCCTTCCTTTGGCTGAATCAGACGCAGAGCCCACAAGAATGACTTATTATGTATCAGCTTATCAATGAAACATTTTCTACTTCAGTAAAAGCCATTACACCACACTTGGCAATAAACTAAAATAGATACCACAGGATAAACAGAATTATTTCAGCAGTTCTGCCTTTGTGGGACTTAATACATTATAAGCAAAGTCTTAATTAAATTACAAATTAGAGAGCTGTGCCCTGCAAGGGTATAAAAAGGTTGCCATTGCAAAGTGATTTCTGCTTTTAGAATGAACGTGTTTTTCATGGAGTCCAGCTTGATTCTTAGCTGAGCCTGGCAGTGATGGCAGGACTTAGGAGCCAACAGTCATTGTTAGACCTGCAGTGCCATCTACAGAGCACACTGAATAATGTTCGAATCCACTCTCTCCTGTGCTTCAAATTATGTAGCCACAAGGGAATTAAGATGTGTTGAGAGTTAGCGTGTAAACATAGCAAGACTTTGTTGCTACATTAAAAAATGATTCTATATTTGCAAAGTGATGTTATCATCCTTAAATCTCTATTAGACTCCTATGGGAATGCAGTATTGTGTTTCTTTCTTTCCTTTTTTTTTTCCCCCAAGTTTTTTCATAAGTGTGTGCACTCACAAAAGAAACAGACACAGAAAAAGGGAAAATGAGAAATAACCCCCTCGATCGAATAGCCACACCACAATCCTTTCTCCTCCACTCCCATCTTGGGATTTGGTGCATGCATGCACGTGCATTCAGCATGATTTTCAAGCCTCCAGGTCTGGGACTTGAACCATGGTATGTCACATGGAAATCCAGCACCTTAACCACCACATAACCTGCTGGCCCATCATTTTGTTTTTATTTAACTGATGAAATGGTTAGCCTATTTGTTTTAAGCTTGCTGTTTTAAAGCATGCTAATTATCCTGACCAGACAGTGTTGGACTGTATTAGTCTTACTATTTACTTCTTATCTCTATTGCTTATATATGTCTCTACCTGTCAGGACACAATCACCATAAGGAAAAGATTTTTATCTTTTTTTTTTTCTCCCATTGATTTGTCCCAAGTACCTAGAGTAATGTCAGGCACAAAAGCAGGTCCTTAAATATTTGTTATGTGGATAAGTAAATCTCACTGTACTTTGCTAGTAAGAAGAGCAAATGTGAAAAACAGTCAGTCACTGTCCTTGAATCTTAAGTTCTTGTTTTAAAATGGGGGTGTCAATACCTGTGCCCCCTTATCTTTTGTTGTTATAAAAATGAAATGGGACAATGGCAAAATGCTATGAACTGTAAGCACTATAAAATGTAGGCTTTTTTATGTGTCTTTTTTTCTATAGTAGAACTTCAGAAATGTAGAAAATGTAACCCATAATTTCTTGGGGTATTTTTAAAAATGTACATATCTAAGTCATCACTGAGATAGGCTGGGACCTGGCAATCTTCATTTTTCTTAAAAATCTGAAATGATCCTGAAGCACATTAAAATTTGAGGACTTTCAGCTTCAAAAAAAAAAAAAGGATGAAATCAAATTCAACCTGAAATGAGTTATTCCTTTAAATTGCCCCTCTCCCCAATTATTTTCTCATAGGATGTATTTCTTTCTCATAGTAGATACATAAAATTTTTATTTGATTTTGATAAAATCAAAATATTTGATAAAATTCAAAAATTTGAATTTGATAAAATCAAAATTTTATTTGATTTTTTTGTAATAATTGATCTGTTGTTATATAGCTTATGGTATAGAGTACCATTTAACTTTTATAAAAATCTAGAGGAACCAGCAGATTGCATCGTGGTTAAGGTGCTGGACTTCCATATAGCTGACCACGGTTCTAGTTCTGGACCTGGTGGTTTGAAAGTCATGCTGGGCATTTGTGCTTATGTGCCCCAAATCCCAGAAGGATAATGGAAGGAAAGGGATTGTGGCATGGCCATCCTCCCTGGGTGGAGATTTCTCATTTTTCCTTTCTCCAACAAGTGCATGCACCCTATGGAAAACTCCCCCCCCCCGAAAAAAAAATTTAGAATAGAAAGATCTTGACATATATAAGTTAAAATTCCCTGAGTATATCAAAATTATGTAGTTTTTCACAAAGAAGTGTACAAATAGTGTATCAAGTTAAGAAAGAAGCAAAGGAAAAAAAACCTCCAAGTTTAAGACTGACTTTAGTTTCACTGAAGAAATGCCTCTTGTTCATTTTTGTGCCGTAATGGTGTACAGCTCAAAATGTGCTTTGGCATATTATAAAAATAGTGATTTTTTTAGCACTGAGGTTATTTCTTTGCTGTCTTCTTTCCTTAAGCCTTTTCTGAGAAATCAATGGAGAAAGACCATATCTCTAAGATGGCCAGAGTTGCACTAACCCATGTTAGAACTAAAACATTGTTTGTGTGATAATAATTGTATAACAGTATGTAAGTATCTCTTTGGCCAGTTAAACATATTTTTTTCATGTTTTATTTGGTTTTGTCTTTTTTTTATATAGGAAATATGTTTTTTATTCATCTCAATTCAAAAATACTTGTTCTTTACCAGGGCTGATCTATTGCTTTTGGTCTCTCTAGAGATATTAAATACATTAAAATTATGAACAATTTTGTTTAATGGTAACATAGAAACTTCTGTATAATAAGCAAGACAGGAATTCTAATGATGAAAACAAAAGCTCCAGAACTTGCCAGTAAAACAAAGAAAGCATTTCTGATGACCAGTGTAGAAGTCCAAGGATAAAACCTAACAGAGCACATGCCAAAAAATGGGATCAGGAAATTGTAAATCTCCCGTCACTCTGAGTATGCTCTGTGATGGTGCAAAACAAGTCCTGTGACCGAGGCTTAGTGATCTGGCTGTTTCTGTCCAGAAAGGTGTCCTTTGGGGTATGGAACTCAAGGTACCTAAGTGCCCCAAAGTCAATTGGTTTTCATCTTCTTTCTTTCACACACAGTTGTAACTGGAGGCTTTAAGGAGAAGGTAGATGTAGGAGGTATTTAACTTTGACTTTTAAGCAGATGTAACACCAGCTCTTCATCCTCTGCTAAGGACAGGCCTGTATCCAAAGGCTCTAGGCTTTCCCACTTGGCCTGCTTTCTATTACGACTTGCTGGTCCCACGTCTTCCACTTCGCTGTTATTTCTTTTCCTCATTCCCTGCTTCTTCTTGATATCACTTATTTTATTTTCCATATCTTCACTAGCTGATCCTTCAGAGCTTCTGTACTTATCTGGATCTGGAAGTGTGCTTGGATCAAATCCACCATCATCATCATCACTCCAGTCCAGAAAGGCTTCCTCTTCATCTTTGGTCTTTGCTGCCTCTGATTGGCTTCTCTCTTGGCCTCCCTTTCTTTCAATCTTTTCTCCCGATGCTTTGCCTTAATTTTCTTCCTATATTCTTCTTTGTCAAATTTGTCCTCTTCCTGAAGCCTTTCCTTTGCTTTATTTAAGTTGATACTACCAGTGTCATCATCTTCTGTATCATTCATGATGGATTTCTGCATTTGTGGGCACAGCTGAACCAACTCCCCTTCATCAGTGAATGTTATTTTCTTATTCACTTTAAAATTTCTCTTCATTATGTTTTTTGCTTCTGCAACTTTGGTCACTTTTTTCTTGACACTGGGTTTAGAAGTTTCTTTCTTCTTCACTCCATGGGCCCAGAGCTCTGACTTGTCCGTTTTGTCTTGAGGATAGTGCCTGTGAACTAAGTCAACTTCTCTCTCTAGCATCTGCTTTATAATGTGAATGAACAGATAAGTATGAATACTTTGGATCATGGATTAAAGTGGAATTTGGAATCAGAGAAGTGTTAGCTGCAAATTCTGACTATCATTGGCCCTCCTCCAAGTCACTATCTAAGTATAATAACCATATATCTACACATGCACACATTTAGTGTGTGTGTACCTAGTGTGTTGTGCTATCACTGTCAATGATAAACCAAATTAAAGAAGTCAAGGGCTTACATGACATATTTGAGGAAGGGAGAAATAATTCGCCAAGCATAACAGGAGTATAATAAATAATCAAGATAGACAGTATGATAAGTACTGTGTAGAAAATTAAAAACATACAGAGTAATCGAGAAAGATCACATTAATAATGTTTCCACGGATGGTCCCTCCAGGAGGTAAGATCCAAAGACAGAAAGGTGAGAGAGAAGCTCCCCATGAAGAGACTGAGGGAAGAGAATCTGGACAGAGGGGAGGCAAATGCAAGGCCTTGGCATTTCTGAACAACAGAAAAGAGGCCTGGGACAGAGGACAGTGACTGAACCGGACATCGATATTAGGGAAGAGGGAGGCAGCTGGGAAACATTGTAGGTCAGGGAAAAATGTGTGTGTTTTATTCTATTCTAAGAGCATTAGAGAACCATTAAGGGTTTTAACCAGGAAATGATTCTTGATTTACACTTGTAAAAGATTAATCAGAAAGAGATATCTGAGTAATTGTACCTCAAAAATATATCTTGAATCTCCCCTCATCTCCAATTCTAATATTCTTGCTCTATTTGAGTCTCTTATCTCTAATCCTATCTACGAATTGGCCCCCTTCAAATATTCTTTACAAATCTACCAACCTATCCAAAACATCCAACTACCCTCATACTTAGTGTATTCATGCTGGGAAGATTCATTTTGTAGGCTTTGGAGCTGTACAATGATTAAATGTAAAAGAATGAGAAAGAGAGAGAGAGAGAGCAATAGATGGAGATGCCCATTACCTGCATACAAGATGGAGTCCTAGAGGCTCTACTCTGTTATTTAGTACCCATTCCTTGCTCACTGGGGCCTTGTGCTTTTCATTTTGCAGCAGCAGACCAATTTCAGATCCCTGCCCTTCCCACACAGTCCCACTTCCATGTCAGAACCTTTGCTCTTCTACCTGCCAGTAGGCTCTCCTTTATCAGCAACAATGCAATTTTTAAAGAGCCTTTCCCTCTTGCACTCCTGCCACTACCACCACAATTCAGAACCAAGGGCACCATATGTGTAGTTAATCTCCTTGCCTGTTCATGAGTTTCCCTGACAATATGCAGAGCAAGGTGCCTAGGCGCCAAGCAGCCTTCAGTAAATGCTGGATAGACATTTCAGATAAAGGGAGCTGTGTGGGCTACGGAGATAATGTTGACCAGGTGCCCAGCTCACAGTGACACCCTCTTAGCAGACAGAGGGTGCAAACGAGGTCACCACTCAACTCATTCTCATTCCTCTCCCCTCCCCCTGGTCTGTCTGGCAATCTTTTGTTCCTTCTTATCACATGCACTCACTTGGGCACTCAGCTCTTAGGCCCCGCGAAAAGATGGCAAATCCTGGATCTATCTCCAGAGAGCTTGGGATCTAGTAGAGGAGCTAATTTTAAAAGAATGAGGAACGATACAAATGCAGGATGAAGTGATAAATTAGGTTATGGGTAGGAAGAGCTGAAGTTTTGAACTGGAAGTCTCACTTCATTTGTTTCTTAGAAAAGAGGGCTGGAGAAAAATCTTGTATTACTAAGCCTTCATTACTTTTCCAAAATATCCTGCAGCATGCGTACTAATGTATTATGACATTCTCATGAATAACTCTAATGTCACAGCTCGAAATATGTGAACAAAGAGTATTTTTTCAAATTTCTCTGTGTACTTCATTTTGTATGTTATCTCTAAGAAATGATATATATACAGTTAGATGTATTTATAGAATCAATAGATCATAAATCTCATCACTCATGTAAATAGTCATACTTAACTGCTGAGGAACGTATCAGCCCATTTTTATTACTGTGAAATAGCTTTGAATTTATTCTAGTGTCATAGTATACCTATGTTCAAAGCATTTTAAAGTTTGTAAATGTAAAGTTCTTGTAAAAATTAATTTTAAAACTTACAACAGTAAAATCCATTCAAGTTAGATGTGACACCGACATTTGTGCTGTATCGTAATCGGCTTTAATATTATCACCTGTTCATGATTTAGTTTCCCAACAATCTAAAAACATCAAATTGCTAAATGTTCCACAAGAGTTTATTTCTCTCTCAAATAATTTTTTAAAAATCTAAATTCTGGGCCAGCAGGTGCCGTGGAGATTAAGGCAGCTGGATTTCACATGGCTGATTCTGCCATTGGAGTCACAGATCCAGTGGCTTGAAAATAGCACCACGCTAGGGACCAGCAGTTGGTGTAATGGCTGTCGCTGAACTCCCATGTAGTCAACTGTAGTTCGAGTCCTGGACCTGATGGCTTGGACTCAAACTGGGCCAGTGTGTGTGCATGCCCAAGATCCCGAGAGGAGCATGGAGGAGGGGGGATTGTGGTATGACCATCCCCCCTGGGGATGATTTCTCGCTTTCTGTCTCTTTCACACACACCCTGTAACAAAAACCTCTCAAAAAAAAAAAAAAAAAGAAAGAAAGTAAAAAACAAACAAAAATCCACAAAGAAAATAACACCAAGCTCATGTGTGTGCGTGCCCAAAACCCTGAAAGAAAAATGGAGAAGGGATTGTGGTTTGGCCATCCCTCTGGGGGCCAATTTCTCACTCCACCCCCTCTTTTTCTCTCTCTGATGAGTGCACATACCCTATAGCAAAATCTCAAACAAACAAAAAGGCTCTAAGCAGGACCAGCAGTTAGCATAATGGCTATATCACTGGACTCCCACATAGTAGACCGCAGTTCGAGTCCCAGACCCGGTGGCTTAAACTCACGCTGGGTGTGTGTGTGTGTGCCCCCAAGATCCCGAGAGGAGAATGGAGGAGAAGGGATTGTGGCGTGGCCATCCCCCCTGGAGGGGTGATTTCTCGCTTTCTGTCTCTATGTCTCTCTCTGTCTTTCTGGCAAGCGCACGCGCCCTATAGCAAAAACCTCTCCAAAAAAAGAAAAAAAAAGGCTCTAAGGAACATCAACTTAAATATTATATTATTCAAGTCTAAAAGCCTTGCTGATGTATATACTGTTTGATCTGAAGAAGCTCGTAGTCACTTGGGAGAGCCAAGATCTCTTACATATGTGGAAATGGCAGTTTGTAGTAAAACACTGTGTTATGTATTCCAGAAAATATACAACAAAAAGTATAGCAGGAAAAATCACCATCATGCTCTGGGAAGGCCTCAGAATTCAGGTTAGAGTTGAGCTGAGCCTCAAAAATTGAGTCAAATAAATGAGTAGGTAAGAGAAGAAAGAGAGGTAAGAGAGAAAGAGAGAGTCTAGATACAGATGTGGAGGCAGGAATGAGCATGCTGGCGCTGAGCAACCCGCTTCTCCTTCCACTTAAAATATTCTGGAACCAAGTATCATATTATTCAGACTAAAGATAGGTCTGCCGTCCACAAGGGATGCCAGTTTTTATGCCTTCACAGCTCTGAGGAGTGCAGAGGGCTCAGCATCCTTTGTAGGGTAGAACACATCTGATGTGGAACAAGACAGAGTTGGAGGTAGCAACTTGGAAATGACACTTTTCGGTCTTGGGACCAAGTTGTGGAAGATGCTCACAACTGGGATTCAAACAGCAACTAATCCTTTTACCTGAAGAAAAAAATAAAACAAAGGCTATTACATCCATTTGGGATAACTTGGCAGTTGATATATTTTTGTCTCCCTTTGCCTCCTCTCCAAGCAATTTCTCAGTTTAAAGTTGTAGCAAATATCGCTGATCCAGACCCATACCAGCGGTTAAGAGAGGCACATCCCACATGGCTAAGCACTGTTTGAATTCCAGGATCAGTGGCTTGAAAAACACACCAAGTGCATATATGTGCATGCTCACAATCTCAAACTGGTGGAGAAATAGAAAAGGGATTGCACCATGACCATTCCCCTAGAGGAGCAGGGGTGCTTTCTCCTCTCTTTCTGTCTCCCTGGAGAGCACATATACCCATTGACAATTAAAATATCTAAAATAGAAATGTGCAAGTAAGCAGCGTAATAAGATGTTAAATCCCATGCAATTATATTTGCAGTGACACAACATTAGCACCATTCAGTAGGAAGGCCAGCCTAGGCAATGTGGCTTCACTTCACTAGCGACGTCCTCCTTGCTTTCTCCAGTGTTCAAACCTGATTTCATTGAAGTATGCGGTGTTACCTTTTCCAGGATCTTATCCTTTAGCAACAAAATAATTTTACTGTCACCTGGGTGCTATTTATTTAAATATTTCTTTTCAAACTATAATAAATTGTGTTGTACATAAATATTCAGATACAGGGACCAGCAGATGGTGTAATGGCTATGTCACTGGACTCCCATGTAGTTGACCACGTTCCAGTCCCAGTGGCTTAAACTCACTCCCGGCGTGTGTGCATGCATGCCCAAGATCCCAAGAGGAGAATGGAGGAGAAAGGATTGCGATATGGCCATCCCCCTTGGGGGCTGATTTCTCACTTTCTGTCTCTCTGTCTCTCTCTGTTTTTCTGGCAAGCTCACACACCCTATAGCAAAAACCTCTCCAAAAAAAAAGAAACAAATATTCAGTTACAAATTTGTCATTCTATTTTTGAACAAATGGAAAGTGAAAAGAAGCAGCTTTACCAAATGTACAATAAATGACTATCTATTCCTAAGCATTATTTACTCCTCATATGCACACCATGGAATATCTATTATCATTTCCAAATTTAAGACAGGAAAACAGGAATTTAGAGAGGTTAAGATCTTTATGTTATGTACAGTAGAAAGTATATAACCAGGATGTAACAAAAGGTAAACTGAATTCAATTCAGGGTATGTCCAACCAGGGAGGTATGATTCTAAGCCCCTTCCCCATACACCTGCACACACACCCATGTAGCCATGCCTACCTTTAAAAGGAGGGACATGAGACATTTCCAGATAGAGGAAAAAGGAAGGCCATTCATTTCCTTTGAGCTCTGGTCTTTTGTGCTTTTAGTGTGATGCTCATCTCCACAAATGTGTCATAGATAAAGTGAGTATGTAGAAACATCAAAGCTAATTGTAATCACATGAAGAACCTACTGTAGAAACCACTAAGATAAAGCCTGGTAGGAGACACACACACACACACACACACACACACACACACACACACAGGAATAGGAAGGTGATTGCTGAGAAGCATGTCAAGAGGAGGAAGGAAGATGAATGGAAGTGCAAGCGGCGTTGCATAATTACGCATTTTATATGGTTATATAAATAAGAAGAGAATATGCTTAGAACTACAATCCCAGGAGTGAGCAGCCTAAAGGACGTGTGCCTTCGCTGGTCTGAAGAAATGTGGCATGTGATTACCTGCGTGCTCTCACTGACGTACGTAGTCTATCCTCTTCTACCCCTCTGGACATGCTGTGTGAGGAATTGTTCATTGCAATAAAACATGACTAGGGTAGGCATACATATTTGATCGTGTTAGAAAATTTCTATGTATATAGAGAATATTTATGTATAACACAATGTTTCTGTGTTAAGCTGATTTCCAATTGTTCGTGGGTGGTAGTTATTGCAGGCTGTGATTAGATAAATGGATGCAAGTGGTAATTGTAACTGATGAATGATTGATGATGGGTTTGTGCGTGTTTCATTCTGCGCCCCTGGAAACAACCTCTGGCCTACTAGAAATGTAACCTCTAACCAGACGATGATGATCAGTCTAAAACATAGGCTCTAGCTTGTTTAATCGGGTGCTTAGCTGCGGGTCGGGGACACAACGTATCTTAGGAAGACTGCGGCCATCTTCACTGGCCTCTGTCTTCTTCCAATTTCTTTTCATGTTAGGTGTCAGATCGGTGAGTATAGTCTCTCACCATGAGGATTTAGAGGGCCTCGTCAAGTACTTCATTGTTGATTTCTGAATAAAAGTGCTCATGGTAGAAAGCTAGGGGCCAATAGGTGGCATGGTGGTTAAGGAGCTGTATATACTCCCACAAGGTTGACTGAAGTTCCAGTCCTGAATTTGGTAGCTTGATAAATCACACCAGGTGCGTGTGTGCATGCCCACTCAAAATCTCAAGAGGAGAATGTAGAAGGGGTTGAAGCATGGCCATCCCCCAGGAGGGTGATTTCTCACTTTCCCCCTCTCTGTCTCTTTTTCTATCCAGTGAGCTCATGTGTCCTATGACAAAAACAAGCTAAAAAAAATATTAGTTAAAAAAGCTATGGATCCTGCAAGTGGGTTTGGAGCCTGTGCCTTTGGGTTGAGGATCACTGGCCTCCATTTAAAACAATACTACAGGGACCAGCAGTTAGTGTAATGGCTATGTCGCTGGACTCCCACGTAGTTGACCGCGGTTCGCGTCCCAGACCCGGTGGCTTAAAACTCACGCGGGGCGCATGTGTGTGCGTGCCCAAGATCCTGAGAGGAGAATGGAGGAGAAGGGATTGCGGCATGGCCATCCCCCCTGGGGGGTGATTTCTCACTTTCTGTCTCTCTGTCTCTCTCTCTCTGGCGAGCACAGGCGCCCTATAGCAAAAACCTCTCCAAACAAAAAAACAATACTACAGTGGTGCTGCATTTTCTAATGTTTTATACCGGGCTCAATACATTATCTCGTGCTCTTCAGACAACATGGTTTCTCAGCATTTCTCTACAGTTGTGTGTTTGTGTATTTGGGGAGGGAAGACATTTTGATCATGTTTATTGACTATATTTGACTCCCTGAAGAAAAGACATAAACAATATATTTATTAATGGAAAAAACAGAAGTCTAAATAGGAAATAAATCTTCTGCCATGCAGACAATGCATCAGAAATTTCATAAATAGTATTTGGGACTTTTTTCCTTTCTTTTTTGAATCCAAGGATCTTAACCCTACCTGGCTCATCTTTTTGAACTTCAGTCCTTCTTTGGAGATTATAGCTAATATGAGGTTGTCCAGAAGACAAACATGAACATGATGAAAAACTACTTAAAATTTAGATGCTGAGAAACTGCTTTTGGTTAGACTTGATAAAGGCCGAATCTATAGGCTTGAGGTTTTTTTTTTTTTTTTTTTTTTTTAGAGGTTTTAGCTATAGGGCATGTGCGCTCACCAGACAGAGAGAGACAGAGAGACAGAAAGCGAGGAATCACCCCCCCAGGGGGGATGGCCACGCCGCAATCCCTTCTCCTCCATTCTCCTCTCGGGATCTTGGGCACGCACACACACGCGCCCGGCATGAGTTTAAGCCACCAGGTCCGGGACGCGAACCGCAGTCGACTACGTGGGAGTCCAGCGACATAGACATTACACTACCTGCTGGTCCCTAGGCTTGGGTTTATATTCTGTTCCACAAGAGATCTACCACTGTAGTTGAAGTTTGATGAGAAAACATTATATTGGGTTGTCAGAAAAGTCATGATATGTTATTCTATGTTTTTCTAGCTAAAAATGTGTCATGACTTTTCTGACGACCCAATAAAATTTTTTTTAAAAAATGCATGTAGAGCTATTGTGTACATAGCAAAAAGTAGAAAAGTGATGACTCTCCAAACCATGAAAGGCAGGTAAAGCCCCAGTGACCTAAATTAGAGGCTTGATTTTCAATGTTTTATGTGAGTACAAAGGGACACAGATAGGTAGCTGTTTCATGTAAAGACCCTTGTAACCTGAGTGAATGTTTCAAATAACCCACTCATTACTCAAAGATCTTTGTGAGATGCTATTCACACTTTTTTTTAAAGTTTGTTTTTACCCCTTTTAATTTAAATGTGAAGAAAGACCAGGGTCAGATTTCTGTTGTCCCTTAAATCAGAGTGTTAGAATTGTCTGAACTGCAGTTAGCGTAAAGGCTATGTCGCTGGACTCCCATGTAGTTGATAGCGGTTCGCGTCCCGGACCCGGTGGGTTAAAGCTCACGCCGGGCGCGTGTGCGTGAGTGCCCAAGATCCCAAGAGGAGAATGGAGGAGAAGGGATTGTGGTGTGGCCATCCCCCCTGGGGGTTGATTTCTCACTTTCTGTCTCTCTGTCTCTGTCTGTCTGGCGAGCGCACGCACCCTATATCAAAAACCTCTCAAAAAAAAAAAAAGAAGTAACAGAACTGCCAGAACTGCTTAGTCAGCAGTGTCAGCATATGTACAAGGGTCCTTGGGTACAGCCATCTGCAGAGAATGACCTGACAATTATTTTTGCATGGTTTGCAAATCTGACTTGGGAAGGATAATAAAAAATACAGAAACCCAAAATATATAAACAAATTGGAAACCAAGTGCTGTTTTGTTTTGACACTAAGAAAGATATTGATTTACCGGATTTAATTTTGTGTAGTTTCTGTCAAATCTATATGTATATCATGCTAGAGCTTCATATTGCTCAATTTTTTCCCTTCCTTATTCTAAAGCTATTCTAGCAAAATTTACAACTCTAATCAGGTTCTAGAAATAAAGGGCATTTTCTGTCTTCTTCTCTTCCTTTCAGTATTAAACCATTTAAAAAGTGGAGTGAGCAATAAATCTACATATCTCATATTTTTTTCACACACTACTTACTACATGTCTATTTCTCTCCCTCTACTACCCTTTTCATTTCTTTAACTTTTTTAGCTTTAGCTTATAATTTCTTCATATAAAAGTATGCATAGCTTTATTGATATGCTAACTGTAGCAAACAATGTCATTAGTTTGAAAACATTGTGAAAAAAATCACCCTGTAGTCTTGAAAACTACTTAAAATGGTGAGCAGTGCTCATGGAAAACCATGTTCCATGATCTCTCAGAGTTAGTTCTTCTGGATACTAAAAGGAGAGAGGATGAGAAATATTCTTTTTTTAAAAAAAGGATTTATTTAGTTTTATTTATTTATTCTTTTTTTTTTAATTTGACCAGAAAGAGAGAGAGAGAAAGAGGAAAAGTGAGAAAGCAAGCCACCAGGTCCAGGACTTGAACTGTGGTTGGCCATGTGGGTGTGTCCAGTGCCTTAACCATACCACCTGCTGGCTCAAGAAATATTCTTTCTCCTAGGTCATGGACTTTCTTCCTGAAATTTCAAAAAAAAAATTTTTTGCAGATACCAGTAACTATGCATTTTCATTGTTGTGGTGCCTATTCTGGTAACCTGATCAGCATTCATTCAGCGCAGGTCCCCTAGTCTAGCATCTGGTTTTTAATCTAGCTGTGATTGTTTCCCCACTCAGGTCTGGAAGCATAATGAAGCACTTAATAAATTAGCTTCCATGCATACAGGCCTGTTTTTTAAAAAATATAATCCTTTTTTCTACAAAACAAACCTACGCACATTCTCCTATGGCATCCCCAGCCCCAACAGGCTTCTCACGGTGACAGATAGGAGAGGGGAGCCAACAGACTCCTGTAAACAGGAGCATTATAATAAGTGGTTTTTTAAGTCTTCATCTATTTGAGCCTATCCTAGGAATAAAAATGCAGTGACTGCAACCTCATTCTTTCAACGATTGTTCTAAAGAATTAAGAAATATGTCTATCAAAGGATCATTAGGAAGATTAACTTTCAACGTAAAATAAATGAAGTCTGACTATGAGAAGGATACAGAGACAGTAAGAGGCTGAAGGGAAACTGAACAGGGAAGGAAAGTCTTCCCTTTGCATTAGGTTCTTCTTTAGTCCTCTGCTTTCTCTGTGTTCCTTTGAATTTTAAACGTGTTTGAATTCTCTCTTTACTGCTGTTTGCAGCCATACATTGATCTAGAAGAAGCAAGTAGGGCAGTTAAATCTCATGCTAAATCGGAACTGCTTCTGGATTGATGGGTAGGAATGGTGCCGTGGCTGCAGAGGAAGGGACCGTGCTTTATTTCTTATTGACCAGAAGTGCGTCCGTCCGATTAGTCTGTGCCAGGTACAGAAACAGCAGGTGCACATTGTTGAAGGATGTAGCAGCTGAGGTTCTGTGCTTCTCGGAAGCACAGGAAGACTGCTGCCCAGATTCATCAACACGGAACTGTCGATTCTTTTCCAGCTCTACCATTAGAGAGTCACTCATTCTGACATTTCAGTTCAGGTCAGTTAACAAATGTATTTTGAATCCAATCCTTATGCACAGCGTTGAGAGTTGTAAAGGATTCAAAAACTAATCAATATGGAACTATCCAGGAAGTTGCAATACAGACTGTGGACATTTTTGTGTGTAAGAATGTATATGGTATGATGTCTTAGTTCACACATAAAATATAAACTAAAACCAAACAAGTAGATAGACAACACTAATGCAGAAATGTTAGTCATCTTCAAAGTACCAACAGGAACAAAGCTGTGGTTGAAATTTTATTATGCAAAAGTTGACTTGAAGATAAACTGTACCAACAGATATGAATGAGGACTGTGTAATATTAGAGGGCATAATTGGTATGTAAGTTTGTGTAGACAAATTCTATTGTACCAAATTCATAAAGCATAAATTACAAGACAGTCTAAAAGGAGGAAAAAAAACCCTGACAAATACAGTAGTGATTGTAGGCTTTCATTAACATCCGTCACCCCATAACAGATTAAGGAAAGTAAGCAAAAAGGTGTAAAAGACCTGAATTATAATCACTAAGGATTATATACAATATAGACAAATGTATACACATATGCATGTTTATGTGTATATGTGTATAAATGAAATAGAAACCCTACATACATATGCATGATTAAAATCTGTATAAGAGAAACTAAACCACTTTTTAAAATATCCTTAGACTCTAAAAAAACTTACTATTAAGTGACAAAAAATTTACTTTCTCCCCTGAAATAGAGATAACACATTCCACATTCTGACCCAGTGCAATAAAACAATTATAATAATTGTCACTAACAGTCTAAGAAATAATAATTTGCCCTTAAGCAATTCTTAAATAAAAAGGCATATCGATACACAATAAGAATTGAAAAAAAAAATCCCTGTATGTCACAGGATATAATAAAATTTATGTAGGAAAATATATAACTTTTGTATTTATGTTCTAAAAAAATGAAATGAAATGAATCCACTTTTAACTCAAGAAGCCATAAATGGAATAATACAGTAAACATAAGTTAAATGAAGGCAATATATAAAAGGAAAAAATTAAAAGCAACCAAAAAACTAAATAGTTCTTTTTTTTTTTTTTTGGAGAGGATTTTGCTATAGGGCACGTGCGCTCATGAGACAGACAGAAAGAGACAGAAAGCAAGAAATCACCCCCCAGGGGGTATGGCCACGCCACAATCCCTTCTCCTCCATTCTCCTCTCGGGATCTTGGGCACGCACGCACACGCACCCGGCGTAAGTTTAAGCCACCGGGTCCGGGACACGAACCGCGGTCGACTACGTGGGAGTCCAGCGACATAGCCATTACGCTAACTGCTGGTTCCCTCCTTTCTTATTTTTTGAAAGGACACTATCTAGTGCTTTCTGTAATTAAGAACTATTTAGTTTTTTGATGGGACCAGCAGTTAGCATAATGGCTATGTCGCTGGACTCCCACGTAGTCGACCCTGGTTCGCATCCCGGACCCGGTGGCTTAGAACTCACGCCAGGCGCGTGTGTGTGCGTGCCCAAGATCCCGAGAGGAGAATGGAGGAGAAGGGATTGCAGCGTGACCATCCCCCCTGTGGGGTGATTTCTCGCTTTCTGTCTCTATGTCTCTCTCTGTCTGGCAAGCGCACGCGCCCTATATCGAAAAAACCTCTCAAAAAAAAAAAAAAGAAATAAGAAAGGAGAAATCATAAAAACAGTAAAACTATAAATGAAAAAAGAAAAACCAACAACATCACAAAAGGGATTACCCTAATGATAACAGTAACTTGCAGTTGTCTGACAGATATATTTGAAGCTATAGGCATTTCAGCAAAAATATCATACCATTTAATAGACTCAGATTTGTGGAATTAACTGAGTCACTTAATGAGAGCAGAATCCAGGAGAAGAGTAAAACATCTACATTCTTAGAGATTCCAAATATTCCCCAAAGTATAGAACACTGTGTTTATAAATAGCCAATTAGATTAAAAATATTAGTGTACTTTTCCCTCTTGAAAGGACTGTATCATGTTGAAGAAGAAAGTTGTTCATTGAGGAACATTTTTCATATGGAAAATGAATTTTAAAACCAAGTATAAAATTGTATGTGCTGTGACTGAACCATGTTGAAAACCATAATCACTTATAGGCAGGAAGATTGAACATGGAAAAATATATTCATTAAAGTAATAAGAGGATGGGTAGGGGCAGCCGGTAGCTTGGTGTTTAAGTATGCTGGATCCCACATAGCAGGCTGCACAGTTTGAGTCCTGGGCCCTGCTGCTTGAGAAACATTCTGGGTGCATGTACATGTATACCCAACATCCTGAAAGGAGAATGAAGGAAAAGTGACTGTGGTGCGACCATCCCTGCTGAGGGTACTTTCTGACCACCACCACCACCCCTCACCCTGCAAGTCCTATAGCAACTTAAAAAATGATGGGTATTTTTTTATTATTATTTTCCATCCTTTTCAGAATACTGCGTGTATACCAATACCAATACAGAAAAACATAAGGTGTCTCCTGCACATGAGCCCAATTTTTTACCTGTTCTACTGGTCTTCTAGTAAAGGGACAAGTACATCCTGCCTATCATTACCAGATTGTGGATGTCAGATGTTGCCAAATTCCTTCTCCATAAGCCATCTAAAATGAACCATTTTCTTAGTTGATAGATACTCTTTAGTTGTTACACTTTAAACATCAACTATTACAACAGTTCTTAGCCCCTTAAGGAAACAATTAGGTAAGAAATCTGCAACACAAATTCAGCACGTACATCTCGTGGTAAACTAAAACATTTTTCCCAGTAAATTAACAGACTCAATCCAGTGGACTAATTTAACATTGCTTATTGAATTAATTCACTGAAGTAGAATACATCAAGAGAGCACTGTAGGTATTCCACTGGACACCATTAATGTAGGGAATGATTCTGACTTTGGACCTGCAAGGGAATTATTGGGGTGTCTGTCAGCTAGTTGAGTCATTTAGGCATATATAGAAAGGAGGCAAACTTTCTATCATGCATATAAGAGTCTCAGCCTTTGCAGTACATAAAGCAATTTATTTTGAAGCTGGCAATGAAATTGCTCATTTTAAAACATCATGGGAATTTTTTGAGGTTGATGGTGGCACCATATGTCAAAAGATACTATGGAAAACTTTCCCTATATGTTTTTGTGAGCTGAACTTGACTACTTTATGATAGAAAAGAGGAAGATATATATTGAGTGGATTATTACAATTGGTGGTCTTATGAATACTTTGACAATCTTGGATAGAGTACTTTTAGAATTGTTTATGTATCATTAAAAGTTATATGTCCTATCAAGAACCAGATGAGTTGATGACAACTTATATCAAATATGACCTACTTTGCATATATGTAAATATTTCAAATACTGATTCATGTGGAAAAGTACAGAGTTTTGTGTACTTGAATTTATATTAGTGATTACCACTGTCTCTACATCAGAATAAAATATTATAGCACTTGGCTTAAAGAAACACTTAACATACCATTCTGTTACTTTATTTTTATTTTGTAAATTTTATATTCTTCCAGTTTTTTAGGTCCTGGCCAGAAAAAATTAGTTAAGAGAAATAAATAAATGGCATCTAAACCACAAGGGAAGAAATTAAATTGTCTCTGTTTGCAGAGGGCCTGTTCTTATATATAGAAAACCCTAAAGACTTCACCAACAACCCTTAGAACTAATAAATGAATTCTGTAAATAAGGTTGCAGGATAAAAACATGAGAATCGGTAGCATTTCTATACACCAATAACTAACTAAAAAAATGAAGAAAACAAGCTCATTAATAAGTGTTATAAAACAAATGAACAAAAACTTAGGAATCAATTTAACCAAAGAACTGAAAGATCTATACACTGAAAAAAAAATGATGAGGGACCAGCAGCTGGCGTGGTGGTTAAGGTGCTGGACACTCCCACATGGCCGACCAGGGTTCAAGTCCTGAATCTGGTGGTTGGTTTCTCACTTCCTCTTTCTCTCATTCTCACCCTCTGTCTCTCTCTGGTCAAACTAAAAAAAATAAATAAATAAACAAATGAATAAAATAAAATAAATCATTATAAAAAAAAGTTGAAGAAATTGAGAACAAAAATAAATGAAAAGATATATGTATTAATGAATTAGAAGAATTACAGTTGTTAAAATGCCATCCTATTCTAAGTGATCTACAGATTCAATGTAATTCCCACAAAAATTCAATGACATTTTTCACATAAATAGAAAAAAAAATTCTAAAATGTGTATGGAACCTTGAAGACCCTGAATAACCAAGTATTCTTAAGCAAAAAGAACAAAACTGGATGCTTTACACTTTCTGATTTGAAAATACACTACAAAGCTATAGTAATCAAAACAGCATTATACTACTATAAAAACAATATTATATTCTTGTTTTCTATTTTATAAATATTGGTATAAAATTTGTCAAACTACTGTTTTTCAGTTGGTTATCATATTATATAGATTTGTCATCTAATATCCTCTTTGGCAAAATGTTACTTGAATCAGTAGTTCTCATCTGGAGAAATTTTGCCTTCCATGGGCCTTCTGCAATGGGTGCAGATATTTTTTTGGATGTCACTATTTGAAACTCTGTTGGCATCTGTTAGATTATATCCAGCCACAGTACTATAATGCCACAGTTGAAAACCATCTTCTAGGGAACCAGTAGTTAGCATAATGGATATGTCGCTGGACTCCCACGTAGTCGACCACAGTTCGCGTCCCACACCCGGTGGCTTAAAACTCACGCGGGGCGCGTGTGCGTGTGTGCCCAAGATCCCGAGAGGAGAATGGAGGAGAAGGGATTGCGGCATGACCATCCCCCTGGGGGGTGATTTCTCACTTTCTGTCTCTATGTCTCTCTCTGTCTGGTGAGCACACGCACCCTATAGCGAAAAAAAAAAAAAAAAACCTCTCAAAAAAAAAAATCTTCTAATCTCTTGCCCTTTTTTTTGTTGCTATTGATCTTCTTACTAATGAGTTATGAGGCTTCTTTATATGTTCTAGATTCAAGAGCTTTTTCAGATATGTGTTTTTCAAATATAGTCTGTGGCTACCTTTTCATTTCCTTAACAGTTTCTTTTAGAGAAAAAAGAGAAAAGGTCTTAGTTTTAATGAAATTGAACTTATTGACTTCTTTCTTGCTTTCTGTTTTTATTTAAGAAATGTGTGTTTAACCTATGGTTTCTAAGAATGTTTATTTTCTTCTCAAAGTTTCATAGTTTTTGCTCTTAAACTAGATAGATGATACATGTTAATTTTTATATAAAACTCGAGGTACATATTTCCACACATGGTTGACCTATGGTTCCACCAAAACTTTTGAGTGAATTTTTTTCCTTTGCCTACAAAATTGCCTTGAAATTTTTGTTGAAATTAATTTGCCTATAAAAAATATGTATGTCTATTTCTGGACTTTTCATTTTGGCCCACTGTTTTCTCTGACTGTATACCAGTACCACAATGTCTTGGTGTCTGTACCTTTACCCTAAGTCTTGAATCAAGTACTGTAAATTCTATTACTTTGATCTTTTTAACAATATTGGATCTTCTGGTCTGTAATCACAGCCTAGCATTTCATTTGTCTAGAACGTAATTACTTTCTCTCTGCAATGATTTACAGCTCCAGCACCTCTTTAGCTAAATTTATCACTAAGTATTTCATTCTTTTAAACTTTTTTTATTCTTAACATTACATATACATACACATTCTAGAGTGAGAAAGAGAGAGCAAATAAAGCACTCTTCATGGCCCAGTCATACCAGGATTTACCTCTCTCCTCCATTCCTCCATGCCTTAGATCTTGGGCACATGTAAGGGAGCCTAACATGTTTCAGGTGCACCAGGCTGGAGATGAGACCCATGGTTGCCATGTGGGAGCCAGCTTCCTTTGAAAGAAAGGAACTGCATCTCGGAAATATCTTTATCATAAATGACTAAAATTTTCAGGTTTTGATATTAATGCTATATATAGGTATAGATACAGGTTTTTGCCAGAGTGCATGTGCACTCACCAGAGAGAGTGAGAGAGAGAGGGCAAGTGGGAAATCACCACCTGGGAGGCATGGTCACACCAGTCTCTTTTCTACTCTCGGGATTTCAGACACACACACACACACACACACACACACACACACACACATACACACATTCCAGGAGTGTCTTTCAAGCCATCGTGTCCAGAACTTGAACCACGGAGTTAGCCATGAGGGATCCAGTGCCTTAACCACCATGCCACCTGCTGGTCCAATGTTAATACTATATTAACGCCATGAAGAAAATATAATTAAAGAGCATTGTCTTATTGCTTTTTTGTTGATGATTTAGAAAAGGTAATAGTCTTTTTGTACAAAATTTTTCTTCTTATCTCTTAATCTAGTGCTAACCCTCCATTTGCAGCTTTTACCCAACCTTCTCCATGCAACTTTTCTATACAATATAGTGAATTTATGGTGTTCTTTCTACAGTTCATTTGACAAACTTCCCAACTACTGACATTCATTATTTATTTGTATGGAATCATTATATATTGAATGTTATTAAACTGCCCATGAATTTAACCTTGTCTTATACCTAGATTCCTACACTATGATGTTTTCTCTTTATAGCATCTAATGTGATGCCTTGAACAGAGTGCAAGGAACTCAGTCACTAATGCTTGAGTGTTCAAAGACAGGTTTCTATGAGAAGCCTTTAAAATATAATTATTTCTCTGAGGTAGAGAAATTGATTTTTTGGATAAACATTGCTTATGATGCTCTTGGCTTGTGCATGGATACTCTGACAATTCATTGATGATTAATTATTGAAATATCACTACTTCTCTATGATGTATGTCCAGTAGTTATTTTCTTTGGAGAAATGTTAGAAGGAAATAGTGGAATACCATCAAGTGAAAAATCAGAGCAAGGCAGACTTATTATTTTTCAATAAACTAAATATAAAGGTGCCTAGGATTTAGTTTTTAATACTTTAAACTTGTATCAGGTGCAATAAACCTAAAAACCATGAATATTGTTCACTACATGTAGATATGATATTTACTCTAAAATTGGCCCATATAATTAAAGTTTTAGTTTGTTTTATATTGGAATGGATATTTCTGCCAATCAGTCAGGACACCAGCACATTACTAAAAAATAGTGGAAACATGATACAACACTTAAATTAGGAAAGAAAACATTGATGATGAAAACCCATGTATTTTTTTTAAGTGAGAAATTTTTGCTATAGGGCAAATGTGCTCGCTGGAGAGACAGAAAGACAGAAAGTGAAAAATCACCCCCCAGGAGGGATGGATATGCTGCAATCCCTTCTCCTCCATTCTTCTCTTGGGATTTTGGGCACATACCCAGTGTGTGTTCCAAGCCGCCAGGTCTGGGACTTGAACCGTGGTTGACGACATGGGAGTCCAGTGACGTAACCATTATGCCATCTGCTGGTTCCCTCATATCTTTTTCTAGTATATGGATTATAGAGCATTTTAAATTAAGAGCCAGAAAATGGGGACCAGCAGTTAGCGTAATGACTATGTCGCTGGACTCCCACGTAGTCAACCGCGGTTCGTGTCCCGGCCCCGGTGGCTTAAAACTCACGCTGGGCACGTGTGCATGCGTGCCTGAGATCCCGAGAGGAGAATGGAGGAGAAGGGATTGCGGTGTGGCCATCCCCCCTGGGGGGTGATTTCTCGCTTTCTGTCTCTATGTCTCTCTCCATCTGTCTGGCGAGCGCACGCGCCCTATAGCGAAAACCTCTCAAAAAAAAAGAGCCAGAAAATGGACATGATAGGCAAGTAGGCTAGACTTAACACAGAAAAGCATCTCTTCTCTAGCAGTAGTTCATGCATTGCATTATGTGCCTGGGTGTCCACCAAAAGAGACATGTCTAGTGGAATTGGGATACAGGTGAGTACAGGTCTGGACCTAGATGAAACAGACATGTCTGAAACCTCTGTGATATTTGTGCCCATCTTACAAATTTTTTCTACTGAAGGAATCACTTTAGAAGGGAGTATGAGAGCAAATTTTAACTAGACAAGTCCTAGTATTTTCATCTATTTTTCAGTTGCTAACAACTGAATACCACATGATAGGTAATTTATAAAACATAGAGGCATATTTAGCTCATGGTTTTGTAGGTCCCAGGTTAAGGGGGCCACCTCCAGAGGTCTTCTTGCTGCTGCTTACTCTGTGCAGTACCAAGACGGTAAAGAGGTCACATGGTGGAGGACAAGATCATAAATGTCTGTGACCATTTCTCTCTGCTCTCCTTTTTATGAAGAAGGAGGTCATATCTGATCTTAATCATCTCTCGAGAGGTCCACCTCTTATCTCATAGTTGGATTGAGTTTTCACCCTCTTAGTACAACCACAACCAAATTTTTACATGTCAATTTTAGGGAAACAAATTCAAGCCATACCAAAAGGCATAAGAAATCACATTCATAAGAGCTTCTAGTCTTTTCAGCACTTGCTAGTAGAGCATATTTTCCTGCCAGTTGGACTAGACTCCCTTGCCAGCAACAAGAAAAGGCAGCACTGGAGAGGGAGTGCACCCACAGCCTAAAACGTGGGTCTCAGTGTCTAAGGATAACTTTGGACACTAATGTAAAAATGTGGGTTAGGGTAAAAAATGTACCGAAAGAGCAGAAGTTGGGTCCACAGACAGAGAAGATATTTTGGCCCAAGAACATCTCAATATTAATAGTAAACAAGAAAAAGTATACGATAGTATTTCATATCTGAAAATAATTAAGATAGATTAGACTGGAAAAGCTCTGAGGTAGTCTTAAGTAAAGAGTATCATTAGAGAGGTGCTTTATCACCATCTGAAGGCTTGACATACCTTTCATTTTTACCAAGTTTTCTCTACTTTCTGTACGTGTTATGTGTTATATTGAAAATATACCTAAGTAATAATTTTTAAATAAAATTATCAAAATATTATGCTGGTGACATTATAGAAATGATCTATTTAGTTAGCTTTTTTTTCTATTTTGATACTGTCTTAATACAGAAATACTCTGCCACAAAATAAAAATTTGGAGCCCATCTTCTTACAGTTTAGGTTATTTTTCCTTAAGGACTTTTTTGTGAGTTAACATTTTATTGGGACATCGGAAAAGTCATGATGCAGTTTTGCATAGAAAAATACGTCATGATTTTTCTGATGACCCAATATTTTAGTTGACATTTTTCTGGCTATTTCCACATTTATACACCATATTTTACTTTATTCTCATCTGTTTAGCAATTTGTGTAGTAGTATCTATAAGTTATGGTTGTCTTTCAGACCTATAAAGTAAAGGAACTGTTTTCCAGGTTACTATAGAATAAACATCTATCCCTGAGAAACAACTAATTAAACTCTATGCTGAGAAAATTAAGTGCTACACTCTTCTTTTGGAAAGCACAATCTAGTTTTCTGTTTAATCCATCCACCCTCTGCCTCAACTCCCAAATTACCATCCCATCCCATGATGAGGCAAAATTCTTTGGTTAAACCAAAAACAACAAAACAGGAAGTTCTTCTTTGTAGAACCTTAACAAAGATCTTTTGAAAATCTATACCCTCTCCCCACCAAAACACACACACATACACACACACATACATACACACACACACACACACACACACACCACACACGTGGGTTTACCTTATTCCTTCCTTTTATGTCCTTTACAACCCCTCAAAGAACTCAAGAATTTTAGTCAGGTAGTTCTCTTTTGAGTCTGATTTATGAACTCTTGTTTGTCTGGCCAGGTGCCGGCCATATTCCACAATTCATAATCTGTCACCAGGAGTAATGGCCCCTTTCCAAAGGTGAGACGTGACAGTTCTTTCTGCATGCATCAGATAAACAGACTGTGTGGCTGCTGGGTGATCTATCTGAAGTAGGCTGAAGAGCACATTAACCTTTCAGCACACCCCCATTTTCACTGTGGTTCTTTTCTTTTATGCCCTTCATTTTTCTTCATAAGAGGCAGATCTGATGAATAACACAACATCCAATCACTAGTGAGCAGATTGCTCAAAATCCATAGGAGGTGAGTGGGCTGTGGGGCCCAGTAAATTTCAGAACATCTCAACCTTCAAGCTTCTGTTGTATGAAATGCCTTCAGAATGTCATCAGGATTAAGAGGAGGATTTGTTTTTGGTTCTTCAATGGTGTAAGCTTTTGCTCTGACACTAGACGATGAGGAATGCCATGGCTTCCATTGACAGCTATTTCTCTTTCTTTATTTCTAATAACAGGCCACAGAGAGGCCTTTGATTCTCAGATATAACCAGTTAAGTGATCCAGGAAGAAAATCTTAGATAGGCTTTAAGTTCTAGGTCCCATTCTGTTTCATTTTCATGAATTCTATGTCTGTGTATACTTGGGAAATTTCTGCTTTTCAGTGTT
This sequence comes from Tupaia tana, assembly GCA_026018925.1. Lineage (NCBI taxonomy): Eukaryota > Metazoa > Chordata > Mammalia > Scandentia > Tupaiidae > Tupaia > Tupaia tana. The sequence continues at coordinate 11,388,111 of JAKSZU010000003.1, forward strand.
TAGACAGTGGTACAAAAAGCATTCAAAACATTTGGCCTGGTGCAGGTCAGTGCAGCTATAAAAGCAGGAACACAGATACATGGATGATCTTAAATGATTACATGGAGAGGACAGGCTCACAAAAATCATCAGGCACCATCTGCTGCTAAGACACTTCAGTTTTCCAATTAGCATATGGACTATGAAGTTTAAAAGGTGATCTAACCTCAACAAAGTTGACTGTCTACATCTGTGTGTGCACACATAAGTGTGTGTGCATGCATGTGTTCACATGCACCCCTTCTGTGTGTTCAAACTACACTGGAGCCCAAGTCAAGATTCAGTTTTTAGGAGAAGCAGAACGAATTAAAAATAAAGGGAGCAGGAACATAGAATTCATTACAGGAGTGTGGTAGCAAAAGTGAGGTGGTCTGATAGCTAAAAGGGATATCAGCCACTAACGGTGGGGAATGAGGATTTGTTTTCCTTTTTTCCTTTTTAATAATGACCCTTGGGTTGGTAGGTGAAGGGGAAACTAATGGTATTAGAAATGGAAAGAAAATTCTACCAAAGTCATATGATTCTTTATTTTGAAAGGATGGCCTAGATTAGTATTTCTCAAATTTTTAAAAATGCAGATTCTGGTTCTCTAGATGAGGTTGGGGCCCTGCCTTTCTAACAAGTTCCCACACAAGCAGACCACACTATGAGTAATGAGTGCCTAGAGTAAAAGGCAAGCAAGGACCCTAGAATCTGGGAAGAAAGTATGCGGTGAGAAACCACAAATGTCTTCATCTAATATCTCAAAGAAAGATTAAAAGATAAAAGAGCCAAAGCCAGCCAGTGGCACAATGGTTAAGGCAAATGGATCCCAGATGACCTACTGTGCAATTCGGTACTGGACCCAGTAGTTTGAGAAAAACATGTCAGGGGCGTGTGTGTGTGTGTGTGTGTGCCAAAAATCCTGAGAGTAGAAGGGATTGCAGTGTGTCCATGCCCTATGGGATGCTTTCTCACTTTCCTTTCTCTGTATCTCTCCAGAAAGTGCATGTGCCGTGTAGCAAATTAAAAAAGAGAGAGAGGGAAAAAAAAGATTAAGGGGCCAATTAGTGGTGCAGTGGTAACACAATGGTTACACCATTGAAGAACCAAAAACAAATCCTTCCCGGATTAGGTCCCCAGACCTCCCTATGTAGGTAGGGTGTGTCATTCACACTGTATGAGGCAGGGCTGGACTAGAGCCCGAAAACCCTGTTGGAGGTGCCTGTTTCTCTCCCCCTTTTTTTTCCCACAGAAGGAATAAATAAATAAATCTTAAAAAAAAAAAAAAGGAAAAAGAAAAGAAAGATTAAAAGATAGAAGTTTGGGCAAGATGGTAAAGGACAGAAAAATCAACATGGTTTTATCTTCCAGTATTAAAAATGGAAGAAGAGAAAACTTAGAAAGGGAAATGAATATACTATTTAAGTGATACCACAGCCCAAAAGAGATAATCTCCTATTTTTTTCTTTTGTATAGGTTTCATTTACTTTGGCAATCTAAAATTTTAATCCCTCTATTATAACTTAACTTTCTACATTTTCATGTATTGTCATTTTACGTAGACCATAATCAACTTAAGAAAAAAATTTAATACAATATTAAATCTTTAAGTAATAGATGGTGAATAATAAAATATTTGATTAATTTAGTCAAGAGTCATGAATTCTGGGCCAAAGCGTGGCTACCTACTCTAAGCAATAGTAAATCACTTAGACATTTTCTGCCTCAGTTTCTTTATCCATCACAGAGTTACAATACCCTTTTCTGTTCACCTCTTACAGTTTCTATGAGAGAAAAATGAGATCTTAATTATAATGGTACTTTGGGAAATCTATCCCAATTGAAGGTAGTCTTAACAGTAGTAGTATTTTATTTTAACAAATGAATTTTACGTATTACCAGAAATTTCATATTCTCCGTAAGATATTACACAGTAAATCTTTCAACCTCACTAGGAAAATTATTTGCAATAAGATCTACCTGTTGAATGCCAATGACTTACATGGTTTTGATCTGTAGAGAGACTGGGGAAAATCCCAGCCAGCTTCTGACAATAGTTCTCTTCACAGACTCAATATTGCTCAAGTACTTTTGCTATCATAAGGCATTGGAATTAACTCTAATGCTTCACTTCTCTGAAAATTTCCCAGGGGTGATGTGTACAAACAAAGATCATAAAAATAGTCAAACTCCCTGTGAGTGGGTATATCTTTATAATCTTCCTCTGCCACATAAAATACAAGTCTAGGTTGTGTATGTATATGCATGTGTATCTGTGTGTGTGTGTCGATAAATGGGAGAGCAGCTCCAGTATGCCTGACACCACCTCATAACAAGAGGGGGAGAAGAGTCCAGATGGCCTTGGCTAAGTGTCACCTACTGTGTGCTCAACACCAACTGATGCTCTAAGATGTTCAAGAACATTTAATATATAATCTCTGCCCTCAAGACACCTGGGATCTATCTGGAAAACTAAGTCAACATATAGCATAATGAACACAACTAAGTGCCAAGCAGCAAGATATTCTAATGAATGCAATTAAGAACTCTGAAACAAACATGGAGCCCATCTTCCATGAGAAACAAGAAGGCTCACTTTGTGCTCAGCATTGCCTGAACAATCTACTGCAAGGAGAGTATTTCAGCCCAATGGAATTATCACACCAGCAAGATGAAGAAGAGGATCCAAATGGCAGGAAGAAGAGTTACTAGTGAAGACTATTGCACTAGTGAAGATCTAATCCTATTCAACAGTCCAGAGTATTGGAGGCTCAGGATCAGTCCTATAAATAAAAGATAATTTATATAGTAATATAAAGAACACTGGTTTACAGTTACAAAATTAGGAAAAAGTCGTTTAACTTGAACTCTCTCTTGACAGGTCCAGAATTAATATCAGATATTTACCTTGCACTTTTCCTGACTCACTTACAACAGGAATGTTATTATATTATTTGTCCTTAAGGGTAATCTGCCAGACTGTGAAGTGACCAACTCCTACAGATGATCAGGGTCCAACAGATACATTGACCAAAACTTACTGGAGAAGAATTAGCATAAGAAAAACATCAGAGAGTCCATATAACAGACCTGGAGCAAGTCTTAGAAGCAAATAGTGGGTCAGGAATATTAGACAGAGATGAGGGGGATTTTCAGAGGGCTCTGGCACTAAGTCACCAAGAAATTGACATGGAGAATGAAGAAACAGATCTCTGCAGGGCTATTCATCTCAATATGCAAGGTAGTTCTAGAAATATACCTCAAGGTATTCCACAGACGCCAGCCATAACTCTTACCTCACAAGAGTTGCCGGGGAGAAAAGAAGCCTACTTTGAAAAGCAGTCGCTGCAGCAGCAGCAGTGGCACCAGCAGGCAGACCTACCAGGACAGGTGTCCCATCCATGTGAAAAGCTCAGCACACGTTCAGGAGCACTTGGGAGTGATCTAGGTGATGATGCTGTGAGTGAAGGAAACATGCTTCAGGCAGTTGTTCTCACGTATTTGGAACCTGTTATAAATCATTTGAAAGCAAAAGGAATGAAATACTACCTTTTAAAAACCATTAAGATATTCATACTTTCCAACATTATCCTGTGTTATTACAGCACAGAGTTCATTTTGATACTGTGTCAAAGAGAAAAGTGTTCAACAGAGGAAGTGAGACTTTTAGGTGCGCACAAAATGAAGAGAAAGTAGAAAAACTGCACCTGTAGGACTAAATAATGATTTCCTAATACTAGCCAAAGAGGCATTCAGCAGGACCAGCAGGTGGCATAGTAGATAAGGAGCTAGACTCCCATATGGTCAACTGAGGTTTGAGTCCTGGACCCAGCAATTTGAAACTCATGCCAGGTGTGTGTGCATGCATGCCCAAAATTCCAAGAGGAGAATGGACAAGAAGGGATTGTGGCATGGCCATCCCCCCCAGGGGATGATTTCTCATGTTCTGTCTTTCTGCCTCTCTCTGTCTCTCTGGTGAGTGCACATGCCCTATAGAAAAATCTCTCTCAAAAAATAAAAGGCATTCAGGGGCCAGCAGGTGGCATGGTGGTTAAGGTGCTGGATTCCCACATGGCTGCCTGTGGTTTGAGTCCCAGACCTGGCAGCTTGCTTTCTCATTTTATCTTTCTTTGTCTTTCTCTGGTCGACTTCAAAAATAAATAGATAAATAAATAATGACAATGAATAAAACTAAATAATTCTCTTTTTTAAAAACAGGCATTCAGCAATTAAAGAAATTTAAGATTAAAAAGAAAAAAGAACTCTTTAACTTGACCCAGCTTTGATAGCACATGCTGATAGATACTGCCACCTAGCAGGCTGAAGTGCAGTGGGAGTCCCAGCCTACTGGAAAAGCAGAGCCTTGTGGCATGTGCCTACAGTTCCAGCTGCTTAGGAGACAGAGGCAGGAAGATGGCAATATAATGGGATCTTGGACATGCACACACACGCGCATAGTGTAAGTTTTAAGTTGTTAAGTCCAGGACTTGAACTGTAGCCAACTATGTGGGAATCCAGCTACATAACCATTATGCCATTTGCTGGTCTTTTTTTTTTTTTTTTTTTTTTTTTTAACATTTATCAATCTGACTATCTGTTGTGATTTTCAAGCCACCAGGTCCAGGACCCAAACCACAGTTGGTCATGTGGGAATCTAGCACATTAACCGACACCACCTGATGTGCCAGAATGTAGCTCTTAACATTTTAAAGATAACTTGAAAAATGACTTGATGAAAAAGTTCAATGATTCTTTATGAAATAGAAAAAAATGAATTATCTTTGATTAAAAGGAACATAAAAACGTGGTATATCTAATTAGATTTTCTCTCCATAAGTCCTTGACCTACTAGCATGATGTAGTAAAATGTTAGGTACTTACCACAACCTGTATTGTTTGTTTTATTTAGTTTATGAGGAAAAAGAAAAAAAGAGAGAAATAGAAAAGGAGAAATCACCCCTTAGAAGGGATGCCATGCCACAATCTTCTTCCCTCTCTTGGGAGGCAGTAAAGTTGGGGATGCTCCAGAAAGCCAGATTCTTATAGAAATAATTACAAATTGTGAGGCAATGTGTTTGCTCTGATTGGAGCTGGGTTTATAATAAGATCAAGGGCAGCAATGTAAGTTACTTAAAGTGAAAGTAAAAATTTAGTCAAATGGCAGTTAATATCAGTTGAGTTCAGTAAGTTGGCAAGGTAATGGTGCCATCTACATGCTTAGTTGCTAAGTGGTGAATGTGGTAGATGAGTTCTGGTTTTTTACTTGAGATATGTAATTTGCATTACATGAAACTCACTACTTGAAAATATACAAGTCAATGATTTTTTTTCAGTATATCCACTATTCTGTACAAGCATTGCCACTATCTAATTCCAGAACATTTTCATCAACTACAAAAGAAACACTGTCTTTACTGGCCATCAGTCCCAATTCTCCATGCCTTCCCTCCCCTTAAAACCACTCATCCTGTCTGTCCTTATCAATTTGTATATTCTGGACATTTCATATAAATAGAATATGTGGTCTTTTGTGTCTTACTTTTGTAAGTTAAGATAACATTTTTCAAGATTCTCTCATGTAGCATGTAACAATATTCCATTCTGTTTCATTTCTGTATAATATTCCATTGATAGATAATGGGGACTTCAAAAAGTTAATGGAAAACAACACTGTTATACCATCTGCTGGCCCTAGTACTCTTTCTTATAATGTGCATTTTCTATGAACGTTTGAAGATTCCTTATATACCATATTTTGTTTATTCATTTATTGGCTGCTGGACATTTGTGGTTTTCATTCTTTCTTAAGAATAATGCCACTATGAATGTTCATGTAAAAGTTTTTGTGTAAACATATGCTTTTTAGTTTTCCTATGTGTATACCTAAGAAAGGAATTCCTTGGTTATATGGAAATTTTATATTTAAATTATTAAAGAACTGCTAAAATGTTTTTGATAGGGACTGTATTCTTTTATAGTCTTTTTAAAAAATTTTTAAAGTTTTTGCCATAGGGTACATATGCTTGCCGAGGAGAAACAGAGAGAGAAAGTAAGCAGAGGTTGACTGCTCTCCCCCTCCCCCCCCCCCCAACGAGTGACCATGCTGCAATCCTTTGTCTTCTATTCTCCTCTCAGGATTTTGAACACACATGTACATTTGACTTTCCAGCCACTGGGTCTGGGACTCAAACAATGGTCAGCCATGTGGAATCCAGTGCCTTAACCACCACAGCACCCTCTGGCCCTCCTTTTATATTCTTATCAGTAATGATGAATGTTCTATTTTTTCTTCATCCTCACAAATATTTTTCCTTTTCTTTTTACAGTTATCACAACTGAGATAAATTGGTAGTACATGTGGGTTTTTTTATTATTATTTTTCTTTTTTTGGAGAGGTTTTTGTCATATGGGCCGTGCACTCACCAGAAAGACAGAGAGAGACAGAGAGAGACAGAAAGCGAGAAATCACTCCCTAGGGGGGATAGCCACGCCACAATTCCCTTTCCTCCATTCGCTTCTTAGGATCTTGGGCAAGCACACACACACGCCCAGCATGAGTTTAAGCCGCCGGGTCCAGGACTCAAACTACGGTCGACTACGTGGGAGTCCAGCGACATAGCCATTATGCTAACTGCTGGTCCCAGTGCATGTGGTTTTTCTAATCATTAATGATTCTGAGAACTTTTTCACTATCTTATTGACCAACTGCCTGGAGATTCTTTAGACAAATATCCATACCCTTTGCCCTATTTATAATGGGTTGTCTTCTTTTTACTGTTGAGTTGTGAAGAGTTCTCCATCTATCTAGATACTAAACCCTTAACAAATACATGGTTTGGAAATATTTTCCCTTTTTTTTTTTTTGTGGACTGTCTTCACATTCTTTATAAGTTTATTGTACTTATGATAGCATGTGTGTATGCACAATGGAAAGACAAAGATACACCCTCTTATGGGGGTCTCATGATACTATAGTCCCCTTTTCCTGGCCCTTCAGGTCCTAAGGGTCCTGGGACATGATGCTCATGCATCTACCCAGTGCATTTTTAAGTTAACCTAGGTATGCAACCCATAGTGGCTATGTGGCTTCCACCATGCACTTTAATTTGGTATGAACTGTACTACTAGCTAGGTCTTATATTCTTGATACTGTCCTTTGATGCATAAAACTTTTTAATTGTGATACAGACAGATATATTTTTTTCCTTTGGCTGCTGTGCTTTTGTATTCTTTTATAAATCTGTTTTTTATTGAAATAGGTGCTGTTTTATATTTTGCATTTTTTCTATCTCTGAGCTATCCATAATTTAAATAGACTTACTAGTAGCCTATCTCACAAAGAAGATGATGTATTAGTTTCCTGTTTGTTATAGCAAATAACCATACATTTGGTGACTTAAAACACAAAGTTATCATCCTACAGTCACGTAGTTCTGAAATGGAACTCACTGGGCTAAAACAAGGTGTCAGCAGATCTGTATTCCTTTAAAGGAGAATTTGTTTCCTTGTACCTTCTGGCTTCTAGAGGCCACCACATCCCTTGGCATTTGTTTCTCTTCCTATGTCTTCAAAACCAGCAATGTTGGACCATGTCTTTCTTACATCCATAACTCTGACTGCTTTATCTTTCTTTATTTTTCACTTGTAAGCAGTAGATTCTTCCGGTTACATTGGGCCTATCTGGATAATCTAGGATAGCCAGCTTTGTGACTGATTTTATCTGTCTGGTTCCTTCTGCTTTTCTTGACTAGTATAGTTCATGGTTTATCAGTTTTGCTTATCCTCTCAAAACACCAATTTTACTTTCATTGATTTTTTATATAGTTCTTTTATTCCCTATTTTACTTGTTTATTTTATGTCTTTATTATTTTTCTTCTTTTATTTAAAAAAATTTATTATTGTTTTTCTAGTTCCTTAAGATGCAATGTTGTCTATTTGCTACCTTTAATTTCTTGTGAGACCTAACACTATAAACTTGCCTCCTATGACTACTTTAGCTGTGTCCCAAAGGTTATGGAGAGTAGTGTGTTCATTATCATCAGTTTTGATGCATCTCTTGATTTCAGTCTTAATTTCCTCAATTGTTTGAAAGTCATTCAGTAGTAGATTATTTAGATTCCATGTTTTTGTGTATTTTCAACCTTCCTATTTTAAGGCAGGTTGATTAGGAAACTGAATTCTATTTGCAACCTTAATTCCCCATGTGCCATGCAACATTTATATTCACAGATTCTGGGAATTAGGAGGTGGATATCTTTGAGCAGCTATTATTCTGTGTGACTCAGATAACCTCACTGTGGCCTGTTGTACTAACACTAGGGACAGTTGTACATGTGTTGACAGATAATGAATTTGCACAAACTGTTCTTGTCTCTACAACTGTCTTTGGGTAGTAACACAGAGCATAAGGGCAGAAAGCTCAATAAATATGCAAATTATTGATTGCTAATGAGCCTGTTTTCAGCTCATGTTTTGTTTTTATTATAAAATTCCCTTGGAATTCAACTGTATCCCATCAAAGTACTAGTTTCATGAATATATACAAAACTTTGTGTGGTACCAAATCTTAAATATTTCTAAACACAGATTGATATTTTTTAAATAAAAAAACTTACTGCTAAAAATGTCAAAACTAGTTTACATATTCTTAGCCATACTGTTTACCAAATAAAAATGCCTTTAAGAACACATGTTAAATGCAAATGCATGCATTTTAAAATCAGTTTCTTGGTATGATGCTGAAGATAAAAGAAGTCTCCCTACCTAATCTGTTAGGAGCTACCACTAAGGCATTGACAGTGAATTCTCTTAGATCTTTTCTTTGATTAAGCAGATAGTGACTTGTTTACTGCCAAGCTGCTGCTTCTGGCTCTCCTACCCACATTTTCTTGCCTAAGTAATCTATTACCACATCTAGACAGAGGGGGATAAGACTCTAATCTAAAGATGAATAGAGTAGCATGTCAATGCTTCCAGTGAGGTACATAAAATCTGAATTTTTCTATCTCTGTATGCATCAAGGTGTCTTTTATCTTAGAACATCTGGATTGTAAAAACTAAGATTATTATTAAAGAGGGCAGCAGGCACTTTAGGAAGTGCCTTGTCTGCCTGTGACAAAAGCTTTGCAGCTAAGCACAGTAATTTATGTTGATAAATTGCAGCTGTCAGAGTGTCCAAAGCACTTCATAGGATATGTTTCTAACTTTGCATTTTGTTCATGTATTCCAATGTATGAACTTCTATTAAAAGAAAGAAGGAAAGAAGGAAAGAAGGAAGGAAGGAAGGAAGGAAGGAAGGAAGGAAGGAAGGAAGGAAGGAAAGAAAGAAAGAAAGAAAGAAAGAAAGAAAGAAAGAAAGAAAGAAAGAAAGAAAGAAAGAAAGAAAGAAAAGTACAGCAAGTCTCTGGAGGTATTTCCTAAATTGTCACAACCAAGTTTGGGTAAAATTAAACAAAAGTAAGAATGATAAGAATAATTACTATTAATGCTTCCTTTTTCCCTCAGTCTGTAAAGATCTTAAGGTGGAAAGAAATGTTAGAGAAATAGGCTATTATTTGAACAAGCTAGGTTTTCAGATAAGAAAATGAAATTTCAGAAAAGTGGAAAAATTGGCTCCAACGCACAGAAAAATACATACTCCCCCCAAAAAAATTAAAATGTAGTAGGAGGCCAAAGTAGTAAATCAAGAACTACTCATTACTGATAAAGGTAATAAAAAGGGTGCAAAAATTGCACAGAATGATTTCTACATTTGACAGTGTCGTGCATAGTATTACAGAAAAAGGGTGATAGATAAAATCTATATTCAAATTAGAGCCTGCAAACTTTTATTCTAAACCCTGTTTTGCTACTATATCTATCTGCTCTTGCCAGAGATGCATTGTGTTTCATAATAGCTGAATACTCAGAGAATAATCCAGAGATGTCTTAAGGTATACAGGAGGAGGTATATAAACTATATACAAATTCTACAATATTTTGTGTAAGAGACTTGGGCATCCCTGGACTTTGATATGTGCAGGAAGTTCAGGAGCTACTCTCCCACGAATACAAAGGGACAATTGTACACGCTCCCAATAGCAGAGCATCTAAACATATAAACTGGTAATAATAGATCTGAAGGGTGAAACAGAGGGCAATATAATATTAGGTGTTTTCAATACTGTGCTTTCAACAAGAGATAGATCACCCATACAGAAAATCAATAGGGAAACTAGACTTGAACAGTACTTTAGACCAAAGGACCTAATAGACATATACAGAACATTCCACCCAACAGCAGCAGAATACATATTCTTTGCAAGCACACATGGGACAGTCTGTAGTATACATCATATATTAGACCACAAAACAAAATCTTTAAGAAGACTGAAATCATACCAACTATCATTTATTTTAGTAATGGAATTAATCTAGGATTCTGTAACAGGAATAATTTGGAAAATTCAAAAATATGTGAAAATTAAGCCACATGTTCCTTAATAACCAATGGGTCAAGAAATAAATTAAAGAATATCTTGAGGCAAATGAAAACACAGAAGAGAAAAATTATGGGATGAAGCAAAAGCAGTTCTAAGAAAGTTTATAGCAAAATGCCTATATCAAGAAAGAATAAAAGGGCTAGCCCCACAGCTTCATGGTTAAGGGAGTCAGATCCCACATAGCTGACTTGTAGTTCGAATCCAAGCCCCTATGGCTTAAAAGACATGCCACATACATGTGCATGTGTGTGCAAAATTCTGACAGAATGGAGAATGGAGAAGGGATTGCAGTATGACCAGGCCCCATTGTGAGGGTACTTTCTCTCTCTCTCTCTCTGATGAGTACACATCTGGCAATTAAAAAATAAATAAATTTAAAAAAAGAATGAAGGAGAGATCTCAAGCGAACAAATCTCAAAGAACTAGAAAATGAAGAAAATCTAAGTGCAAAGAAGAGAGAAGGAATGATCAAAGCAGAAATAAATAAATAGAGACTAGAATGACAACAGAAAAACCAACAAAACTAATGTTTGGCTTTTTGAAAGAATAAACAAAATTGGCCTTTACCAAGACTAAGAAATAAAGAGGAGAGTGAAATCAGAAATGAAAGAGGACTTATTACAACTGATAACACAGAACTACAAAGGATCATATGGAAATAAAAGCAATTATTCATCTACAAATTTGATAACGTAAAAGAAATTGATAAATTCCTAGAAACATACAACCTCCCAGAATGAATCAAGAAGAAACAAAATCTGAACAGACCAATAACAAGCAAACAGATTAGATCAATGTCTTTTTTAAAAAATATCTTATTGGGCCAGCAGTTGGCATGGTGGTTAAGGTGCTGGATTCCCACATATTCAAACAAAGTTCAAGTCCTGGACCCCGCAGCTTAAAAATCACTCCAGGGAGGACCAGCAGTTAGCGTAATGGCTATGTCGCTGGACTCCCACGTAGTTGACCGCAGTTTGCATCGCGGACCAGGTGACTTAAAACTCACGCCGGGCGCGTGTGCGTGCATGCCCAAGATCCCGAGAGGAGAACGGAGAAGAAGGGATTGCGACGTGGCCCACCCCCCGGGGGGGTGATTTATCACTTTCTGTCTCTCTGTCTGTCTCTGTCTGGCGAGCGCACACGCCCTATAGTGAAAAAACCTCTCAAAAAAGAAAAAATCACTCCAGGAGCGTGTGCATGCATGCCTAAAACCCCGAGAGAGAAGATGGAGGAGAAGGGATTGCAGTATGGTCATTCCCCCTGGGGGTGATTTCTCACTTTCCCTCTCTCTCCCTCTGTCTCTCTCTGGTGAGTGCACGTGCCCTCTGGCAAAAACCTAAAAAAAATTAAAAACTCTATTATACAAGAAAAACCCAGGGTCATTAGATGACTTTATGGCAGTATTTTACCAAATACTTAAAATAGAACTGTCTCAAACTATTCAAAAAATTATAGGGGACTATATTTTGGTGCAGTGGTAAAATGCAGTGCTCTCTAAGGCTGACACACATGGGAAAGTTCCAGTTTTACATTTGGAGAGCTCCTTGAGGACTCTGGACACGTGTATGCCATGATCCAGACTGGCTGAAGTTGAGGGTTAATTGTGGTGTCAGGACTCTGTTGGTGAGGGCCAGCCAATGGCATCGTGATTAAAGTCATTGAATCTCATATGACCAACTGCATGGTTTGAGTTTTGGACCTGGTGGTTTGAAAAACACACCAACTATGTGTGTATGTTCAGAATCCCAAAAGGAGAAATGGAGGAGAAGGTATTGTGGCATGGCCATCGCCCGAGAGAGATTCTTTACTTGTCTTTCTCTCTTTTTATCTCTCTCTGGTAAGCACACCTACCCTCTGGCAAATTAAAATAAAACAGAGGACTCTGTTGGTGGTGTCTCTTGCTGTCTCTCTTACTCATGGAAGAAATAAATAAACTTTAAAAAATTAAAGAAGAGGGGATATTACCAAACTCATTTTACTATGCCAACATTACTCTGATAGTAAAACCTGACAAGGATACAAGAAAATAAAATTATAGGCCAATATGCATGATGAATGTAAATGTAAAATCCTCAATAAAATACTAGCAATAAAGTCAATTCAACAGTACATTAATAAGATCATGTGCCATAATCCAGTGAGAATGTATCCTTGGAATGTAAGGAAGTTTCAGGATAATGCAAACCAATGAATGCATTGTTCCATGTTAACAGAATGAAGGACAAAAGCTGAATTATCATTTCAATAGATTTAGAAAGGACATTTGACAAAATTCAAAATTCTTTCATGATTTAAAAAAACAACAACAAAAAAAACTCTCAACACAATAAAGGTCCACAGCTAACATCATACTCAATGGCAAAAAGTTGAAAGCTTTTCCTGTATTATTAGGAACAAGACAAGGATGTATATTCTTGCCACGTCTATGAAAAATATCTATCTATATGTTAAAGTTGAAGACAGAGCAAATAGACAAGGAAAAAATGGCATCCAAATAGGCTAGGAAGAACTGAAATTGTTTCTACTGATGACATGATTTTACTTATACAAAGCCCTAAAGACTACCAAAAACTATTTGACAAATAATTAGTTAATAATAAAATTACAAGATACAAACTCAGCACACAGAAACAACTAATATTTCTTTACATTAGCAAAGTTTAGTCAAAAAAGAAACTACGAAATCACTCCTATTCACATAGCATACAAAAAAAAAAAAAACTAGAAGTAAGTTTAACCAAGGAGGTGACAGATTTATATACCAAAAAGTTAAAACACTGATGAAGAAAATAGTTGGTGACACAAATAAATAGTAAAGTAGCCTATGTTCATGATTAGAAGAATTAATATTATTAAAATGCCCATTCTACCCAAATGATCTAAAGATTCAGTGTAGTCCCCATCAAAATGGATAGTTTTTCACAGAAATAGAAAACAAACATCCTAAAATTCATATGGAACCATAAAGGTTCCTCGGAATAGGCAAAGCACTGTTGAACAAAAAGAACAAAGTTAGAGGCATCACCATACCTGACTACAAAATCTATCACAAAGCTACATTAATCAAAACAGCATTGCACTGACATAAATATAGACATTATACCACTAGACCAGAGAGCACAGGCATAAACCCTTGCATTTATAGTCATTTAATTGTATACAAGGTGCCAAGAATACACAGTGGAGAAAGGACAGTCTCTGCAATAAATTGTCTTGGGACAACCAGATATCCACATACAGAAAAATTAAATGGGACCTTTATTACACACCATATACAAAAATCAATTCAAAATGAATTAAAGACTTAAATGTTAAGAGCTGAAATGGTAAATCTACTAGAAGAAAACATAGAAATGTTTCATATTGATCTGGGCAAGACTTCTTTTGGTCATGATCCCAAAAGCACAGGCAATAAAAGCAAAAATTTTCAAAAGGAGAGGATTGCTTCAAAAAAGCCTCTTCATAGCAAAGGAAATGCTTAACAGAGTGAAGAAACAACCCATATGCTATAGTATAGATAAACATGGAGAACAGTACTGAATGAAATAAGCCAATCACAACGAGACAAATATTGAATGGTTTCATTTATATACAATATCTGATATAGTCATATTCATACAGACAGAAAGTACAAGGGTAATTGCCAGGGGCTGAGGAGAAGGGAAGCGGAAGTTCTTGATCAATGGGTATAGAATGTCAGTCATGCAAGGTGAAAAAGTTCTAGAGCATTCTTGTACAACAGTGTTCAATAGTTTAACAATACTATAATAGACATGTAAAAATGTTTGATATAGGTAAATTTATCATGTACCTTTTTACCATAGTAAAAAAAACAAGAAAAAGTAACGAGCAAGAGACATAAATAGATATTTCTCAAAAGAAGACAGGCACATAGCCAGCAGATGTATGGAAAAAGTGCTCATCATCAGAAACGTTAGGGAAATGCACAGTGAGATATCACCTCACATTTGCCAGAATGGCTTTTATCAAAATGAAAGATCTGGGACCAGCAGTTAGCATAATGGCTATGTCGCTGGACTCCCACGTAGTCGACCGCCATTCGAGTCCCAGACCCAGTGGCTTAAACTCACGCCGGGCGCGTGTGCATGCGTGCCCAAGATCTCAAGAGGAGAATGGAGGAGAAGGGATTGTGGAGTGGCCATTCCGCCTGGGGGGTGATATCTCACTTTATGTCTCTCTGGCGAGCGTACGTACCCTATAGCAAAAACCTCTCCAAAAAAAAGAAGCAGAAAAAAATAAAAATAATGAAAGATAAAAGATGTTGGTGAAGGTATGGAAGAGATAAAAGATGTTGGTGAAGGTATGGAAGAAGGGAACTCTTGTGCACTGTTGGTGAGAATGTAAATTAGGATAGCCATAATGGAAAACAGTATGGATATTCCTCAGAAAACTAGAAATAAAACACTAGTGCACCCAGCCATGCCACTTCTGGAAATATATGTAAAGATATTGATATTAGTATTCTAAAGAGATAATGTTACACACTCTTATGTTCATTGCTATATCATTCACAATAGCTAAGATATGGAAGTAACCTAAGTATCTATCATTGGATGAATGGATAAAGAAAATGTAGTATATATGTATTCAACCTCATATACCTATTGAAATACTATTCAACCTTAAAATAAAAGAAAGAAATTCTACCATTTTCCACAGCATTAGTGGACCTGGTCCTAAGTGAAATAAACCAAGAACAAAAAGGCAAATATTGCATGATCTCACTTACAGATAGAAGTTACGGAAGTCATGTTCATAGAGTAGAAGAATAATGGTTACCAGAGGTTAAAAGGGAGTTAAGTGAGGAAAGGGAAGATGTTGATTGAACTATATGAAATTTTGCTTGGACAAGAGGAGTAAGTTCAGGCGGTCTACTGCATAGAGTGGCGACTCTAAAAATAATATTCATCGTATATTTCAAAATTGCTAAAAGATCAGATTTTAAATGTTTTCAACACACACACACGCACACACACATACATGATGGATATGTGAGGGAGTAGATTTGTTAATTAGCTTGATTTAATCATTCTGCAACGTGAACATAAATCGAAACATCACATTGTGGGCTGGCTCAGTGGCACAGCAGTAATGCACTGCCAAGTAGTAATGCACTGCACACAGCTGGAGCCGTGTGGTGGCTGCAGGGGTGGTTTCCTGGTGACCTGAACAGGGCGGTGCATGTTCCCATGGTCCTGGCTGACCGAGAAGTCTGAGGGATGGGGAGAAATCATGACAGGAGACCCTGTTGAGGGTGCTTGTCTTTCTCTCTTTTTTCTCATTCTTATGAAAGAAATAAACAATTTTTAAATCACATTGTATCCCATTAGTATATAATATATACAACTTTTAAAAAAGGAAAAAAAAAAACTCATTGATTTACAGTTACAGTCATTTACAATTGCCTGTGCAGCTGCAGCTCAGGTAAGATGTAGCTAATCCAAACTGGCCTTTCTTACATAGCACCTGGCCTGTCACCACTCTGCCTTGTAACCGATCCAAGGAGCGTCGAACTGGCCATGCTCCTCATGTCTCTTGGTAGACTTGGGGCTAGCATATCCATCTCTGGGCAGTAGCAGACACTCGAGGCAGCAAGCAGAATCATGCAAATCCTCATAAAGCCTGGCCTCTGACCTAGCACACCACCCATCTGCATATTTGCCACCTGCCAGAACAGTGTCCAGCCATGCCCACACCAAAGGGCAGAGAAATACACTCTGCTCACAAAGCAAACTCCTGCCCAACTGCACCTAATGTTGCATCCAAGAAAGCCTGTACCATAGATTGTGATGCAGGTAAATTTTTAATGTTAAGTGAAATTTTTGATAAAACTCTACTTCTTCAATAATTTACGTATCAAAAATCTCAACCTGAGGAACAAATATTATAGCTTTTACCCTCCATATCTCTGTCCATTAATTTTTTTTAAAAAAAGTTTTATCTTCCTAGTTCTTCCATAAGTAAAACAGAGAGAGGGACAGAGAGCACCACCCCTATCGGGTTCTCGACCCCATGATCCATCCCTAGCCTTCAGCCAGCCCCAGATCATGTGTATTTATACCTGGAGTACTTGGGAAGGTATCTGGATTTTAACTAAGAAACTTCTCATCAGGTTACTAACCATCTGGCCCCGTCCCTAACTTTTTATAAACTTTTTTAAAAATTTGTTTAATTTTATTTATTTATTTATTTATTCATTTATTTTAATTTGACCAGAGAGATAGAGAGAAAGTGAGAAAGCAAGCCACTAGGTCTGAGACTCAAACCTCAGCCAGCAATGTGAGAGTCTGGCATCCCCTAATTTTTATTGAGTGATCATGGGGACCAGCAGTTAGCGTAATGGCTATGTCACTGGACTCCCACGTAGTTGACCCAGTTCACATCGCGGACCGGGTGACTTAAAACTCAAGCCGGGCGCGTGTGTGTGCGTGCCCAAGATCCCAAGAGGAGAACGGAGGAGAAGGGATTGCAACGTGGCCATCCCCCCTGGAGGGGGGTGATTTCTCGCTTTCTGTCTCTCTGTCTCTCTCTGTCTGTCTGGCGAGCGCATGCGCCCTATAGCAAAAACCTCTACCAAAAAAAAAAAAAAAAAAAAAGAATGATCATGTTGTAGAAACTGCTTCACTATTTTTATCAATTTTAATTTGTCAACTTTCATTCCTAGTTGTAAGTATTTAAAATATTTGTTAGAGAATTGAATGAATGGAGCTATCTTAGCCATAACAATGAGATCAGTGCTTTGCTAAACAATAACTCCCAGTCTGTATCCCTGACTGGGAATACTAGCTACACATTGCTAAGGTATCGGCTTCTGATGTGGTCAGGTGATGGTACCCATCAACAAATAATTCAGTGCTTTAGGAAAAATAAATTTTTATGACTGGGTTTCTGCTAACAAAGGATTAGTGGCTATATTAGCAGAGCAACAAGCATGTCATAGGTTTTATGAAGACTATTTTATTCATGTTATATTTGTCAAATATCCTTAAAATACTGCTTCAATCTAGTCACTCCTTATTTTAAAAAAAAGGTACAGTGTCTTTCTTGCTTAACAGTGTAGAGTTCAAATTCTCCTTTAAGCTGGTTCTTTCTAGTCTTATCCTGCTTTTCTCTGAGAAGACAATGTCACCTAGAATCATAAATACTTGTGATGTTTGAATGTTTGTTGTGGAACAGCACTTCAACATGAAAAAGTTTACAAAGCTATTGGTGGGCCATCTCTTGAACTCCAAGAACATACATTTTTTAAAGGGAGCAGTGTGATACATTGTAAATAACGATTACTTTAAATAGTGTAGTAGGATTTGGGAAAAAAACTAGAATAGCCACAGGCAAGGAAAAAAATGAGATTAAACATGTGACAGATAGAGACACTTGTATAGGACATAGTTTATGCTAAACTTTGGTGCCAATCTTCAAATGCAAAAGTAGATTCAGGGGGCCAAGCAGGTGGCATGGTGGTTAAGGCACTGGGCTCTCACATGGCTAGCCACGGTTCGAGTTCTGGACCTGGAGTCTTGAAACTTACAACAGTCATGTACACATGCGTGCCCAAAATCCTGAGAGGAGAATGGAGGAAAAGGGATTGCAGCCTGGCCATCCCCCTTGGGAGTGATTTCTCACTTTCCCTCTTCCTGTCTGTCTTTTTCTCTCCAGCAAGTGCATATACCCTATGGCAAAAAAAAAAAAAAAAAAAAAAAAAAAATCAAAAATAAATAAATAAATAAAAGTAGATTCAGAAAGAATATATTCTCTATAGTTGCAAAGGGTTGCATTCTCATCTAGAATAAGTCATGCAGGCTGGTTGAGATAAAGGACTTTATAACTGCTAATATTTGTGATTTTATATTTGACAGGGATATGATTCATGATTCTTTACTAGTAACTATCACTAACTTAGATTGTGTGATTCGTGATTGTTCATTAAATCTTTTAATATCTAAAGAGAAAAGATATATATAGCAGGATACATAAGCATTTGGATAATTATTTTTCAAGAATTTTAGGTACAGTTACTTTCTTAAACAAATTTGCATTTATTCAGATTCCTTCATTAAACCTTTCTACAACACCTGTCACAACTGCTAATATCTCATTTTGCTTTGTTTCTTCAACCACTTCTGACTAAATATTTCCTATCATCAGTACTGCATAATTAAAATTTTACATGACCCTCAGGTCATTTGGGGTAAGATGAATTATAGCTGTACCTATGCATGCAACTTGATAAGGGATTTTATATTTTGACACATTAGATTTCTTTTTCTGAGCTGATATGGTTGGAGGGACTAACTGGACCTGTCAAGATCATCTAAACACTCTGTACACACATAACAAACCATCCAATTTGTTTAAGTAAACAAATTCTCATAGTAATACTAAGATGACAGGAGTTTGTTCACCTTACGTTGGATCCATCTCTCCTCCCACTGAGAGTGTTCTGACTACGGACCCCAAAATGGGCAAATGAGACATAACGTAGCTCAGAAACTGGTATGCGGTTGGTTACTTGTTTGTGTGTTTGCATCACTTTGGAATTATTGATGCCCTTCTAGACCAACCTATAAACTTAAATGGTACTCAAGGCTGGAGATGGTAGCTGCTAACTCCTGGGTTTCCTTCATGATCTGTGGTAGAAATGCAGTCTTTTACCAATACTAATTCCTGAGGCCCCAGGAAAAATACCTCATGTAAGTACTCATCGACCCAGGACCTCCCCATAACCATGAAAACTAACACCAACAACCATCTCATGTCCAGAGTGAAAGATCTTAGAAAGATTTTTTTTTCTACTGCCTTTCAGCAAGTGCACTGCCTAAGCAGATGGTCTTTGTTTTCTTCTCTGCTTTTGCACTATTGACTCTGGTAATTGATTGAGAGCGAGGTGAACTCTTCCTGTGAAACAGGACTTATACCCAGAGGTAACAGTCCTCCATCAAGAGTATTAGGATAACATCAGATAAATTACCAATTACACGCACCGAAAGAAAAATGAATGCTCTGAGTGTTTTTTCCCTAACTGCCAATAAGAAACAAAGAAGACCTTCAATATTGGCATCTCACCTAAACTCTGAGTCATAGTTTTTGTTTTTATTTTATTTTGAATCATGTACCTTTTCATTTTTTAAGATTTTTTTTTCTTTACTTTTTAATTTTATAACTTCTTGTTTACATTTAACTGTTGTAAACCTTTGTGGAATATAATAAGAATTTGCAAAGCATGCATGCAGTGTGAAATAATCAAATAAAAAATAATACCATGTTCATTGTTTTCAACAAAGCACACCACCCTATGATATGTACCATTAATTTTTGCTCTGCTAGTTTTTGTTTCTTTCTTTTTTGAGATAAATGTGTGAGATCGGCAATGTTTGACTTTTTCAAGTCACAGTGAGACAACACCGCAAACACAGGCTTGATGCTGCGATCCACCTCCCCATTTCAGCCAGCCCCAGGTCATGGACACACGCGTGCTCATTAATTCTCAGGGAAATCTCTTCATGTGAACCCAGAATATACTCTGCCATCTTTTAAATCATTCGTTTGAATAAAGGAAACATTTCCATTGCTACTTTCCAATGTTGAGCTCATCCTCACAGTCAAAATTATAAAATAGTGATGTTTACTGTTACAATAAAATGTAGAATTCTACTGTTCAGAATTATTTTCAACATGCTGCCATTGAAATAGAAACCTAATTCAGAAGGGATGCTCCCAGTTAGCGTTCATGAAATTTCTGAATATCCTCTTGACCGCAGCTTAGCCTCCAGAAAGATAGCTCATCCATCTATGTTACCTGCTTTTGATAGTGTATCTAGGTGGTATTCTCCTTTCCCTTCCAAATTTGATTTTAAGTGTCTTTTATGTGGTTTCTAGATGTCTTGCCAAATATTTTGCTTGCATTTCCCTGCAAGCCAAAAACCCAACTAACTCTGCACTTCATTAAATTGTGTACTTCCTCTATTCTCTTTTCCCCCTAGATTCCAGTATAATTTTCTTTCCTTCAGGGAAAGATCATTAACGTAACACAGTGTCCAGGTCTCCCGTCATATTTCTTTGCCCTTACATTATGAAAGGATATCTCCCAGTTGGTAAGCAATTGTTTGTAAGACATCTTGGCAAACTGGCACCTGTCTTCTGGGGACTTCTCCACACATTCAGCAATATTTAGACAGAATGACAAGTAGACATTAATGCTTTTACTTTAGTGGGGATTTTTGAGGCACTCAGACAATTACGCAAGTACGGTTAAACTGTAGTATGAATACAGTATCTCACTTTAATTTTCTCCCTTGGCTCCGTTCCTGAAATTTGAAGGGAATTCCTTTCCTTATAATTTGTGCTAACAACCTATTGTCCCTGCAGCTGTCTTTACCCTTTCTATCTCCCATAAATTGATTCCAGTGGGAGGGAAGGCGAGATCATAAATCTATGCTATTTCCCCTTTTGTTTTGTCCTACTCTGTAATTACTCTTTATTTTCCTACAGTAGCAGATTTTCAAACTTAAATCTCACGAATTTCCCTATTTATACACATACATAATAGGAAGAAAGGCTTAACTGCTCTCTCCCTCAATTCACATCTACAAACTAATATTTGCCATAATGAGATAAAGGCAAATCCTTTTCTGGAAAAGATTATAGGGATTATCAAATAACACTGTATATAATTTTTCTCCCTTTTTTTTTTTGAAATGAATGAATGATTGAATGTTGTGGAAAAAGACAAAATAAAGTTTTTTTTCTTATTTTTCCCTAAAGCCATCATAACCAGGTAAAGTCCTCTAGAGGCCTCAAGGAATGAGAAAAATACCTCTATTTGATTTTTTTTTTAAATTCATTATTTACTTCTTCCATGAAAGAGAAACAGAGACACACACCCCAACAAGGTCTGCGATCCCTCCACTCCAGTCTTAGCAAAGTAGATCACAGCATGCATTTATGTGCCGAGCATGCGCACGGAAACCGAGGACCTCCCCCAAGTGAGTCTAGTTGCAGTGCCCCAGTGACATCACCTGGTCCCCTATTTGCTTGTAAAGCTCCAGCAAGCTACAAGTCTCAGGAAAAAAAAAAAAAAAAAAAAAAAGCACCATTGTTATGATCTCTCTTTACACATATAACCAGTCAATGTTTATTGCGTATATTCTATGTGTCAAATACTGTTTTGAGGAGTAGAAAAATAATACTCTACATATATTGAGTTCTTATTCACGTGTCAGGAAATATGCTAAGGGTTTTCCAGGCCTTTTTCCTATCTAATACTTTTTTTTTTTTTTTTAATTTTGGAAGAGGCAAGGATGATCTTACAAGGAAGAACAGGTGTCTGGTCTGCAGGGGGAGATTTAATCTCTGTGAGTTCTCAAATTAGGAACACTAATACCTACTTCATCAGGTTGTGTGGTAATTATATAAGTTAATTCAAGTAAAGCTATAAGCCAGTGCACAGTTCAATAATGCAGTGCTATTTTTAAAATTAAGGAATCAAGAAAGATGGGGCTGGCAGGTGACATGGTGGTTGGGGCACTGGACTCTCACATGGCCGACCACCGTTAGAGTCCTGGGCCTGGAGGCTTGCTTTCTCTCTCTCTTTCTCTCATCAAGCTGAAAAATAATAATAAATGAAAATCAAATAATTCTTTTTTTAAAAGGAATGGAAGAAGATGAGATTCTATAGCATGTCAGTCACAATACCTGACACTGAAAATACACATTGTACTGGTGGTAATGTGGTCACTGGTGATTTAGTACGGTTTTAGTGGAGTAGCAGAGATGAAACCTACATTGCAGTGGATTGTGGAATGAATGGAAATTAAAGAGTAAACAAGCAATTCCAGTGTTTGGGCTCAGAAATAGAGAACAGAGAGGGATTTTGATAACTGAAAGAGATTTCAACTGGAAGAGGGAGTGGAAAACTAAGATGGTACAGACTTCAACATATCTAAATGTTCACAGAAGTTAGAAGAGTTTCAGGACACAGGAGAGATTGATGAAAAACATCTGTAGATTAAAGCTGTGAGAAGGGCCAGCAGGTGGTTAAGGGCGCTGGACTCCCACAAAGCCAACCGCAGTTCGAGTCCCTAACCTGGTGGCTTGCGTGCTTTCTCTCTCTCATTCACTGTCCCTCTCTGGTCAAATTAAAATAAATAAATAGAATAAAGTTAAATAAAATAATTCTTAAAAAACAAAAAAAAAAAAGCTGAGAGAGAAGGGGGCCAGCAGGTGCTGTAGTGATTAAGGCACTGGACTCCCACTGGCTGACTGCACTTCAAGTCTGGATCCAGTGGCTTGAAAATCATGCTGAGCACTTGCGTGTGCATCCCCAGAATGCCGAGAGGAGAATGGAGGAGGAGGGAGTGTGGCATAGCCATCCCCCCAGGGTGATTTCTCACTTTCCTTCTGTCTCTCTCTGGCAAGTACACATACCCTATGGCAAAAACCTAAAAAAATTTTAAATAGCTGTGAGAGGGTGGGAAACAATGGGACCGAGGGCACTGGACAGAAGAAATACCTAGGTTTACATTGTAATAAGAGAAAGGGGGGAATGAGGATGTACACAGCTGCTGTGAACATTTAGGAGATGCTGAGAAAGTTCTTTCGAGCTTATTTTCCCTGAGAAGACCGGATAGCGTCATATGCTCAGGTATTAGGCACGTGGAAAGGTAAGAGGTTTTAATAAGCAACTTTGTACATATTAGCTCCTAAGAACATAAGCATGATAATTAACCGGGGAAACATGGAAGATTGCCCTGAGGGGCTAGTTGAGGTTGAATGCTTTCTCTCCATCTCCTCTTATTTTCCCCTGTGGAAATAAAAGAAGATTCACCAAAAGATAACAAGACAAGGCTATTTTTTCAGAGTCACTTACAAAGTGACTCATTTTGGCAGAGACTCCTAGGCAGGGAGTGAAGTGGCAAAGCTTTACTGAAGAGAAAATAGGAAGGCTTCAGGTATGCGGGCGCCATCGCCACCGGAGCGGGCCCACTGGAAACGGCTGTGTGTGATGGATTAGAATACAGATGGCTTACACTGGGCTTTCTGTGACTGGTCTAAAGTTAAAAACAGGGATTTAAATTAGGAAGCTTTCAGTTATTAATTAAGTCCAGATTGTTTGAGGCCAATCATTATGGAAATTCTGGTAGCTTCCGAGATTGTTAATAAAAATAGCAGTCTGATTTCCTGCAAGTCTGACTTATAGTTAGAATTCCTGAGCTAGTTATTGTGGATAAGGGTTTGGTTTCCAGGGCAGGTTTCTGTAGGCTGTTGGTCAGGATTCTATCTTTATTAGGCTGGGCATTGTGCTTATATTCAGGTTATTACCAGTTTATCATTCTCGAAATTTAAAATGCCCTTCTATTTAGAATCTGTTGTTCCCTTTAAGCTCAAAGAATGTAATACCTGAGAGAAGAGACTCAGGAAATAGTAATGAAATGGAGGTAAGGGAATCTGTGGAAATAACATCTCAGGGATTCAAATGGAAATGTAGTTGCACAGTAAAGTAACAATTTTTAAAACTGCAGCGTATTATGTTGAACTTTGGATGAGGCAAACCAAGCTGCAGAAGTACATCTTCGGACACTTCATGGATTAGAAGATAGAGATTTTAAGACATTACTTATCACTAATTTCCCCTTTTGTGTATTTAGAACTCAGGCCCAGAGAGAGTAAGCGATTTGCCCAAGCTCTCTTGGCTGCCTGGGGCTGGATTTTCATCTAGTATTCTTCCTTTATCATTGATCTAGGAAGTAGCCATCATGCCAATCATGTTGCAAATCTGGAAATCACGAAGTTCGAGTAATGCAAGATGTTGACCTAAGCAGTTCAATAATTATTTAGCAAATCTGTCTAGAACCCTAATAAACTTCCCTATTATTTATACTGGCTGTTTAGGTTAAGAGAGTCTAAGGAGAATTTAACCTTGTAAGTGTATAACCATAAGGCATCATAAATTTTTGATTAATGGTACGTCAGAGTGTGCATATTTTTTAGGATTATTTTTCATGATTTCAGAAACTTCCTTGTTCCTGCAGAATGTTTGAGAAGCGTTTTACCTGAGAAGAGAAACAAGGGTGTATTACCATTGGTCGATTGTGTGTTGGGTTGTCGGGAAAGTCAGGATGTATTTTTGCATAGAAAAAAGAAAAACACAGCATGGCTTTCCCGACAACCTAATAGTACGCCATTACTTTGTCTTTCTTCATATAGTGAATGTCTATTTCCTTATGGCCTCATGAGAAAATGTGAAGATATCTTTCCACCAGTGGCAGAAGCACCGAGCCATACAGAGAGTACTTTTTACATCTAGTGAGGAAAGCACCATGATATCGGCTGGAAAGCTATGGCTTCTCCGTTAACATTGTCATAGTGAAAGCTTCACACACTCTCGGTGTATAAGAAACACAGAAGCTTTTCCCTGAGTTTCGCCTTGGATGTGTGGCACTGTAAGGGTAAAACAAAGGAATCTGACATTGCTCATGAGCTCAAAGGGTAAAGAGAGGATAAAAAGGGAGAAAGTGGGAAGCCAGGGTCTAGCCTCCGAGCCCTGTATTCCTTTTTCCCCTGGTGCTTGAAGACACCCTGATAAATATTTAAATAAGCGTTGAAGAACCTAGGGTTGGTATGCTTCAATCAGTAATAACCAGAAAATGCTGAGTTCAGGGACCAAGAGATGGCGTAATGATTACGTTGCTGGACTTTCACATAGTTGACCGCAATTTGAGTCCCAGACCCAGGGGCTTATATCTCATGCCAGGCACGTGTGCCTGTGTGCCCCAACTATCAAGAGAAGAATGGAGGAGAAGGGATTGCAGCATGGCCATCCCCCTGGGGGGTGATTTTTCACTTTCTTTCTCTCTGCCTCTCTCTGTCTCTCTGGTGAGTACACATGCCCTATTGCAAAAAATCTCTTTCTAAAACAAAGAAAATGTTGAGTTCTAGGAAGGGGATTGCCTTTGAAGTCAAAGACCCTTGATGAGGTTGCTGAGAGAGAATCAACACCAAATGAGTATGAGTTTCTTCATGTCTTCCTGAGTGAGTTATCTGAGACCTAGACCCAAGGTCCGGATTAGTATTTGTAGAGCAGACACCCAGTTTCAGGTTATATCTAGATACTGGTAAATACAGATATATTTCAAAGTCATTCTTGTCTTTATGTTGGTCATTTTATTCAGATATTCATTTATTCACTCAATAAATATTTATAGTAAATCCACTGTGTACTAAGTACTATGCTAAAGTATACAGGTATAACAGAGAGCAAAACAAACCTGGTCTCTGCCTGTGCTTACATGATTCCAAGTAATGAGTAGACTGGAGAAATAATACCTTAAATATTAATACTTTTGTTTAATGTAAAAAAAAAATAGGGAGATAGCTTTAGGGATTTCTGTTTTTAATGGAATTTCTCAAATTGGCAGACTATACTCTACTAATTGAGAACAGCCCTAGCATAATTGTAAAGTAGCCTTTCTTTTTCATTAAAGTTATTTTCTAATAACACACACTGAGCCCTTAATACTAGCTAGGTGCTCAGCCAGTATGTTATATCAGTCTCAAACTACGGAATATAGCAAGCCCATTAACACAGTGACTTGGCAGTACAACGACTGGGTAGGCCATTCTAGCATTCTTACTAAATATCTGCTTAATCCAATGTTTCTTACCTCTGTTAACCCTTTGACATCTTTTCTGTGACTTTTTTAAAAAGTTTATTTCTTCCTGGGAAAGAGAGAGACAGGACCAGAGAAACAGCATCTCCAGCTTGGTCTTGACACTACAATCTACCCCCCAACCTCGGCCAGCCTGGATCATGGGTTCTGTCATGCCTAGAGTATGCAGGAAGGTCTCCAGACACAAACACAGACCCTCTTCCTATGAGTCAGCCTCTCAAAGCACTGTGTTTTGCCCCTGACTGGCCCCTCTATGACCCCCTTTTTTTCTTAATTGCCAGAGGCAAGTACACTCACCAGAGAGAGATAGCAAGAGTGAGAGAGACAAAGCACCCTAAATGGAGCATGGTCATGCCACAGTCCCTTCTCCATTTCTCCATCTTGTTGAGATTTGAGGGATGCATGCACACATGCTAGTGTGCTATTCAAGCCATTGGTGCCAGGTTTCAAACCACAGTTACCCATGGGGATCCACCTTCCTTAACCAATAGACTATGGAACTGGCCCAATTCATTCATTCATTCTTCCTTCCTTCCTTCCTTCCTTCCTTCCTTCCTTCCTTCCTTCCTTCCTCTCTCTCTCTCTCTCTCTCTCTCTCTCTCTCTCTCTTTCTTTCTTTCTTTCTCTCTTTTTTTTTAATAAACATAAGATTATACATAATGTTACCAGAATTTTAACAGTAAATTCAGACCACAATTGGAATCACTGCCCCAGTAGCTTGAAAACCATGGCAGGCATGTGTGTGTATGCCCAAAATCCCAACAGGATGGAGAAAAGGAGAAAGGATTGTGGTGTGACCACATCCCATTGGGGGGTGCTTCTTCTTACTTTTTCTTGGTTTTTCTGTCTCTCTCTGGTGAACATAGGTACCTTTTGAAAATTTAAAAAAAAAAAAAATTATACAACTGTAATTTTGAGACTTTTTTAAAAGTATACATACAATTACTATGTCCTTAAGAATCATTCTTGTACATAGCAAAGGATATGAATGTCAAATATGGTATCTTGACCTTTTATATCATTTACAAAATGCTAAAAAAAAAAAAAAAATCAAAGGAGTAGACAGAGACAGAGATTGTCAGCGTCCTAACATACAATTAAATGAACCCAATGGAAATGTTCTGTATTCTTTAGAAATAAAGATAGGATTTTAAGGTGCTTTTTTATTTCTTTCCCACTGTAATTACCACCATCTCATAAACCCAAATGTCATTAATTAGCTATACTAGAGGAATACAGGCCAGAAATTAGTTACTTTTTATTTCCTTTTTACCCACAATGGCCTCTTAACTTTGTTTTCCAGGCTGAATAAAATCCTTTTGTACACTAGGCTTGCAGCTAAATCAAAACAGGAAGTAGATTCTTTTATCTTAGAGTTTTAGAAACCAGTAACATATATCACATACCAGAGCATGTCTTTCGTAATTTTTCACAAGCAACATGTTTGAAGGTTGAATTACATACAGTCAATTGCACTGCTAAAGATTCAATGCCTTTGCCTGAAGAGTGTACCAGTATATTAATTTAGTGGTGCATTAAGCTCTGCATTTAGGGTCATGAGCTTGTATCACCAAGGCTCATAGATATCTAATAAGGTTCAATATGACCTTTACTTTGATTTTATACATTTTTTTCATGACACATAAACTTATTTACGTAAGCAACATTATCTAATTCTAAAGCACACCAGTCTTCCATTGCACAGTAACAGTCATATAAGACTAACTTATGTTTTAAAAGTAGTCCGGGGCTAACAAGTGACATGGAGGTTAAGGCAGAGGAGCCCAAACAGCCAACTATGTGTTCGAATCCTGGATCCTGTGGTTTGAAAACCAGGCTGAGTACATGTGCATGCCCAAAATCCCAAGAGGAGTATGGAAGAGAAGGGATTATAGCATGGCCATCTTTCTGGAGGGGTGACTTCTCACTTTTCTCCCCCCTCTCTCTCTCTCTTTCTCTCTGGTGAGCACAAACAATTTTTAGCAAAACTAAAAAAATTACATACAATTTAAAAAATAATCTGAACATATGGTTTCTGCCACAAATTAAATTAAAACTTCTGTTTTAAACAATCTATTCATCTTTGATTCAATAATGTAAAATAATGGGGCACCATGGGAAGATAAAGACCTCCTGAAATGGCAAATTTAGTAAGGTAAAATGTGTTGAGAATGTTGAAGCATATTTAAATCACCAAACATGAAGAAATCAATCATATTTTTAGGCAAAATGCCTAGTAGGGTTCCAGAAAGAGGATGCACCGGGGCACACTCCAGATGCTTGAAATCACACCCAGAACCTGGAAAGGGCTACCCCCCACCACCCCCGTCCAGGTGAGCATCCAAACATGTCTCTTAGATGAGAAGGAAAGACTCAGTCTGCTAAATCATTCCTCTGTCCCTTGACAGGGAAACAGGGCATGGGATAGGTTGTTTATACCTAGGGTTTTTACTTTGGAAGGAAAAAAATGTCTATAGAATAAGGGCCAAAATGTAGAAAACTTGTCAGTCAGATTAATGCTTTCTACAAAAATAAAATAATAAAGGTCTTACGATGCCTTGGCACTAAGCTGCAGGCCTGCATCATACCGTTGGGAATGCACCTTTGACGCAGGGTAGAGGGGACACACATCACTGCCATGTTCACTGGGTGATGGAAATGGCGCCTCCAGCCTAACAGAACGAGGTGGCAGAGGCTCAGAGCCGCTGCTCAAAAGTGAGGCTGCCCCCAGGCCAAGGCCACAGGCAGCGGCTATTCCGGATCCATCAGATGGCCTCAGTGCCCAGATAGAAGCCAGTCTGTGGTCACCCCAAGCAAAGTGTAGAAGAAAGAGACAGCCAAATGTTTCTGTCATCTCTGGAGCAAGGAATTTACCAGAACTCAGCAGACACAAAACTGAAAAGGCATCTTGGTGATGGTTCATCACATTTCCCAGATGACTCAGATGTCATGGGAAAAATAGGGGAAGAGATATGTGCTTCTTGGAAAAATGTTTTTCATTAAGAGTAGAAAAGATGAGATGCTACAGTCAGCCATCAAGAGGGTGGGGTAGGATGCTCCATCCAGTATTTTTTTCCCTAAACTCTCCATTTATTTCTTGAGAGAGAGGGGCATTCCCAGCAGGGTCTTCATACTGCACTCCTTCCCACCCTCAGCCAGCCGGGATCCAGGGCAATGAAAGTGCCTGGCATATACAGGGAGACCTCAGGATGTGAACCCACAATTTTCCCATATGGCCTTCGCATCACAAATAATTGGGTTGCTTCTGCACCCCCACAGCTGGCCTCTATTCCGTATCAATTAGACCAAAATGAGTAGCTTACACTCTGCTAGTTGACAAAGGGCTTGCTCACGGGTGCCTTCACAGCAGACCTCTTCCCAACAACTAGAAACCACAGGTGACAGCCAAGGGACAGGAGTAGCCATGGCTCTTTCACACCTGCCAGCCAGATACTCGCAGGGAACATATGGGATTATTTCTTAACTAAGAATAGAGAAAGATGGTCTCAAGCTGCTTCTACACATGCACACTTGTGATTTAATAAGGTTTTAAAAATCAGTTCAATTTTAGTAAAGATGTTTTTTGCTAAATTGATTAGAGCTGTAAATTTGTCTATATCATGCTAAATAAATATGACTCCTAACCTGCAGCTTTGATATAATCTTAGCTTGTATAAACACTACATCTAGGCTTTTAAGGAATGTAAAGAAAAAAAAATTTTGCCCCTCTTCATCTCGCTCTTCAAATACTTCAAAGTAAATATTTTCTCTATGTCAAAACTTGCAATCATCTTGCTTTGGTGTAATTGATGTCAAATAGCCTGAAAGTTTTCATTTTCATTGTTTTAGTTGCAAATAGTCATTCATAATGAATGAGTTTCTTTTTCATCTTCTCTAGCAATATGGATTTCTTCAGCATTACAAGGCTCTGTAGTTGTCTTTCTTCTGTACCATGTAATAATCTTCCCGTATTAAAAGTGAAAGTAGATTAACTGAATTTTCACCTCTAATTTTTATCTGATAGGTTTACTAGAGATACAGCAAGATGTTTTCACTAAAAGGCAAGTTTTGGGTGACCTACTAGCAGCTAAGCCTGTTGGTCATTTCTTCTCTCCCCGTTGTCTAGATGGCTCAGCCTGCTTAAATAGTAGCTGACACTGACAAAAGGAGAAATACTCTCATAGATAGTATCTCATACATGGAATTGGTGCATTTTCTAAATAAGAAAATTCAGTACCCACTGCTCCAGCTAAATACTTGTCTGTGTCCCAGGGTCTGTAGGTCACTCAAAATGAGGGATGAAAAATCCACGATTGCTCCTGGCCTGATACCTATGACATTAGTCACTTGACAGGAATCACTCAACTTTAGAAAAATTTAGATAACATAGCCACATGTGCAAGCAACTGAAATATTCAGTAGGCAGTTTAAAACATTTAACAATGCTCATTTAATCTGAAAATAACTCTGGGGACCTACCAAGGTGTGAAGACCCTTCGTTTGATCTGTTGTCATAGAAAGCACACCCAACTGCCAGTCAGGAGGCTCAGAGTCTGGTGCAACGTAGCCTAGGTCAGTAGGTCAGTAGGGATCTTGACTTGTTTTCCCCATCTTGAAATAAAGTGGCTGCATATTAGACCAGGGGCTGTGAGACTACCTTCTCAGAAGCCCTGAAGCTCTGGCCAGTTCCCCAAGGCCATGTTGGCTTGGGACTGAGATAAAGCCAAGTAAGAACTCTTAGCCTAGTTCTAGTGGTTATAGTGGGGGCAGCTTCACTTTCCTCTGTTAAACTACTGAATTCGATAATAGAAAAGATTCTTCCCAGATTAGAAATCATATGAAAAAAGAAGTTAGGTCAAGTCATACTTCAGTTCACTAGGAGTTTATAATCTCATTCAAAGAAAAAGATATTCAAACATTTAGTGTATAAAATAGCATTATACCTGCTTCCACTCCACAGTGATATAATCTATTGGGTTATCAGGAAATGAGTTATGACTTTTCCAACAAGCCAGTATTATGCAATTCTGCGTGTAAATAGTTAATGTAAAGGACATTCATCCAAAAAGAAGTTCAGGCTGTCATCAGGAAAACGCTCATGATATGAATATTAAAAATATATTTATTATTATTATTATTATTGTTATTATTATTGCAGTAGGTGGGAAAATATATTAATTGTGAGTTAAAGTAGCTTGTTTTTAAGAATGCCTAATATTTTAAGACTCATTAGAATATTCATAAAGTAAGACACCAGCTATTTCTAAAATGAAATACTATCATTGTATATCAGTAAAGGGAAATTAAAAATGAAAATAGGTCATGATGAAATACATTAGGAGCAAACATATATATTTATAGGTAAATGGACAAAATCTAAGACACTGCTTTATTACTTTTGGCGTAATAAATCATATCTGTTAATATCAAAACATTTGAACTTAAACATTGTTTTTCTAAAAGACAGTGGTCAGATTCTCACTAAATGAAATTCTGTTCCAGAAACAACTGTATGAGCTAATAAGCTTTGCTCGAGCTAGTGAACATCCATGTACTATTTCCATGTTGTAAATATTTTTCAACAAAGCAATGAAAAGCCACTATGCCCATTGCCTAGTGGAAAATCAGGGAACCACCTGGGAACATGAGTGGCAGGGAGCATGCCCTCAAGAAAGAAGTGGGCATTTCGTCAGCAAGGGGTCACCTTGGAGGACTGACTGGTCTAACTGAATTGATCAAGACTAAGCCAGGATCTCAGAAGGATTTACAGGGCAAATATTTCAGAACTCCAAGGGTTCTTTGTAAACTCAAGGACTCGGTGTCCTTGATTAGTTGATTAATTTGACTAGATCTTCCCAGCCATAAATAAATAGGGAATCGGCTTTTAATTACACCTGAACTTCACTCCCAAGATTCCTCAATATATGCAATGGTTTTTTGAATTCTTCCTTGGTGGTAGAAATAGGAAGATTTTATTTTTTTCATAATTGGCTTGTGTGTGTTTGGAGAGGGAGGGAAGTATTTATACCTATATAAGATATGTAGATTTTTTAAAAAAACACTCTCAATTGTAATCTAATGTGTAAGTCCCTTGTGTTCAGAAGTAGGAAACATTTCTCCAAAGTGATCCTGCTCTTTGACCTAGGAGGTGTTCCTTCTTCACATCACTTATATGAAAAGTCATGCCATTCTATTTTTGTTTTATTTACTTTACTGTTAAAAATATAAGAATTTAAATATATATGTGTGTGTGTGTGTGTGTGTGTGTGTGTGTATACATGAACATATTTTCCCAGTTATGATTAGGTCCATAGTTTCCATTGTGAATTTTTCCCTTCCAGGTCTAAATTTAGCCATTTTCCTATATTGCTCCCCAGTCTTCATTGTTTATGACTGCATCATATTTATCAAACTTACATATTTCTTAGTGTTAGTTTGGCATTGAAAAACTACAAGACATCTATTTCTACGTGAGAAAACCTTTTTGTCTAATGGAGCATTCAAGAGCAGCCACAGTCACGAGGCCTTTATCCCCTCTGAGGAGGGCCACGGGGTTTTCCTTCCATAGAAACCCTGGGTATTTGGATGTCACAGCCAGGCTATGCCATTGACTTTCATGGTTCACTCCCTTTTACCACTTCACTTCCATTCATGCCCAAGGTGACAGTTGTAATCCGAATCCCACCCATCACATAATGTAGCTAGTTGAAAGCTATACAGTTAATAGTAAGATTAATTAGTGCCTTCACCAATTGAGCATATGTCTTCCTTGTTATGGATACAAGTAATTGTTGCATGAACTTTAAAGATGCTGGTTCATAGACAGGTAACTAGACTGGCTCAATCAACTCATATTCAACTGGGCAATACCTTTCAGAGCAGTTGGGGGAGGGCAGAAGGGGTGCTACAACTTTTTCCTATTTCGTCCATCTCTTCCCTCTTGCTCAAGGTCTAAGGAAAAGTTACTGCATCCTGTAGTAATCCATCATTCTTATCCTTCCCAAGACATTTATACCTTTTCTTGAGCATAATGTTTACCCTTTTTTTTTTCCTTAACTGTCTGTTTGGGGTGACCTGATTTGACTGATAAATTCTAAAAGGGCATGGATTATGTCTCTTCTGCTTATTTTGTGTAGATAGCCCCTCAGGTTTGAGATTGATGTTAAGTAATTATATTATTGTACCTCACATATTCTTCTCTTTCTTCACTTTTCTAAGCCATTTCCATTTGTCTGATGTACTTAAAATAATCTCTGTTGACATTTGAGCAGGATAGTAGCAAATACCACTTTAAAGCTCCCTCGGTGCAGATGAGATGATGATAATAACACAACATATTTTTAGCACTTTCCTGGAGCAGTCAAAGCCCTTCAAAGACATTAATTCATTTATCTTCACAAGAGCTGTATTAGAGATAACTGGAAACAGGTATTATTGGCATTTTACAAACAGATGCTGAGGTCACCTGAAGAACTTTCAGCAAAAATCATAGAATATTACAGTGACCTTTCAACTCTGATTTCGTGGATAGCAGAGGTTCAGCAGCCCCAAATGACTGGCCCAGTCAGCAGCAGATTGGGCTGAGAACCTGAAGCTGGGACTCAGACGTCTTTGTCGTAGGTAAGCTGTGATCTCACCCTCGTGTGGCGGGTTCCAGGAAGGCCAGGATCCCCAAGAGGCCACACAGAGCCCCAGGTGTCGAAGGCAGTGGAGCAAAGGAAATGAGCCAAGAGCAGCCCTAGGACAGCCCCTCCTTCCCCTCTGTGAACACACATTCAGTTTGATCCTGGCTCTCACACTGAAGATTGTCGGCTCATTCTACACAGATCATTCATCTCACTACTAATAATTCATGCAAATAGGTCATATTTTATGGATTTGGACTATCCTTTTATTTCATAAACCCAGAAAAATTTTCTTTTTTTCTTATAGCAGCTCTAATCAGCTCTTTAAGTGCAACATGGGGCCTGCCCTGAGAAAAATGTGCTATTGCCATAACACATTAGCGAATTCATTTTAATGAAGAAAAATAATAACCTTTTTTGTTTATTTTAGAAGAGCCTAAACATGTGATAGTGCTGATCTGGGACAACATTTTCTAAGTGACATAATTAGTTTTGATTCCTCCAAGCAGCCACATTTTCCTGGTCTAATTGTTTTTAGGACAGCAGACTGAGTCATAACACAGAAAATGCAGAGAAAGAAAAATAATTGAACATCAGAGGCCTTCTAATGCCTTCCAGCCCTAATCCAAGGGCGAGGGAAATGTGTGACTTCTGAGAGAGATGAAGATAAATGCATCCACTTTCAAACAGAATTCTAATGGCCCTTCCTTGGACACTTGAGTTCAAGAAAGGATTAGTTGTCAGGATAGAGAGGTAATGAGTGCTCACCTTGGAAAGAGTCTTCAGCAGATCAGGCTTTTGAAAGATAAAGTCCAAAAAGAAAGCACAGCTGATGGCTTGTTATCAGAGGCGTGCATAATGATAAGTTTTGCTCTTATCATTTTCCCAGGCCCTAAGAAGTTTCGTAGATAATGCAGGTTAATTTTCAGGTTCCTGCATCAATGAGTATGTAAAGGCTGTCCTTGGTGAGCTTCAGTGAGTCCAAAGGAAGGACTTCTCACCCCATTCCAGACTGTGTGTTCAGCATGTCTTTATAAGCTCCTCCGAGAAGCTGTCGTGCACACAGGCTGGGTAATTTCTTCCTAAAGTTGGCACACACTTTTTTTCCAATTCAGGTTTGTTTTGATGCACTTCAAATCAATGAGCATTTCTTAATGTCTTGTAATAGCATTACTTCAGCTCTCGAGGAAACAAAGGTGAACAGGAGGGAAGTACTTCCTATCATACATTCCTAGCCTTTACTCTCAATCTTTCCTTCTAAATTTTAATATGAAGAAATTGTAAACCTTCAGAAAAAAATGAATGAATAGTACAGCAAAATCCATATATCTTTCATCAAGATTTACCAATTGTTAATAGTTTTTTTTCTATATTTGCATTTCTGTATGTCTATGCATATGTGCATGCGTGCGTGCGTGTGTGTGTGTGTGTGTGTGTGTGTGTTTGTTTTGCTTTGTGAATCATTTGGAAATAACTTCAAGATATGATGACACGAACCCCTGGAATTCTACAGCTTGCATCTCGTAAGAACAAGGCCATTTTCCTGCGTGACTATTGCACCATTATCTACTCTAAAAAAGTAACATTGATAGTAGAATACTGTCCACATTTATATTCCAATTAACTTTTAAATCAGAGCTCTACTTAAAAAGCATGCATTGTGTTTAGCTGTCGTGTCTGTTGAGTCTCTTTTAATTTAGAAAAAGGCCTGTGCATTTTTGGACTTCCATGATATTGACAGTTTTGAAGAGCCAGCTAAGTTGCTAACCGCCCTACATTCTCATTTGTCCAAAAGTTTCCCCTTTAGATTCAGGTCACCCTTTTCAGCAATTATTACATAGGTGGCCTGTGTACTTTCCTAGTATCATATCAGGAGACAAATAATGCCAGCTTGTCCTCTCGTTAGTGACACTAAGCTTGATCATTGGCCCAGACGATATTCACAGGATCTCTCCGCTCCCTTTTTTCCTGTGGAGTGCTGCTGTACTCTAAGGGCTCAGACAGAGCCTCCAGTTAATGAGAACCACACCCATCTCTAACATCACCTCTGAGTAGCATCTCCCAGGCAAACAAGTACACTCACTTTTACTCCCTCGGTTTTATCGATTTTTAGAAATGTTTGTGCTACTTGCTTTATAATTGTATTTAGTTTTACAAAAGTGTCGTTTCAGAGTCTTGGGAAGCCAGGCCAAGGGCCGCGACTCAGGCAAGCCTGCGGTCCCCCATCACCCAAGTCTTCGCCTCTCTCTCGCATATATATACAGCCCATTGTGTATGCCAGGAGTGTCCCTCCATTTTTCTGTCCTCTGGTTTTGCCTGCATGTGTGTCTTTCTCATGTTTAAAATGTGAGGCCCTTGAGGATAGGCACACTCATCTTTGTATTCCTAGTGCCCGGTACCGAATTCCGCCATAATAAATACCTAAAAAATCAAACAAATGCACACGTGTGGGTCACGATGGCACCTGAAATGATTTTAAGTTATTTCACAAAAGCTGACCTGGCAGAATTGTATTTGTCATTTTACCTTTTAGCCTGCTACAAGCTAAGCACTTGAATTAAGGCAGTTGCTAACTGTTCAAATCACATCCCTTCCCTCCCTCTGTCTCAAAGAGTGTCTTACTGTGTCACGATCCTCCTACCTCAGCCTCCCGAGTGCTGTAGCTGGGATCACTGTTACATGCCACTATGCCTGCCTTTAGGGTAGGCTGGGGAATTAAACCCAGGCCTCCCCTGTAGACTTGGCCCGCAAAACAACAGTGTCTCAGCAGTACTCTGGGCTGTGTTTCTTCTCATGTATTGTCTTTTTGTCATTCTAAAAGACAAACCTGACTTGATTTATCAACAGAATAACAGAAACTAGAGAATATTCAAATGCCCTACATGCTTATTATATGCCATATAATGCATACAACTTCTAGGCAAAGTAGACATCATTATTCACATTTTACAGTTGAGGAAACTGAAGCCAAAGTGTTTAAATAACTGAATTCATAGACTAGTGCATGGTAGAGCCAGGGTTCAAACCTAGATCGGACTTACTAACCTCATCATTTTGGGGTCCATATTGTTTTGATGAGAGGTGCCCTCTCTGTAAAAGCACCTAAGCAGAACAGGCATGCCGGCGCGGAGAGACAGAACGCCCCCATTCTGGCTTTCCAAGGCTGAACGTCTCAGAGGCCTGTGAACCCTCCTCTACTCCTTTCTTAACCAGTTCACAAGTGCCACAGCCCACTGAGCCAGGTTGTGGGGATAAGGTGGGCAGGGAACCAGGGTAAACGGCACATTCACCCCCAGCCCCTACCTGACAGGAAAAGGGTTCTGCTCTGTAGTCCTCAGTCTTTCCAGCAAGATCTCTAAAATAGTAAGTGCTTGATTCTCACCCTGACTTTTGGGAAAGGAAACAGATGATGGTGAAAATTGTAAAAATATCTTTAGTAATATTTCTCCTCCTTTTACTGTTTCGCTAAAGTATGACAACTCTAAAAGATAGCCTATACTTCTGTCCCCTCGTGTATCTCTTCTTAAATTTCATGGAAATAGGGATGTAACCAGTTCTCAGTGGCCAATATTCTTACTGTCATGACTTAAGACAGCCTGTCCCCAGAACAACTGACGACCATGGCTTTGAAGCTTTTGCCTTCAGACAGAGCGCGCAAAATTATGACACATGTGGTCATTTGAAATCCTAACCATAGATCTGTGACTTTGATTCTTGTCCTTGGTTAAAAACAAGACTTAATCTGAATGACTGGTTACCTTGGAGCCACTGTCGTTAGCTGTGCTCTGCTTTCTGTAAACAAAGGGGAAAAAATCTGAGTCTAAATTTTCTATTTTTTAATCGGCCAAAGTTTTGGACAAGTCTTCTAGGGTAGAAATCAAGAAGTAATTTGTTTTTCTTCAGTCTACCGAAGCTATCTCTGCCAGTTTCATGTACTTAATTTCATGATTGACTGTCAAACATTTGGGCAGGCAGAGTTCAGCCATAATTCCAAATAGTTTCCACAAAAGTTTTTTTTTTTTTTTTTCTTCTAAGGAAGACTTTAAGTCTTGTCCAGAAGACCTTTTTAAAATTGAATAGTTGACTAACACAGTAAATTGAAATTCACGATTTTGTGTTTCAGTTTATTCATTTTGCCTGTCTATCATTTTTATTGGACTTCTGTGAAGTTAGAAATAATCAGATATGTTTGTTACCTTTAATTATTTGTAACAGTATTATACCTGGTTTTGGTGGAACTTTAAATATTACAGAACAAAACATACTTTACAAGTATGGCTAAGTGGCCTACTGAACTCAAAGAAAATATTTTCTGCAAAGAAAATATTGCAACTTCTTTATGCCCCCAACGACCCATTTCAGCTTTTTTTTTTCTTTGAAGAGTAATTAAGATGCAACTGTGTCTTACAAAAAACTACTATGTGTAATGTGGGTATCTTCCCACAGTAATCTAAAATGCATCATCTGGGACCAGCAGGTGGTGTAGTGGTTAAGGGCGCTGAACTCCCACATGGCCAGCCACAGTTCAAGTCCCAGACCTAGCAGCTTGCTTACTCACTTTCCCTCTCTCTCTCTCCCTCTCCTTCTCTCTCTCCCATTCTGTCCCTCTCTGGTCAAATTTAAATAAATAAATAAATAAAGTTAAATAAAATAGCTCTTTAAAGAAATAAATAAATAAATATAAAATGGATTATGTGTCTCTAGAAAATCAGAAAGGAATTTGCATGCAACTACAGGCTACAGGAATGATTTTATGCTGTTGACGTTTGAGCCTAAGTAAAAACAGGATCTTAATCTAATTAACATCCAGAATCTTAAAATACATCATGTCAAATTCAGATGGGTTGTACACTAGGGAATTTCCAGTTGGAAGTTTGCAGGCCTAATGAAGTATCCTAATTGCCTTTATGACTAATGTTGTAGAAATTCAACGTGTTCCCCATCTCCTTTTCTCTTGAATGTTGGGAAAACCTTGAAACCCTAGGCCTGAGGTGGGTCTCAGAAAGCCACCTGGTAAGCACCTTGATATCATGAAGACCACCATTCAGGAGGTCATAGTGTCTTTTTTCTTTTTTTCTCAGAAATATTTCATTTTATTTATTATTATTATTTTTTATTTGACCAGAGAGAGATAGGGGAGCAGAGGGAAGCAGGAATGAGAAAGCGAACTACCAGGTCTGGGACTCGAACCATGGTCAGCCATCTGGAAGTCCAGCGCCTCAACCTCCACGCCACTTGTTGGACCCCATGGTGTCTTACTCTCAGAGAAATTCCAAGTTGATTTTGCTGTGACTCCTTCTATGACCATAACCCTCGCCCATGATTCATATGATAGAGTCTAGATATGTAAATATCTTTCTGTTTATCATCACTGCTTAGACGTTTCATCTCACAAAGTTCTGAACTACTTAGGAGGCAAGAGCTTCTTACACTGAGTTTCATACTAGGAGACTATTCATAAGATCATCCTATACGCCTATATAGTTTCACTTTGCAATATGTTTGCAGTAGTAAAGATGTTGACAACTATGAAAAATAATTTGAGTTTTAATAAATAAACTGGTAATATTGATTTTACCGTATTCTATAATACCAGTTCTGAATTTTTGTATTGCCATTTCAATATTTCCTCAGAAAGAGAGCAGGCTCCCTCTAGTGGTGAGTGAGCGTTGTAGTTCGATTTTATTCTTCCAGGTAGGCATTGCTTGAAAGAAAAGACTGCTTGACTCTTACACTTTTAGATTCATAAATACACAGTTTGTTCTCTTTAAATTTTAGAAAAGAAAATAATATTGACTATTAAGAGGTGTTTAGAGTACAGTCATGAGTGGAGAGTCATATGGATGAAATGAACCGCTCCCAATAAACAAAGAAAAGTGCAGTTACCAACTGAGCTAGATACTAACTTTTTAGGAAATGCACGTGTGCACGTGTGTGTGTGTGTGTGTGTGTGTGTATGGAATTTATAAACATACAAATTCTAATAATATAACTTAACTCTTATGCCTTTTACTTTGATAATTAATTCCTCTTATCTCTGGCCCTCACCTTATAACTGAGCTTAAGTGGCCTGCTCAAGATTACACATTTGCGTCCATCCTAGCCTCTAGTTCCTCTTCATCTTAAGGAATTAAACCACAGTCACTTTGTCTTTTCTTACAAAGGGGGGGAATGAGGGGGAAGAAAGGACCAAAATCTCATCCTTTTTTTTTGCAGGTAATTAGCTTGCTTTCCATATCAGTAATACTGGAAGCTAAAACTTTATTGAATATAATACAATATAAAATGTTAATTCAGAATTATCAATGAATGTTATAATTGCAGCCAAGCAAGGAAGTAAGTTACATATTATAGATATGGGTTTTCATTTTATAATTGGTGAAGAGAAATTTTAATATAGCTTTGTATTTAGCATGAGATCCCAGAATGGTAAATTTCCAATAACGAGTTCCAGGAGCAATGGTTACAAGTTAGAGAAACTCAATTTCAAAACCCCACCTCATTTATTTCACCAGTTCTACTTTTATACAAGAGGAATACGTCCAGGGAGGGTTGGAGGGGGCAGTCTTCAAAAAGTTTATGGAAAATGTGTATTATGAAAAGAAACTTGGTATGAATTTTGAAAGCTTTTTTGCACCAAAATAAACTCATGCTTTTTTTTTTTAACTCATGCTTTAATTCCATATGTCCACAGACTTTTTTTTTTTTAGAGGTTTTTGCTATAGGTAGCATGCACTCGCCAGACAGACAGAGAGAGACAGAGAGACAGAAAGCAAGAAATCACCCTCCAGGGTGGATGGCCACGCCACAATCCCTTCTCCTCCTTTCTCCTCTCAGGATCTTGGGCACACATGCACACGCGCCCGGCGTGAGTTTTAAGTCAGCGGGTCCGGGACTCGAACCACGGTCGACTACATGGGAGTTCAGCGACATAGCCATTACGCTAACTGCTGGTCCCATTTCCACAGACTTTTTGAAGTCCCCTCGTACATCTTCTATCAGAGCATGTGCCGAGTTGGTTAACTTGACAACGTTGGTCTACACTAGAGAAGGGTTGATTCTCACACTAATCAATTTCTTATTTTCTTTTACAGCAAATGGTGTGCTCAGTTTTGGAACACTGGTCAGTACCTCCAATACCTATGATGGGTCTGGTGTGGTGACTGTGGAAACAGACCACCCACTCCTCTGGACCATGGCCATCAAAAACTAACAGGCACCTGGCACCAGGCGTGCTTCTGCCTTACCTTGTTCATCAACGGTTTATTGCTCAGCAAAAACAGTTCACGCGGGTTTGCAGGACTCGAAACCTCTCCGTGGGAAGCCAGCTAGTTTTAAGATGTTAATGTTTATATGATCCAACCTTGCCACCAGGGGAAATTACGGAAAGTAAATAAGGTCTATCCTGTTCAGTGAGAAGGCTGATGTGATTATTCGCATTATACAATCAAGTACTGATTTTTTCTTGCATTTTTAATCATCCTATTTATTCTAGAAAATTATTTTAAATTTGGAATAAGACAAAACGGTTCAGTTCCTCTAGAAATCTAGTACATCCTTACATGCCTGATGACAAGGGTTAACACGGAGTGTCTTCTAATATTACATTTCTCTATATAACGTATATTACCTGGAACTAGAAAAGAAATTCCTTCCAGATTGGGATGTAAGAAGGGAATCATTTCACTCTGGTCCTATTACTACGTTCGATATTGTCTTTTAAAAATAAATCAAGAATTGTGGACCTTATTGTTAAATTTGAAAATAGATAGTTATGTAAGCTACAGGTGCAAAGAGAAATGACATGAAAAACAGTGGTAATTCATGAAGCCCTTCTGGTATGCTAACCCTCAGATTCAAAAGTTCGCATGCAAAGCTCTGCTGAGCTAGTCTTCGTCACCATCACCGTCCAGACTGGAGAAGCTGCGCAGAGGAACTTCACAAAAATGGAATTGTTTCTGACCTACCTCAGACTGAAAAAAGAAAAAAATACTGGTTCCTACACTGCAAGTTTCTTGAAATTACTAGAAAATGGATCTCTCTGGGGATGAGCGAGCATCATGTACTAAGGAGCCTCTGTCTGAAGCTTGTGTTCACGCCCCCGTCTGTCACTCGCCGACCTTCCCCGAGCTGTGAAATGATTGGCCGCGGTTCCCCACACGCAGCCTCTCCACAGCGACACCTAGCGGTTGGAAGGCAGACGACACGCGTGGTTACCGACTTGCCGGCTAACCAACCTGCGGCCCCCTGTATTCATGTTTCTTTCACAATGAGATCTCTTCTGTCTTCTTCCTACCTTTGTCTAGCTTGTTTGCTAAGCCACATGTTGCCCTGAACACCGTGACTTGAGATGACGCCGCCCCACTTCGTGCGCACCGTTCCTTGCGCCGCTGTAGGGAAGGTGGCAGTGACTGTTTTCTTCTTGGTGCTGCGAAGTGAGGCTCAGACTGCAGGCCGAGAATGAAAGGGCGTCGGCTGAACCAGTGTACGAATCCAGACCGTTAATCGTTCGAAATCATTTTTAAATTATTTTATGCAAATATATGTAAAATTGAAATCCAGATAGCAAATAAAAATATTTAGTTAGCAATGTGCATGTCTGTGGTCAGATTTTTTTTTGAAACAGTCCATTTTCTCATCTGTATTCCACTATGACCAATTTCTCAGAACTGATGTTTCTGTGCAAAAAAAAAAAAGAAAAAATTGGTCCAAAGATGGTGAATCACTTTGGTAGCTTTCCCATGTGATCTCAGAGAATAACCCAAGCTATGAGGTCCCTCCCTCATCGCTTTCCATGAAGCACTCTCTAGGTCACACAAGCCGGTGTTCCTTACCCCATCTATAAAGTAGGTCCTGCATGTGGCACATGTTTACCTTGTAGGATTTAAAAAGGAAGACAAATTACTTTCAAGGATGTGTACATGCTGGAGGGAAAGAGCCGATAGAGAGGCAGAAGGAAAAGTTACAGTCGAGGAAATGAAAAAGGTGGAGGAAGGACCCTGGGAGAAGAGACAGGAGGAGCGTGAGACTGCGGCATCAGAGCTGCAGCGGAACCCCAGTTCTAGCCTTTCTGCATCTCCACAAAAATTGTGACCCCAGAGCTTCTGCCCAGACTCTGCCAGCCTTCCTATTCACGGTGGAAACTGTTAGGGAATCAGGGGAACGGTCAGTCAACTGCTGGACCCTTCAGGTCAGACCCTCCAGCAGAAAAACTGACTTAAGAACCCCCCAACCTCTACCACACGCATGCACCGGAGAGACTCGAATGGGCCCGCGGGCGTGGGTGAAGGGGCTGTGGTGTTCTCAGCCCTGGTGATTACTTTCTGCTCCACTAGACGCCCAGGCTCAGCTGTGTTCTGACTATAGTTTCTGAAGACTCGTTATATATTCATTAATAGAAATATATTCATAACATATAAAAGAAAGATGTCCATCACTTTAAAATTTTACTACCAAAGCATGTCTGTCCTATTTATCCTAAAAATCTTACCAGTCTTAATAAATGGATACTTATTAAAAAGAATATAGTTTGCTGAGTCTTCCTGAAAATTGAGGGAGGAGGGGCTATCAGGTGGTGTAGTAGTTAAGGTGCTGCCCCATGGCCAACCTCAGTTCTAGTCCCAGACTTGGCAGCTTGCTTTCTCACTTTACCTCTCTCTCTGTCTCTTTCCGATCAGATTAAAAAATAATCATTATGATGATGAATAAAATTAAATTAAAAAGTAATTTTAAAAAAAAAATTGAGGGAGGAAAAAGTGAAACAAAAAAAGGCACAGAGACTTATCTCACACGCCCTCCTGTGTGTCGTGCTGTGTCCCTGGAAGCCCACAGAAGAGATTCTTTGAGATCCTTGGCTGTCCCCAGGTCCTGTCAGGCTTCTCAAGGGCTGGGCACTGGTCTAGTTACTGGACCCTTTCCCATTCCTTAAACTGCAGTTTTCTCCTTACATGCTTGTCTAGTTATCACTGAAACAAGTATCCATTTATTATTACTATTGTTGTTGTTGTTATAGCAATCACAGGAGGCAGATGGTGAGCTCTCGGTGCACCCAGTGGTCTATGTGAGTCCCCAGAAAGACTCACCTCTCCTGTCCATTCACAACTGAAACTCCAGCTGGTGCCAAAAAGAGAAACTGCGTGTTGGATCCTGCCGGGGAAGTAACCTGAGCTCCTTGAGCTTTTCATTTCAGTCCATTTCTTCTTTCCACTGGTCAGACTTAAAGCTTTTCTAAATCTAGTGATTGTCACCCAAAATGGTGTCTGGCTACCTACATCACTGATCCGTGGGATCGCTGCTGTGATCAGCCGTCTTCACAGGCAGCAGGGAAACCTGGAAGCTGGCTGCAGCCACTGACAGCCTGGCTGGAGTGGCAGGTATCAGTGAGCTGTCCAAAGTGCATGCGTGGTCCAAGACCCTGAGGAGAAGGGTGTGCAGGTCTGGCAGAAGAGTATACTTTTGTGTTTTAATTTCTGCAAAGCAGACAGCAGTTCTCTCTGAGGATTGGGACTAGGGCCATTTCACCAGACACAGAGCCTCACTCTGAGCCAAGAGGTCACACCTGGGCATTCAGGGAAGGTGGTGCTGGAGCCGGCATGTCCTGTGGACGGGCAGGGCAGCCCCGCTCACTGCTCAGACTCAGCCTAGCCAAGCTTGCCTTGAACTGTCGGAATAAAGCAGCATGTAGACCTGACCTGACTGAGACTAATGATATACACCAAGCCAGTAAGCAGCCAGAAACTATTCTTCTCTGCCCTCTGGCTCTGCAAATGATAAAGCAAGTATGGTCTAAATGGTGACTTTCAAACTATATTGACCATGAACCACTGGAAATACATCTTACCTGTGACCTAATCCACACACACACACAGAATGCTGTGTAATCTAAAATTTCATTCTAAATTGCAAAGCACCCAGAAATATATTCCAGATTGAAAAAACATACCTCAGAAGAGCCAAGTACATAGAGTTATTTTTAAAAACAACCCTGTGTGTATACACAGGGGTTCTGCAATGATTATACAATTGCTTTGTAAGTTTAAGTAAAAAAGTAGAATTTTAAAATTTCTTCCCATCAAAGGGTTAAGATAGTCCATTTTTTTTTTTTTTTTTTTTTTTTTGGAGAGGTTTTTGGTACACGTGCGCTC
Source organism: Tupaia tana (assembly GCA_026018925.1). Lineage (NCBI taxonomy): Eukaryota > Metazoa > Chordata > Mammalia > Scandentia > Tupaiidae > Tupaia > Tupaia tana. The sequence continues at coordinate 11,433,069 of JAKSZU010000003.1, forward strand.
GCCAGACAGAGAGAGACAGACAGAAAGCAAGAAATCACCCCCCAGGGGGGATGGCCACGCCGCAATCCCTTCTCCATTCTCCTCTCAGGATCTTGGGCACGCATGCACACGCGCCCGGCGTGAGTTTTAAGCCACTGGGTCCAGGACGTGAACCACGGTCAACTACGTGGGAGTCCAGCAACATAGTCATTACGCCAACTGCTGGTCCCAAGATAGTCCATTATTAAAGTATTGTAATATTTGGGGCTTTACATGATTTACACTAATTATTAAAACTCATCACATTTAAGCAAGAAAATTGCATCAGAACATAACCAAGGTTACACACAGAACATTTTCCTACTCCTGTTCTTGGTCTTTGTTTCATAGCCTTTATCACTTATTGATAAGGGTTTTTATTTTTATGTGGATGTTATGTGGAATAACCTACGAAGACAGCAAGCTGATGGGATCCTATTTGGAAATCAAATCAACTCCACTAGGAAGTAAATGGGGGGAAGGGAGGGAGGTGACTGATCATTGAAATCGTCTCTAGAATAGTCTACTCAGAATAAGATAAATGACCCTTATAAATGTGGAGATTAAAATTGAAGCTCCAAGTTCAAGCCTTTCCTAGGGAGTGAGATATATATGGATTGGAAAATTCCTGGCATACATAGTACAAATTCACCCTCCCTTGCCCACAGCAGATTTCACTTATCAATCCTAATTTTCTTTTCTGATAAGCCCCAGCCTGAACCTCAGAATCCATCTCAAAACACTTCTTCAGGCAGCCATGACCCATTGTTCTCTGCTGGCTGGTCATCGCTGCAGGCGGAGAGCTAATACGTGATCTTCCCGCGGTGCACCAACAGCTCCGCTGGCAACCCAGGAAAGGGGTCAGGGCAGCGCCGTCTTCACAGGCAGTGGGGAAATAAACCAGGTCAAGGCCTTGTTCCCTGTGCACTTAGTTCTCCCACTGAAAGTGAGGGCTTTGTACACAGCAAAATCAAAATAACTCCATTCCTGCAAATAACATGAAAACCATAAGTGGGACCCTGAAATCACCCAAATCTGAAAAACAAGAAACTTCTCAGAATAGACCCATAGCTCGTCCCTGAGAACCAAGATAGCTAAAATATATCATTTGGAGTTAGAGGTTGGGAAGAGTTTTTAAGAGTCAAAGGAATTAATAAGAGGAAGGTTATGAATCATATTTTCACATTTATTTCTTTGCAAAATATTGTTAAATACTAAAGACCAGTGAACATTTAATAGCCAGCTATATTTTTAAATAATAAACATGGGACATCATGAGTGTCAAAGTACAAGAATTAAGCAGAGTCCTATCTGAATGGCATAATTAATTTTATGCTTAGATGTCGAATGTTGCGGACCCTCTGCTAGAATCCAACCCCCTTGGGAGCACAGACTGTCTTTCTCGTCATGGGCTGTACCTGCTGCTCCTGGGCTAGGGACTGTGTGTGCGAGCACGTGAGAGACACCTGTGGCGTACGGCTGGTGTATCGAGCAACCTCTCTACTTGTACTCTGGTGACTGAACAGACTGCAAGGCTTCTCTGCTCCTTGAGAATGAATGTTCTTTCCCTGCCTCGATCCCTCACGAGGCAAGCTTCAAAGCTGACACACTAGAGTTGCCCTCGAGGAGGTCCCTCTGTCCTAAAGATGAAAGTCCTGGCTCTGGATCAGACAGACCTGGTTCTGTCCTTACTCAGTATCTGAGGGAGGAAGTAACAGCAATGTTCACCAGGCCCAGGCCAGGTGAAAAGGCATCACGCAAGGCAAAACAGCCACCCAGTAACAAAGCAAAAACGAAACGATGCGGAATTTTTTTTTTAATTTTTTTTTTTGAGAGGTTTTTGCTATAGGGCGTGTGCACTCGCCAGAAAGACAGAGAGAGACAGAGAGATAGAAAGTGAGAAATCACCCCCAGGGGGATGGCCACGCCACAATCCCTTCTCCTCCCTATTCCTCTTAGGATCTTGGGCACGCACACACACGCCCAGTGTGAGTTTAAGCCACTGGGTCTGGGATTCGAACCACGGCTGGCTACATGGGAGTCCAGCGACATAGTCATTACGATAACTGCTGGTCCCAAGGCCACGGAATTTTTAAATCACGTGAAATAAGGGAAAGGAAATGAGGCAAGGAATAATGGCGGGTTGGAACTGACATGGGCTAAAAGAATCAAGGTCAAAGCCATCACAAACAACATGTATGAATGACCTAACAGGAAAAATGGGAGAATGAAAGGTTACAGAGAGGGCCAGCAGTGGCATGTGGTTAAGGCAGCTGGATCCTATGTGGCCGACTGTGCAATTCAAGTCCAGGACCCAGCTCGAAAAGCGTGCTGGGTGCATATGGCTATGTGCCCAAAACCGCGAAAGGAGGGGGATGGAGGACAAGGGATGGCAACATAGACCTTCCCCCCCGGGGGAGCTTTCTTACTTTCCCTCTCCGTTTCTCTCCAGCAAGCACACGCATCCTCTGGGCAAAAAAAGTAAAAGTTAACAAATTTTTCAGAGTCAGAAATTTTTGTAGTTGTAACAATTTCCAGAGTTGAGGGATTGAGGCATGACAGGTGGGTGTCATAGTTTAAGTAGACTACAGAGAAAAAGTATTTTCAAGTACTCTGAGGCCAGGGTCCTCAATTCTGATATTTTCTTTACTTCTGTTTAAATCTACTTGTTCCACAAATTAAACCATTAACATGTATATGAAATTAGCCTGGATAGTCTAAAACCATAAAAACAAATAATATATTGTCTCTGAGTTAATCACACTAGACTTCAATAGCACTGTTATCTAACTTTTGAAAAGTTACTATGGTCACAAAATAGTTACCTAAGAAATCTACCTTTTCCCCCCCAAAAAATCTTTTTATTGCCAGAGGGTGCATGTGCTTGCCAGAAAGAGATAGAGACCAAGCAAGCACCCTACAGTGTGTACATGTGGGGGGAGGGGGGAGTCACACATGATCCTTTTTTATCCTGTTTTGATTTGGGGCATGTACACAGTATATTTTTCAAGACTCTGGAGTCAGGACTTGAACTACAGTTGACCACATGGGATCCAACTCCTTTAACTGCTGAGCTACAGACCCAGCCCCTCAAAACTTATTTTCACATCACTTTTGTTCACACCAATAGTTAATAAATATTTGTAGAGTGCATGAAGCTTTCTAAGTAATACCAGATATCCCGCTCACCTCTCCCTTATGGAAATTCTCAAGCTTGGTCCAACCATTTCTCTAGATGACCATGATCATTTCGTGTCATTGGTTATGAAATTTTAAAAATAATCATTTCAAACACAGGGGTTTCCATTTTATGGTTATGGGACCAGGTATGAGAAGGATAGAGGGTAAGAGATTTCTTAGAGTAATACAGATTTCTTAGAGTTTTACCCTTTTGTATTAGAGGAAATACTGAAGTGCCTGTCAATACTCTGTCTACCATATCAACCTCATTAACTTAAGTACCATTCACTGTACCTTGAGTTCCCTGTTCATGAAAAAAATTGCCTGGGTCCCAATGGTCCACATATTCTGCTCTTTTATTTGCACTCCTTAAAATTCAGGGAAGCCTGCATGAATAATGAGACCACGAGAAATGATGCAGAAAGTTGTTGGGATAGCTTTTAGTCAGTGAATTTATTATGCATATTTTAAAGTTGACCTTTTCATCCAAGTTTTTATTCAATTCCACTGCAAGGAATTGAGCAACTTGGTCAGTTTGAATATTTGTATGCCAGTGGCATTGAACAATGAGTTTCATGACAAAAGTCATAGATTAAAGCATGAAGAAGCTAATATATTCTTTCTAAGGCAAGTGGGGACAGGGTAGAGATTTTTTTAGGAAGAAAGTATATTTTGCACAAAAAGAAGAATCTGCCCTAAATTTTAAGAAGGGATATGCAAATTATTTTCATAATTTCTTCTCTAAATTAGATATCAATAGTAATGGTAAATCCATATAAATACACACACGGCGTCAGTCACCTTCATGCTAATGTTATCCATTCCTGCTCTTGAGAATTCCAGCCTTCCATGAGTTGCTCAAAGGCTTATCCTTTCTCTTGAGTAGATGTGTAATTTATAAGAGCCGAAGCTCCAAGGCACTAAAGTCGAGTAAAGAATGGTAGAGTTAAAGGGGATAGGATGAATGGACTGCCTGCAAAGAATGAGGAGTTACAGAAGCCCAAAGTTGCTGAGGTTTCCAATTATTCACAGCTTCCACAAAAAATTCCATATGCCAGGACCCTTTGCAGATTTTGTGGGAGGCGTATTTTATCTTAACGTAAAAAAGAATCTTATAATTTTGCCGTTCAGTAGCTACAGAGGGAATCACTCTCACTAGATATGGCAAGCTCCCTGGCAGCAGACGTGCACAATCCAAGGCTACACTCCAGATTCCATGCTGAGTAACTCTCCAGGAAATCTAAGATTTTAGGCCTATATGAAGTTTGAGGGAAAAGATTATATGTGTGTGTGTGTGTGTGTGTGTGTGTTAAGATATACATTTAAATATATTTATATGCATATATGTATATAGATAGATTCTAGAAGGAAATATATTTTTTTCTTAGCTAAAATAATGCATGCAATTTTTTAAAAATGTATTTCTTCCATGATGAAGAGAGAGACTTCCCCACAGGGTCCTCATGCCAGGATCCACCCCCAGCCTCATCCAGCCCAGATCTGGGCCAGCAGGCACATACCCAGTATGCATCGGGCAACTTTGGAAGATAAACCAGGGACTTTCCCATATGGTTCATCCTCATAGAGGTTGTGTCCCCACTCCACTACCATCTGACCCACAGGCAATTCTAACTTTATATTTTTTTTGCAAATGTCTCATGGCTGTGCTGAAAATAAACTGATATTGCCTCTGGGGATCAGGTTTCTAGGTGGAAGGATTATGGCTGGTAACGTGTAAGATCTATGTAAGAACACAGATGTAAGAATGTACGTAAAAATGAGCTTCTCTGTTAAGAGTCCCAAATCCCAGGCCGAGACTGAGCCTGTGCCATTCCACTAGAAGAGTGAGTTAACTTTGAGGAAAGCAGAAACTCCAGTCAAATGGAATATTCTGAACTGACATATTGAGCTTAAAGATAAATTTGAGTGCTGATATAAAGCAGACACTAGGGTACAGGGGTGCCCTTGTGCAACTTACGTTAGAGTAAAAAAAATGAGAAGGAAATGAGAGAGAAAGAAGCAGAGGTAAGAGAGAGAAGACAAAGCAAAAGAGGAAAGAGGAAAGAAGGCAACAGAGACAAGTCTGCCATGCAGGCCAGAATGGGACATTCGCTGCACAAAGGAGACAGGGAGAAAAGAAAAAACAGATTAGAGTGGAGAGTTTGCTTCCTCCTTTCTTTTTTTATTTTTTAAAGAGCGATTTTTGCTATAGGGCATGTGTGCTCATGGGAGAGACAGAGTCAGAGAGACAGAAAGCGAGAAATCACTCACCCCTGCCCCCCGGGGGGATGGCCACTCCACAATCCCTTCTCCATTCTCCTCTCAGGATCTTGGGCTTGAGTTTTAAGCCACCAGACTGCAGTCAACTATGTGAGACTCCAGTGATAAAACCATTACACCATCTGCTGGTCCCTTGCTTCCTCCTTTCTAAACCATTTAAAAAGCTCGTTACCATTACCTTAAGATGTTAACCCAAAAGTTAACATAGAGGTAGAGATAGAGTTTTATGCACTCAGTAAAAGGATATTTGTGAGAAGCTTACAATAACAGGCTCATGTTGAAAACACAAAGAAAGATACAGGGGGTATGAACATTTTGATCACAATTACGTAAATGTTAGCCAAGACTGGAAGAGAATATATTTCAATTTTAACATCCAGTTCATTTTGAATAAAGATATTGTATTGGGTTGTTGGCCAAGTCATGATGCATTTTTGCATAGGAAAGCACAGAAAAACTTATCATGACTTTCCAAACAACCTAATAGGTAATTGTTTTTGTCATTATATTTCTATCTTCTTTTTTCTATATTAGTTTATAAAAAATAAGCAACATGTATGTTCAGGTTTTAAAAATATATTTAACTGTGTTGTTCACTTTAGAATACTGTAAATCTCTGTAAGAAAAAATAAAATTATTTATTAAAATAGTCTCATAAGATATTTTCTAACAATACAAAGACATTCATGAGACAGGCGCAAAGAGACACACAGATAGGCTTAGATACACACAGGGACAGAGGCCATCAGATTTTCAAAGGCACTGATAAATAGCAGGGAGTAGGTGGGGCCCAGGAAGACAAAGAAACGGGCAGACACCAACAGAACACGCTGGACACGAACCAGCCTGAAGACCCATATTATTTGCCTTATCCTGAAGTTTTGTAGACATTTAGAAAGCATTCATTTTGTTATGCCCAAACATATTTTTTTTATAACAAGGTTTCAGATTTCTTTAAGTCATTTATTCATTGAGCACACATCATTTCGCATTTCCTGCTTAAATTTCATTTTGGTCATTATAATCACGCTTATACCATCAACTCTCCTGTGCTCACTGGACAAAGCCAAAACCCTGTTTCCGTCTAACTCTCCACCTTTCCTGCGCCTAAAAGTTGCTGGAGAAAAAGTGTCTGTCCGTGATGACTGGTCTCACTTAAAGTGACACACACTCACATACTGGCGCATCTCAAGTGGCTCTTAATGATGCCCGGCAGTCACACGACATGTCCCCAAACCGTTCATTCTCCTTTCCTTGTTCCTATTTTACAGCTGCTCCACTTTCCGGGACTTTCAATACCTCTTTCCCTACTGTTCACTTTCTCTGCTAACCTCTCGTGCTACTTCACTGAGAAAATGGTAGAAATTGACAAAGCGCTCTGCAGACCACACTCTCCGGCATCTGCCGCCTGTACACTCTGCCTGTCACAGAGAAACCACCCACATTCCCATCAGAGCTGGCCTCTCTAGTCCTACAGTTTCCTCCTCCTAGTCTCCTCTGCAGTAAAATCCTTTACAAAGTTGTCTAAGTGCACTCCAGTGCCAATTCCCCTCCTGCTGTTTCTCTCAAACCTACTCCACTGCTGCCAAATGCTGTCTTTAAGGGTATGGATAGCGTCCCCATTGCCAAAGCTGTGATGGAGGTTCAGTCCTTTCAGGTGGATATTTAGAGTACAATAAAACTCTCCCCTTGCCTTCCAGGGCTCCACACTGGCCAGTCCCTCCTGACAGCACTCCTACCTCATGCTGCTCCTGCTCTGCATGCTTGTACTAGCTCCCTGTCTTCATTCCAGTGGTTTCATGTAGGACCGCTCCTGGGTAAGGCCTTATTCTTCCTTTTGCATGCTGTCTGCTCACTCCCATCTATTACTTATGGCCTCAAATAATATCTGCGTGGAAACTTACATACTGGATTTGTAATTTGCATCTCTGTTCTGGTAGCTAACAGGCTTTTCACACTCGACATGTCGAACACCTAGCCCAGAAGCCCACTCCATCTCCTACCAACCTTGTCTCCAGGTGCTCTGGCCCAAACCCTTGAGCCACTCTGGTCTCCTCTTTCCCTCTAAGTCTACTTTCTCTTTTATAACTTAAAACTTATTTTTATTAACATATAATAGTTGTACATATTTGTGGGGATTTTTCAGCACAAGACTATAATGTGTAGTGTGATTAAATCAAGGTAATCTCTCTACTTTGGACATGTACTTTGAACCTGATCACGTCTCACAACCCCCACCATCATGACCCTCATCCAAGCCACTATGATCTCTCATGTGAGTTACAGCAAGTGCCCCAGTGGTCTTCTGCTACCAGCTTGTCTCCCTCTCGACTCTTCTCAGCACTGCAGCCACAAGCAGTCATGCTGCATCTCTACTTAAAATCCTCACAGTGGATTAGGAAAAAGCCAGTCTTCATGATGGGATAAATGTCCTGGATGATCTGTTAACTCCATAATCTCGCTTAGTCTTATTTCGGCCCCTGCTCCCTCTGCTTAAGCTTTGGGCATCCTTGCTGTTCCTCATGCATACCGTCACACTCCTTGGCCTTTGCTCTGGCTGGTCCCTCTGGCCCAGATAGTCACCTGACTATCTGGGCCCTTTTCATTTGCAAATCAATTTCCAAATCACTTTTTCAACAAGGCCTCCCTGGAACATCCTATTTAATAAACAAATGTTCCCACTAACTTAACCCCATTTCACCTTTTACCTGACCTTTTCAATCTCCCACATTTTGCTTTAATTTTTTTCAAAGAATTTATCAGCTGCAAATATACCATATAATTTACTTCATTTTTTGTTTCTTGTTTGCTAGAGGATACATGTACTCACAGAGAGAGAGGGAGGGAGGGGGGAGAGAGAGAGAGAGAGAGAGAGAGAGAGAGAGAGAGAGGTGAGAGAGCACAACCCCCCCACACACACCCTAGAGATGGTCACACTACAATCCCTTCTTCATTTCTTTTTGTGGGATTTTGGGTGCACATACACAAATGCCTGGCACATTTTTCAAGCCACTGGGTCCAGGACTCAAATCGTGCATCTGGCCATGTGGGATCCAGCTGTCCTAAGCATTACACCACTGGCCAGCCCTCCTAATTTTTTATGTTTTCTATCTTGTTCCTGCTACGGTGTAATCTCCATGAGGCCAGGGATTTTTATTTTTCTTCCACTGATATATCCAACACCCTAGACCAATATGTGGCATGTGGGAGATTCCTTCATTTGACAAATGTTTCTTGACAGTTTACCACGTGGCTGGCACCAGGGGTTGATCACAGACTAAGACAATCACAGTCCCTGTCCCTGTCCCTTTAGAGCTAACAGTTCAATTCTTATTGAGACTTCCCAGAGATACTTAATCTTTTAAATATTCAAAAGAAAGTGAAAAAGTGCCAAGAATTTCAGTAGTCACCCTCAGATGTTAAATGTATGACTCAAACCATTAAACTCTGTTGATTGAAAAAACTTTATACTTGTGTGCTTTGAATTTAAGGATACAGTACTATTTCTTTCTTTTCTTTTTTTTTTTTTCTTTTTTTTTTTTTTTGGAGAGATTTTTCGCTATAGGGCGCGTGCACTCGCCAGACAGACAGAGAGAGACATAGAGACAGAAAGAGAGAAATCACCCCCCAGGGGGGATGGTCACGCCGCAATCCCTTCTCCTCCATTCTCCTCTCGGGATCTTGGGCACGCACGCACACGCGCCCGGCGTGAGTTGTAAGCCACCGGGTCCGAGACGCGAACCGCGGTCGACTACGTGGGAGTCCAGCGACATAGCCATTACGCTAACTGCTGGTTCCCTTTCTTTTCTTTTTTTAGAGAGAGTATTTTGTTGTTGTTGTTGTTATAGGGTCCATGTGCTTGCCAGAGAGACAGAAAGAGAGAAATCACCCCCCCCCCGGAGGGGATGGCCATGTCGCAGTCCCTTCTCCGTCATTCTCCTATTGAGATTTTGGGCATGCATGCACATGCACCTGGCATGAATTATAAGTCTCTAGGCCCAGGATTTGAACCATGGTCGACCATGTGGACGTCCAGCGATGTAACCATTATGACATCCACTGGTCCCAGACACAGTGATATTTCATTGAAAAAAAAAAACACTACAAACCAAGACCCCAAGGCTCCTCAATCCAGTATGTAGAAATGAATTTGCCCTAATGACACTACACATAATTAATGATGAACCAAATAAAACAAAATAAGAATCTATCTCATTCTTGTCTCTCAATAATTCCTCCCCTAAATTAAAAAAGAAAAAAAAAGCTACAGATGAGAATATCTCATTTTAAAAATTCTCCTGACATGGTAATCAAGTCTTATGTTTTATTCAATAATTAGCTGGACTGAAATCCTTTCATGCCCATTTTTTTTGCAGTTCTGGCAGCAAATTGATAACCCCAGGCAATTTTTAATTAGCACTCTTTAAAAATGGTTTGCTAAATTAGTCAACTATGAAATCGCCTCACCCAAATGATTAAGTTCCAATTGCATTTCAAATCCATCACCTGGTTTTTACTGTATGAACATGCCATCACTCCAGGATCATTAATTGCAATGTTTACCTGCCTGTGTTTTAATACATGCATAGCACAGTGTGCAGCACATGCCAGCTGGCACCTGTCGATGCTGCTCTTTCAGATGGCCTGCCAGCCATTTGGTGTTGACATTTCTATTACCAGAAATAGTGCTGGCTCCATCCTGAACCCAGTGAGACAGTACTTAAAGATAAGCATCCTTCTGTCCAAGTAAGTCATCTTTGACACTCAGCTGAAGTGAAGCTAGGGTTTGGTTTCATAAGGACTTTGTGGTAGCCATGCTGATGTGGCAGCCACTGGCATGATGGCTGTGCTAAGTCTTGGGAAGCCACTCCTTCCTTTCCTTCACTCCCTTCTCACCTAAAGCATTTTTAGGAAGCACCTACTAGTCAACAAGTATAAGGTTTATGTGATCTTATTTAATTCTCAAAAAAAGACTAAGAGTCAGGTAATTTTAAGTCCAACTCATAGATGAAAACATAGAGGATCAAAATGTTTAAATAACTCACCAAAGTTAGTGACAGAGCCACAACAGGATCTCTGGTCACCTGATGGCATGTCAACTGCCACCACCTTAGCGCCATCATCATCTCCAGCCACCAGTCCCCAACCGCCTCCTTATTTGTCCCTATTTCTCATGTTTGTCTCCCTCTAATCATGTTTCTACACTACAACCATATCTTAAAATATGAACCTGCTGGTATCACTCTTTTGCTGACATGGCTTACCACTGCATTCAGGCTAAGGGCCAAGAACAGCCCACAGAGCTCTGAGTCCTCTGTCTTCTGCCTTCCTCTCTCATCTGCTCACCACTCCAGCTATGCTGATTTCTTCCATTTCTCTGAACTCTATCTGCTCCCTCAAGGCCTTTGCACAAGTTCAGACCACTGCCATTGGGCCTTCTAGGCAGTGACTGAGAAGCTGAGTTCTAGGCACTCCAGTGAGGTCATCTTGGCCTCTCCCAGGGGAAGGTGAGCATCACCATAGACTTCATGTTACCTATCACAGGAGGACCGGCAGCATTTTTAATGCCCACACCAGACCTAACCAGACCATAGATTTCAGCCTCCACCCTGGGGAGAAAATAGGTGGGCAATGTTGTTAGGTGAAAGGACAGTGGTGATGGGCTCTCCATGAAGCCAGCAGCCAGGGCCCTAGGAAAAGGAGGCCAAAAGAGGGGGAGAAATGTATAATTTTGATTCAACTCATTTTTCATTGTTATAGTAGTCATTCTATAACATCAAGCTGTTTTTCTTACCCCAAAACAATGCTACCACTCAAAGCAAAAAGTCATATTCTTTGTATGGTGTGGTAAGGAGGTCAACTTAAGGAAAACCTATCTGATACTTAGAATTGTTAAAATTGACCTTGCCTGCTTTCCCATTCTACTTTCTTAAACATTACTCACTTCATAGGTCTGTGTGCTGATAAAGGAGAAAAAGATCCCTTCCTATTCAAATTTGTTCCATGAGATCTACTCTAAGCATGTATGCTTTCTAGGAGATTTGACACCTGGACTAGACGTGATAGATTATATTGTAGTTTCAGCTGGCAATAAAGATCCTACTGGGACCAATAGATGGCCTAATGGTTACATCACTGGACTCCCATGTAGTCAACTATGGTTAGAGCCCTGGACCTGGTGATTTAAACTCATGCCAGGCACACATGCACACATGCCCAATATCCTGAGAGGAAAATGGAAGAGAATTGGCTTATGGCATGACCATCCTCCCTGGGGGTAATTTCTCACTTTCTGTCTCTCTGTCCCCCTGGCAAGTGCACATGACCCATAGTAAAAGTCTCTCTAAAAAATAATCATAAAGATCTTACTAATTCTGGCTTCAAAATTGTTCTTAAGAGCTAAGTGTACCCTAATATAGTCTCAGAGATGGAACACATTGAGTCTGGTGCTCAAGTCTTAATTGGTTAATGATCAATCATGATGCAGAAAGCAAGACTTTACGTATATGCCCTAACACACACACACACACACACACACACACACACACACACAGTTCTAACCCTTCAACTAACAAAAGGCAACTAAACGACTTCAGAATATTTTTTGGTATTCATACATATTGTTGCCTAATGACAGAATTCTTATTTGTTTAACACCGAAATGAACATATTGTAGAGTTTCATCCACCCAGTGGCAGCCCCACCTTACTAAAATAGAGTGTTCACTTTGTTTTGGTCAAGTAGCTTCATTCAGGAAGCCCACCAGAGGCAAACCTATAAAAAGTATCCTAATGGGACCAGCAGTTAGTGTAATGGCTATGTCGCTGGACTCCCACATAGTCGACCGCAGTTTGAATCCCGGACCTGGTGGCTTAAACTCACACTGGGCACGTGTGCGTGCGTGCCCAAGATCCCAAGAGGAGAATGGAAGAGAAGGGATTGCGGCATGACCATTCCCTCTGAGGGGTGATTTCTCGCTTTCTACCTCTCTGTCTCTCTCTGTCTGTCTGGTGAGCGCTCGCGCCCTATAGCAAAAACCTCTCAAAAAACAAAACAAAACAAAAAAAAACAATGTATCCTAATGGTGAAGTACTAAGAAAATGGAGTATTGGTATAAGTAGCTTTAAGGGTCTGCTCTGGGGGAGCCATTGGTGATCCACCTTGAACAGGATTTTTGTCTTTGGTGAATCTTCATTTAGTGACTGAAGTTGGGAAAACTGCATGGTGGAGTACTGAGGCAGTTCTAAATACAAGGCTTCCAGTTAAATCTCAGGCACCCCAGTTCAATCAACCATACATTGCACATTGGCTTTTGTCAACCACTGTGCGAGGTACAACTATACAAGATAACGGCCCTTGACTATAAGGAGTTCATATGTATTGGGGGAAAATAGACTCACAGGCTATAAAGGGAGTAAAACAAACAACAACAAAAAGCTTGATAGGCCTTGCCTCTCTCTCCCAAATAACTTCCTGTGATGCTGAAAATGTTCTAGAATGGCACTGCCCAGTAAAGCAGCCACTAACCACATGTGACTTGAGCTTTGAGCAAATTATAGAAATACTAATAGCAAGAGATCAATGTATTTAATGTTTCAAAAAATACAGTGGATGATTGCTACACAAAATATAAGCAAGCGAAAGAAAATCATGTCTATGGTTTTAATAATATTACCTAAGATGCTACCATGGTTCACAGGGGAACAAAGAAAGAAATGGTGGTATTTTTTTCTTCCTGCCCCATTGACTATTTTTCCTTTGAACTAATGCTTGCCTGCAAAACTCTGAGTCTTTTCCAAGGATCCCATATGTAAGCCTACAAGGGAGGACAGATCAGGCAAGTTCACTAACCAGCTACAGAGCTTCAGGTGTGTGATTGTGTGTGATTGGGAGTATTGGGCATGTGGTGAACTTGCTATTCCCACCTTAACAGAGAATAGAAATACATGTATCCTTAAAGACAGCTGATCTAAGCAAATTGGTAATAGCATCACATGGGAATTCAATGGTTCGAAAGGTTTGTTCAATATATATAACCTCTCTAATGTGAGGAAGTTTAAAATAGAAAATGGTAAAGAAATTACCCCTCTGCATCTCATCCCTGCAATCAAATTGACATCTATTACAACATTCTTTCTCAGCGTGTCTAAATGTGTTTAGAAGTAGCCCTCTCCAACACAATGCTCCTGGCAGCCACTTCTGCTCAGAGTTTGCGTGAAAGCTGAAACTACTCCCCAAATACCAACCATGATCGTCACCTATATGTAAGGCTCTTTTGATTCTAGAACTGTCTGATATGATAGCCACTAACCCTATGCATCTATCAAGAGCTTAACATATGATTAGGGTGACAAAGGAACTAAGTTTTTATGTAATATTAATTAATTAAAATTTAACTGTAAACAGCCACGTATGGTTAGTGGCTACCTCATTGGCCGTGCCAGTCTAGAATGTTTCCATCATCACAGAACATTACATGGACAGTACCAGTCTCTCCCATAGCCTTGCCAGAAAGCTGTAAGTAACCAAGAAGTCACAACCATAAATTTGTTTTTTTCATCATAACATGCCCTTGTAGGCCATCTTATAACTTCTTTTTAGGTTAATTCCTTTACTTATAATAACAATTGGACCAAATTAGATTAGTCTGAGCTCTCAGGTACTGGTATGTTGAGAAAGTCAAGCTCAGTAGGGTGTGAGGCAGAAACATGTTCAGTAAAATCTGTTGCTGAGATGCCACACCATCCATTCAAAGATGGACACTGCCGTTAGATTGTTCGAAGCCTGGGCCTAGTGATTCCTCATAAGTCTCAAGGGAAAGTTAGTGTTCCTCTCCTACCCTCATCCCTAACATCCATGCAATGCCATCGAAGTTCGGCTAACCAACTGGGAAGTAATGTGTCAGGAGACCTGGCTCCTTACCACCCACTGATGACAAGCACACATACGTACACAGACATGCATTAAAAAAAAATGGAGCAGAGAGATCCATCACTCTCCTTATTGCTGGTAAGTTGCCTTCCAGGTTGGGCCAGTTCAGCCCCTTCGGAGCCCTCACCTTTCTCCTGCTACCAGGAATCAGAAATATAAGGACACACATTCCTTCCAATTCTGTTCTAGATGCAGGAAAGACCCCATGCCATCCTTCCTGGCCTTGAATTCAAATTTCTGCGACGTGGGTAGAAGCAATGTTGATGGGGTGAAAGGACTGAGTTCTCCACAAGGCAATGATAGTTTCCATTCTTTCATATTTGTTTACAGCAGTGAGACCAGAAATACCAACTGATAACCTTACTAGGTTAATCTTCCAGATTAATCAGTTGTTATTGCTATTTTCTAAATAGCAATGCTATGTAAAACAGTCCATTCACCCAACACGTAGCATTACATCGTCAATATAACATCCCTGGTTAGTGAAAATGATGCAGATCAACGCAAATTATATGTCATCTTCCAAACTCAGGTATGACATTTACCACACAGGCAAGGCGACAAGGAAGAGCATTGTAAAGTGACTTCTCCATTTAGGATGCTCCACTGTTAATGCAAGACAGTTTATTCTCTTCCCCGGAGCCCAGAAGGGGAGGTCACCATCTTCCACTGCATTGGCACTTAGAGGCCACGCAGTGCTCACGACCAGCTTCCCTCCTACGAGCACTGACGCTGCTGCTTTCAAGCAGAACTGTGACTGCGCTCCGCCTCACCTCATTATTCCTTATAGTATGTGCACAGAGCCCATTTCCTGATAAAACCATAAAGTTCTTTAGGACCAGAGACTAGATTAGTCATCTTCATCTCCAGTGCCTCAGTTCTACTACAGAGATTTCAAAGATCTTATGAAAGTAAAGTACAAGTTTAATTTGGTATATGTATAAAAAAAACTTTTGAAATCCATGAATCATTTTTCATAATATGCATTTTTCATAAACTTTTTTTTTTTTGGAGAGGTTTTTTGCTATAGGGCGCGTGCGCTCGCCAGACAGACAGAGAGAGACACAGAGACAGAAAGCGAGAAATCACCCCCCAGGGGGGATGGTCACGCCGCAATCCCTTCTCCTCCATTCTCCTCTCGGGATCTTGGGCACGCACGCACACGCGCCCGGCGTGAGTTGTAAGCCACCGGGTCCGAGATGCGAACTGCGGTCGACCATGTGGGAGTCCAGTGACATAGCCATTACGCTAACTGCTGGTTCCCTTTCATAAACTTTTGAAAACCAATCATGTTTCTCAAGTCTCTCATTCATCTGGCTAACTCAATCCCCTTCCTTTTTTCCCTTCCTTCATCACTTCTTTCTTTTTGTATTTCTTCCTTCCTTCCTTCCTGTCAGTAGGGGGACTTCCCTAATGCCTCCAGACCCTTTTCATTAGATTCACAGAAATTGTTTTCTGTGGATCCTACCCTACAATACTGGCTGACACAGGCAAGGGTTACAATATGCTTTTAACGACTAATAGAGGGACTAACATTAGGCAGCACCAACTCATACAAGAAGAAATGAGTACTGAATTCTGTATGTAGTAGGAACTCAGCAAACTCCTAGAGACTCCTGGGATCAGCCTTTTATATTCTTTTTTCTTCACTACATTTGAAGAATAAGATGTAGAATCCCCCCTCCCTTGTACTCCTTGTCTTCAAGAAAGGAAACTAAATTTTTGGTTTTCAATGATTCGATCTAAGAACAAAGTTTGAGGGGAAAAGTAGAGTGGACTGGTGAAGCAGAACACGGGAATGGGTCTCATCTGAGATAGAGCAAGTCTTCCTAGACTGAGGGGTTGGGGAGTGTCAGCGGAGAGAAGGAAGGGCAAGGTCACAGAGAGGCGGACTGGGTGCTCCTTCTACAGAGCCAGGACCAGTGAACTAGTTTGCCAAAGAAGAGCAAACTCAGACTTAAAGGGAATGTGTAGACAAGGACAGTAAGTGTATCAGTGATGATCTATAAGAACAGATGATGTGAAAACAGTGGTCTCTTCCATATAAGGCCTGGAACTTTGAAGAATCTGTTAGAATGACATGTTTAATTTCTTAAATATGTTACTGTAAACTAAAACATTCTCAGATTCCTATAGAACAAAATAGAGAACTGAGTGAGAGAGTCAACTAGAGAGTCAAAATTAGACTGACCTGAACATAAGAATACATTTCTCATATATCTGGATTCATGTGTACCTCTGCTATTTAAAAAAGAACCAGCAGGTGGTGTAATGGTTATATCTCTGGATTACCACATAGTTGGTCATGGTTCAAGTCTCAGACTTGGTGGCTTAAAACTCACGCCAAGTATGTGTGCGTGCGTGCCAAAATCCTAAGAGGAGAATGAATGAGAAGGGACTGTGGTGTGGCCATACCCCCTGGTGGGTGATTTCTTGCTTTCTGTCTCTCTGTCTCTCTGGCAAGCACACACTCCCTATAGCAAAAACCTCTCTCTCTTAAAAAAAAAAAAAAAGGAAGCTCTCAGGATGAATTCTTATATTTACTCAACTTTTGCACTGAATTGTCAGTTGTATTGATTGTCTCTTGATATATTTACTTAAATTTATCTCTTCCATAAGAGAGACAGAGAGAAAAAGGGAGGAAGAGACAGACAGACAAGACAGACAGACAGACACAGGTACCTCTAAAGGGTCTTCATGCTGTGATCCATCCCTCAGTCATAGGCATATACGTGAAGTGCAGGGGGAGGTCTTAGAATACAGGTTGCCCTCATTTGAGTCCAGTTGTGTTCCCACTGCACCACTGCCTGGCAGGGCTTCAGTGCACAGAGACAAGGGAGCTGCAACACTGTGCATGCTCTGGTAGGCTGCTCAGACAATGCTATTCCTTGCTCAAGGTCAGGAACAGAGATCACATATGCTTCTTTTCTGGTGTTTAACTTTCTTAGAAGTCTAAGGACAAATTTATGATGTAGAATTCTCCCAGAACAAATGGTACTTTCTCACCTCTGTGCCTCTAATGATTTGCTACAACTGTCTTCCAACTCAGAGGTCAAAGAACCAAGGAAATTGAGGCCTCCCTCTTCACCTTTTAAATGAAAATCTACAAAGAAAATTTCAAGGTGGTAAAAAGACATAAAACCACGTAACTATATAAAATACAAGATGAAGAAAATGTTATAATACTCTTAATAATAATAGTAATAAACTGTCAGTATGGAGGAAGGCAGCTGCCCTATTAAAGTTGACCCTTCTAACCCCTTGCTTACTGGAAAGAGAGAAAGTAGAACAGGACTATTTGAGCCAGGGTAGTAAATAATGGAAGAACCCTCAGAATAATTTCATAAGGAGAGCTTCGTGGTACAACACAGCCCTTTGAACCATCAACTTTGAAAATATGCCTAATGGAGATTATCAGGGCTTGATTACAATGTTCCCAAATGAGGGTGCAAATATTCACCGCAGGTCATCTCAGTGCTTCACAAGTCACCTTTCCAGGAGAGGCCGGAAGGTCACTTCAACAACTAACTTGACCTGTGGCATGACCATGTAATCTGCCTTAGCGAAGGCTTCTTGGGTTGTAGAAATAGATGCTTACTTGAAGACCTACTGTTTCCTATGATAGGACTCAGGCCAATTTTGCATCAATTACCTGTTGTTTACAGCCAGCATCCATTCTAACTGGTTAGTACCTGTGCCTTCCCAGTTACTTCATACTATACAATC
The DNA here is from genome assembly GCA_026018925.1 of Tupaia tana. NCBI lineage: Eukaryota > Metazoa > Chordata > Mammalia > Scandentia > Tupaiidae > Tupaia > Tupaia tana. The sequence continues at coordinate 11,451,204 of JAKSZU010000003.1, forward strand.
AGAGCAGTTACCCAAAACCAATTTCTGGAGATACAGCTAAATCTCAAGGGAAAGAGGGAGTAGAAACAGTTTCTATCTCCTTGATGTTATGTCCGCAGTGTAAGTGGAGATGCATTATGAGACATTCTCAACAGAATATGCTTGCTTTCTTTTTTATTAATTTTTGGGGATAGGGTATGTACACTCGCTGGAGACAGAGAGAGACAGTGAAAGGAAAAGTGAGAAATCACTTCCCAGGGAGGATGGCCACAGCATGATCTTTTCTCCTCCATTCTCCTCCTGGGATTTTGGGCATGTGTGCACACATGTCCAGCAAGAGTTTCAAGCTGCCAGGTCCGGAACTCAAACCACGGGTGGCCATGCGGGTCTAGCACCTTAACCACACCACCTGCTGGCTCCAGAAAGTGCATTTTTAACTATATAAAAGGGAACTCAGTTCTCTATCTTGTTCTATAGGAATCCAAGAATTTTTTAGTTTACAATCCCACAAACTCCTCTGTCTTCTGGAATCCCCACACTTTGACTATGGAAAAAAAAAAAAAAAAAAAACCTGACAGACCATTCGGCCTTGGTCAACAGGTTCTAAATGCCCCAAGGGGTTCTGAGCACTGTAAGAGTTGGTCCTTTGCTGTTGGAGTAAAAGTAGGGCTATGCTATATAATCCCATATGAGGCTCTGTGCTGGGGATGGGAAATAAATGCACTGGTTCTTGGCATCTAAAATGCCAGTTCTCTGATGTTCTCAAATCAAAAACTCCTTTGGAGTTACAGTTGACTGTTTTCCTTCCCCAAAGAAGCCCAATTTCTAATGCTATGCATTCAGAATTTTATAATAAAGAATGCTGTACTGAAGCTAAACTATTTAACTTCTTAATGAAGAATACGAGGAAGACCATCTTTTGGACCTGCAAATATTGTTTTAAATGTTGTCAGGAGGAAGGGGAAATGAAAGGGAATATACATGAAAACAGAGGAGGGTAAGCACGGAAGAGGCATACTCAGGACGAGACTCGGAGCACAGAAGTCAGACACAGAACTCCATCATCTATGAGGGGAAAAATATCTCAACTATTGGCTGTAATTGTCGTAATGCAGCAATGATACTCTAGAAGGAAACCAACACCTGCCCAGAACTCTCACTGATTAACATAATGTGGAACACCTGCTAGACCATGGCAGTGCTTCTAGTTCAGAATTTTTTTCATTTGTGTTCATGTTTTTTTGTATTTGTCTTCCAAGTTTCCCAAACAAACAAGCCAATGTTATCTTCAGGAAGCAGGATAATGCACTGTGATGGGGCATCCATTCATGACATTTACATTTGCCAAGAACCTGTGTCAGGCATTGGGCTAGTCTGAGAGATAAAAATAAGAAAAAATAGAGGTTACTTCTCTTATGAGACCAGGAGGTCCCTGTCAGGTGTAGAAGTCAAGTTAAAACTCTCCAAAATAGTATCCTAAGTGCACAATGGAGGCAAATCTGTAGCAACTAACACTGAGACCTGGCAAAGTTTAACAGAGGGATTGGTAATTGAGTTTGGTCTTGAAAAACAGGTGGAATTTAGTCAGATGAAGGATACATGGTGTTTTATTCTGTTCTTGTGTTATTAACAGAAATACCCAAGACTGCATGATTTATAAAGTAATAGGGATTTAAAGACAAAAATTCTGGCACCTAGCAAGTCTGAAGGCATAGACCTGGCATCAGGCTTGTCTTCAATATGACCAACAAAGGCAGAGAGGTAGTGAGTGCATGCAGAGAGAGCAAGCTGCAGGCAGCTCTTCGATAACAACCACCTCTCACGCAAACTAACTCCTTCTCACTTAAAGGACTAGATAGAACTCACTAGAGAGATTCCCCAGTGACATTAATATATTCAATGAGAGAGGTACCTCCATGATGCAATCATGATACAGTCACTACGTACTGGGCTTGGCCACTTCCCAACACCAAATTGAAAACATGAAACTTTGGAGGACAAGCCATTATCCAAGCATAACACATGGAATGACAGGCAGTAATAAGAGCATACGTAATGCACTAAGATACAGAAAAGGATGGATATGGTCAAGATCTGTAAACCATTTTGAGTTACCAAAGGTAGATGGGATAGGGTTGGGAGAGGTTATGAAGTCAGCTTGTAAGGAGTGAATACACTAAGTGAGGAGTCTGAACCGTAGGCAGTGAAGAGCTAACCAAAATGCATAAAGTAGCTTGTGGGTGTTTCACTTCTGGCCAGTACGAGGAAACAGCCATCAGATGTGCCTCACCATCTTCAACTGTACAGGATATATGATACAGACACTGGAAAACAGCTAGCACAGGACCATCATTCCTGGAGAAAGATAACCAAATGAGTTAAACCCAACAATGATCCCAGCTTAGTGTCTGGAAGAAATTTCCAGGCTTCAAGGCAGAGGGTGGTCTCAATGAGTTGAGGATACAGAATTGGGGATTCAGGGAGATTAACATGGCTGATATTTATAAGGCAGAGAACTGAGAAGGAGAGCACTACATGGAGAGGTGAGAGAGTATGGAGAGAAGAATGCTGTATGAGAGAGAGAGAGAGAGACAGAGAGAGAAAACCAGAACCTCCAGGGCGTTCCCTCTAAGTCTTCAGCTGAATACTAATCAATGCATGTATGAGGAAGCTACCCTAGCCTAGAAAAGAACCAATGGAAAAGGTAAAACAGTGTGAAGTTCACACTGGGCCAAGAACAGTTTGCATTCCTACTAGCAAAAGAGAAAGAACGTTGTAATTCATGGGGCATTGGGTAGAGTGTTCACAAGGATAGCTGCCTCAGTAGTAGGGGAAATTAGCCTTAGACTGAAGGCCTCTCTGCTTCTGCATAACAAAACTTAAAAGTAAGTCTTGAAAGGATAAAAAGGGTTTTCAAGTAACAGAACAAGGTTCAAGATAACACGCATGTACACACAATCATGCATTGCTCAATGACAGGAATACATCCTGAGAAATGTGTGCTTAAGTGATTTTGTTGTGTGAAAATGTCACAGACCGTACTTACACAAATCTAGATGGTATAGCTTACTACACACCTAGCTATATGGAATAGCCTGTTTATTCCACCATCACGTAAGTGAATCATCATTGAACAAAATGTCATTATATGAGGCATGACTGTGTACACACACAAACACATGCTGTCCAAGGTCCAACAAGGTAAAACTCACAATGTTTGACATCTAATAAAACATTGACAGACATGCAAAGAAGCAGGAAGGTATGACCCACAATCAGAAAAAAAAAAGTATACTGACAGTAAACAAAAATAGTAGACAAGGACATTAGAACACTGATAGAGTTTTACTTGATCTATTCAGGAAAGTAGGGGAAAATATTCACATGTTGAGTCATGGAAGATAAAAAGCCAGCTTCATAGTACATTGGTTAAATGCTGTGCATATAAAGCTGGATTCCACATGGCCAACTGTGATTTAAATCCTGGTGGTCTCAAAACTATGCCAGGTACATGTGCAGGCTCAAAATCTTGACAGATTAGAGAAATAGAGGGAAAAAGATTATGGTATGACTACACCCCACTGTGGGTGCGCTCGCTCTCTCTGTCTCTCTCTCTCATTCTGTCCACTGAGTCCATGCACTCTCTAACAATAATAATAAAAAGATATGGAAGATATAAATGAATCCAAATCAAACTTCTACAGATAAAAAAATCATTGTCTGAGATGACAAATAAATTGGATGAAATTAAGTGCAGACAATGAAGAAGAAATAAATTAAGAAATTTGAAGACATAGCAATAGAAATTCTCTAAAATAAAAATAAAAAGAAAGTCTGGGACAAAAAAGCATACAAAGCAGGAAACTCTGAGACAATATCAGAGACTAACATATATAAAATTGGTGTGCCCAAAGAAGAGAAGAAAGAAAAGGGTATAGAAAAGATATTTGAGAAAATAATGGATGAAAAGAAATCTCCCACTTGGATAGAGAATGTAAACTTATAAATGTGAGAAGCTAAATGAACTCCAAGCACAAGATGCATAATTATAGAAATCTACACTAGGCACATAATAAAAAAGATCAGTGATACAGGGAAAATTTATTAATCAACCAGAGACAGTCCCCTAACTCCACTCTGACAGCTCTCCTCAGCATTCCCACCTGACAAGCCAGGCACTCATTCAAGAAATTTCTTAACTTCTTGCTTCTTTCTAAAAGGAAAAACAGGTGGTAACTTCTGTGAATTGGGCTGTAACTACTTTCTAACTAACATGTCCTGCCTGTCACCTGTCAGCTGCAATGACTCTGCTAAGTCTCCATTTCAGGGCTTTGCTCTGTCCAGAGCTTTACTACTTGACAGTTCAGGGGCATTGCTCTGTGGCAGGCTGGATGTCTAAGGTTCGGCCCGCGAGTTCAGCCAGAAAGGCCAAACCACAGCTGTAGCAGTTATAGGCCCTGTGGTTTCATGTTAGTGACCTTATAATAACTGTAATTAGTGCCACTTATGCATGTTACCCAAAATAAATATATCTGCCCCAGGACTAGATGTAGGATATTTTTTGTATAATTGGATTTCCTACTACTGATATTTGTCATCCCCAAAGAATGTGTATTGGTTTTTTCAAAAAGAAAGTGTATTTGGAAATAAAGTCAGACAGAAAATTTTAAAACAAACAAACAAAAAATCAAGCAGGGATAGAAAAGTCACACAGGTAGAAGAACAAAGGTAAGACTGGTAGAAGAGCCACCCCTATGGCCTGCTGGTGAAGGGAGCCAGACCACACATCATCCACTGAACTGAACAGTTCGAATCACAGCTCTGGTGGCTTGGAAACAGGGCAGGCACGTGTGTGTGCACGCCCCGAATCAAAGCAGGATGGAGCAATGGGAGGGGAAGGACCAGGACATGACCACAACCCGCTGGGGGGTGTTTTCTCTCCTCTTCCTTTCTCTGATGAGTACCCACATCTTCTGGCAACTTTTTTTTTTTTTTTTTTTTTTTTTTTTTTTTTTTTTGAGAGCTTTTTGCTATAGGGCACGTGTGCTCGCCAGAAAGACAGACAGAAAGCTAGAAATCCCCCCCCCCCGGGGGGATGGCCACACTGCAATCCCTTCTCCTCTGTTCTCCTCTTGGGATCTTGGGCATGCATGCACACGTGCACGGTGTGTGTTTAAGCCACGGGTCCGGGACTCGAACCACAGTCGACTACATGGGAGTCCAGCAATATAGCCATTACACCAACTGCTGGTCCCCTTCTGACAACTTTTTTAAAAAGAAAAAAAAAAAGATTTTCATTTAGGAACAATGTAAGGCAGAGGACAATGGACCAACATCTTTAAAGTACTAAAGAAACAAGGTAACTGTCAACGTAAAATCCCCAACTTTCAAAAATGACTCTTGAAAGCAAAAATAATAACAATGCATTGTAGAGCTGATAACATATGTTGAAGGAAAATGTCTGACAACAATACACAAAGGCCTGGAGGAGAGACATAGAAGTAGGCTGCTGGAAGGTTCTCGTATTTCAGTAAAGTGGGATGTCACTTGACGGTATATTATTATAATTTAAAAATATAACCCATTGGGCCAGCCAACGGCATGGTGGTTAGGGCTGCTGGATCCCATGTGGGCAACCTGGAACAGACCTGATGACTTGGGCAGGTGTGCATCCTTGCCCAAAATCCCGAGAGAAGAATGGAGGGGCAGGGATTGCAGCGTGGCCATCTCCCTGGGTTCTCACTTTCCCTCTCTCTGTCTATCCATGGTGAGTGCACATGCCCTATAACAAAAACTAAGGAAAAAAAAAAAAAAATATATATATATACACACACTATAACTCCAAAAGCAATCACACACACAGAAAAATCAATGAATATTACATATCAATAGTATAGTTACTAAGCCACAAATAATATAACATTGAATCATAAGGGCCAGTCCATGATCTGGTAGTTAAGAGAGCTGAATCCCACACGGCCAACCACGAAGTTCAAGTTCCTGACCTGGTGGCTTGAAATACACACTGGGTGTGTGTGTGCACATGCCCCAAATCCCTATCCAATTCTATTGGTGTCTTCCACAAACCGAATGACAGGTTTTGCAGGCCTAATTATTTCTCAGGTAATCAATCTTATCTGCTATCATTTAATCTCTCTGTCTCACTAAATGCAGGACTAATATTTCACTATTCCCTCCTCCACGCAAAGGAAGTTGCTCCTAGCTTCTAACCCATACTAATGATCTTGGTCTTGATGGATTAAGCAAAGGAGACATTTAAAGACATGGCCAGATGGTCTTCCATTTAAATATCTAGAATTGTCACCATAATGTTAGCTGACCTAAAAGTTGGTTGCCCCCAAAAGGACAAAAGGGCCCGTTGATTATGACATGACTCTAGTTTTACTTTATTCTCCAAATCTGAAGGGTATTTGGGTCACAGGAGGCAGACAGGTTAGGACCATGTGAGGACCATGCTCTGGATAGAGACAGAGTTCTCCTTCTATACTCTGAGGCTTCCTTGCACACATGTCCTCTGGGGAGCAACTGATCCTGGGCCCCAACACTAGAGATAGTGTAGCCCCAGGACACAGAGATGGAGAAAAGGCCATGTTCAGGACTACTGCTTTCCTCTCACTGAAGCTCCCCTGCTGGTGATTAAATTCTGACTTCAGACCCCTCCCGGGAGATAGAGTTTTATACTCTTGCTGGCTCAGGAACGTATTTCTGTGATATGAACAATTCCACGGTTTAGGACTATAAAAATATATATATTAGTAACCAGATTACAACAGGCCTGAGCTAAAAATATTAGCAATTTAGGGGCCAGCATATTGTGTGGTGGTTACACTGCTGGACTCCCACATGGCTGACTGCGCTTCAAGTTCCTGACCCAGTGGTTTAAAATCATGCCAGGTGCTTGGGCGTGCATGCCCAAAATCCCAGGAGGAGAATGGAAGACAGGAGACTTGTGGCATGGCCTTTCCCTCAGAGGGGTGATATTTCACTTTCCCTCTCTCCGCTTCTCTTCAGTGAGTGCATACACCCTATGGCAAAAACCTAAAAAAAAAAAAAAAAATGCAGCTTATTTCAAATTTACCTTTTTAATTTTTCAAAATAGAGATATTGGGGGCCAACAGGTGGTGTGTTGGTTAAGGTGCTGGACTCCAACAGGGCTGACAGTGGTTTAAGTCCCAGACCTAGTGCCTCTAGTGCCTGGTGTCTTGCTTTCTCGCTTTCCCTCTCTCTCTGGTAAGTGCATGTGCCTTATAGAAAATAAAAAATAATATTAATAATAAAGAATAAAATTAAATAATTATTTTTAAAAAGGTAGATATTCAAAGTATTTTTTTTTCTCTTCAGTAGTTTGGGAAATCAAAATATTGCCACCCAAAAATTTCTGAAAACTTTGAAACAATAAAGTGTGCACTTTGGCATAGAAATGCTTGAAATTATACATAGAGTGTAATTACAACTATGATGAACAAATACAAAACAACAGTAATGGCAAAAACGCCATGAGGAAATGCACCAGATTGCTAATAACTGTTACTGTTGTTTGAGGAGAGACAGCATTTTTCCCTTTTCCAATTACTCTATTATCATTTTCCTAACAAATTTACATCCCTATCATGTCACGTATTTATTGTTTTACTTTCCAATCTAAATATAAATTCCTCTGCTTACCTATCTCCATGTGCATTAAAAAAACTGATAGAATCTAAATCTATATTTAAAAATTGTCAACAAAAAGATTAGTAATGTTACCAAATGTTACCATACACAAAATATTATTTCTGTGAATTAAATTTAACCAAACCCAGGAGAACTGAACTTGTGGTCAAAACATCAAGATCAAGTATTTTTCTACTTTTTACTTTGAGATTATTATAGATTGATATGCAGTTATAAAAAAAGAATACAGAGAACACAGATACGCCCTTCCTCCAGTTTCTTGTTATTTTTTTTCCTTTCTTTCTTTCTTTTTTAGAATTTTGCCTTAGGGTGCATGTACTCACTGGAGAAGAAAGAGACAGTAAGAGGGAAAGTGAGAGATCACCAACCCCCAGAGAAGAAAGCCACGTCATAATCCCTTCTTCATTCTCTTCTTGGGATTTTAGGCGCACGCACATGCACACACACAACACACACCTGGCATGATTTTCAAGCCACCAGGTTCAGGACTCTAACTGCTGTCTGCGGCCCTGTGGTAGTCCAGCACCTTAACCACCACGACACCTGCTGATCCCCTCCAGTTTTTTTTTTTTTTTTTTTTTTTTTTTTTTTTAGAGGTTTTTGCTATAGGGCACATCCACTTTGCCAGAAAGACAGAGAGAGACAGAGAGATAGAAAGCGAAAAATCGCCCCCCTGGGGGGATGGCCACGCTACAATCTCTTCTCCTCCATTCTCCTCTCAGGATCTTGGGCACACAAGGACACGCGCCCGGCGTGAGTTTAAGCCACCGGGTCCAGACTTGAACCACAGTCGACTACATTGGAGTCCAGCGACATAGCCATTACATTAACTGCTCCAGTTTCTAATAGCGACATCTTGCAGAACTCTAGTGCAGTATCACATTAGAAAATTGCCCTGAATGCAATGCATATTTCAGATTTCTCCAGGTTAATATACACTTGGGTGTACACGTGTGCAGTTTTACAATTGGAACCACTACCAAAGTCAAGAAGCAGAACAGTTCTGTCACCTTTCAGAGCCTCTTACAGCCCCAGCCATGTGCTCCTCCTGCCCCCTAACTCCTAGAAAGGGTGACCAAGTTTTGGTCAATGAACAATTATTGATCCCTCATCTACAAAATATCTTAGATAAAATTCCTTTGTACTCACTAAGTCAAATTTCTCACATAAAGAAAAAAACACCCAACTATGTAATTTGTTATAAAAACAAATGTCACACAACAGTAAGCTAAGATCAAGACTGAGAAAGGGAAAAAAATAGTTTTCTAATTTTAGAGCAAAAGCCCGACAAATTCAATTATATGTCTGAGAAAGTGCCAAGATTCTCAATTCCCTAAGTCCCTACACAATCCTTTTACACAACTAGCCCCTGTATCTTTCCAAGTTTGTAGGTCACCACCCAGTCCATGGGCAATTTGAGTCTTTGCTTTGCTCAACTTCACCCAAGCAAACGGCAACCAGTCTGTGAGAGAAACTGCAACATAAATGATGAGAGAGGACGATTATCTTTAATTTAATGAATAGGATAATCTATTAACCAATTAATCATGACCTGATTCTCACTGCAGAAGACCCCTTGGTACAAAACACAAGGTCACTTCCTTTCCCCACACAAGCCGCCCCTCCTTCCTCCATCCTGCCCCCAGGCCCAGGATGATTTTAATTGGCTTGGTTTTCAAAAAGTCTAAAAGCACCTCAAACTCTGATATGTGTGAAGGGCATGTTAAAATGGATATTGCCGGGGCCGGCAGGTGGCGTAGTGGTTAAGGGTGCTGGACTCCCACATGGCCGATCACAGTTCAAGTCCTGGACCTGGCGGCTTGCTTTCTCACTCACTCTGTCCCTCTCTGGTCAAATCGAAATAGATACATAAATAAATAAAATAATTTTTTTAAAAAATCGATATTACCGGGTCCCACCCTAGACATAACAAACATGATCTCCAGGGATGAGGCCATTTTAAACAAATTCCCTAAGAGATTCTGATCCAGGGGGTTTGAGAGAACTTCTTTGAAAAACCTTTAGTCAAAAGAGACAAAAAGTCCTGGAATATCCACGTATGAGACACAGAGAGGCTTCAAGGAAAGGACCAGGCCTTGGATGGTCTGATCCCATGTCAGGAGCATGGGGTTTATGGGGCAGGTGTGAGGGCACTGCAGGGTCCCCATGTGTAACAGTACCATGACACCAAACTTTGCAGCTCACAGCTCACGTGTCACCCACTCCGAGAAGTCCCCACTCTAGCCCAGGAGAAGCCCTGCTCCTCCGTGCAGCCCTCTGCATGCCTGTAACTCAGCGCCGACTTGCCTGGCATATAGAAGGTGCCTTACAGATACACAGCCGGGGGACCGATGTGTTCCACTCACAAGCACATCTCCATCAAATGGTCCTGCTTTTGCACAAAGGGAGCAACCCCACTCCTTGCCTGCCTGCCCTAGAACAAATGCGGCCCTGTTTCTAAGTCTCTCATTAACCAGAGAGAACTGGCCTTCTGGAAATACAATGAAATGTCAGGCCCTCAAGTTCTGGTCATACTGCCATGTTAAGTATTCCGTTTTTGTATTCTAGAAAAATAGCAACACTCTCATACCTTTTTAAAGTCTGCATGTGTAGGTCAAGCCCTTCCGAGCAGATTAAGGCACAGGAAAATGTTCCCGTAGCTGATTAGAGCATGAAAGCACTTGGTGTCCAGAGTCTTTTGAATTCTAAAAGCAGAACACCTGGATTCTTTCAGGACCCTCCCCGCCCACTCTCCCACCACCAGCAGCTCCAAACACCTGTTTCATTCTGACCAGCCCTGGGACTCCTTCCTCTCCCTGCTCACTGGTGGAAGGGCGGGCAATAAGAGTGTTTAAATTCCATTTATAAATAAAAATAATATAGAGGACAAGAAACATTGCATAAACTAGAAACCACAAAGGTTCAATCCTGTGTGATCTTTCCCGAGACAGTCCCTTCCGTTCTCAGAGAATAGAACAGAATCAAATAGGGGAAAGATCAGGGCCCACCCTCTGCTAGCCGGGGGCCCTCGTCCTGGGTTCCGTGGGCACCCCTTCTGCGTGTGCACTTGTGCGCTGGTGGTGAAGTCGGCACCCCATCCAGCTCCCCTCCCCTCATGGCTCCTTCAGCTCACTCTTCACAGTCTAGTGAGTGCTGCTTTCTAAGAACCCTCAGATCCTTACAGAGACTTTGGGGTTCAACAAGCAAGGCTTGGAGAGACCCCAGTGAGTAGATGCTAAGCTGTCAACCAGTGTTGGGGATCCCTTGATAAACGGACCCAGAAATCGCCTTCCACAGGGTACACCGAAGGCTCAGGAGGGCCCTAGCCCTCCGCGGGGCCCGCAGCCCTCTGGCCGCCCCCCACCCCCCACCCCCCAGCGTCCCTCTGCAGCTCCCGCCCCAGGGAGGGGCTGCGTGGAGACCTGCACCTGGCCCTCCTCGCGCCTGCCCTACAGCCCTCACGGCCCTCACAGCTGGCCGGAGCTCTGCGCATCCACGGGGCTGGCTGGCCCCGGGGTCGGGGTCGGGGTCGGGGTCGGGGCCGGGGTGGGAGTGAGGGGGCGCACGCTCTGGCTGCTGCTCCCTGGCCTCGTGCGCTCCTGTGCGCACACCTGGCGGCGGGCGAGACTTCATTAGGCGGCGCCTGTGCAGCCGGGCGGCGTCCGGACCATAGACGCTATGGAGGATCCCGGCCAGGGGCCGCGGGGTGAGCGAGGGCGTCGGACGTAAGGGGAGGGTGGGTGGAAGGGGACCGCCTCTGGTCATCCAGTCTGCCCTAGGAGCTGGGCAGGCCAAGGGGCCAGGGCGGGGTAGGGTAGCCTGGACAGCCGACCCACCACACTACGTCCCCCTGTTTGGGATTCGAGTCCGCCAGTTCGAGTCTCCCTGCAGGAGACAGGGCTGGGCCTGGACACTCCGGGCTCTCTCCTGCGGGACCTGACACAGGCCCCTTTCTTACAGAGGCGCACTCCGAGACCATGTGCGTTTATTAAGTACCTACTCTGTACTAGCTCTATGGCGACACTGCAGCTGTGGGAAAATGCCATAAACCGAATTTGTCCTCCTTCCCCTAACCACCGAGCTCAGCACCCCTGCACCCCGGAGGCCTGTCCACCCTCTTCCCCCGCCTCAGACTCCTTTATGCCTGTCCAGCCTTACGTGTATCCTGGGAAACAACTTGATAAGACACCTTAGCTGGCTGCGTTGCCAGCTTTGTGTAGACATTGTTAGAAAGTCATTCCTTAAGAGTCCCAGCTCATGGGGCCAGCAGATAGCCTGGTGGTTCAGGGACTGTGCCCCACATGGTCAACTTCCGGGTTCACGTCCTGGATTTGGGTGTCTTGAAAAACACTCCAGGTGCATGTGTGTGTGTGTGTGTGTGTGTGTGTGTGCACGTGCACAAAGTCCCCAGAGGTGAATGGAGAAGGGACTGCTGGCGTGGCCATCCCCACTCGGGTGTGTGTGTATGTGTGTGTGTGTGTGTGTGTGTGTGTGAGATCTCACTTTCCTTCTCTCTTTCTAGCTAGTGTATTCATTGACTATAGCAAAAATCTAGAAGAGAGAAAAAGTTACATAGCTCATGGAGTTTTCATCAAAATAACAATAGCTCTTGGTTTGCAGTTAGCATTCATTTGCAAATATTCCAATTTAGTTGGAAATGGAGCCGCTCCCTGAGCTGAGGGGTTTGAGGGTTGAAAGTTGGGGGGGAGGGTGAAGGTGGGAGGAGGTTGGTGACCCTGGGGACGACAGGACAATGAGGAGTGAGTGAGGGGTTAGGATGTGCTCACTGAGGTCCTGGGCGAAGTACTCAACTCTGCCATGCTCATTTCTTCATCAGCTCGGAGGGGGTATTAATAGTGACTTCCTCCCTGGGCTAAATGCAGACTGGACTAACCTTTGAGAGGCACTTAGCACTGCTCTCGTGATGTGCTAAGCCCGGAGAAATCAACTAGCTTAAGGAAGGAAGACACGTGTTGAACGTGTTGAAGACTAGTGAATGGGTTTCAGTCCCAGCTGGTCACTCTTTCCTTCCCTGTAAGACGAAGGTTGGCCTGACTTCCTGAAGGTCTAGAGTGAGGTTCTGCTTTGCAAGGAGGGGGAGAAAATGGTTGTGCTGTGGGATGGAGAGGATTGGCAGGGACAGAGAGAGTCTGTGGAAGGTGAGGATGGTCATTGCTGGTACCTCCTCTGAGGTCCTGCCGAGGCTTCTGGAGACCATCTCATCCTGCTTGGCCCTTCTCCGAGCCACCTCGCCTGCGACTGCCCGGGGACAGGGTTCAGTCTTTGAAGAGACCGAGTCTCAGTCTCTTCCCAGTTCACTCCCAACACTGATCCCTTAGGAACACCTGAACAGATGCCTACCTTAAAGTCATCCCTGGGTGTCTGGAAAACACAGCCAGAGCACAGGGTGGAGCATTGCTGTTAAACCGGGATTGTGAACCGGGCCTCTAGAGCCGCACATTTGTTTACATTTTTCAAGGCAGTGGGAGTGTCTCATTTGCTCCCCACAAGCATCAACTGAGGAAGGGAAGCCGGGAATTGTCCCTCAGCTGATAGGTGGCCAAGGTAAAGCTTAAGATCTGCTAGAGTCGGTTGCAGACAAGAGGCAGTGCTTCCTCTTGGGTGGTCTAGGTGGTCTAGGAGGGTCCTTTGACCTGGTGGTAAGGCGAGTGGATGCTGGCTCCCCACAGGCCAGGAAGGAGGAGGCACACTACCGGCTGCTGCTCTACCCGAGGAGGATAAGCCACTGCCAGGTGCAGCTCCCCAGGCACCAGACGCTGTGAGCAAGGAGCTGCCACTCCCCTGCACTGTCCCAGGAGAGAAGCAGCAGGGAGAGATCCCTGCAGAACTGAGTAGTGCTGATGTGGGGAGGGCGAGCCAGCCCCCCAGCTCCAGGGCTCGCCACAGAGATAGGTCTCCAGCCCCAGTCAGACCCCAGCCACAGCGGGGAGGTGCTGTGCTCCCAGGGAGAGAGGTGAAGACGGAGAAGAGGCTCTACTCGCCAGCCCCTGGTAAGCAGAAGAAGCCCCACGCTGTGGGGCCAGCCTCGGCATCCCCTCCCAGTGTCACTAACTCAGCCCGTGCCACACACAACCCAGTGCCTTGTGGGTCGGGCCGAGGGTCCTGCCACCTGGCCAACCTCCTCAGCACACTGGCCCAGCACAGCCACAGCACAGACCAAAAGAAGGGGCCCCCAGAAGTGAACTGCCAAGTTCGGAAAAAGACTCGAACCCTATACCGCTCAGGTAGGTCCCTGAAGGTGAGAAGACATCTGGGCAATCTGGGCTTATCATGGAATAGGTGGGCTGTACGAAGAGTCACCCCAGGAGACCAGAGGGGAAGGGTCAGTTTGCAGGACACCTGTCTCTTGGTCCCGGAGCCTCTCTTGCTCAGTGGCAGTGACCCTCAGAGGGGAGGGTTGATTGGAAAGTGAGGTTGGCACGGGGCAGAAGACTGAGGGAAGTATACACGATACGGGTCTGTGCCGTGTCGCCCAGTGGGGGACTCAGCTGCAAGGGCTTGAGAAGGACCCCTGGGCTGTCTGTGGAGACAGCTGGGGGGCATCTCCTTCTCCTCTCCTGCCACGTGGCTGGTACTCCTTGTCCCCACGTGAGTTTTTTTTTTCTTACAGACCAGCTGGAGGAGCTGGAGAGGATATTCCAAGAAGACCACTATCCTGACAGTGACAAGCGCCAGGAGATTGCCCAGACTGTGGGGGTCACGCCCCAGCGCATCATGGTAAAGGGCTGGCCATGTGTGGCGGGGGTGGAGGAGATCGTCTGATTGAATGACACCTTGGTGTGCAGGGTGAGGGCTCAGCGTCCGTCTGTGTAAGAGCTGAAGTTAGGTCTTGGCGTGGCTGTGGTCCTGCCTGTCTCTATAGTGTCTGGCCTCAGACTGGCAGGAGAAGGCAGGCCGGAAGCATCCTTATAAACCAGTGTGGCAGACAGGTGTCTGCAGCAGAGCAGTGAAGTGACGTTCCAAGGTCAAGGCCCTGTGACAGGACCCAGCCTTCGTCTCCGCGCTCTTTCTCCAGTTGTCTAATGCCCTCCCCTGTAGGTGTGGTTCCAGAACCGCCGGGCAAAGTGGCGCAAAGTGGAGAAACTGAGCAGCAAAGAACACAAGGACCCTCCTGAAGCCCCAGCCAGTAGTCAGTGCAGGTAGGATCGTTCCTCTTCTTGGGTCTTCCTGGAAGGTAGAAAGTAGGGTAGAACCACATCCCGGGGCCTAGAAGAAAGAGTGTTGGAAGGGTGGGCCTGAGTCCTGGGTTTGGTGGTGACTGTCAAAGGAGACCTGGGCTGGGCTGGAGCTGGGAAGTTGCCAGTGCCTTGCAAAAGGCAGAATTCAGGAATCCGGGGTCCCTTTCCCTGTGCCGAGGCTCTGGTCTAAATCTCGAGGCTTTGGGAGCTACCTTGCATTTTCCTTGCCTCCAGCTCTACGGCCGAGCTCCCACCTGCCGAGGCTGTGGACGCAGGGCCTGGTACCTTCCCTCAGGAGCCCCCTCTGGAGCCCCCAGGTGAGCCTTTCCAGGGTAGAAGGGCAGCTAAGAAGATAGTGAACGCTGAAGGTGTGTGCATGATAGAGGTGGAGGTGAGCTGCAGTGTCTCAGGGTGCGGTGAGGGGACCTGCACCTTGTATGTGTCCACCATTCAGCAGCCCCGAGTCAGGTCCCCACTTTCATGGGCAGTCATCCTCCTGTGCCTTCTTGTCCTAGAATCCCCCCTGGTGCTGACATCTGACCTGACTCCAGCCCTGACTCAACATAGTGAGGGTGCTCCAGGGAGAGCAGTGGCCCCAGCACTCTTCAGCCCCCCACCTGTCCAAAGGGCCAGCCTTCCATTTCCTTTCGGCCCTGTCCACACTCCTCAACTGATGCCTCTGTCAAAGGATGCCCCAGGCAGTGACGGCAGCTACAAGGATGGCCCCTGCGGGTCCTGGGGCACCAGGTAAGAGCCTTTGTGGGGAGAGGAGTCACCCATGTTATTTTGGGAGGGGACAGAAAGAAAAGAGATAGAGCCTGGGAGGGCAAAGGGTTTCCTGAGAAGAGCAAAGAGTAGTGTATGCACAAGGTGGGGATTGAAAGACTAAGTGAATTTTGGGTGGGAACGATCTAGGATATTATAGCAACAGAACAGAGTGGGAAGCTCAAAGCAGAGCGAGGAAGAGGAGAGGCAGCCATGGGTTGTGCACCTGGGGCCCTCATGGACTTGGAGAGAGGAGATGGAAAGAGGAAGGCAGAGCCCCCTGCATCTCCCTAAACTTCTCTGTTCCCGCAGCTTTAGCCCACCACCCATCTGCTCCTACTTGGAAGAGCTGGAACCTCAGGATTATCAACAGAGCAACCCGCTGGGGCCCTTCCCATTCTCCCAGGCTCCCCAGACCCAGTTTTTCCAAGCCCCTCAACCACAGTGCTCATACCTGCCGCCCTTCCCCTTCCCCATGCCCAGCTCACAGATGCTTCTCCCACCAGAAGACTCACTCTTTGCTTTTCCTTGTGGCCCCAGTGGGGGTATGTCACAGGGTTATTGCCCAGGCCCACTGTCAGGGCAAATCCCACTACAGCCACCTGCTGGGAATCTGGGTGAGTTGGGCTGAAAGAAAAGGCCCCTCTTAGGGTTGAGGAAAGGGAGGAGGGACAGCCTTGTCTTCTGGAGGGCAGATTGAAGTGGGGCCTGGATGGTGAGCCCACCCCTTTCGTTTGCACCTAATTCTCTTAAGCTTTTTCTTGAGTTTCTTGGAGGCTGCAGAGCAAAATAAGAATCAACAAGAGAGTTCTGAGTTTGGTATTAGGAAACCCAAGGGCTGAAGTCCAACTCAGCCAGTGGTAGCTCTCCTGAGACTCAGTCTCCTGGATTCTGAAATGGGAATAATAGTTTTGTGTCATGGAGGGAGTTAGTGAGCTACAATGTTAGTGAAAATACTTTGTATGGAGTAAATGGTCTCCTTGGACTCTGGAATCCTGGAAGCAACCCTCTCATTCAGACCAAAGTCTAGCAGAAGGGGAGGATAGACGTGTCCAGGTGGTATTCAGTTTTCCTCGTTGCCTGCAGGTGGTAGCACTTGGCCTGACCCGTGGTCCACCTTATGTCGATGTTACCAAATTGCAGGATTCAAGTCCAGGACTACATCTGGTCTTGATGGGGGATCCTGGGGTTAGACTTACACTAGCGTCCTAGACTGAACGGAGGGAGAGGGGACTCTGCTACAGAAAACATTGAATGATGGCTGATACTTGGTCCTGTCCAGTCATTCTTCTACCCTTTGACTCCACAGGTACAGTCCCCTGGAGTGACCCTTGCTTACCAGAGCTGTCTTTTCCTGGTCCATTCTGCTCGCAAGCTCTGGGCCATGTCCCAGGTGGAGATGCCTATTTCTCTGACCTATTTCCGACTCCCTGTGCTCAGAATATGAGCAGGCAGCCTTCCCCCAGTGCAACCCAGCTGCCCAGAGTGCCCGGAATAGGAACCAGGCCCTCACCCAGCACAGTGCAAGGGGAGCAGCGAGCCACTTCCCTGGAGCAACCCTCAGCACCAGAGGAAGTCAGGGAGGAGGACAAAAGCAGCCATGTCCCCTACGTGGGGACCACAGAGTGAAGAGAGACTGCTTGCCGGAACAGCACCTTGTACCCACTCAGAAGAGTGGTTGAAGCGTTGGGGGAGGCTGAGGACTCTGCTGACTGGGATAGGAGTCCAATGTTTACCTGGAGTGGGGTTGTCTTGCTGGACATTGATTTGAGAAGAAAGAAGGCTAACCCTTTTCTTCCACCTTTATATGGTGGTCCAAAACAGAGAGGATGACCTGTGTTACTTCTGGATGTTGTATGGGTTTCTATTGTTTCCTTTGTTAGCTACACAGATGCGCCTGAGTGTCTGCCGTACACAGTAAACTGCTCTAGCCTTGGCTGTCTCTGGTGTGTATCTCCCCTTCACAATGGTAAAGAGTCCCATCTCCATTCCTTCCCACTCAGCTCACCAGTTGCTGGGTGGAGTCCTCAGGTGGTCTCCACTGGGCACCAGCACTTGGAGCTTAGAAACTTCTGAGTCCAAGACCCTGTCTATCCCACAAAAAGAGTAATTGGGCATCTTGTGCTTTTTCTCTGGCCCTGTCATTAAACCATGTTCTCTTCTCAAACCCGGGATGACACCTGATCAAATCTGAGCCAGGCTCTCTTTGGAATTTGGGTCTTGTAGAGACAGGATCACAGAGGAGGAATGAGAATATTTTGGGTTAAGTCTTCAGTATTCCAATCTATGACTCCCCCCCAGAGCTCTTTTTTGGGGGTATGAGTGAGCTCATGAGGGGTGAAGAGCACTCAGAAGAGCATGGCAGAGTGTTCTATCTGGCACATGAATAATGCCTGGCTTCCCCAGTCTCCACAGCACAGGTGACTTCACTGAGACAGGATGAGAGACCCAGGGTCTTTTCTGTCTCCTTAATCTCAGCTTGCTAAACACCTTGAGAGGTCACCTAAAATGATCACTGACCGTTTCTTACTTAGATCTCATACATGGACTGCAGTTTTATCTCTTCTAGTATACTTAGTTATGGTTACCCTTTCACATTGGGTGCCCATCTACAAAGCCATGGTGAGTTGAGTGATGGGAAGTGGTGGGGAACTGTAACCACTGATCTAGAAAGCCTCACTGATGTCTGCAAGATGGCCAGAGGCTCCGGAAGGAGTGGACCCCAGTAAAGATCTGTCCGTTTGTACCTCCCTCCTGTTCTGTTGCATGGAGGGGCCTTGCATCCACATTGAAGTTGAACAGCTTTCTTTGTCCTCTCGTGGTAAACCAAATTAGAAAACTGACAAATCAGGCAGTGAAGGAGAAACATTAATGAGACCTTCCTGTTTCCATGTTTGAGGTTCCACTTTAGTTTGTTAAGGACTAAGGGGAGACCGAGAAGGAGGGTGATTTATACAATCAGGTTGTATAAAAAGGAAATGGAGGTGGTGGTGCCTGGGAGATGGGTCTGGAAGAAGGGCGACTCAATGGTAGAGACTGTGTGACAAGTTACAAAACATTGGGAGATGGAAGAGGAAAAGGGCCATGGAATAAAACCTATCCTGAACAAGTCTTAGTGGAAGAGAGAAAGTAGGGCATGTGTCTGAAGGTTGGGGAGAAAGGGACTCAAGGTTCTAGGATGAGAAAGAACAGGTCACAGGTCATGAGAGGAACAAAAGGAAGAAGTGGAGAGGTGCCCTGTGAGGCAGAAAATGGAATGGAAAAGCAGAGAAAGCTAAAGGGACAGGACGATGAATATGGAGAGGGAAAGTTTATAAACATGAGCATTATTCTAATGCATGAAGAAGGCAAACTCCTAGGGATTAAAGAGATGGGATGAAAGAATGGAGAGGAAGGCAAATGCAAGGCAGTGAGAAAACCACTCTGGAAGGACCCAGAATCTACTAGGGGATGCACACCAAGGGAAAGAAATCAACCAGCATTGGGACCAGCAGTGGGCATAATGGCTTTGTCGCTGGACTCCCATGTAGTCAACTGCGGCTCGAGTTCCAGACCTGGTGGCTTAAACTCACTCCACGTGTGTGTGCATGTGTGCCCAAGATCCCGAGAGGAGAACAGAGGAGAAGGAATTGCGGCATGGTCATACCCCCTGGGGGGTGATTTCTCACTTTCTGTCTCTCTGTCTCTCTCTGTCTTTCTGGCGAGTGTGAGTGCCCTATAGCCAAAACAAAACAAAACAAAACAAAACAAAACAAAACAAAACACCTCTCAAAAGAAAATCAAGCATGAAGGCTGACTTGGCTCCCGTGCGAAAAAACAGCATATACGAGAACACAGGTGAAAGCACTTGCTTAGTGGAAGTGAGTACAAGGGCCGTGCAGGGGAGAGGAGGAGGGAAGATAAAAAGGAATTTGGGGAGAGTAGGTGAGAGGGCACCGTGATGATGAAGTCAAAAGGAAACACTGGGGAACTGTGGAAACTCAAGTGAGAAGATGGAGACATAAGTGGCTGTGAGGACAAAGAAAGGGTGATGGCCACAGGAAGACAGAGGGGTACTCTCAACTCTATGTGTTATGGAAGACAGAAGGTTCCTCTCATTCAAAGAGAGTGAGGTGGAACCATAACTGAAAAGGGGTTGCTATGATTGTAATAAGACAGCACTCTCTTGTGACAGTAAGTCCACATCTAATGGAGAGAATGGATGGGACAGGCACAGGTGATCTGAGTGATATCAATGGCATTTTTAAAAAATAATTATTTTTAAGTTTTATTATTATTCTTTAATTTGGCATGCGAATGCACCAGAGAGAGACAGAGAAAGTGAGAAAGCAAGCTACCAGGTCTGGGACTTGAACCATGGTCAGCCATGTGGGACACCTTAACCACCACACTACCTGCTGGCCCCTCAATGGCATTTTTTTTTTTTTTTTTGAGAGATGTTTTTGCTAAAGGGCACGTGCGCTCGCCAACAGACAGAGAGACAGAAAGCGAGAAATCACCCCCCGGGGAGATGGCCACGCCGCAATCCCTTCTCCATTCTCCTCTCGGGATCTTGGGCACGCACGCACACGCGCCCGGTGTGAGTTTTAAGCCACCGGGTCCAGAACACGAACCGCAGTCGACTACATGGGAGTTCAGTGACATAGCAATTACGCTAACTGCTGGTCCCCCTCAATGGCATTTTTAAAAGGAGCTGAAGAAATATTCCACTGGAAATTGAGTGATGGAAAGAGAAATGCATATGGTTAAAGACCTAGGCTGTAAAAATAGTGCAGACTCAGGACCTGTGTCTTGAAGGTATACAGCTGTGGTACTGGTTTACTTCAGTGACGGGGCTGTGATAGTCTAGGCATGGGGTGAGGAGACAGTAGTGTTATTTTTCTGTTATTAATTACAGCTGCTATTTCCCTGAATCAAGTTACTATCCAATTAAATGTCTTGCTATGTGAAAATCATATAGGAAAGTATCTGACATACAGAAAACACGTGATAAAAGTTAGCATTGTTCTTCTTTTCCTTTCCACGTTTTTGCACTATGATGTGACCTCACTATCTGGGGGCACATCTGGCATCCCACATATAATGGATCGACAGTTTCCAAATAGGATTTCTGGGCTGTTGTTTCACATCACGTCACTGTTCACTTGGTGCGTGTGTGTGTGTGTGTGTGTGTGTGTATGTGTGCACGTGTGCACATGTATGCATAAACAGGTTGGATATCATTCCTCACTCCAGACCTCCAAATGATGTGATCATTGGAAAGTACCCAGTAATTTTTTTTCAGAACTATAAGAAATGACTAACTTATATCCATTATAATAGTTCCAGGGTCATAGTTTATAAGAATGAAAAGGAAAAATATTTGGACATGGATTAGAAACTTCTTAGTTATACAAATACTCATGTCTGTGTATCTGCATAAATTTTTACAGACCACGTGTTCCGTAGCTCTGCTCTAGCATCGTAATTAACAACTCACACTGCCTCTAGGTATTGTAACAGCGGGGATTCAGTATCTTTAACTTAGTGATTAGGATGCGGACACTGAAGTACCAAATGTCTTGTATTATGATGCATAACTGAGTCTTTGAAAGTATGCATTTCACATCTATCTTTTTGTTTCTACATTTTGTCTCATGAGATCCATGAAATGGGTAGCCTAAACACATCTATAAGGCAAGAATACGGATGAACTGTAATGGTTCTTTAGTAACTGCAACGTTTTTCTGCTCTGAAAGCCCTGCTAAGAGACTGGAGCTGATTTTTATTGGTTCAGGCTCCTGCCACTCATTGTGAGTGGCACCTCTGTGTGGTGCAAATGTAGCGTCTAAAACCAAGAACTGAAGATTGATCGATTTCAGGATTTGTCTTTACATGCAACTCTTAGCTGAGAAATACGGTCAATCTAATAGTATACTAAAACTAAAATGAGCCAGTTGAGAGTTTAAAATGAATGATAGACTAAACAAAAAGAAAATGGTGAAAACATTTTAGAAGCATGGAAGCGTAGAGGTAGAAGAAACTGTGCATGCTGCCAGGTCCAAGCTCCTGACTTGAGGGGATCGCCTCGTCACCTGCACTGATGGGACATCAGGCAGTCTTGGTATTGCAGCGGGGGGCAGGGAGTGGGGTTAACTCCTTTACACAGGGCCTATAGAATTTTTGAGTGGATTGCTTTTCAGAGAGATTTTTGCTATAGGGCACGAGTGCTTGCCAGCAAAACAGAGAGACAGAAAGCAAGACACACACACACACACACACACACACACACACACCACCACCACCACCACCACCACTGGGAGGATGGCCACGCCACAATCCCTTCTTCTCCATTCTCCTCTCAGGATTTTAGGCATGCACACACACGCGCCAGAGTGAGTATCAAGCCACCAGGTCCAGGATTCAAACTGCAGTTGGCCATGTGGGAGTCCAGTGTTGTAAACATTTTGCTGTCTGCTGGTCCCTTGAATGCGTTTTTTAAATAAAATTCTTTCTTCTACTAGAAGGCAGTCACTATCCAGTTTATCTTTTATTTTATCTTTTTTTTTTTTTTTTTGAGAGGTTTTTGCTACAGGGCACATGTGCTTGCCAGAAAGACAGAGACAGAGAGACAGAAAGCGAGAAATCACCCCCCAGGGGGGTTGGCCACGCCGCAATCCCTTCTCCTCCATTCTCCTCTTGGGATCTTGGGCACACATACACCCGGCGTGAGTTTTAAGCCACCAGGTCCGGGATGTGAACGGCGGTCGGCTACATGGGAGTCCAGTGACATAGCTATTACGCTAACTGCTGGACCCCAGTCACTATCTAGCTTAATTGACCCGAGTTTTGTCTTCCAAGTGTGTCAAGAGGCATGCCTCAAAGCCTTCCCTCCTACAGGGGGTGTGGGAGCTCCTTCCGCCAGTCCTACTGTGCTCTGTCTCCAGGCTCTCCACCATCCTGAATGCCTCTTTTCCATGAGTATGAGTTCGTCAATGTTTCTTTCTAGGTGGTGTCTGGACCGAAACTTTCTTTGAATGTGATCTAGTCAACTGTTTGGTGCAATGGGACTGTCACCTTCATCAGAGAGGATACTCTACTAATGATATTTCTGTTAGAAAAGAACGCACAACTTTTATTTTTGCAGTCAGTTAAATATTCTTGTTTCAAAATTTATTGTTAACTATGACCTCTAGGTCTTCATTTTTTTTTTGATAGAGGTTTCTACCATAGGGCACGTACACTCGCTGGAGAAAGAGACAGAGACAATGAGAGGGAAAGTGAGAAATCACTCCCCAGGGGATATGGCCATGCCTAAACCCCTTCTCCATTCTCCTAGGATCTTGAGCATACATGCACATGGGCCCGGTGTGATTTTCAGGCCAATGGGTCTGGGACTCAACTGGTTGGCAACACGGGTGTCCAGCAACATAACCACTATGCCATCTGCTGGCCCCAGACCTCGAGGTCATTTTAATAGAAGTCAACTTTCTCCTTTCTTTTTATGATAGAAAGAATGTGCATACCTGAGAGACTGAGAAGGACTTAGTAAAACTATGATTCCCTCTTCCTAGCCTACAAGCTCCTCAGGATCCTAGGAGTCCACCTGTGTGCCTGACATATTTTTCAGGTTGACCAGGAATCTGAGCCGAGGTCTGCTTATGGCTACCAAAACTGCAGGGTGCTAGAGTTCTCGCTGTGCCACAGGAACTGGGCCAAACAGAAACTACTTTAAAGCCAGTTGAGGGACCAGCAGTTAGTGTAATGGTTATGTCGCTGAACTCCCATGTAGTCGACCACGGTTCGAGTCCTGGACCCGGAGGCTTAAACTCACGCTGGATGTGTATGTGTGTGTGCCCAAGATCCCGAGAGGAGAATGGAGGAGAAGGGACTGTAGTGTGGCCATCCCTCTGGGGGGTGATTTCTCTCTTTCTATCTCTGTCTCTGTCTTTCTGGTGAGCGCATGTGCCCTATAGCAAAAACCTCAAAAAAAAAGGCCAGTTGACTCTCATTTTGTACTAGGAGAATTGACATTCCAGTCCTAAACAGAAAAATATATACATTACCTGGTCAGTTTCATTTTGTCAAATTTAGCTCATTATTGAGCTTGTTCAGTGATTTGGAGTCCTTACAGGATAGCAGCCATTTTTGCAATTTTCTGCAAATTTGGTCAGTATGTCTCATATATTTTATAACCAAATCATTGATGAATTATAGATTAGTAAATAGGACATTTGGCATCTCTCCACTATTCCATTTACTATAAGGGACTGGAGCATCTACAGATTTTGGTATCTGTGAGGGATGTTCTGAAACAAATCCCTCTCAGATAGTGAGGGATGACTGTGCTCCATTAATGGGCATGGTTTTGAGTAAAGAGTTAAACAAATTCATCCTTTGTTATCTCCCAAGGATTTTGCGGGGAAAATGTCCTTATCTCAATAAAATAAAAATCTATTCTCTGTAGAGCGTTCTGAAAATTTATCATTTTTGTAAACCTATCTACTTGACTAATGAGATTATTTGGGCATGTCTTAGTTTTAGAGAATACCTGTTGTCTTTTATGGTCATTTAAAGAAATCTAAATGTCTACAAGTTATTCTTTAACAGTATCTTATGAATGTCGATGTGTATTTTGCATTAGATTTATTATCCTTTAATTTCTGTAAATCATCTCTTTGAACATTAAGATATCTGCATCTATTAAGTCTTGGGAACTCTGTCCTGTTCTGTACTGGAAACACTACAGGATTATTTAAATGAGCTATACGACTCCTGTCTGCCCTACTGGGTGTGTGCATGAGTGCCCAAGTCTGGAGAGCTGGAGGGAGGGAAATCACAGCATGACCACACTCTGTCCTCTCTCTCGTGCACGCACACACTCTATCATGAACAAAGAAAAAAATATTTTTAAGACTTCCGTGATTTTTATATATATATATATATATTTTTATTTTTTTGGAGAGGTTTTTTCTATAGGGCGCGTGCGCTTGCCAGACAGAGAGAGACATAGAGACAGAAAGCGAGAAATCACCCCCCAGGGCGGATGGTCACGCCGCAATCCCTTCTCCTCCATTCTCCTCTTGGGATCTTGGGCACGCACGCACACGCGCCCGGCATGAGTTTTAAGCCACCGGGTCCGAGACTCGAACCGCAGTCGACTACGTGGGAGTCCAGCGACATAGCCATTACGCTAACTGCTGGTTCCTGGTTTTTATATTTTTAATCACTAAAGGGTACATGGATGCACCAGAAAGAGAGAGAGAGACAGAAAAAGAGAACCCCCAGTAGGGTGTGGTCATGACACAATCCTTTTTCCTCCGTTTCTCCAACCACTGGGGGATTTGGGCATGTATGCACATAGACCTGGCATGATTTTCGAACTGCCATGGATCGGATTCAAGCCATCACTGGCCATGTAGGATCCAGTGCCCTTGACCAATAGGCTCTGGGCTGGCCCTCCCATTTGGATTTTAAGTCCATTTTATGTTTTTCTTGTCCAACCCTTTTCATTTCTAGACTAGCTTCCTTTCTGATTTCTTTGAGAAGACAGGCTAAGGTAAGAATTAAGTGTTTCTTCTTTTTTATATTGACATTATAAAGTCTGCCTCAAGGAGTACGTTTTTCTTTGCCCTGTGCTACCCACCCCAAGTTTGATCAGTTTGGTCTCATTATTATCATTACTCGTCTTATTGTTGTATTGGTCTTTAGCATTTATGTAGCAGAGTTTCTTCCAGGCTTTACACTCTGAGATAAAATCCCTGGAATTCCAGTGTGTGCCTCCTTTTAACTTTTTTTTTTTTCTTTTTTAAAAGTCTTTTCAGCCCTTTCAAAATCTAAGCTTGCCTGTGTAGCCACATTGTGACCTTTTGAATAACTTTCCTAGTTGCTCTTTGTAATTACCTGTGATCATATCTGTAGAATTTCATTTCTGATGGTTCCACATTCCTCAGAGCCCTCCTCATTGGAGAAGATCCTGCATTTCTTACAAGCAGCTCTAGCTTTGGTATGGTTTTGTCGGGAAAGAGGAAGCAAATTTTTTGCAAGCTAGGCTCACACCTCCGGAAAAAATACATTCAAACATTTCAGCCTTACTCCCACCTCCTCTGCCCTCTGCAGCTTTTTGTTCTCCTAACAGTGCAACCTTGAGACTTTGTAGTTTGCCAGACCAGAACCCTTCCTTGCAAACTCCAGGGGGAAAAAAAAAAAAAAAAAATCTGTCTGTCCCCAACTTTAGTGCACACTACTCAATTTTTCCACTAGGTGGCAATCTATCACCAAATTTCATCATGGTCTCCAACTACTCGGGTTGTTTACAGTAAGAATGCTCCTTTGAATTCTTTCTCAGTTCTTTCTCTGAAACTTGCCAGAGCCCCATCTTGTCAACTAATACTAGGTTCAAAGTTATTACAGTTTCTGTTCGGATTATAGCTTGTTTTCCAAGATGTCCAGTTAAATTTGAATTTCAGGGGAACAATGAATGATTTTTAGTGTGTGTTCCCTGCAATATGTGGGAGTCCTGTGTTTTTATTTGCTAAACCTGGCAACTAGGAAAGCACTTCACTAAGGATATCTACAGCCATCAGTGGAAGTTTCACAGTTGAAGCGGAGAAAATCCCTGAGTTGGCCTCTGTTCAGGGTCCCACACAGTCCTGGATTCATTCTTGGTAACCCAGGGCCTTCCCCTCAGCCTGTGCCCCTCGCTGTTAGAACTCTTCGTACAAGCTCCACAACTGTCCAAAACACAATTATCGTCTATGTTCTAAGACCTGTTTGGGTCCTTTTACATTTTCTATTCCTACAGACTGAATAATTTATATAGGTTATTTACATAATTTTATGATAGACCATTAGAATTTATTTTTAAATGTTTATTTAAACATCACTGGCACAACCCAGAATGGAAACGGGCAACCAAAGACAATTTGGCTTTTGCTGATTCCACTCCAAGTCTTCAACAGGCTTGATTAGTTAAGGGTAAATCTGATTCCTTGGTAAATGTGGAACTAGAGAGATGAGAACTCAAGGTTGGTAGTGGATCTACTCATGACCACGCCTTGCCCAAATCTGTGTTTTAGAAACAAATGAAGGGGCCAGAAGGTTAAGGTGCTGGACTCTAACATGGTCAATGACTGTTCGAGTCCCAGGTCCGGCATCTTGAAACTCACACTGGCGCATGTGCATGTGTGTGTGCGTGTGCCCAAAATCCTGGAAGGAGAGAGATTGCAGCATCGCCATCCCCCAGGTGGGTGATTCCTTGCTTTCTGTCTCTCTGGTGAATGCATGCACCTTATAGCAAAAATCTCTTTAAAAAAAGAAAAGGAAGAAAGAAAGAAAAGGAAAAGAAAGGAAAGGAAAAGAACAGAAAAGAAAGATACATGAAGAGGCCAGCAGGTGACATGGTGTTTAAGGTTCTGGATTCTCATGTGGTCAACCAGGATTCGAGTCCCAGATGAGCGACTTGAAAATCATGCCAGGTGAGTGTGCATGTACACCCAAAATCCCAAGAGGAGAATGGCAGAGAAAGAATTGCGGTGTGGTCATTGCCCCTGAAGGGTGATTTCTCACTTTTTGTCTCTCCGTCTTTCTCACAGTCCATGGCTGTTAAATAAGTTCGACTAGAGTAAGGCTGTGTGAAGAGAGAAGAGGGAACAGACTTGATGAGTATTTAAACATCAAAATCCATATAACCTGGTAGAACATTAGTTGAATGGAAGTGAGGAGAAAGGGAAGAGAACAAAGACTTTGGTAACTAAGAAATGTTATAATTGAGAAAAAATAATGGGTTGGAGCAAATTTAGAGAAAAGGAAACATTTTTGCTTATCTATATAGCTTTAAGTTTGTTTAAGTTTGTTCATTTTTGCTTATCTATAAGTTTTAAGTTTGTTATTTTTTTCCATGAGAGAGCAACAGACAAGAGGACAGGCACCCCCGACAGGATCTACACGTGGCAATCCACCCTGTCTCAGCGAGTCTGGGTCACAGGCCTCTGTGTGCATACCTGGCATGCACAGGGAGGTCCTGGGGTCAAACCCTGGACCTTTTCCATGTAGGTCTGGTTGAGTGACCATTGCGCCACCACCTGGTCCCTGTTTGTATGTGTGGGGTTTGAAGTTCCGTGGTCATTGAGGGATACGTAGGAAGGAAAATATGGAACTAGAGAGATGAGAACTCAAGGTTGGTGGTGGATCTACTCAGCATCGAACACCTAGGCAGTGTGCAGCATGAAGGAAGGTAGTCTTCGAATAGATGCACTGTGTTTCCTGTGGAAAGAAGACTGGGGCAGAAGAAAAGGTGGCATCGCGATTGGTGAGGGACGGCCTAGAGCAGAGGGGAAAGAGCTAGATAAAGTGTTGGGTGGGGAAACAACAAAAAGCCTACTCTGGGCTGCAAGTCCTGAGGGAATGTTGGACAAGTATAGAAATATAGATGTGTTCTCGAATTTTAGAGGAAGAATCTGACGTTGAAACAATTTCTTACAAATGCCTTAATTGAGCCTAGAAGAAAGTCTTTTGAGATCATTTTATTCTCAACGTTGCCAAGTGCAGATAGAAGAGTCTCACCGAGTGAATGCCATTTATCACTAAAAAAAGGAAAAAAGTCTTAACAGGTAAAAGGCTATTAATGATGGTCAATTTTGTGTTCCTGATGTTTTACAACACAATGAAAACTCAAAATAGCTTACTTACTTTGCCCAGAAATTGGTCCACAGACAAAATATTAATGAAGATGACAGCCATTTATTTAGCATTTATTGCATATCTAGCTCTCTACTACGTAATTTCATTTCACAACAATCCCTATAAGTTATTATTAATTTGACAGGTGAAAAATCTGAAACTTAGAGAGGCTT
Source organism: Tupaia tana (assembly GCA_026018925.1). Lineage (NCBI taxonomy): Eukaryota > Metazoa > Chordata > Mammalia > Scandentia > Tupaiidae > Tupaia > Tupaia tana. The sequence continues at coordinate 11,479,675 of JAKSZU010000003.1, forward strand.
AAGTATTTGGCCAAAGTTGCAAAAGGAATAAATATTGGGCAGGATTTAAACCCGTGTCAGGAGGTGACAACTTCAATAAGCAATGTCAATTGACGGGGTTAGAGGAGATGACAAAGAAGGTCAGAAGGCATTGAGGCTGGGGGAGTGCAATGAAACAATGAGTGTAAACTAGATTTGCTTTGGAATCAAATCTTGCCAGAGGCCCTAGCTCTGTTTTTAAATAATTGAAACATTCAGTACTGTTTAGTTTGATTTAAAGAGAGAGAAAGAGAGACATTATTCTGAGATGAAAAGGGAGAAGTGAACAGACATAGAGGGGGAGCTTCCTGTTCCAAAACTGAAGAGGGAATTGGAGCGTATGGGAAGGACAGGCAAAGAGGCAAGTGGAAGTATATATAAGTCTCTATTTGTGGAGCTGGCTCCATGGCCTGGTGGTTAAGGCAGCCAGATCCCACATGGCCAACCATGTGGTTCAAATTCCAGACTTGGTGGCTTTTAAACACACTGGGTATGTGCCCAAACCTGCCCAAAATCCCAACAGGAGGGAGAGCTGGAGGAGAAGGGATTGTGGTGTGACATTTCCCCATGGGGTGTTTTCTCCTCCCTCCCTCTGTCTCTCTACCTCTCTCTGATGAGAGTACACATCCTCTAGCAGAAAAATAGACCAAGAAAGAATATAAGGGGAAATTGAGGAAAGGAGGAGGCTGGAAGTAGCACTGTGGGAACTGGGTGGCCAGGCTGGGCTCAGTTGTGACAGGTGTTATACAATGACAGGGTGAAACTATTAAGTCAAATTTGAGAACATTGTAGAATACTCTCCAGAAAGACGGCAGATGGAAAGACTACGAGTAGACAGACTAGGGGGACGTCGTTCCCGGGTCCAGAAACGAGGACACAATAGTGTAGGGAAATAGAGGGAAGATGCCAACGTGAGAAAGGCACGCCAGGAAGAAATCCACTCGAGCCAATTGTGTGGGTGGAGAGGAGAGAAGGTCGAGGGGACGAGTGCCTTACTCAGGCACCCAGGAGTAAGACTTACAAATGTTCAAGTCCAGAGGAGGAGTGGGTTTCAGCCTCAGCACTGGAGCTCCTGTATCTTGTTTCTTTGTTCCAGATTTCAGATTGTATTTGTTTCCTCATCTCATTATCCCGGTCAAGCTGCCTCAAGAACATTCCTCATGCCAGGGTTTTATTATCTGAGAATGGAATGCCCACCCACGGAGATTCCGGGTCCTGCCCGGTGCACTTGCACGCTGGCGTGGCTGATGTCACTCCTTCCGTGGAACTCTCTCCAGTTAGCCCCTCCCCCACTCCTGTACTTTTGCCCCAATCCATATTTTTGTAGCTGGCCGAGGATGCAGTCCCGTTTTCCAGAGTCCCCTTTTACTGAGATACCAACCACAGGAAGCACTTAATGATCCAAGCATTCCAATTTGCCCACTTCATTATTCTACCTATTGCCCTGTGTGGAACGCATTATTCATATTAATTTGACTTTTCTGTTACTTCCCGCAACTATTAATTATTTGAATTGGTGAAAGTGGGTACATTTTTATGCACAATGTTCTAAAAAAAAGTCCCCAAACCATATGTAAAGGACTGTCAGATGTTTAAAGAATATTTTATACAATAATTTTCCTTGACTTCTCAACTGGAAAACTCCTTTAGCATTTTTCGCTTTGCGTTAATGCCAGTATTATTTTATTTCAGAGAGGAAGCCTAGTCTTTCTGCATAAGTGTCATCTACTCCCAAAGATTCTTTTATACTTTCTTCCCCCAAATCTAAGCAGCCACTTCTCCCTCTCTTTTCACCCTCTAGGTCTTTAAGTCTCTGCTTGTGCCAGGATAATGAATTGCTACAAAAACCACACCTGGACCTATTGTCCAGTTTGTTACCTGGCCAAGGTCAATTCTATGACCAGTTCTATAACCAAAACCTGATCATTAACAGTTCCACAATTCTGACCTCAGCTCCTCCTGTGCTTTCAAAAATACTGTTTGATTTTTTTCTTTCTTTTTTTTTTTTAATTTCTAGAGGGCATATGTATTCATGAGAGAGAGAGAGAGAGAGAGAGAGATCCCCAATTGGGCATGGTCTTGCCTCAATGCTTTTTCCTCAATTTCTCTATCCTGTCAGGGTTTGGGGCACACACACACACACACCTGCCATGTTTTTCAAGCTGCAGGGCTAGGATTTGACCCACGGTTGGCCATGTGGGGTCCGTCTGCCTTACACACAGCGTTTAACCACTGTGCGGCAGGGCCAGCCCTGCCTATTTGTTTTCTGCTGGCTCTTTCTTGGCATCTTAGCACCAGTCACCTCCAACTTTTGTAATGAGTAGAAACTCAGCAGACCACTTGCTTCAGTCCTACTGGTGAACTAGGGCCGTTCAAATCCATTTTCTATAACTGACCGGCTGTGTGACCTTAGACCAACCACTTCCCTTCCTCAGGCTCCTCTGTGGCACACGAGTGTGTCAGACACACAGATCTTTAGGGTCCTTTCACCTCCCTTGGGGAATGATTTTCTCATTCCCACCACAAGTTGTTCTCAATAAGAAAATACTCTAGAACTAGCCCGATGAGCCCCACCCAAGGGACTCCCATCCTTCCTCTGCCTTCAGCATTTTCCTTTTCTCCCTGAGACCACCTGCTTCTGTGATGGCCTGAAGTCTTTCTTGCAGGACTTGTCCTGGTACCCTTATTAGGCTTATGATATCCCCCAAATCCATGGTCTGTTGCCCTCAGCTACCCTTCCACCTTTCCCTGGCATTCAGAAGCTTCTTGGTCTGAGAGCAGATTTAGACCCTCCATCTTACTCAGTGCACTAACCCGACCGATTCCCTCCCTGCTTCTAAGTGTCCATCTGTATTTCTGGGAGCTATTTGCCCCTGCAGTGCTCAGGTAAACGGCCAGGAAAGTATCCTCAGCCACTGGTGCTCCCGGAGAATGCTGTGGGCCAGACACAGCCCCTCCCTACAGCGAGCTCTGCCCTCTGGCTCATGACTCATGCACCAAGCAGCAGGATCAACAGTCACCCCCACCCGCCAGCTCGGAACATCGTTTGTAGCACACACTAGTCCACAAGTGCTGTTCATGGGCCACCCAGAAAGATCAACACTCTCATTCACTCACCTTCAGAGTTTTCTTTGTACCTGTAGCTTCAGATTTATTTATGTATTTATGCCATGGTCCCTGGGAATGGCAGACAGAATAGAATGGATGCTCTTCTGAGAAAGAAGCTAGGGAAATTTCCACATCCTAATAGTCCTCCAAAATAGGAGAGTTGGAAAAGACAGGTCAAAGTCTATTGGACATAGAGAATGCTCTAAATACAAGCAAGGAGTGCATCGGAATCATTACCATTCCGCATCTGTCTCTCCTTGGCGTGTACGCCTAACCTTTGGCCCTTCCTGACACCTGACTTCAGAGTTCGAGGATTACGCCAACCCACAGGCTTGGAGCGGCTGTAATCACGAGCGTCTGAGTCACGTTGATAGCAAATGCGGTGCTGGGGTCCCCACGCTGCGAGAGCCAAGTCACCGCCACAGAAGGTTTGTGCGTGGAGGTCTGGGAAGCCATGCACCCACACGCTAATCTCACCCATGTGTCTAGGGGAGGTGGGGACAGGGGGATAACTGAGTCTATAAAGAGCCACTTACTCAAATGCTGGATTTCAAATGTGACCCCATATGCAACAAGAGTCAATATCACTACATTTTTTTTTAAAAAAAATACAGACTGTTATGGATAGACTAACAAGGAATCCAAAAGGGAACTGAGTTTGTTTCAGGTGGATAAATATGTGTGCAAAAGATGGGGATCCAGTGAATATGTGTCAATTTTTAAACACTTATAAACAAATTCTATCCCAAAAGCTGATAAAAAAGAAAAGAAAAGAAAACAAAACAAAAAAGTCACCAAGTACCCAGGCTCACTCGTTCTTGTGCCACTGATACTAAAGTTATTTAAGAGACAGAACACAACATTTGGGAAACTAAACACATCTCAAACAAGGAGCTTTCCAGATACTAAGCTGTAGACTGGTCTTATTAAAATAATTATAAATTGCAGAGACAGATTAAGTAGTGCACAATTAAAATCTCAAGGTCATAACTACTTCTAAGTGAAAGTTGGTGGTAAAAATAAATATTATGTTCAGTGAAATAAGCCAGGTACAGAAGGAGTACTACTGAATGATCTCACTCCTATGTAGAAGCTAAAAAAGCTGATCTCATAGAAGAGGAGAGTAGAATGGTGAGTACTGGAGGCTGAAAAGGGAGGAGGAGGGAGCTGGGGGAAACTGGTTGATAGATACAAATTATAGCTGGGTAGAGGAATAGGGGCTATCGTTGACTATATGAGGGGATAGACATGCTAATTACCCTGACTTGATCACTATGCAGAGTATACTTGCATAAAAGAAAAAAAAATCATACCGTGGGGCCAGCAGGTGGCATGGTGGCTAGGGTGCTGGACTTCCACGTGGCCAACTGCAGTTTGAGTCCCAGACCTGGCAGCTTGCTGTCTCACTTTCTCTCTGTCTCTCTGCTTCTCTCTGATGATTATAGCAAGTTAAATAAAATAATAAATAAACTAAATAATTATTTTAAAAATCACATTATATCCCATAAACATGTACAATTGTTATTTGTCAATTAAAAATAACAATACAAGTAAACTTTAATAAGTCGCTTTTTAAGCTACGTGAGCAGGCAAAAATGACACAGAAGCTCCTCGTGGTCAAGGACACAAAGGAAACAATCCACATAGGTCTGTGTGACTGGAAGCTCCCTGGACGCTGCAACTCAGAAAAGCGTCTTTAAATAGACGCTTTTGTTGTTGTTTTGCTTAAAAAATCAACAACATATTCTGTACTCATATATGGTTTAAATGCAGTTCTGTCCAAAAGGTGCTGGGTAACGGTCCCTTGCCATTTCTGGGCCAGCAGGAAGTGCAGCTGTAACACCAGGCTCGGAGATATGGACCCACATGGGATGTCTCGGGGTGCGTCGAGGCCTCCATGTACACGTCAGGCGTGTGCCTGTGCCCGTGACCGTGCTGGTGGAGGCCGAGGGTAGGTCACAGCATGAAGAACCCATTGGGGGTGGTCGTCTCTCTCTTTTTCTCTCTCTCTGTATCTTTTTTCTATAGAAGGAATCAGTGAACTTTAAAATGGAAGGTAAAAAAAAAACCAAAAAACTGGCATGTTTCTAAGCTAATGATGCTAGCCAGGATGAAAGAAGTGGAGTTAATTTCTGGACATCTGAAGAAGGAAGAGATCACATGTGGACTTACACTCAATTTTCCTAAACTCAAACTATAGAAAAATTTGGTAATTTAACTGAAAAGATTTCTGATGTCTGGGACCAGCAGATGGTGTAATGGCTATACCGCTGGACTCCATGTAGTCGACTACAGTTTGAATCCCAGACCTGGCAACTTAAAACTCACGCTGGGCACATGTGTGTGCATGTCCAAAAGAGAACGGAGTGGCCGTTTCCCCAGGCGGTGATTTCTCACTTTCTGTCTCTCTGGCTCTATAGCACATGCTCTAGAGCAAAAAAATCTCTCTCTCTAAAAAAAAAAAAAAAAAGATTTCTAATGTCTAAGCTTTTTTTTTTTTTCTCTTTTTTTGGAGAGTTGCTTTTTTTTTTTTTTTTTTTTTTTTTGCTATAGGACACATATTTTGCTCACCAGACAGACAGAGACAGAGAGACAGAAAGCGAGAAATCATCCCCCAGGGGGGTTGGCCACACCGCAATCCCTTCTCTTCCATTCTCCTCTAGGGATCTTGGGCACGCACACACACGTGCCGGGCGTGAGTTTTAAGCCACCGGGTCTGGGATGCGAACTGCGGTCGACTACATGGGAGTCCAGCAATGTAGCCATTATGTTAACTTCTGGTCCCTCTTTCTTTTTTTCTAACCAAGGACCTAAAGATAGGTAAAAGTCTAATGTCTTTTAATTTTCTAGATTAAGTAAGAATTACTCAGTAGAATGGGCATTAAATATCTACAAAACACTTTTAGTTAGAAGTCTTGGGCCAGCAGGTGGTGTGGTGGTTAAGGTGCTAGACTCCTATATTGCTGACTGTGGTTCGAGTTCCAGACCTGGCACCTTGTTTTCTCACCTTCCCTCCTCTCTCATCAAATTAAAAAGTAATAAATAAATAGTTAAATAAAATAATTTTAAAAAAGTCTTATAGAACTTAGATTCAAAGGCATCAGAAAAACTGAGCATGTTCAATCAAAGTTGTCACGCAGCTCAAGTTATTTGCATTTGTCTTGTTCAAAAGTGGATATTTTACCTCTTTGAGAAGAGAATTTGCATTACACTGCTTGAACTTTATGGCCAATATTCAAATATTGGCTTGTACAAATGGTTTGAATTATAAATATTGCTATTAATAAGAATCAGTTATCAGTTTATATATTCACATAAATATGAAAATTATTATATCATATATTAATAGTAAATATTTATTTTTAAAATCTGGCTTTATGGAAATAATGAGACTGAACTTTTCTAAAATCATCCTTATTTTAGATTATTTTGGCAGCATCATCTTGTTTAGGATAAGATAAGATTGCCCTCATCTTAATCACTTTTAAAAAACATTTACTATAAGGGCACCAGCAGATGGTGTAATGGCTATGTCGCTGGACTCCCATGTAGTCAACCATGGTTTGAGTCCTGGACCTGGCAGCTTAAACTCACACTGGGCGCGTGTGTGTGCGTGTCTAAGATCCCGAGAAGAGAATGGAGGAGAAGAGATTGCAGTGTGGCCATTCCCCCCGGGAGGTGATTTCTTGCTTTCTGTCTGTTTCTCTCCGTCTTTCTGGTGAGCACATATGCCCTATAACAAAAACCTTCAAAAAATTTTACTATATTTGTACTCAGCAGAGAGAGACAGAGAGAGAGAGAGAGGGAAAGTGAAAAAACACAGCTCGGGGGATAACCACAGTGAAATCCCCTCTTGATTCTCCTTTTGGGATTCCAGGCGTATACGTATGCCTAGCATGTTTTCAAGCTCCCAGGTCTGGGGCTCAGCTGCACAGTAGGCCATGTGACATCCAGCCACTTTAATCCCCACACCACTGGATGGCCCTAGAGATAACTTTTTAAAGAAATCAATCAAGTCAACATATGTTAGGATGAATTGAAAATATAGTATGCTATCAAAAGTAGTGCTATTATGTCATTAACATCATGAATAAGCCAAATTTTATAGTATGATCCTAACCTTTGTATAAAATTGCAATGAAATCTTTCTTTTGAGTCCTCTGAAATACAAAAGAGAGTAGCAGAATGTCTAAGGAAGAAATAAATGATCCAACTTAAAAGATGGCATAGGGGCTGGCCCTATAGTCTCGTGATTAAGGGAGATGGATGGCTGATTGTGGTTCAAATCCCAGCCCTGGCAGCTTGAAAGACACTCTTGGCTTGTGTGCATGCATACATGCCCTAAATACCAACAGGAAGGGGAGTTAGAGGAGTAGGGATTGAAGCAAGACCATACTCCACTGGAGGGGTGCTTTCTCCCTCTCTCTCTGTCATCCTGTCTCTCTGGCAAGTACATGTGCCATCTGGCAATGAAAAGAGAGTGGCATAGGGAACCAGCAGTTAGCGTAGTGGCTATGTCGCTGGACTCCCACGTAGTCGACTGCGGTTCGCGTCCGGACCCGGTGGCTTAAAACTCACGCCAGGCACATATGCGTGCATGCCCAAGATCCCGAGAGGAGAGTGGAGGAGAAGGGATTGTGGCGTGACCATCCCCCCTGGGGGGTGATTTCTCGCTTTCTGTCTCTGTCTCTCTCTCTGTCTGTCTGGCGAGTGCATGCGCCCTATAGCGAAAACCTCTCCAAAAAAAAAAAAAAAAAGAGAATGGCATAGAAGATGACTATTTGTTACATGAGGGCTACTGTATATGATAAAATATTTAGAATGGTTCTCTTTAACTGAGACAGGCTGTCTGAAAGAAGATAGAGTAGTATACTGTTGGAGTTGGACAGGGCTTTGGAGGTTGCTTGATTCACCCAGGATTTTACATTTAAGGGAACAGAGATATGGGCAAGTGGCAGTGTGGTAACTGCAGTGCAGGTCTCTTGATTGGGATTACAGGACTCACTCTGTTATACCATGCTACTTTTGGAAAGATGATAAAACAACTGGGAAGGTATTTTCACAATAAATTATATGAGAAAATGAAATCATAAATGGTCTAAGTAGGATTTGCCAAATCTACTCAAACTAGCCTATACCTGTACCTATGGGTACACTAGAAAATTTTTAGTGAGCTTTTTTTTTATTATTATCTGTCAATTACTTCTAATTTCTTCTACAACTTCTGAAGCCATAATAAGCAGAAACATGGTCCAAACTTTCAGAGGGCATAAAGCAAGAGTCAGTAGCTGACACAACCTATGCAACATCTTGGTCTTTCATGACACCCACACCAAAGAGGCTGGAACCTTCATGGAACTGCACATTCCAAACCTTGTTCAGTACTGAGACGTCTGAGAAGAAAACAACTGGAGAAATGCCAGGTTTATTAGAGTGAGAGAATATCACCCTCACATTATCACCAGTAGACATAGATCTCAGAGATGCATGCACTAACCTCACACTGATAATTAAGGAGGATCTCTAGGATTGGAGACAACTTGTCACCAAGCTGACCCTCCCATCTGATGTGTTAATACCCTTAAACATTTCCCTCCAGTGGACCGAGGTTAGGTTCTGTTTAACATACAGCCATGACTGAAACTTCGGCCAGCTCTGAATCTGCTCTCTGGAAGCAACGAGTGTTTAAGTACTGTATGGCAGTAGAAGTAAAGTTCCTTGGCTCAGTCCCCACTGGTCCCTTTTCCTATTAAAAAAATAAGTTCCCAGAGTCCAGTGCAAAGTCCCTCAAAATCCCCCCACCAAGCACAAAGCACAAAAAAGGAGGCCTGTGGTAAGTGACTGGTTTAGCTGGCTTCTGTCCTTGGGCTTTCGGAAGGCTTCATGCTTAGTCTGCAGAAGGTCTCTGCAGCGTGGCTCTGGTGCCGCCTTCTCCAGGCACAGCTTGTCCTTAAGCTCGGGAGATTCCTCACCCAGAACAGCTATGCTTGCTGCTCCACCAGCTGTAGTTTGGCAGTCTTGACTCGATGGGCTTCCTTCAGGTTCCGTGCACGGACCTCTGGATTGGAAATGAACGCTACTTGTTGTAGAGGGAACCAGCCTCGCTCCCAGTCTGAGAGTCTCACGCCCTCCAGCCAGCCTGTGAATACGGGTTGAGTGAGAAGAATTACCTGGGAAAGGCTCACAGTAGCTTTCCTCCTTCCTGGAAACTTCTAATTTCTAAGGATGAATGAACTGGGCAGCCCTAAGCAAGAGATGTCCAGCCTCCTGGACGTGGCTTCCCTGGGCTGGCAAGGTCCATACCTGTACCTTTCTAAGCCTTCTCCACTGCTATGGATTGAATTGTGTCTCTCCAAAATTTATGTTGAGGTCCTAATCTCTTGTAACTCAAAATGCAAGCTTATTTGGGAATGCCATCACGGCCCAGAAGTAATTAGTGAAGGTTGGATGAGGTTATACTGGAATAAGGTGGCCAGTAATCAGATATAACTGGGGTCCTTATAATAGAAAGAGGATTTGGACAGACACAGAAGAAAGGTGGCCACAGGAAGAAGGAGGCAAAGCCTGAGTTATGCTGCCACAAGCCATGGCACACCTGGGGCTACTAGACTGGAGAAGTAAGAAGGGATCCTCTCGAGAGGCTTCTGAAGGTACATGGCCCTGCTGACACCTCAATTTGGACTTCTGGCCTTCAGAACTTTGAATTAATTTCTATCTTTAAAGCCACTCGGTATGTGGTACTTTGTTATGGCAGCCTAGGAAGTGAATCCATCCCCACAGTGTCCTGCCTCCACTGTCCGGCTTGTCCTCATGGACTCTCCACTCACCGTCACTGCTCTGCTGAGTAACCATCACGACGTCGGCCTTCTCCAGGGCCAGCTCGTCATTCTCCCGGGGCTTGTAGGCACGATGGCACTGTACCTGTGGGGAGTCTTTGGGAGAGAAGAATGTAAAGAGACGTTAGGGAAGGCGGTGACGGGAATGTGGGCATGGAACCATGGGGCTGACTGGTGGACTTGAGAAAGAGATAAGTTTGGGCTATTGGGAGTTACAGACAAAAGAGGCAATTTGAAAAATCATCTTCTTCCAGGGATCAAGATGGTTAATAGGAAATGGAAATACCGAGGACCTGGCAGGTGGCATGGTGGTTAAAGTGTTGGAATCCCACATAGCTGACCACAGTTCGAGTCCCAGGCCTGGCTGCTTTCTTTCTTACTCTTTCTCACTTTCTCTCTCTCTGGTCAAATAAATACATAATAATAATAATAATAATAATAATAACAAATAAAGTTAAATAATTCTTTAAAAAAAGAAAGAGAGAAATAGATATACCAGAATTGAAATGAATCTAAGTTCCGGAAGATGAGAAATACATTGTAAGCATCTGTAGTTTAACTAATCATTCCAAATTCTAGAGGCTAGCTAAAGACCCATTTCTCTTTGAAACCTGTCCCAATTATTTAGTCTTCAATGGATTCTGAACTCCTGTAAAACGGCCTAAGCCAAATCATTTACCTACTATCCAAATGTTTCATGGATGTGTTCTGCTTCTTCAACAGAATTGTGAAATCTGAGTATGTGACTCATTCTTCATTATTTTCACAGTGTCAGATGTGGGACCAGAAGAGCCTTACCCCGTGGGGTTCTAGGCACAACCTAAGCAAGGGATTTAATTTTTTTAAAAAGAATTATTTATTACTATTATTACTTTTAAAAAAAATTGCTATGGGGCACATGCACTCACCAGAGAGAGACAAAGAGAGCGACAGAGAGAGAAGGGAAGTGAGAATGCAAGCCACTGAGTCTGGGACTCAAACTGCAGTCAGCCATGTGGGAGTCCAGTGCCTTAACCACATGCCACCTGCTGCACCCGGGACTCTTCAGCCTCAGTTTCCTTATCTATAAATGATTGAGGTGATCATTGATAAAGGTTGATTGACATGATTCTTGAGGAAGGTCTGGACTCCTATATTTCTATATTTCTGTGAACCGAAGGAAATTTCCATAGATTTCAAAGTCAAGATGACAGGCCTCAGAGTCTTCCTAACCTATAAATATTCTGCCATACCATTTTACATGGTTTACTATTTATTTTACCACACCCCACTAGTTGTCTCAGAAAACAAACAACATTTTGAATTATTGTTTATCCTTTTTTTTTCTAAAGCACACTCCCATCTGCCCAAGATCATAGTGAGGAAGGAAAAAAATAAGCCTGCCCTCTGTACCTGCCAGAGAACGGAAGCCCAGCAGGTGGCGCGCTCAGTGAGCAAGGTGACAAATCCAGTTAGAGCCTGGCTCCCACTTCATTTTCCAAGATTCCTTGTATCCGTTTGTTCTTTATGGTTCTAAAGACACTGTGTTCCACTGAGCTCAATTTCTCTGACATACATTAGGGAACTCTTGCAGGAGGACAACTGTGGGGCTGACAGGAGAACTAGAAGTCTAGTCTCAGAATGAAGGCAGACACTTTCATAATGTGTGTATTCCTGTGGCTACCCATTGTACCCCACAGCCTGGGAGAGTGGCCCCAGGTCATCCTGTACAGGACGGGGTGTGGTCAAGACAAGTCTGCGATGTTTCTTCCTGCAATTCTCACTGCATATGTTCTACTTCCTCCAGACCTTTAAGCAAGAAAAATGTAAGCTAAATAATAGCAGGATAGTATAAAAGGGACAAATATTTCAAGAAGAGCAAACTATTGCCCTAGGTAAGGAGTGAGGGGGGGAGTGGGGAGGAGGTGCTGTCATTGCCATGGTGATGAGCAGTTTTAAACAGATATATCTCTGGGGTTTAAGGTGAATGGTCAGTGTTCTACCCAGAAATTCTGGGAAAAAGCAGTAAATAAAAGCCTCCCGGAGCTTTACCTAGCCCTTAAGCCCCTATAGCCAAAGACCTCTGACCCTGACATTTCTCTTTCCCTCTTAGGCTGTGACTCACCGTAACACTCCAAAAGGTCCAGCTCTTCTCGAGGCATGGCTAAGGCTGAGATCCAGCGAAGCTTTTCACTTCTGAGAAAACAAAGCACTATCATAGCTTCAGCTGTAGGGAAGGACCCGTCTCGTTCAGAAAGCTGTCTAGTTTAATGATTCTATGACAAATGTCAATAAAACTCTGCTTCGGAAAGACGACAGTCTGGAACTATATGTTAATGAGCTTTATAACCCTCTGTTTTACCCCTTCTTGCTCCAAGATTAGCTTCCCATGGTCTCTCCCATCTGCCAAGTGGGGGCGCAAAGTCATCTACCAATTAGACACATGAAGACTTTTCCATTTGGGAAGTTGTACCCCAAACTTCATCTCGGTACAGACTTCTCCACCAATCTGCATGATTATTGACCCTGCCTAGCCCGTCTTCCTTCAATTAGATATCTCTGTGATAATAACTAGAACAGGGAGATACAGCTATGATTTTGTTGCTGTTGTTGTATACAAGGTAATCCCAACCTAATTTTGTAGTTACTAGAAGTTTCTCCATGATCCAGCCTCCGCTTCCAAATGCATCTGGGTAATTGGAAGCTGACACTATCACCATTCCAGGAAGAGGCTGCCCAAAGTGCTACACACAGCATCTGATTATTTGACTTTTTTGCATACAAACCACTGAACCAGCCCCTCTGTTTCATAAGTGAGGACAGGCATTATGGATCCCACCTGGAAATATCTTCTGAGGGCCAGAACTGGAAAGTGTCTATATCATGGGGATCCTAAGATTCGTCAAGATTTTTAAAGAGAGATCCTTTTCATATCTTTCTAACAGCAACGAGGACTAATGCTTTTAAGATGCTCATTGTTGTAGTCACTGTGCACTAGACTTTACAGTACTATTATTAATACCCTCCAAAGTGCAGGGATGTATAAATGTATTTACTGTGATTATCATGGTAAAGATGAGCAAATCAAAGTTCTTGACAATGGATTTCTGCTCAGCAGGTGGCTAAGATGGGAGTTAGGAACATGGAACACAGAAAGGACCCTGTGCTTGTCTGATTCACCTATATGCCCACCAGACTTGGGCACTGACAGATTTCTGTCTTGTGAACATGGAAATTCACTCACTCAAATCAGTATTTCAATCCTTTGCTCATTCCATACAAGTCCATCTCCTTTCCGGTGTCTCACAGGCCTTATCCTCCTTGAGTAAAGGGTATAAAATTGGTGCTAAGCCTTGGGGCACTCAGACTTTCTCCCACCCACAGCCTCCTGCAAGTTGTCTATTATATCGAGGGGTTTTGGTTTCTCTGTGGATGCTCCCTAGTCCAGAATAGGCAAAGTGGTGCTATAGCTGTTTTCTGGATGCCTTTTCTGCCTCAGTCCCACTTCTTTTTTTTTTCCCCACACAGGTCACACATCTTTAATGTAGTGCGTTCGTAGAAAAAAGGCCAGCTTTCGCTCCCAGGCGTGCTCGCGTCCTCAGCCTCAGTCCCACTTCTGTCTCAGGACACCCACCCTGGCTCTTCTGCCCAGCCCCAACTCACTGAGTCTCAGTGCTGAAGAGGAACTCGGCCTGGGTGCCCTGTGCGTTTTGCCGCAGGAAGAGTCGGAAGAGGTTTTTGTGAGGTCCGTGTAGCTTCATTTCACACTTTTCCCCACGGATGGAGGAGAAAGGAGCATGGTCAAATACCAGGAATCGGTTACCCCTGCAAAATACAAGTCTTTTCAACCTGATTCTAGAGAGTCCCCATACCTTATCCATCCTCATAGCCTTGGATCCAAAATCCTTGTCCTTAGCATCTGCAGCTTGCAAATTATCATAAAAATCATGAGAAAGTCCTAGCTTGCCTCCAAGATGGTAGCTCCAGAGTCCTGATGGATTTACCAGCAATTTAGCAAGCCACATGGCCAGTGCAATGGATACTTTTTCATCATGAAGTGCTAAAGAGGCAGAACCAAGACTAATATTCTAAGGTCTTTAACCAGAGTTAAGATCTGAAATCAGCTAAGTATTCTTAGGCTAGGAGGATGAGCCCAGTCCAAAGAACCCATAAATAAACCAATTTGAGAATATATTAAGGTAATTTGCTGCATTTTGCTCTGCGTCTGTAACAGCACAGGTCCTGCTGTTATGTGATCTCATTATATAGTTTGGTGGACTTCCTTCTTTTGGCTTTTCCCTCATCTCTAGGATATAGCCTGGGCTCTATTGGTTGAACCATTGAGAAGGTTTCCTTTATGAACATGACCCTTCTCTGCCCCTTTAGACCTTCCCTCTTGACCCAGCCCATTCCCTTCTTTTGCTTTGCTCTCCCATCCAGATTACTGACTCTCGGGGCCGGGACAGCAACAGACAGTCATTGAAGAGGTGCAGGTGGACAGGGCGTGTATTCAGTTTCCTTCGCAGTCCTGGGGAGACACTGAACTCAAGGGCTGTCAGCTCCCCACTCTTCACCAGCCAGCGTGATTGTGAAATGAGCGGGAATATCTATCGGGTGAGGGAGGAAAGAGAAGGCAATGTCACAGACAGAATAAGCGTGAGGCTTCCTCTCAGTCCTACCCTCCTCACCATGCCACTTCCGTACAAGTTCAGCCAGGGACCATCATCTCTTTCTCATCTTCCTTCTTACTCATAACTCATCCATTTAGATTCTATTTCTCTCTAATGATCAATACGCCAATGACCTCTATCTTCTGGTGTGTGGTGGCCATGTTTACATGTTTAGGCAACTTGAAGGTGCCTATGGTCCAACCCAGGGCAGTGACTAATTCTTCCTAGAAGCCTAAACTGAAGGAGAGATGGAAGAGCCCAATTAGGGCAGGTAAAGAAATAATGAACCAGCAGGTGGCATGAAGGTTAAAGCAGCTGGGTCTCACATGTGTGTGGTTGAGTCTTGGACCTGGCAGCTTGAAAATTATGCTTGGTGTGTGCTAGCATATCCAAAATCCCAAGAAGAGAATGGAGAAGGGACTATGGCATGGCCAACCCCTGTGGGGTGATTTCTCATCTTCTCCCATCTCTCTCCAGTGAGCACATACGCCCTACAGCAAAACTATAAAGAAAACAAATTTAAAAACTCAGAGAAACAAACACAAAATACATGGCAGAGAACAGTATGATGTGTCGTAGAAATGAGAAGATTAGAACAATTACGACTTCTGTTCTCTTTGGTTATGACCACAGACATTAAGAAAAGTAATTGGAATCAGCTGTGAGGGTGAAAATAAGAAGCTGGTGGGCTTTGTAGAAGTTGGTGGGCTTGCGGGGAGCTGAAGATTAGGTAAAGATGAGGGTATTGAACTATGATTAGTATGTGGATAAGGATTTTCCTTTTCCTTCAGGGAGGTAAAGATGGTATCTATTCTGAGTTGGAATTGGAATGTGGAATGCTTTAGATTTATGTTTGGATAGGATTTTGGCCCTATGATTTGGAACCAATTTTATGTTGCTTCATTTATGAGACCTGATCAAATAACTGATGATTCAAGGACAAGGAAATTTTTTAACAAAAATTTTGCCAGAAGATGTGTATGTTCACCAAAGTGAGAGAGCAAGAGAGAGGGAGAAATAAAATAAAGTGAGAAAGCCACCCCCCACCTAGGGTTAATGCTTATGCTGCAATCCCTTCTCCTCTAATTCTCATTCCTTTCAACACTTTGGACATGTACAGGCATGCACACAGCATGTTTTTTAAGCCACAGAGCCTAGGGCTTGAACTGCGTGGTCAGTCATGAGATTCAGCTGCCCCAACCACTATGTCACTGGCTGACCCCCAAAAACATTTTTTGGAAAGTTTTTGCTATAGGGCACATATGCTCATCAGAAAGACAGAGACAGACAGAAAGAGAGAAATCACCCCCCCCCCAGGGGGATGGCCACACCACAATCCCTTCTCCTCCATTCTCCTCTCGGGATCTTGGAGATGCATGCACATGTGCCTGGGATGAGTTTAAGCCACTGGGTCCGGGACTCGAACCAGGGTTGACTACAAGGGAGTCCAGCAATATAGCCATTATACCAACTGCTGGTCCCAACCCCCAAAAAAATTTTTATAAAGGTGTTTACTGAAAAGTTCTCCCTCATACTTTCCTCATCTGTCCATTTCCCAAACATACTCCTACCCCTACTTCAGGTAATCACTTCTCTTTCTTTCTTTCTTTCTTTTTTTCTTTTTTTCCTGTTACCCTTTCTGCATTTCCTTAGGCACACACAACCAGATACATAGAGATTTGTTTCCTTCTGTTTACACCAGTGGTAACAGGATGTACACATAGTTCTATATTTTCTTTTTCTTTGCTTTTCTTTTTTTAAATAGGTTTTTGCTATAAGGTGTGTGTGCTTGCCGGGGAGAGAGAGAGAGAGAGAGAGAGAGAGAGAGAGAGAGAGAGAGAGAGAGAGAGAGAAGCAAAGAGACAGCGAGAGGGAAAGTGAGAAATCACTCATCACTCCCTAGGAGAGATTGCCATGCCACAGGCCCTTCTCTATTTTCATCCCAGGACCTTGGGTACACATGTATATGTGCCTGGTATGATTTTTAAGTCACCGGGTCCAGAATGGCAACTGTGGTCAGATATGTGGGAGCCCATTGACATAACCACTATGCCATCTGCTGGTCCCAACCTTGCCATTTTCACCTAACATCTTATTGCTTTCCAATTCACTTACTATGTTGGAAACTGAAGCAGAAATCCCAGAACTAGGAGAGAATGGCAGGTAAGTAGAAGTGAGGATAAAGACTGGGGATAGCATGAGCAGGATGCTCTCCATCAGGGGGTGATCTGAGGGACATGCTAGCGAGACTCGCAGGCAGGGTGGGGTATAAGGGACCTGCTCACTTTGCACTCAAACTCAATCTTCTGGCTCAGGTAGATAAGCTCCTCCGTTCGTCGCATTCTCTGGACGTTGTTGTTGCAGTCTCGGATCAGCTGAGGTGGAGCAGAGTGAGAGGAGGAAGGGCACTGTGTTAGAGGCTTAGACTTTGGAGTCCCCTGTGAGAAATCTGGAAATAGGTTGTGACAGTCTCATGTCACACTTTTCTACCAGGCAGGAATCAGTGAAGCCAGAATCAAGTTGAGGACCTGGGAGGTGGGATACTTTGCACAACCTGACAGGATGCTCTTGGGCTGAGTGAAGCAAGATTTCATGTGGAGCTGTGGTCATGAGAGAAGAGCCCCTGGACACGGAGCGTGCTCAGTGAAGGAGGGGCTGGGGTGGAGTTGTGAGCCTGGTGGATGTGGTGAGGGGGCTAAGTTCTCCCATTACAAGGCCCCACCTCCCTCGAGCTTTGGGGTCAGAAAGACTTCTCTGTGGAAGACAATCAGAGGGTCAGAGTGGAGGTGGTGCTTACCTCCTCCAGGGCATGATGTGCCTTTGTGGCTTCTGCTTCCTCTGAGGATCCAGGCTGTGTTCTCTTCAGAATGTTCTATAAGACAGATAGTAGGCAAAAGCCACATGTGAGGAAGGCACGGGAAAGCAGAAAGAGACAATTGGGGGATAGCAAGTGGAGAAGCCCAGGGACAAAATTTAGCAGCAAATGTGCCTGAGAAGGAAGGGTGCAGGCAGTGAGCAAACTGCTCACAGCGCTCCTAGGAGAAGCGGGGCAGAGGCAGGATGGTCGTCTGCCGTGCAGTTTTCTGAGGTTACCCTGTAGTTAAGGGGACAGGACCAACGTAGAGTATGTTGTACCTGAAGCAACAGTTTGAGACGGGTGATGCGCTGGAACGGCAGAATCAGAAAGGACTTGAGGGAAAGGCGTTGGCAGATGGGGTCACTCTCCAGCTTGTCCAGGACCTCTCGGAAACTGCCATTGCTGTTCCTGTGACAGCGGGGGAGGCTTGGATGAGCAGGAATAGGGAGAGGAATGGGACTCAATGAAGGCATGGATAATGGAAGCTCAGGGGAATATCTGTGGGTTGAGGGAAGGTGGGAACTGATATCCATGGTGCACAAATGCGGTCACTGAAGGGGTCCGATGTTGGGGTTTGTTATCACAAAGAGGGCACAAGAACAGGTGCTCTGGGATAGCTCTGGCTGAGGTTGGTGTACGGTCACTGCAGGGCCCACATGGGGATTGAATGGGGGTGTGTCTCACAGTAGGCTTTGGAAGGTGCGTTCCTGGTAGGTCTGGTTGGTGACATAAGGCAGGTAGACCCGGCGGAATTCTGGGGCATGGTTCAGGACTACATCACATACTTGGAAGGAGAAGATATTGTTCTCGAAGTTCTCTTCCAGGTCTGAAAGGAACCTGTGTAGTATTTAAACAAGTCTCATGAGATTTATGAGCCTCAACTAAGTAGCTGGCTGAAACTCGGTCTGTTTGAGCTTGTGGCTTCTCTCCACTCGTCACCAACTTCAATGCACTCTCCCTGTGTGCGCTGGACTCTTGCTGTGCCCTAGCATTCTCCCCAAGGCTGCCCTCGTTTGCCCCGATCTTCTTCTTTGATCCTAATATTCCAATTTTTTGTTCTTTTCATTCTGTTCTGGTTTTTGATCTTTAGATGGTTTCTATATCTCACCTCTAATGCAGTGTATGCTTACATGCATCAAAAACCTCACCCCAGAAAGCATATCTCATTCATTTATTTATCCATTAATGGATCTGTCAACCCACACACTCTCTCCTCTTCTTTGTTCTTCCTATCCTACAACCATCAGGAATCATGGAGCAAGCTGAGGCCCAATTTCATCTGTCACTATGGCAATGACAAGGTTTTTAAGAAAGAAGAAACCAACTGAAGGCTGAAGGCTAATGATTGTGAGGCTGAGTGAGTGACATTTGGGCGAAGGGGAGTCTCACGTGGTGCTGACGTCTCGTACATCCTGTAAACGAGAGAAGAGCCACTGGTGCTCCTGGTTGGAAAGGGTGGCCCGGAGTTGGGACGAATGTTGGAAATGATCCACGGCTATGTGTAGACTGCGCAGGTAAGAGGCTTCTGAGACGATCAGTTCAAATTTGGCCTAGGTGTTTGAAAGAGGAGGAAGATTAACGAAGAAGGTTTACTGACTCCCTGGTATGTGCCAGCCACTGTGTAATGCTTCAGGGGTAGAGAAGTTAACAAGATAGATACTTTACGGCTCATGGTCACCCCAGAAGCAACATGATCTGAGGGAGAGGGAAGGAAATTTTATAAGATTTCACATAGGGCTCATGGAACATATGTAGGTAGGCCCCCAAAAGTATAAAAGAAAAATATACATTTTCAGAAAACCTAAATAACAAAAACAGAAAACCTAAATAATAAAAACAAAACAAAACAAAAAAGGTCAATATGTGAGATGATGAATATATTAATATGCTTCTCTATTGTAACCATTTTACTTATGTGAGATGATGAATATATTAATATGCTTCTCTATTGTAACCATTTTAATATCTGTGTCCTATATCATGCTACATACCTTTTTTTTAAAAAGGAATTGTTTATTTATTTTTATTTAATTCATTTGTTTATATTATTATTATTATTATTTTAAATTTTGACCAGACAGAACCAAAGAGAGAGAGAGCGAGAGAGAGAGAAAAAGAAAGGGTAAGCGAGAAAGCAATCAGCCAGGTCCAGACTTGAACCTCAGCCAACCATGTGGAAATCCACCACCTTTAACCACCATGCCACCTGCCGGCCTTCATGCTATATACCTTTATTTTTTAAGAATTATTTTATTTAATTTTATTTATCTAGTTTTTAAAATTTAACCAGAGAGGGATAGAGAGAGAAATTGAGAATGCAAGCTGCCAGGTCTGGGACTTCAAGCCATGTGGGAGTCCAGCATCCTTAATCACCATGCCACCTGCTGGCCCCCAATGCTATATACCTTAATATATACACAATAAAATCAATTTTTATGCCATGTTAAAAATTTATTTATTTAATTTTATTATATTATTTTTAAATTTTCTAAGGAGTAAGTGCACTCACCAGAGAGAGAAAAAGAGAGAGAGAGAGAGACAGAGAGAAAATGAGAAAGAGAGAGAAAGTGAGAACACCAGCCACCAGGTCCATGACTCACATAGCAGTTGACCATGTGGGAGACCAGAGTCTTATTCGCCATGCTGCCTGCTGGCTCCATATAATCTATTTTTACAAAAACTAAACAAAGGAACAGCAGATGGCATAATAGTAACGTCATTGGACTCCCATGTAATTGACTGTGGTTCGAGTCCCAGATATGGTGGCTTAAAACTCATGTTGGGTGCATGTGCAAGAGGGCCCAAGATCCCAAGAGAAGAATGGAGGAGAAGGGGATTGTGGCATGGCCATTCCCCCTGGGGGGTAAGGGGTAATTTCTTGCTTTCTGTCTCTCTGCTGAGTGCATGCACCCTATAGCAAAAATATCTCTAAAACAAACAAATAAAATAAATAAATTGAGCATTTGGGGAATCAAGTGTACAAAAGTAGTGAACAGAGATAAGGCTAGAGAGATGAGAAGCGATGTCTGGGGTTATGGAAACAATGTAAGATAGTTCAGACTATCTTAGGAATAACCCTAATTAACATTGAAATTTTGAGAGACTACTATGTAGCGGGCACCTATATATTTTCTGATTCTTGCTGTATCTCTGTATCAGTTTTACAGTGGGAAAATAAAGACTTGGATCAAGTAATCTGGCCAAAGTTAAATAGCAAATATTAAAGTGAGCTTCCTGTCTAAGTAATTTACTCTAGACCTAATTAAACATTACTATATTTCATTATGCCATATTGCCTACCTGGACCCACAAGTTCTATCCCATCTTATAGAAAGATAATTAAGAGAAACAGTCTAGGTAAAAATTATAAATAGTAATAGTTTAAAAATAGACCAACAGTCTCCACTACAGTCTTGTAACTGCAAGGAATAACCAAGCAGGGACCGACGGTCACTTTAAAGTCTCTATTAGATCAATGTGCACAGGACTCTGCAGGGGGCCCTCTTCAGGGACCCAGTGAAAATCCCCTGTATGTGTCTTGGCTGAATAGAAAAACTTCAGCGTAGTCTGAATCCCTGGCTGAAGAAGCACCTTTGAGTCTACTCTGATGGCGCTAGCTGGGTTTAATACCCTACTCCTCCCAACACAGTCAAAGGCAGGGTTATTCTGTACAAACTCAGACAGGAGCAGGTAGGAGTCAATGGCCTATGGCATGAGGAGGGAGGGATGACAGACACAGGTGCCATTCATAAAAACAATTCGATTCTTCAGCACGGAGATGACTGGTGGTCATGGTGTGCGTGTGTAATGGGTATGTGGCGGGGACAGCCTATGCGTGGTGGTGGTGATAGAGCAGGAGCTATAGATGGTAGCAAACAAGACCCTGTGGCCTTGATCTCCGTCCCCCCTCCACCTGCTGGTGGTACCTCTTGCAGCTTTTGGTCTTCGTGGGTCATGGACAGCAGCACGGTGCTATTGCGCACCACGGGGATCTCCTGCCAGAGG
Source organism: Tupaia tana (assembly GCA_026018925.1). Classification (NCBI taxonomy): domain Eukaryota; kingdom Metazoa; phylum Chordata; class Mammalia; order Scandentia; family Tupaiidae; genus Tupaia; species Tupaia tana. Next base: position 11,501,148 of record JAKSZU010000003.1, read on the forward strand.
GAGCCACTGGAGGCCATAGAGAGGCGCTGCAGGTAAGACTCGGAGGAGACCAGGGCCTTTCGAGGCTGGCGTGGAGAGGCAGGCCCAGGGGTCTCGGACAGGCTGTCTAGCCGCTGCTGGCTCTGAATCTCCTTATTCAGGAAGACGTCGCTGTACTCCTGGTAAAGCAGCTGGGCTATGAGGTGAGACACCAAGGAGGGGGAGAATTAGAGAGTCAGGGAAGAGTCATGGAGAGACAGGAACGGACAGAAGCTGCCTCCCCTGGTGATTCTGCCTCTCTATGGCTATTACCACACCACGGCCAGCCAGAAGTCCCTGCCCAGACTTGGGCAGGATACCCACCTGGGTGGAGAGCTCTGTTTCAAGGTACTCACAGGAATTGATGAGCTTGGAGCAGCGTCTTGAAAAGCCTCCCATCACCTCCCTTGGCTTTTTCTCCCTGTAGGTAAAGAAGGTCAATGGGGTCTTGTTGGCCATGAGTTACAGAGGACCCACAGGTAGCTATCGGTGAGAAAGTCGAACCCCTGGGACATCTGCTGGGATGTCAGGCCTAAAGCCCCTGGAGAGGATCAGAGTTGTGCCTGACTTACTCTGGGGTGGTTTGGAAGTCCTGTCGAGTGAACCGTGTTTCTCTTTAAGTTTAACAGGGTCTTAGTACCATGATCTGCGCCCTTCAGCCAGCCCTGGATCATGGGCACGAATGTGCCTTACACTCAGGGAGTGCCCCACACACGAGCCAGAACCTTCCCACGTGGGTCAGCCTTGTAAAGCGGTGCACCGTACCACTGTGCCACTGTCCAGCTCTTCATACAGAAATTCCACCTGGGGTTTAGTTCATAGCCAAAGACTTAGGAGGACAGATGACTCAGGAGTGGCTAACAGAACTAGGTACATAAAATAAAATCTTCCTACCCTGAAATCCTGCTGTCTCTCTCTTCTCCTCCCTATCCTGAGAAGAGACAAGCAGGAACCATTCATAGACCCAGAACCCTTATCAACTCAAATCCCAATGAGAAAATATCAGTGTCCTAATGGAAGAGAATGCAAGTGTGTCTGTCAGGGGAGAGGGTGACTCACCGGAAAACAATAGTGTCAGAGGAGCCAGGGGACCGTTCTGTGGCTGGGCCTCTTGAATCTGAAAATGGAAGTAGGCTGATGTAACAGATTTCAGAATGATGTTCAGAGAGAACTGAAGACCCAGAGTGGGAGATGGAGGTGTCTAAAGGAAGGAGGAGAAGACTTTACTGGAGTCTGGAAAGGAAGAAAGGGACAAAGCAGAGAGCACTAATGGGGCCCAGTCTTTACTATATCCCAGGAAATGAACCAGTGGGGGATGCCTTCTCTACGACCCAGAAGATCAAGCAGAAGTTGGTAACTGAACAGTAGGAGGGAATCCAAAATGACCTTTGTAAAAAGGGGTGTACGTTAAAAAGAGGTCCTGGGGAGTGAGTGGAAGAGAAAGGGGGAGGAAGAGCACTTGGTGAGCAGAGGGGCACATGACATCGGTACTCCAGGGCTTCGCTCTGTGTTGGGGTTATGAAGCAGTAGGGGCCCTGGGGACAGAAGAAGGGCTGAGGTGGCAAGAACTGGGAAGAGCTTGGTCTGACATTAGTGTCCCTGTGGTCCTTGCTTACCTGAAGAGCCCTCAGGCAAGATGGAAGGTCTGCGCAGGCCTTGCCGGTTCCAGCCCTTGTGCTTGCTGGGCCCCTCATCGGGAGCCGTGCCTTGTGTACTGCTGCCCTCAGGTGGTCTCCCCGGTTCCCGCCTATGGGGCCAGCTGGATGCCTTCTCCAGATGGGGATGGCTGGGTTTCTCAGGTTGCTTTGCTCGTCCTACAGCCGACCTCCTTGGGCCATTGGCTCCTTCCTGGAGGCAAGTTCTTCTCCAAGACCCTCTTGTAGGGGCTTCAGACTCTTCTAAGAGCCCTGGTTCATCTTTAGGCATGGATTCCTGAAGCTCCAGAGTCCAAGGAGTGGTAGGGGAAGAGGGACTTAGAAGGCTCGTCATGTTGCTGAAAGCCATGCCCGGGGATACTTCCTTCTTACTCCTACCGATGGATGTCGAAGACTCGGTTGATCTGCCTATGGCTGGGGGCCAGGAAGTACGCCCAGCACAAGGGGGTGTGGAGACTGTCCAGTCTTGACAAATAGGTCTTGGCTTAGCTTGACCCCTTGAATTCATAAGTCCTCCCTGAGTGCTCCTGCTCCTTCCCCTGGACTTTGGGGGTAAGGGAGGTGGCTCGGTAGGAGAGTCCAGGATGGGAACGGGGGGAAGAGGTTTGTAGATCCTTGAGATATTGGAATGAGAAGCAGGGGACTGGTGGGGCTGGTGCACATCTGGAGTTGGGGGCAGTGGCTTGTTGTATCTCTGCCTGGGGGGTAAAGGAGCCTGAGTCTGGTTGGAGCTGTCTGGGGTAGATGGCAGAGGTCGGTGCTGTCTTGCCACAAGAGGGTCAGGAACTTCAGGAAGTGGGCCTTTAGGGGGACCAAGAAGCCCTGAACCTAGGGCCAATGAAGACGGATGATTGAACTGCTTTAGCGTGGGGACCACTGTGCGGAGATGGCCATCATGCTCCACTGTGGAGGGGTGGATGTGCCTCTTCTCTAGGGGAGGAGGCAGTGGAGGTTCATGGATCCTCATGTCCATGGGGATGAGGGCAGGGGACCCCGTGGCAAAAGAAGGGTTATGTGGGGAGCCCCACGGCTGGCTGCTGTGGGGACTGCTGGGCCTCCCTGGACTTGAGCTGAGTTCTTGAGAGTCCTGCCCTAGAGTGGATGCAGTAGGACATTCTGAAATGACACTACAGTCCCTACTGCCTCTCCTGGCCCTTCTTGGGATTACAGAGCCATAGATGGTAGGTTTGGGGGGCCTCTGAGGCAACTCGGAATGAGAGAAGGAAAGTGACCTTCCCACCAGGTCCAGAGCCTGCTCTGTCCTATGAGAGCCAGGGAAGGAGTTGCTCCTGAGGTGCTGGATGGTGCCTGTGTAGCTGCCTGGGGGCCTGGCAGGGCTGGCCTCGGAGTGGGAGTTGGGGCTTGTGGGGGCCTCTGCAGAGGGAAAGCCATGGAAGGAAGCTGGGAGAGTCTCAGAAACTCCCTGGGGAGACAGGTTGTCAGTTGAGGAAAAGGCTCTGGAGGTTTCTGGAGAATGTGCAGCAAGAGAAGTCTCCCTGCTCACAAAGGTGGTGAGGGGGCTGGCAGAAGCTGGGGTGGTTGTGATGGAGATCTCAGCAGCATTGGCAGTAGCTGAACTTGGGGTCCTTGGGGGAGCCACAGATATAGCGGCAAGGTTCACCTCAGTCCCCTGGCTGGGCAACATCCCCATGTTCAGCTCAGCCCCTTCTTGCTGGCTGTCTTGAGCCATTTTGTTGTCAAGTGACTCCCCAGGAGGAAAGGAGGCAGGTAGAGAAATGGGGTGCTGAGGCCATTCTGGTGGTTCCAATGTAGGAGTCATGGCTATGGGGGACAGGTTCTCAGCCCTGGAGTCTGTCTGCACCCCAGCAGTCTGGGTCGTAAAACACGAAGCATCTGGAAACACGTCACCAGGAGATGAAATCTCAGGGGATAACACAACCAGTGTGGAAGGCCCATGGAGCACTTCTCCCTCTCCCCGTAGCCTGTCATCCCGACTCCTTACCTCTCCTTCTTGCCCCTGCATTGACATCACATTGACACCACATAAGCCCTGATCTTGCTTCCCAGTGACTTTCTCTGAGTCCTCCACTAAGCTTTGATTTTGCATGTACCGAGAGTCTATCCTACTCCCTTCTGGCCCGTGTGACTCTCTCTTCCTCTGCCCCCTGTGCTTTGGATCCTCCTGGCCTGGAGCTTTTCTCGCTGACTCCTCTAGTCCCCATTCACTGTAATTCAGACCCTCCAGCTCCCCATTGGGTCTGTCTCTTTCTTCTTGTCGTGTAAGCAGCACATCCCCTAGTACCTGCTCCTGCTGTGGGCTCTGTTTTCCATCTTTACCATCAACCTGCTCCACCATCTGCTCCTGCTCCCCACAAATCCCATCAGGACAAATATCCTCCCCTTGCATTCCTTCCTCCTGAAATTCCACTTCCCATTGTTTCTGTATCTCTAGCCCCTGGGCATCCCAAAGATGCAAAAGCCCTTCTCTCCCTGGACTTCCTTGCATGTCCATAGACTGCAGCTCTTTTCCCTGCGTGATAGGTCCACTCTCAGAGTCCTCAGTCTGGCTGGTCTCTGCAAGGTGCTCTTCACAGGGAGGCCAAGATCCAATCTGAGCAGAGGGGTCTGGAGAGGTTTCCTCCTTCTCTTCTGCTTGTCCCGATGTAAAAGAAGTGAGTTGTGGCTGGAATTCCACCTCTGCTCTGCTGTCCGGTTCAATGGATATTGGGATCATGTCAGGACACTTGCCCTGGACCAGGTAGTCCCCAACTTCTTCTGGACCTAGTGTCCTTGATTGTCTGTCTGCTAGGTTCTGGGACATTGTCTCTCGGACATCTGGAGTGTCCCAGGCCTCAGCCACAAACCTTTCCTGGTTGGTCTCCTTGTCTGCAGAACCTTCTTTGGGGAAAGACGGCATCCTCTCTGCTGCATAGTCATGCACGTTGCTTAGCTCTCTCTGCTGGGTCACCAAGGGTCTGCATCCCTCTGTCCACGTAGAATATAGGTCTTGGTTTTCTTGACCTTCAGATTCCACAGCAGGGATCTGACTGCTCCTCATGAGAGCCTCAGGGATAATACTGAATTCCACTACAGCAGGGTTGGGAGTGGAGGGTCCATGTTGAGGTTCCTCAGCCTCCATCAGGGCTGAATCCTGTGGAGGAATGAAAGACAATGTGTGGGACAAAGACCTTGTCTTCACAGAATCTGAGTCTTGTTGGGGAAACAGGTAACAAACGTTTAGCATATAAGATGACTGTCAAAGTGTAGCCAAGTGCTCCTAGTGGTCATTACCCTCTAGACCATATTATGTCATATTTTGTCTCTCCTTGTCTACTCTCCGGACACCAAGAGTGAGTCACCCTAATATAACTCCCAGACACTGTGCGACACACCCTAGATCTAATAGACAGAGAAGCAGAGCCAGAACAGGGGGAGGGAAAACCTTCTTCCTAAGCTGTTGACATGGGATAAAAATAGTCCAAGCTATTATAGCCGACGTGCAAGGTGCTATAGTTTCATCGTCTTTATACAGGGGGTTGGATTTTACTCACCTTTTTTATTTTTCATGTGTCTAGCAGAGCCTTGTAACTACTGAACAATTATGTTTTCAATTACAGAGGCAACTGCAGGAAAGTGGAATGGTAAGTAGACTAATTAAATTAGTAGTGTAGTAGATATACCAGTTACCAACTCCAACTAGACCCATAAAACTGTTTCCTTCATTACCTTCCTCTCCCCTTCTCTCCAAAAACCACATGAACTCTTTTCACTGCTCAAAATGGTGACCTTCCTGTTTCTCCTCTCACTTCCAGCAGAACACCTCATCTCTTGCTTTGCAAAGAATTTAGAAAGCTATGGATAGGAGCTGCTTCAGTCTCTTGTTAACCAAAGAGACTTGTATCACCGCTCTTTCCATCTGCCCTCCTTGGTCAGTACAAGCCTCACATTTTTAACCTGCCTTCTCAGGGGTCTAATCGATGGAAGATCTCTTTCTCTTACAGGTAAACCTTCTCTGCTAGAACCACTTCACTGGTATGCAAGCATTCCTATGTCCTCCTCGTCTTTCAAATGTCTAGGTGGAGTTGTTCCCCTCTGCTCTCTTCATATCCTCACATCCTGCTGGCCTCCGTCTCAGCTTCAGTAAGAACCATTCTGCCAACATTCCCTACAAGCTCCATCCCATGCCAGGATCTATGGACTTATTTTGAGTGGTTCTTGTCAGTATTGGACACAATTGGTATGAGAAATACTCTTTCTTATTCTTTGCGATAAGACAGTTTCCTAGTTTTATCCCTTCTATCATCTCAGTATACTAACTGGGTTAAACTACTTTTATTTCTACCACTTAATTATAATTCACTTTACTTCTCCTTTGTAGCATTTACATTATTATAATTATATTCTGAGTCTTCAAATATTCATGGACAGTGCATTTTATAATAAACTATGCATGTATTTCAATTTTTTTGTACCAAAACGAAGTCATATTTTAAATTTCTACCAAAGTTTTGAAATTTGTGTAATTATATGGGTATTTTCATTTACTGTCTATCTCAACCAATAGTTGGTAAGCTTTTTGAGATTAAGAACTGTATTTGGGGGCTAGCAGGGAGCATGATGGTTAAGGCACTGATCCTACATGGTCAACTCTGCAGTTCGAGTCCTGGCCTGGTGGCTTGAAAACCACGGTGGGCATGAGTGTGTGTCCAAAATCCCGAGTGGAGAATGAGAAGGAGGGATTGTGGCATGGCCATTCCCACCAGGAGGTGATTTCTCACTTTCACTTTCTCTTTCTGTTTCTACAGCAAGTGCACACACTCAATGGTAAAAATTTTTTTTTTTCTTTTCTTGGAGAGGTTTTTGCTATAGGGCGCGTGCGCTCGCCAGACAGACAGAGACAGACAGAGAGATAGAAAGCGAGAAATCACCCCCCAGGGGGGATGGCCACGCCGCAATCCCTTCTCCTCCATTCTCCCCTCGGGATCTTGGGCACGCACGCACACGCGCCCAGCATGAGTTTAAGCCACCGGGTCCGGGACGCGAACCGTGGTCGACTACGTGGGAGTCCAGCGACATAGCCATTATGCTAACTGCTGGTCCCGGTAAAAATTTTTTTTTTAAAAAACAAAAAAAAACAAAAAAGAACTGTAACTGTCTTAATCCATTATCTATATCTAGCACAATATTTGGTCCATATTAAGTGCTTGAAAAATACTGTTCACATAAGTTTTGGGAAGAGAGAGACCTTTTGCATTGATCAAGGAGGGAAAATGGAAGGCGTGGACATGTAGTTGGTTGGGTGGCAAACTGAAGCAGCTCCTATTTGTAGGCTTCTAAATTCTTTGCAAAGTAGGAGATGGGTGTTTGCCGGAACATAAAGAATAAAACTCTCATTTCTCTCCTGCCCTAGGTTCCCCGTATCTAGCCAATCACCAGGTCCTACTGGCCCCACCTCCTAAGAATCCCTCTAGATCGTCTAGTTCTTGCCATTTTCACAGCTCAAATTGGTGCATGCTGTTGCCCTCTTACCAAGGCTCTGCCCTTGGGCAGGCACAGTTGGCCACTGGCCTCCATGCTTCTTGTTTTATTCCATCTCACTGTCCACATAGCACCTGAGTGATCTTCAAAGTACCATGTCTGGGACCAGTAAATGGTGTAGTGACTATGTTGCTGGACTCTCACATGGCAGACAGTGGTTTGAGTCCCGGACCTGGTGGCTTGAAAATCATGCTGGGCATGTGTGTGTGTGTGCCCAAGATCCTAAGAGGAGAATGGAGGAGAAAGGACTGTGGCATTGCCATCCCCGCTGGGGGGTGATTTCTCACTTTCTCTCTCACTATCTCTGTCTCTCTCTCTCAGGCAATCACATGTGCCCTAGGCAAAAACCTCTTAAAAAAAAGCAAAAGTACCACTTCTAGTTAAGATTCTTTAGTGGCCTCTGTATGCTCTTGAGATGAAACCCAACTACCTTGCCTGGGTTCCATGCTCTGAGCAACCTGGCCTCTGTCTTCCTCTCCAACAGTGCATCACCTGTCAGCATCTGCCCAGTCCACTGACTCTCAATCTCTTTAATCCCACCCCTCCTCTCTCTCACCTATAGAGCTTCACAGGTGCCATCACCTTCGCTAGTTTTAAGACAAATTATAGAAATCATTTAATTTATTCGAACATGCACTCTCTTATCTCTGAAAGGGGGGTAAAATGCTCCCATCCTAGTTCTAAAGAAGATAAAATAAGACAATGTAACAAAGTGCACTGTTATTTTTAAGAGTCATAGAAATGGCAGGTATTGTAATTCTTGCTGACCTGAGAGCAGGAATAAGTATAAGAGAGGAACAGAAGATTCATAAGCGAGAAGGATCTTTAGAAACACACAGACAACTGCTCAATATATGAATGAGAAAACTAAAGGTCAAAGACCCTAGACACTTGCTCAAGTTCCCTAAGCAAATACTACAGGCAAGTCAGAACCAAGATCTCTTGACTAAGTTTCTTGGAAGCACCAGGTGTCCAGTTATAAGAAGCCACCAAGTGACTACTGCAGGTAAGACTCCAGGGGCCTCTGAACTCCGCAGTGCACCTGGCTCTACGCCTTTCCTGTCTAGTCCAGGTGTAAAGTTGAAGCCGCATGCCCAGAATGCCTGCTGTCCTGCTGAGCCACTGCACACGTGCGCATGCACATACGAGATGTGAGCCACCCTTGCAGTCTGTGCAATAGAGCCTGACATAACCAAACAGGCAGGTTTCCAGCCACCCTGCAGATGCAGTATGTGACAAATTCCTGGCCACCACACAGACACAGATACCATCTATATGGGGCAAAAGGTATGTCTAACATGTGAGGGACTTCAACAAGTTTGTGGAAAATGGAATTAAAGAATGAGTTTATTTTTGCACACACAAGAAAACATCCTTTGAAATTCATGCATAGTTTTTTCATGCCATGAATTTTCGTTGAACTTTTCGAAGACTCCTTGTAAGTGTACCCATGTCGAAGACCTTCCATGTCTTTTTTCAGTTAACTGACTGACATGGTGTATAATTTGCTCTCTATATCTAGCTCTTAAGTACAAAATACTATAATCACTATGGGCAATACTGTGATGTGATCCCATTCTCTCAACCACACGGTAAATGATATACTTTCTCCCTGTAGGCACTCTCTGACACTTGGCTCCAACTTGCCCATAGAGACCATGTGACTAAGCTGGTAATTTCCCCTCACCCATATCTGTGCTGTTCAGGCCTTATCCCCCAAACACACCTTCATGTCCTCAAAGCAAGTACCCCCTGAACATATGTGTGTTTCTGCCATATCCAGGTGATATCTACATATAATGTGCTACCTGGATATTTTCAGGTCCCATTAGTGACACGGTGCACGTCTGTCTGCTGCAATCCCACTGACACTATTCCCAACGCTGTCTGGATCCATACAGAAATATCTGTGGTCACCTGTTAGTCACCATCTCCCCATGGGGCAACATACCCCATGTCCTTGATACTTGATCCTGCAATCAGGCAAGACAAAGCTAGCATGTGACAGGGCGAAAGGAAATCTGAAACATGGTTTGACTCATGTCACAGCATCAGGAAAGTTTTTGTACCGCCCATTACGTTAGCATGCAAATGTCCTCATCTCTTCTCCACGGGGGTGGGGGGGGGGGGTGAATAATCACTATTATTAGAGCACAGGCAAAGAGAGGGCACAGTATCGTGGTAACCTGGCCTTCCTCAAGACCAGAGGCATTTCGTATCTGTATGACCCCAACCATATGTGACATTTTATGAGAAAGCTCCAAGTCACCCCATTAGCAGTATGTGACAGAGGTCACTGTCTCCTGTCACCCAATATCTTAGCTCTTGCCCATTTCTAGTCACCAGGCAAAGGCCTGTATTTTGAAGGCAATCCCCTGTTCCCATCACACTGATTATTCCGTGAACTGATGTTGGTGCTATATATATTTTTGAAGACCATGCTCTCTGAATATTTTTTTTTTTTGGTCATAGGGCCTGTGCGCTCCCTGGAGAGAGAGAAAGAAAAAGTAAAAAATCACTCCCACAGGGGATAGACACACTGCAAGCCCTTCTCCACTCCCTCCTCGGGATATTTTGGGCACACATACACATGTAACCAGTGTGAGTTTCAAGATGCTGGGTCTAAGGCTCAAACTGCAGTTAGCCATGTGGGAGTCCAGTGTCTTAACTACCACACCACCTGTTGGTCCCCATGCCCTCTGAATTTTAATATTCTGAGCCATAGCACGTGTGCACACACACATACACAGTGACCCACACTTGCAGTCTATACAATACAGCCTGACATGACCAAACAGGCAGGTTTCCAGCCACCCTGAGGACATAGTAGGTGACAATTTTAAGTATTCTGATTTACAACACAAATCACAGAAATTACAAGACTTCTGCACTTACATAAAATCTTCTATACTGCTGCTCTTGTTAGAAAAATACCCTCCCCCCATCAAAAGATACATTCTCATTTTGATTTAGAAAATAAGATCACCACATGGATGTAATATCTTCATCACTATTTGAAATGACTGCCCTCAGTACTACAAAGATAGCAAAATAAGGGTGATTCCTGGACCACTGACTGCTACAACCTGTATTCCACTCACCGTAAGAAAATACCATCCTTGTAAAACCTATAATAAACATTTCTTATCTTTCTCTAACGCCTGAAAATACCACATCATCTATTACTGTTGTGTAGAACTGATGGTCTTACATAAAAACATTACTAGGGGCAATATTGACTTACACCTGGCCAGACCATCTGAGGCCATGAGTCAGGGCTAGTGACCTGTTCCTGTCCTTTAATATGGACCCTGAGAGGGAACTTGTTCCGGTCCATCTTACAGACACTACAAGGGACCAGCTCCTGTTTACTGCACAGACACTGAGAGATCCAGCCCTGTCTATACAGATGCTGTAGGTCACATATTCGTGTCTTCACCACTGACACTTGAGTAACACTGCACTCCTGTGCAGCTGATCACCCTATAGTGACCCTGCACCTGTCCATACCACAGAGTGACTGACCACTGCAGACACCACGAATGACGTGTTCCTGTCTATCCCACAGACCGAACGTAATGCAGCCACAGAACCTCAGACAGACCATGTTATGGGCAGCCACCCACTCCAGGGGCCCCTAACATGTGACAACCCTTGACTTTATTGAGAATCACTGTACTTATTGTGTACTTATTATTTTAATAAGAAGATTTATGTGCATCCTTCAGCATTTCTGTCTTTCCTAATAGGAAGAATGCCATACGCTCTTCTTGTTAACACAGCCTCACTCAGAACTGACACCCCCAATGCCTCCCTCCCAGTTCCCCAAATACCCCTTCAATAGTCAAGGTTTCCATTTTCAGCTCACAGATTGGTTAACAAATGATATCCACTTTGCAAGGTCCTAGGCCAGGAACTTCATACTCCAGGTACAGAAGAAACAGGAAGTCTGGGAAAGAGGTCACATCAGAAGCTATTTAGCAGGGAGTTAGGATTTCTGGAGTAGGCCAAGGACTCAAGACCATAGAGTTCAGTGGGAAGGCAAAAGACCCCAAGACCAAGGACGCTCACAAGGAAAATCACACTCTCTCCCCTGTCTGCATGGCACGCCCTTCCCCCTCAATCTGACAAGAACCCTGGCCAGAGTTCACTTCTAGGTAGACAGGAGAGTAAATCTGTCTTGGGGACCAAGATCCAGGAAGGGGGCCCCAGATCTGAAATCAAATGGCTTCAGGATCAGCTCTCCCAGCAGTCTTGCTGGAAGGCAGCATAAATGATGCTCAGAACCCTTCCTCGGGCACACCCACCCTAGCCCCCAACTGTACTCAGTTTTTCCACCTCCCTAAGTTAAGAATACAACGTTGTGATTGATATGAAGCTTTGAGAAGCTCCCCAGAGTCAGGAAATAAGGTGGGTGGCAGGGCCGGAGACAACCGCTGCAGGTTGAAGCGCTGGGGCTCCAGGGAGAAAGCAGAGAGCGCACGGGCAGATGTGTATGAAGATGAAGGCAGGCCCAGGCCTGGTTAGGAAAAAGGAGACAATCACACATCTCCAGGTACGGAACAGTCTAGAAAGGGAAGCTCAGTTATTCTTCATTATAGGAGTTAGCTTTCCCCAGGGCCCGGCCTGGGAAGACAGAGCGCTGAATATTGAATCACTGGCCCAGGGAACATCTGGGGGCAGGGTGCCCATTTCCAAGGCCAACCAACCGGAAGCGAATTTCTCAGGCAAGAGCATTTCCTCCAGCTCCACTCCTCTGGCCGACCAGGGTTCTCAGCTCCACACCCAGAGTTTGGCCCACAGGCCCAGCCCCCCATTTCCGGAGCCTGCGCCCCGGGACCAAGGCTGGGGCCGATCCCTGGGGAAGGCCTCGTTTCTTCTTCCTTCCTGTCCCGGCCTTACCTCCGCCGGGCTCTACAGCCGTCCGGAGCCAAGAGTAGAGAAGGGAAGAGGGCACCCACCTGGTCGGTGTCACATGCTGCCTCGGCCCAGGAGTCCCCTCCAGGTCCCAGGAGCCGGCTGCGGTCCCCAGCGCAGGCCCGGCCGTCCCAGCCGCCCCACCCGCGGCCCGCCCCTGTCCGCCCGGCCGGGAGGGAGGGATCGGTCCTCCTAGGAAGTTTCAGGTGAGGAAACAGGGACACACCTTCCCGGGGGAGGGGCAGGGCCCGGGAGCGCCGCGGCCTCATTGGTGTGAAGGCAGCTCCCGCGTCAGCACCGGGCAGTGCCCGCCCGGCTGGGAGGGGAGCCCGGGGCGCGGGGAGGCCGCTGGGCCGACCCAGGGGAGCAGGAGGGCGGGCCGGCGGCGGAGTGACCAGAGGGACTGGGAGCAGCGGAGAGTCGGGGCTCCGAGTCCTTGCGTGCCTCTGGAACCTGCCTGTGGGGTTCTTCTGTCTTCCTTCAGGGCTTCAGCCGAGGCTGCCCCTGACCCTGCTCCTCTGCCCGGGTTTGTGTCCATCCACCCGCTTTCCTGCGTCTCTGGAAGTCTCAGAGCTTGAGCTTGTCTCTACAGGTGCCCCTATCTTCAGGACTCGGTGTCTCTTACTAGGTGTCTGCCTGGATCTCCCTGTGGGATAAAGGGCGTCTCTGGCCCTTGTGCTCTCTCTTCTGCCCTCTTAGGACCTAGAAATAGGCCCGTCTGAAGCAGCACGTCCATATCTTTCCTCTAGATCGCATGTTTGTTTCTGCTGCCCCGAGTTCATTTTAGGGTGACTATGTATGTCTGGGTGAGTGCCTTCTGTATTCTGTCCAGGATGTGTGCATGTGCACATGTGTGTTTATATTGAAGTTCCTAGGCCTGTGTCTCTGGTCTAGGTGTTTTTTCATGCCTTTATTCTGATCTTTCAGGGAAACTTCGTGTTCTATTGGTCTCTGAGGCCAAGCCCGAATGGGTGGATCTCCATGCCCCTCCCATGACTTCAAAGAATGCCAGAGTCTCTCTAGTCCACATGCACAGATGCACACAGTAAGAATCCCTAACCTAGGGGACAGGCATTTTTGGCTATGTTTGGCTTAGGCACACTCCCCCCTCCCCTCCAAACTATTCATTACTCCAGGGGTTTCCATGGCGATGTAAGTCAAGCAGAATCTTAATGGACTCTCCTGCTATTCTGCTGTTAGGAATGCTATGGTCTATAAACCCGGACAGCTTATGGTGTTAGACCGTTTCCAGATCGCTGTGTCCGTTTGCTTTTGCTCTGATGGCCAAACGTGCTCACCAGTTTTTTTGAAGGTGCTGCAGAACAGACTCTAGACTGTAACTAGGGATGAATGGTCTCTGCACTGATAAAGCTCTGAAGCAGATTTATTATCAAGCATGTCCTATGTTCTAGTTTGTTCTCTTGCGAGTAACAGAAAATAACCAAATCTGGGCAATTTAAGAGAATAGAAATATATCCAGCTCCCAGTTTGGAGGCCAGGGGTCAGGGGCCGCATTAAGCAGGTTTCTGTTGGTGGAGCCACAGAGTCACATGTATCACATCGCGAGAGAGCAGGACTGCATGTCCCTGTGTGTTCGTGTCTCTGCCTGTCTCAGTCCCTCTTCTTGTAAAACCATCAGGAGTCAGTAATGGTGGCCCTGCCCTAATGACCTTAATCCTATCTCTTCCCAAGGGCCCCACCTTTCAGCACCATGGTCTGATTAAGTTTTTTTATCCTCTTAATCCTGTCATAACCAAATCTCAGCCCATGAATTTTGAGGGAACATACAAACCATTACATTCTACTCTGCCATGTTACTCTGGAGGGCAAACCCCTAAACGGTTCCATCAACTTCAGTGTAAGCTGAGTTGTCATGAATGTATGGAGAACAGGAAAATCCAGGACTAGGATTCAGATACATAGGGCAGGCTCACAAAGGGGGTAAGAACTTGGACTACATAAGTCAAAAACTTTAAACTAGAATGGCCTTTATTATTAGACTTGGAAAGAGAACTCAGCCCGCAGTACAAGAGGCCCCTTGGTTTTGAGCAAACATAATATATCTATTTTTCAAAAATATATTTTGTTTAAGTTTGTTTATTTATTTTAATTTGACTAGAGAGAGACAAAATGAGAGAGAGAAAGACAGATAGAGAGGGAAAGTAAGAAAGCAAGCTGCCAGTTCCAGGACTCTTAACTGCGGTCAGCCATGTGGGAGTCCAGTGCCCTTAACCACCATGCCACCTGCCAGCCCTAACATGATACACTTCTGATCCTTGGTCAGAGGTTCTTGATCTCTGGCATATTCCATACTGCTCAATGGGGGTGGGCAGTGCGGCCACAGGTGCGGGTTGCCTCCCAGTGTAACCTGGCTATCTTTCCACTTCGCTCCAGCTTCACGTGGTTCTTCCAGGTTACCTCTCTCTCTGTTTACTCTGAAATCTCAACTTTCCTTTATTCTGCCCAAAATGGCCTGTCGGCACTTTTGTTCTTGAAGACACCAGCCTTGATTCAGTGATCCCAGGTTCCTGTCCAGAAAGTTAAACCTTCAAGGTTTGATGAGATGTTTTAACTAGTAGCAAGAGTAGAAAAATCACTGATTATTTAAGGAGTTTGTGCTTACCATCAAGCTGTCCCTGACTGCAAGGTCAGTTTGTGTATGGAGACAATCTAACTTTCCCAGTACTTTTCCCTAATAATAATTTTGTTATTAGTATGACAACAATTTTCATTATTTTATTGTGTCCTTTAGGCCTAAAGAGGAGAGAAAAATGGTACAGTGAAAGAAGATTTCGATTCAGGCAGGGTAAATTTGACTCTTGACTTCTCATTTCGTCTTCACTTTTTTTTTTTTTTTGAGAGATTTTTGCTGTAGGGTGTATGCACTCACCAGAGAGACAGAGACAGAGAGACACAAAGTGAGAAATCATCCTCCAGGGTGATGGCCACACTGCAATCCCTTTGCCTTCATTCTCCTCTCGAGATTTTGGACATGCATGCACACACGTCCAGCATGAGTTTTAAGTAGCCTGATCTGTGACTCAAACTGCAGTCCACTGCATGGGAGTCCAGCGACATAACCATTATGCTATCTGCTGGTCCTGACTTCTCATTTCTTCATGTGAAATCTTGGGGATATTCACATTCCTCTGCTTCACCTTAATCTTTCTATGCTTTGTTTTATAATGTTTAAATGGAGTTGATACTATTAACAACAATAGGTATTTAATGATATCTACCTTACTGGCTTGTGTGATTCAATAAGGCAACATGTAGAGATCACCTGAGCACAGGTACCTGGTATGAGACGGTCTTCGTATGCATTACAGTGGTGTCCTTGCTAGCATGACAGTTATGCATGTGGATGTGGGATGAGTATATTTACAAAAACAATATGGTAGAGCCTGAGAAAGATAAACAGATTCAATATTAGTATTTGTGCTACTGAAGTGAGCACAGGTAAACAGATTAAAAATAATTATTTTAAAATGAGAGCTGTATTAGATGGGGGAAAATAAAAGTAGGTGCTGGAGTTTGGGACCACTTTAATTAGAGACAGTGCTTTTGAGGTTCAGTTATGGGGGAGGGAATAGACAGGGAACTGTCTTGTGTAGTTTCAGGTTTCAGGACTGTGGATTTACAGTGGGATTTTTTTGGAGAGGTTTTTGCTATAGGGCGTGTGCACTTGCCAGACAGAGAGAGAGAGAGACAGAGATACAGAAAGCGAGAAGTCACCCCCCAGGGGGGATGGCCACACCGCAATCCCTTCTCCTCCATTCTCCTCTCG
Organism: Tupaia tana; assembly: GCA_026018925.1. Lineage (NCBI taxonomy): Eukaryota > Metazoa > Chordata > Mammalia > Scandentia > Tupaiidae > Tupaia > Tupaia tana. Next base: position 11,517,024 of record JAKSZU010000003.1, read on the forward strand.
GGATCTTGGGTATGCACGCACATGCGCCCAGCGTGAGTTTTAAGCCACCGGTTCCAGGACTCTAACCGCAGTTGACTACGTGGGAGTCCAGCGACATAGCCATTACGCTAACTGCTGGTCCTTACAATGGGATTTTTTGAAACAGGAATTTATCAGTGTCGTCTTGGGGCTGTCACTCTCCTGACCCGTTATCATGAAGAAGCCCCCCACCCCTTACTAGTGGGTGTGTAGTTTCCCACTTGGTTAACTGGGCTCTCAGTGGGTCCAGCGCTGATTGTTCGAATGCTGCTCAGGCCTTTCTGACCCTGATTTTGCCTCATTCTGTGACCTGTCTTAAAACCTTTTTGGTCTAATTTTCAACTCAGTTCTTTTCTTAAGTGACTGACCATGGTCTCGCCATCCTTTTTCCTTTAAATCTATGCTGACCTGACCACCCTGGTTCTTGGCTAGTCTGTTCTATTTTAGTGTGTGTGTGTGTGTGTGTGTGTGCATATATATACATATATACATATTATATGTATATGTATGTATGTGTTTACACACACACATACACGCGCACGTGCATATATATATATATATATATATATATATATGACTTCATCCCTACTCAGGATGGCTTCTCCCAGCAAGCTCTCAATCTGACGGAGGAGACAGACAGGTAACTAATAATGATGGCAGAGTGAGGTAAGTGTTGTGATTGATGCAAAGTACAACAGAAGTATAAAGGAGTGAGCAGGTGGCACTGTGGGGGAGTCAGAGAAGGCTTAATGGAAAATGTGATATTTGTCTTGGCTTGTTTTGAAAAAGTATTGTGTTACCTGGCGTAGAGGAGGATGGAGAAAACTCTGTATTGACAGCAGAAGTGAGAAATATTGGGTCATTGTAAAAGTCATGACACATTTTTGCATAGAAAAACATTGAAAATATACATCATGACTTTTTGAGCAACACAATGCAGACATGGAAGCCTGAGCACCTTCTGTTCGGGAAAGTGCAAACAGTGCGGACTTACAGGAAGAGTGGTGAAGAAATGGCAGAGGGCGCAGTTGGGATGAGTTGGGCAGCCAGACCACGAGAGGCCTTGGAGCCCATGCATGCTGTGGAGTTTGGACTGTCTTCCAGAAATGCGCCTTCTCTGTAGGATTTTCAGCAAAGCCACGACAATCAGATGAGAAGGTTTTAGAGAAACACATTCAGTGCGATATAGAGAATGGATGGGATTGGGTAGTGGACCGGAGAGGAAAGGAAGCCACTTAGACGGATGAAGCAGGTTGATATCATCATGTGGGTGAGAAACGGTGACACCCTGAACTAACGCAGGAGCAGCAGGAGAGTGAACATGGGACTGGAGCTAAGGGTCATGCTGACTCTTTTCTTTTTAAAGGTGAAATAATAAAAACCGATTTTACATATTGGCTGTTGGAGGTGGGGAAAAGAAGATAATTTGCTGTCTGGGTACTTACTGCTCAGTGATGCCCCACCCGAGCCATCATTTTCCCTGAATCCTGCTTCTCCTCTTGCTTTTGCTATAGCTGCCTCCTTGGCCCTATATTTGACTTGCAGGAGGAAGACAAACTCTTGCTGCTTGCCTTTGGTTTGTGTTTCATGATCGGGCCCTTTCTCAGTGTGGGCACTTTGTTTTTGGATTTAGAACTCAACAGACTGAGACAACATTGAAGAGCCTTTCCTAAGAGTTTAGTCACAGCTGTCATCCCTTGTGTCCTGGAGCCATGGGCTTCAGGTGGCTTGCTTAGGTCGGGACCACCTATTTTTTAATCAGAACTTGTAATATGGGTGGTTCTAGGGAGGGTTACTGAGGAAAGGTCTGTTGTACTTGAGAAAGAACGTTTGTACCAGTGCAAATGTTTTAAAATTCGGGCATTCTCAGAGATGTCAAGTCATGTGTATAGGAGGAGAATGGGAGTTTAAGAAGTTAAAGAAGTGAAAGACACCACCTCAAATGACCTACTGCATGCTCCTAAATTGTGTTCATATGTGGCTTATTGATAACGTGTATTGTTAAGGTAAACTATTCTGGCCTAAAATCCCACATTTGGATCCCTCTGGATAAGCCGAAGTCATACCTGTTAGGCTGTTTTATCCACTCCCCCCCACCCCACCCCCGCTGGGTTACAGCCAATCATGCTCGTCACATGTCAGTCAATCACAGGAAGCCCACCTCTTGGGCTGTTTGTGCTGCCTTCCTTCCACCTGTAACCAATGATCTCTCTACCTCACTCCCTCACTCCCGTTTTTGTACAACATCCTCCCTCTTCATGGCACATGTCACTTTCCTGTTCCACCCAAATATATTCCCTGTAGACCATGGAGCTAATTCCCTGTAGACCGTGCAGCTAGCCGTAGTCTCTCCAAAGCCATCTTTTGGGAGGCTGCCTGAATCACCTGCCCTTTGTTTAGATAAACTGCTAGATTTTGGTTTGCCTTAATTTGTTTTTAACAGTATCATATATGAGGGTGCTGAGTGTCCCACAAGGCTGTTCATGGGACACTTGCCTTCGAGTCCTCTTCCCCCTTCATGAATGTGTTTGATCCTTATGGGTCGTTCTTGTTTGTTTGTTTGTTTTTCTCCTAAGGTTTTTGCCATAGGGTGCATGCTCTTGCCAGAGACAGAGAGACATTGAAAGACAGTGACAGGGAAAGTGAGACATTATCCCCAGGGGTAATGGTAATGGCCACTTCGCAATCCCTTCTCCTCCATTTTCCTCCTCAGATTTTTTTTTTTTTTTTTTTTGAGAGGTTTTTTGCTATAGGGCGCGTGCGCTCGCCAGACAGACAGAGAGAGACATAGAGACAGAAAGCGAGAAATCACCCCCCAGGGGGGATGGTCACGCCGCAATCCCTTCTCCTCCATTCTCCTCTCGGGATCTTGGGCACGTACGCACACGTGCCCGGCGTGAGTTGTAAGCCACCGGGTCCGAGACGCGAACCGCGGTCGACTACGTGGGAGTCCAGCGACATAGCCATTACGCTAACTGCTGGTTCCCCCTCCTCAGATTTTGAGCACACATGTACACATGCTTGGTGTGATTTTCAAACCGCCGTGTCTGGGACTTGAACTGTGGTGGACCATGTGAGTGTCCAGTGCCATAACCACTACACCACCTGCTGGCCCCTTATGCATTATTTTTAAACACAATAATGCTCATGATTCATGGTGTTCCAGCTCGTAAAGAGGGAGGCAAGAAATTCAATGAACTGTAATGCCTGATTGAAGGATACTGGGAAAACAAGGGGAAAGAGCTTTTGTATTAGGCCAGTGGTTAGGAAGTTTTGTGACCTGAGGATGGGAGAATATTGGCAACAAAGACTGCAAGGCCAACAAAGGAAAAGCACAGCATATTTCCAGTAATTTCTTTACATAGTAAGTGTGATTGCTGTCGCACCGGATATGCGAGTGGGAAGTAATTCTGAGGTTATGGAGGTGGAAGCAATCTTTTGTTCAGGACTTATCCTACAATGCTGCAGGCAGTGACTGATGGGCCTGGTCCAATCAAGAAGCAAATTGCTTCACAGAACTGTATTTTAGGATCGGATCTCTCTCTCTCTCTCTTTTTTTTGAGAGGTTTTTGCTATACGGCGCATGTGCTCCCCAGAAAGACAGAGTGAGATAGAGACAGAAAGCGAGATATCACCCCCCTAGGGGGGGATGGCCATGCTGCAATTCCTTCTCCTCCATTCTCCTCTCAGGATCTTGTACACACACACACACACACACACACACACATACACACGCACCTGGCGTGAGTTTAAGCCATCGGGTCCAGGACTCGAACTGCGGTCGACTACATGGGAGTCCAGCGATATAGTCATTATGCCCAGGATCAGATCTCTTCACACCCCCTACAGCTGCATTAAGAGATGCTGTGTTAGCAAGAGCAGAAGTCACTTGGGCTCTTTGAGTGAAAAAAAAATTTTTTAATGTATATTTATATAGTTCACTGAACTTCTTTAAGAGGAGAAAAGCTTGATTTGGAATCAACAGTTGGTACAATAAATATGTATTCAAGATCTAAAGTGAACGGCTATCTGAAAGAATCAAATAAGCAAAAATGAAAATGGCCGATGTTCTCCATTGTTTGTGTATGTGGGGGTGTTTGGCATCATGATCTAGGAGGCAGAAAGGGGAGGGGTGCCATTGCTTTAAGAAAAGGACAGCCTGTCATTAGCTCTGCTGGAGTCTAAGCGATGAGGCCACCGACCCTGCCGTCACAGTCTAATGGAGGTGACAGATAAACAAGAATGATGCAACATAGTACATTTATGATGGAGGCGTGTGTAGAGTGCCTTGCAAGTTTGGAGGAGGAATAGATTATCCTCTTGGTGAGTTTATAAATCATTGCCGAAGTGGTGATGTTAATGGGGCAGTAATTACATCCACACTCTCCCTAAGTCTCTAGAGGCTCATCACTCTTGAAATAACTTCTATAGGAAGACATTTTAACTTGGGTGCAGGTATCATAGGAAAATACATATGGCTTCGATTCTTAATCAACTGAGCAACTCCCACATGTCTGATAAATAATGTCTAGAACGACCAGGTCTTTGTGCAGAACGGTGCCAGCTGTGGTAGTTCTGGCGGTCAGGAATAGGCGGGGACCTCTTCTGCTTTGCAATGAGCCATGCCCAGAAGTGCTATCATTTGTTATCTTGCTTTCAGAGTGTTTCAGAAATTTCCCCTACTCAAAATTTTGGAAAATTAAGATGGGATGAGGATGATCTCAAAGAGACTACAACCTGTGAAGCTTATTTAGTGCAGTTCTAGCTCCATAGCAGCAGTCCTCAAACTTGGTGAATCAGCACAATTTCAAGGGAATGTTTCTTTTTTTCCTCCTCCTCCTCCTCCTCTTCCTCCTCCTCCTCCTCTTCTTCTCTTTCTTTCAGAGATTTTTGCTATAGGATGTATGCGTTCACCAGAGACACAGACAGAGAGAACGAAAGTGAGAAATCACCTTTCCCTCCGGGGAATGGCCATACATCAATCCCTTCTCCTCCATTCTCCTCTTGGGATTTTGGACACTCACACACATGTGCCACGTGTTTCAAGCTGCCGGGTCTAGGACTCTAAACCACAGCTGGCCATGTGTGAGTCCAGCGCCACAACCACTACGCCACCTGCTGCCCCCTTGCTGTTTCTTTTTGAGCATCCCACGTGATTGTGATGAGAGGCCAGGCTTAGGAATTCTGACATAAAAACAGTGGATCTTTACCAGAGGCTTCCATTATACCATCAGATGAACTTTAAGAATTCACCATGGCTCCAAAGCCACCTAGTTTTACCTTTGTAGGTATGGGATCAAGCAGAACTATTTGAAAATAGCTCCTTACTGATTTGGATGCGTAATGATAGGAGAGATCCTCTGGTCTACAGCAGTAGATCTTTTTTTTTTTTTTTTTTTTTTTTTTTTTTTTTTTTTTTTTTTAAGAGGTTTTTGCTATAAGGCTCATGTGCTCACCAGAAAGACAGAGAGAGAGAGAGAGAGAGAGACAGAAAGCGAGAAATCACCCCCCCCCCCAGGGAGGATGGACATGCCACAATCCCTTCTCCTCCATTCTCCTCTCAAGATCTTGGGCACGCACACACATGCGCCCAGCGTGAGTTTAAAACACCGGGTCCAGGACTCGAACCGCGGTCGACTACGTGGGAGTCCAGCGACATAGCCATTACGCTAACTGCTGGTCCCTACAGCAGTGGTTCTTTCATACTATCTTGTCAATAAAAAAATTTTGAGTTGATATCCCCAATACCTGAATGGTTCATTTATTTGTAATTTATATGTACGTATTTCTGTATGCTGTGCATACACATTTTTAAAATAGTGAAATTAAATGTTGTTAGCCTTCTAATATTTTAAACTCATTTTATCTCATTCCTTCATTGAGCCACTGAGTATCCCACTGTATAGATCACTCCAAGAAAGGATGAGGTTGGTGGTTCTCTAATGAAATTCAACTCCTATCCTGTTTCAAGTAGCTGACTGAGAGCAGTCACCTCACTCGACTCCATACAAGATACTCCTACTCCATTCTTTAATTCACTCGTTCTTTCTATGTGTGTGCGCGCGCACACGTATACACACACACACACACACACACACACACACAGGGGACTGCAAAACATTCATAGAAAAGTTATAAAAAATGATTTTAAGTACAAGTTTATTTTGGTCCAAAAAATTTTGGCATTCATGCATTGTTTTTTCATAATATGCATTTTCTATAAACTTTTTGAACACTTCCCAGCTACACAAACACACGCACACATATATACACATTCTTTATATACACATCACATGTGTGTGTGTGTTCTCACTATGTACACAGCATTGAATGAGAGGCTGGGGGCAGAGTGGTGCATGAGATCCTTGTTATCAGGGACTCTATATTATACCAGCATAGGCTTCACATCGACATTATACCAGCATAGGCTTTGCATCTATATTATACCAGCATAGACTTCACAGGAGTGATGTTTAATAATGATGTTCTTATCATTTTGATGGATGCTAATAGGTGTGTGTGTGTGTGTGTGTGTGTGTGTGAAGGATCTTCAGAAAGTTCACAGTAAATGCATATTATGAAAAAACTGTGTATTTTAACTTTTTGGCATGAGAACATTTCATACTTTAATTCCATTTTCTGTCAACTTTTGGAAGTCCCCTCACATATGAATATGACCTCATCTGGAAGGTTTGAGAAATCTGAAGTTTGCAAATGCTATTTCAGCTGAACTCTGAAGGATGGATAGAAATGAGGTAAACAAAGAGAATGGGGAAGAGGATTCCAGGAGAAGGAAAAGCAGTTGAGAACCAGGAGACAGGAGGGTCATTGGCTCAGGCCAGAGACGGAAAGAAAGCTGGAGTGTTTCAGATCTAGAATTCAGCATAAGAGGTACCCCTGTCACAAGATGGAAATGACGGTGTGAACAGAGACGGGATCACGTCGACCTGCGGACCGCGGTAAAGAACTGTGTCTTTATCTTGAGGGCCGGGGAATCTGTAGAAGGGTTTGAAGGAGAGTGATGGGGCCAGATTTGTGCCTTGCGAAGATCGCTGAAAGTGCAGCACATTATTCCTACCATCTTGCTTGGATTTTACTAGAAACCTCTACTTTCATAGTTGCTCTCAGAATACACGTCTCTTTCCTACCTTTTCTGCAGACTCTTAGGCATCCTTCAAAAACTTAAGTCTGATATTATCACTGCCTTGGTGAGACCTTTCCTTGTTCTCTCTCTCTCTCTCTCTCTCTCTTTTTTTTTTTTTTAGAGAGAGAGGTTTTTGCCTTAGGGTGCATGTGCTCACCAGAGACAGACAGACACAGTGAGAGAGAAAGTGAGAAATCCCCCAGGGGGGATGGTTATGCCTCAGTTCCTTCTTCTCCATTCTCTTCCCAGCATCTCGGGCATGCACTTACATGCTCCTGCTCCTACTCAAAACGCCCTCAGCCATGCGGGAGTCCAGGAATGTAACCACTGCGCCATCTGCTTGTCCCTCCTGTTCTGTCTTTTAAACTTCCACACCATTTAGAGAGAACCTCTGTAATCGTACTTCGTATGTTTTATTACAACTTGTATGTTTAATCTTTATTTTAGTAGAGGACTGGGAGCAGGTGCAGAAATTAGAATTGTTAATAATTGCGGTCTTTGCTTTATGGCATTCCGTAATCTGTTTTCTTAGGTTTGTTCAAGGCATTTTATCATGTACTCATTCTTTCGCACTATCTTTACCTGGTTTCATTTTCTATCCTGAGTCTATTTTTATGTCTTATGTATTTGGTTTTGTTTTACTCTACACAGTGAGACAGTTTTAATGCCTCTTTTCATTTTCCCATGATTTGCACTGCCAACTTTGCCTTTGCTTGAGTGAGGATGCGAGGGGCTTGAGGACTGGAGGAAGGGGGTTGCAGACGCTGTAGAAAGTGCTCATATCTGTCCCTCTCTCTCACAGACATGCACGCATATATGCTCTACTGTGACTAAAGAAAAACATTAACATGAAAGGCTTCAGCCTGTTACCACTGGTGCTCTCGTCCTCGGTGCGCTCCACTGCACCTGCGCTGCTTCCTCGCCAGCGCAGCTACGGGTAGGCTGAGCTTCTTACTCCCCGGACTTCCTCTGTCACCTGCTCTCAGGACACACAGCATGAGATTGGGATGTGTCACGAACTCAGTGAGTGGCCCCGTGACTTCCCCTAAGTAACTGCATCTGTTTCTGACCCTTCCTCTCTATTCTGTCCTATTTGCCCATTTGAATGTTCTCGCTCCAAATTGTTTTTATGGCACCAGCTTTGCAGTACGCCTGTCTGTACATCTGCCTCCCCTTTGCTCTACTTTCTCAGCATTGACCAAGTTATCTGTCGAATTCTATTGATTGTATTGATCTATAGATTATAGAGTAGGTTTTCAGAGATTTTCAGAAAACCCAAGTAAAATCTAAAATCTTAGTTCAGGTTAACTTAGGGAAGAATTCGTATTTCATGATAAAAAATTATCTTTCCCAAGAGTATAGAATGTCTCTGATTATTCGTCTCAGTTTTTATATTCTTTAGAGTATTGAAAATTTTCCATGAATTTTAAATTAAAACAGCTTATTGACAATTTACAGAAATTTTTATTCTGTTGTGAGTTAAATTTTATTTTTCAATTCTATTTTTTAGTGAGTTTTTCTAGATGAGAGAAATGCTCTTAATTTTAATTTCTTTACTGTATGAAGAGGGTCTTCAAAGCGCTCATGGAAGATGTGCAATTATGAAAAACTGTGCATGGGTTTTGAAAACTTTTTGCCTCAGAATAAACTCATACTTTCATCTCTTTCTCCATGAACTTTTTGAAGTCCTCTCTACTATTTATTTCTCAAGAGCAGAAGCTGTACTTTTGTCTTTATGTTGTCAGTATTTGGAACATCACATATTGGGTTGTTGGAAAAGTCATGGTGCATTTTTGCCTAGGAAAATAAAGAGGGACCAGCAGATGGCATAATGGTTACATCTCTTCCCCACATAGCCAACCATGATTCAAGTCCTGGACCCAGAAGCTTGAAACTCACGCTGGGTGTGTGTGTATGTGTATCCAAGATCCCAAGAAGAGAATGGAGAAGAAGGGATAGTGACCATCTCCCTGGAAGGTGATTTCTCACTTTCTGTCTCTTTGTCTCTGTGTCTTTGGTGAGCACATGTGCCCTATAGCAAAAATCTCTCTAAAAAAGAAAAAGAATAAGAAAACCAGAAAAAAATATATATTATGACTTCTGAGAACCCTTTAGTACTTACTACGGTTCTTTGTTGAATGAGTGAATGAAAGAGTAAAGTATGTAACGTGAAGTAGTCTGCTCCAACATTTGTGTCCATATAGGGACTTCATGGCAATATGCACAGGAGGTTCACCAAGCGCCAAGGGGGCAAGCAATTGCTTCAGCATGGTCTTCTGGGGTGTGATCTGTGAACTCCCCAAGGTGGCTCATTTAGTCTCAGATGTTATCTCCTCCAGTGTTCTTTAGACCACATACAATTTTTGAACACTTTTTGATGTTGTTTTTATTGATTATGGTTTCTCTTAGGCATACACTCTTGGCTCAAATGCACACAACATTTTGGAAACCTTAACTGTCAGACTGGTTGTCAAACCGTGGTCAACTACATGGGAGTCCAGTGACATAGCCATTACACTAACTGCTGGTCCCTCCTGCTTTTCTTTCTATTTCATCTCTAATCATTGTGGCATTTGGGGTGCTTCTCATTGCAAAAGTTGAGGTTTCACTCATTCTATTACTCACTGTATATCAAGGGAATTGATCAGAATTTGGCTTTGTTTAAGAAACAAATGAACCTTCAGAAAGTACACATTAAGATTATTCAATAAAGGAAGAAAATAATTAACATTTAACTTCTGAGGAAGAGTTCTACATGGAGATCAGACTAACCTTGAGATAAAAGAGAGTAGAAATTCTCTCACCAAGTGAGTCCTAGGCTGTTAGATGATTACTCACAGGCAGTCTATCTGAGAGGGAAAATGATATCTCTTCTTGAGCTGCTTCTATTTGAATGAAAATGACATTTTAATGAAAAGTTTTATTTTTAAAATTATTTTTAAATAATAATTCATTTAATTTTATTTATTCATTCATTTATTTTAATTTGACCAGAGAGAGACAGAGAGAGAGAGAAAGAGAAGGAATGTGAGAAAGCAAGCCACCAAGTCTGGGAGTTGAACCCCGGTTGGCCATGTGTGAGTGTCCAGTGCCTTAACCACCATGCCACTTGCTGACCCCAATGACACTTTTTATTAACAGAGGTTCTAGAAGAAACTGAGAGAGCAAGGCCAGCCTAAGGAAAGTTTATATCCTTCACATTTCCTCACTGAATTGAAGAGAAGAATTCAAGAGCAAAACTATAACCTACCTAAACTAACTTTTAGAGATATACTGGAAAGTAAAGTATACATTGTGAACACTTACCTTTTCTGTTCTTATTTTCCTTTTGCTGTTCTTTTTTTCTTTTTAAAAATCTACCTTTGATGTCATCTTACTGCGTGTGCATGTGTGTGTGTGTGTATGTGTTTGTGTGTATTAGGTATGTACAAGAGGACTTCAAAAGGCTCATGGAAACATAAAATTAAACTATGAGTTTATTTTGGCACAAAAAAGTTTTTGAAATTAATCCACACTTTCTTCATAATATACGTTTTTATAAACTTTTTGAGACTTTGTTTATGAGTCATATTCTTTTTTGTATAAGATCACACCCACACACACACACACACACACACACACATATATAAATGTTTATGCTGGGTCTTACATTGGAAGGAAGAGAGAGTTAGGGTTCTAAGAATTCCGGTGTTGGGGGTTTAAAGACAAATATTTTCTTATCATTTTAGTACTTACATCTTTATTTCCCCTCCTCTTTGAGATAAGCCAAAAACATGTGTTATGTCCTTATTTTTAAAGCTCTTATCTTTCTAGGACTGAAATTTCATCATATAATTAAAAATATGAGTTTGGTATGTGTGTATTACTTTCATTCTGATGGATATAATAATAAAAGCCCCAAACCAGTAACTATGCTGTTTATTTTGAATGTGGAAGTGCCTTATTTTTGCCCTCAGTGGTCTAAGACTTTGCCAGTAGAAAATCACTGGCCTTATTCCTAATCTGAAGTCCTCAACATCCATTTCTGGGGGTGTCATATTGCTTCTATCAGAGGACAGCCCAGTGATGGCTCTTCTATCCAGTATCCCTCTTCCACCCTAATCCATGTTATTCCACTCTTCTTCCAAAATGCAGCCATGAATCTTCGAGTTGTGCTGATGGTTTCTTCCCCTGATCTTGGCAGTGGGCCCGGAGCAGCCTGTTGTTGCTCTGCACCTGGGCTGCCACTCACCTGCACTTCCTTACACTGTGAGAGGAAAGAGGTGGTAGCAAGAAGGAGTGGTTTGCTATGTAGGGCTAAGTCACGGTTTTGATCACCTGAGCACGGAGGTACAGAACAGAAGAGAGCAAAAAGGAGACAAGAATAAAGGGGAATAGAGAGGGAGATGCTATTTGTTTTACCAGAGACATCCTTCTACTTTCCTTATGATAGAAATATCCTTCCCTCCATGGCTCTCTCAGTGGAGAGATACTGAAGATGTCAAAGTTTTAGAAGTAAGACATTAAAAACAAAACTGAAGAAATCCATAGAGATAGAATAGTTCATCCCCCCCTTTTATTCCCCCCAGAGATAATCAACAATTCCAGAGAGGATATTACTTATAAGTTCATATCGCTAGGTTCAGATATTGGCCAAATGGGGTTAGAGCCTTCCTAGTCACCTGAGCTACCAACCAAGGTTATTGAATGTCCCCGACCGGCGGGAGAGTCGAACAGGTTCCCTGGGGGAGGGAGTGAGAGATGGGACAAACACACGCACACACACTACGAGATGCTGATCAAGTCGTCTTCTTCCATCTACTTCCGTTTATTGAGGAAAAATGGTGAGTTATATACAGCTGGTGGGCACCAATTGGTTGCCCGAAATGCAAATGAGATAGAACAGCATGAACCAATCAATGATGTGAGTGGATCTCTCCCGTTGCCTAGAAACCCAACCACTTCTGGAGAGAACGGTTGGTCACATGATTTCTGAGAAACAGTTTGCTCAGTGAGGAAGTGAAGCCTAATGGTTTCCAAGATGGTGGATAGCTCAAGATGGCGGATAGCTCAAGATGGCTTCTGTATGCAATGCCCTCCACAATTGAAAACATATTGAAGGGTGCTTTCTCTCTTTCTCTCCCTCTCTCTGTCTCTCTCCAATGAGGGCCTATGCCCTTTAGCAAAATTTAAAAAAATAAAAAATAATGACATGAACTTTATCTCAAAGTTTAGATGGAAATGGTAAAATAATACTTTAAAGCCATCTCTGATAAACTCAGAGCAGGACAAAAATAATGCCACAGAAATTTAAAGAAAAGTATGATGAAGGGAAGCCACAATGGTAAGAAGAATCTCTACTCCAAGGATGAGCCTTGAGTGGCCCTTGGATAGAAATTGGAAGTGGGCATGGGAGACGCATTTCAATGGCTGTTGGGCGCTGTGCCAATCCTTAGTACCAGGTCCCACCCCTGTCACTCATACACCTGAGCTGCAATGGGAAAAGGAGGGGGCTGAAAACTCAGCATAAAGCCTTGAGACATCAGCTCAGGTATGTGTGGAGGTGGTGGGAGGTATTATTACCCAGAATAATCTTCACTCTTTAGTCCCAAATCTGCCTACAGCAGGACAATTTTGCACAACAAATTTCTTTGACGGACTTACCAGAGCATATGAAGATTTGGTGCCTTAATCACAAAAATATTGTGGATTTCTAGTTCCTGAAGGAAATCTGAGTTGAGTGTTTGGTAGGAGCTATAGCACCACCTTGTGGACATAAATGATTCAAATGACAGGCTTTTTCATTCTGAAAATTTTAGTCATCTTAAACAAATATCAACGTTGAAAGGCATTCTTGGCCACACATCACACTTGGAGTGCACACCCTATCAGTGACAAAAGCCTTCTCAGATGTTCTAATTCTTCGATGGCTGAGTTAACGCTCTCGGCCCGTAGCACCCTTATTTTCAGAATAATCACACATGCTTAGGGTCAATTTTCTTCCTATCTCAAAACTCGAACTCATTTATTTTAGGATGTGTCTCCTTAGGTTTTAATCATATCCCAAAGATTCCCTCTTCTTTGAATTTATCAAAATAACTCCAAATCCCCAACAAAAACATGGGAGCAAACACTGGGTGCCATCGCCCTTATCCCTCTTCTCAGGCATCAGACACCTCTTTCCTTAAGCCCTAGCGTTCAATGACACAGGAAAACAGAGCTTTCTTAATCGTTGAGAAGCGAAAGCAACTCTGCTGGGAATTTGGAAAGAATTCATAGCTGACGCCAACGATTTTCTATCCATTTTGTTGGGTTCACTAAAAAACGACAAAAAACAAACAAAACCCTGAAAAAAATGTTTTATCTAGAGGAATAAATTTATTGAATCACTTAATAATTAATGAGACCTTTCACTTTGAGCAATCTGCCTCCCATTGGAGGCAGAGAAATTCTCTTACCAGGTCGGTCTGCATTAAATATAGAACTGATTTCTCTGTGAAGGCTTAGAACTGCAACAGGCTGCCCTCTGAACAGTCCTAGGCTTCGTTAGAATTTAGGGTTAATATACATTCTGAAAAATGTTAAGCCATTTTATCCCCCCTAAATTAGTAATTTGAGAGGGTTACCCATTGACATATTCCACAACTTAAAAGTTCAGAAGTAAAATTTTCCATCCACATGTGTCCCCCGCAATCTAGTTCCTTTCCCTGGAGGCACCAATGTTACGAGTCGTCTGTGAAATGCCCACAGTATTCTGTGCTTATAGGAAGTACACTAGTGGTAGCCCAGAAAATGTTACGGAACTTTGCATTTTCCACTTGCAAATATAGATCGAAGGTTGTTTGATGTTGGTCCATAAAAAGCTTCCTTGTTTACTTTTCGGCTGAACAATATGCTGCTGAACGGCTGTAACATCATTTATTGAACAGTCTCCTGTTGGGGGTGTTCAGTAGTTCTGCAGTTGGAACACTGCTGCCGTGAATAACCTTCACAGCTTTTGCTTTGCACACGTGCCAGTTTAGCTGTGGGACGTATTCCTGGAAATGGAATTTCCTTGTCAAATGGTGCATGCATTTGTAATTGGGGGGACACTAGCAAACTATTCTCCATGGGGGTCACCCATACTGAATCACAGCATGTGTCACACTGCATGCCCTTGCCAACGCTAAGTTTTTTGAACTTTTTGTTAACTTGGTGGGTGAAATATATTTAAATGTAGTAACTGCTGTAGGTTTTTCAATGTTGTTGGTATGAGTTTGGTTATATGAGCAAATTTTTTTTTTTTTTTTTGAGAGGTTTTTCGCTATAGGGCGCGTGCGCTCGCCAGACAGACAGAGAGAGACATAGAGACAGAAAGCAAGAAATCACCCCCCAGGGGGGATGGTCACGCCGCAATCCCTTCTCCTCCATTCTCCTCTCGGGATCTTGGGCACGCACGCACACGCGCCCGGCGTGAGTTGTAAGCCACCGGGTCCGAGACGCGAACCGCGGTCGACCACGTGGGAGTCCAGCGACATAGCCATTACGCTAACTGCTGGTTCCCATGAGCAAATTTTCATGAGGCCTGGTCACCTGGTCAATTCTCTTTCTCTGAAGGTGTGTGTATATATATATATATATATGTTGGAAAAGTCATGATGCATTTTTGCGTAGGAAAATAAGTTATTACTTTTCCAACAACCCAATATATATATTTTTTAATTTAGTCTTTTTAAATAGGTAAAAATGGCTAAAATTTCTAATAGCTTTGAAAAGTATTTATTTATTATTATTTTTTAATCTTAGCCGTTCTGACCAGGGTTAAGTGGTATATCATTGTAGTTTGATTTGCAACTCCCTTATGATAGGACTGAACTGATAATACAGTGTATTCATGATGGGAAAATTCTTTGGTATGCTGTAATGATACACAGTGATGGAATGTAAACAATAGATAATAAATAATAATTAAAGAAAGTATTCATTGACATCCTCCTCCTTCCCCTGCTTGTTTCCAATGGTGAATTTACCTTGAAATGAATAAATGCTTACGCTTAGAACCCCTTTCAAAAATCCTGTCCAAGGGTCTGAACTATTTTTGTGGTTATAAATTTGCATTCTTTTTCTTAAAGAAGCTGCTCCAAGCTGTACAAGCCTAGATATGTTCAGGCCTAGATATGCCCCTCCTTGTCACTGACTCCCCAGTTTCCAACCTCTCTCTTCTTAGCTTCTTATGAATCCCACCAGGGTGCTTTTATGCATATGTGTAAACACATCCGATATTGTTTACCTACACCTTCTCTCTTTACCATCACTTTTCTCAATAGATCTTGATTTTTCTATGGAAGCTATAAAGACATCCATATTATTTTCTGTATGTTTGTGGGTGATTTCATGGGGTTCCATTTTATGGAGGTACCTCTCTTTACTTAGTAAGATCCTTACTGATTGAACTTAGTGCGTATTTATTTATTTAAGGAACTCATTGAAATAAAAAAAAGCCAAAAAACAAAAAACAAACTCTTGGCAGATTCCAGAGACCTACATGGCAGCTATAAATTCTCTGAGGCCACAGATTTCAGAAGTGGGTAAGGACTGAAATAGGCGAAATTGGCAAGGGGACTCCCAGCCTCCCTTATTCCCCACCGTCTTCAGGTATCAGGACTCTTAACTCTTATCACAACAGATCCATTAACACCTGCCATTCACCGGCTAGTATGAATGTATGCATTTGTGGGACCAGCAGTTAGTGTAATGGCTATGTTGCTGAACTCCCATGTAGCCAACCATGGTTTGAGTCCCGGACCCGGTGGCTTAAATTCATGCCAGTTGCGTGTGCCTGCATGCCCAAGATCCCGAGAGGAGAAGGGATTGTGGTGTGGCCACCCCCCCTGGGGAGTGATTTCTCACTTTCTATCTCTCTCTGTCTCTCTCTGTTTTTCTGGTGAGTGCACACGCCCTATAGCAAAAACCTCTCCAAAAAAACAAAAAAAGAATGTATGCATTTGTGTATTTGTGTGTTAAGCTTATCTATGATTGTGAAACAAGAAGTTTGTCTTGCTAAACAAATTCTGGATATCTGCAGGCAGGAGGGAGACGTCATTGTAAGGCTTTGGTTACTAAAATCACATGGAATAGGTGTCGGCTTCGAGAAAGGGAAAGGAGCCATGAGGTCATAGTACTCTGGACATTACCGTAGCCCACAGAATGCTGCCATCACACACCACTGCTGCGCTCTGTCTGGTGAGGAAGGCCCACCAAGCCAGGCGTGGAGTGCCGGCTGTCGTCTGCTGCCAGCAGGATTCATCTCTTAGCATCATGATGTTTACCCGCTTCAGTCGTGGCTTTCTTCCAGCTTGATGAGAACTCCACGGAATTACATTTACACTGTACCACGTGATTACATTTTGAATAGCTGGAACTTCACCCTTTTCGTTCTCCCTATCCTGTACCTCTTATCACAACCTACTTTCTAAAAACAGAATCAGGGAACCAGCAGTTAGCGTAATGGCTATGTCGCTGGACTCCCATGTAGTCTACCGCAGTTCGCGTCCCGGACCCGGTGGCTTAAAACTCACGCCGGGCACGTGTGTGTGCGTGCCCAAGATCCCAGGAGGAGAATGGAGGAGAAGGGATTGCGGCGTGATCATCCCCCTGGGGGCTGATTTTTCGCTTTCTGTCTCTATGTCTCTCTCTGTCTGGCAAGTGCACGCGCCCTATAGTGAAAAAAACCTCTTTAAAAAAAAATACAGAATCACACACCTGTCTAATTTGGTGACCTCTCATCTAACCCTTTAACTTAGTATTACTTTGTATTTGTAGGTCCTTCTTTGGCTCTGCCCTGCAATCTTTCTTAGGATAGAACTGTAGTGGATTTCTGTGTAAAAGACCACATTTTCAGTCCTCTGTTTATTTTATAAAGTCATGTAAATAATACATAAAGAACATAGGAAAAGAGGGAACAATGAAGGTGAGACGAAAAAGTTGATAAATCTCTGTACTGTAGGATTAAGAATAATTTTTAGTACTTCTTTTCAGTTTAAAAAGTATTGACATGTTTATTACTCCTTTTGAAGTTTACAGCATCTCCTTGGAACAGATAAGGTGGTATCATCCTCCTGTTAGAGATGGGAAGCAAAGCAAGGATACAGCTGGTGATGAATCCAGGTTCACAGGATTTTCCACTGTATTGAAATTTGATGGTTCAGGGGCAACACTGGCTGGGTCCCTTGGAATATGATCTGGAGAGCTGTGGCACTTTCAGAATTTTGTACAGGTGTGGCATCTGGGAGATTTGTTTTGAAGCTCCATTTTGGAATGTATTTCACATAAAATTGAAAAAAAAATCTATTGTCTGTCTTGGCAAAGGTGTAGTTGAAGGTCTCTGGAGGAGGCTCAAGAATCTCTACTCCACTTTGTGCCTCCTCCCCACCCCCAAATGTTACTATTGTCCTGAAGAGTCAGAGATCTAGAAATCCAGAAGCTGTGGTGACTTTGGCAGGCACGGCTCGACATTTATCAAAACTGTTTCTCTTATGCCTGGGTACATAGGAGAGCACAATTCCCAGACTCTATTGTCTTATTTATTTATTGTATAACCATGTGACCAAGCTTTGGCCAATGGGATGAAGGCAGAAATGAAAAACCCACTTTTAGGACAGGTCACTAAACCTTCATGCCTTTTGTTCTTCCAATACTCATGAGAGATTGGGAACCATGCAAACACGATGGCAGTGCTGGGGTGTCAGGACCTGGTGCCTGAATCGGCAGTTGGTGATTTACAGCCTCCTCTTCAGGACCACCTGCTCTGAGCGAGGAATGAACTGTGCTGTAAGAGGCCACTGAGATGCTGCCTTTGTAAGGTCACACAGCTGGTGTTACCTTTAACTGACCCTGAACTCCACCGAAGATTTGCATGCAGTTGTTTCTGGAACTGTATTTCCTAGTTTCTTTTATATTTAGGTGACCTAAGTTCCAGGTCTTGCCTATGAGTATGACAATGTGTGCCACTTCTGAGCCAAAGCTGGGTCTTTTACCCCATCATGGGCTAGATGTAGGACACAAAATGAGAGGAATCTGTGTCCCTGAATCACCATGTGGAAGGTTGCCTCAGATGTAACTACAATATATTAGATTTCATGTAAGAATAAAGTTTTATTTCGCTAAACCACAGAAATTTAGAGATTATTACAGCAGCTAGGGATGAGAAAGGGCTAGTGATCACAAAGTTTCAGTGGAAGAAGACTCCTAAATTCCAAAATCCCATTATTAGAAGCATCAATTTATTGCACTACAGAGTAGCTAATGTCTTGAGAGTGATTGATTGGTTGAGGGTCCAGGAAATCTTAGGGGCATATGAGTGCACTTGTTATTTGTTTGTCCACCAATATTATTTTTATTTAAAATCAACATTCTAGCATAACCTTAAATAAGTAATGAAAAGATTTGAAAAGGACATTACAAGTTATCTTGGTACAATTAAAACAGATAAACAAAGTCCTAACCCTTGTTGATTATTGCTTGTTTAGTCTTAGGTTTACCTATATTGTGCAAGTGTGCAGGCTGATATAGATTTGAGAGCCAGAGGATCAAAAGGAGATCCGAATAAGAAGTTCTAAATCAACTTTTGAAAAAATGCTCTGTTATTCACTAACGTCCTGCCTCTCTATTTGTTCTCTTGCTATCTTTCTCTATCCTCTTCTCTTCACCCCCCCATTCCACACTGTCCTATTCTCGTTAAGTATCTTCACTGCTTTTATGTCCTCCAATTTTTCACTCTCTACCATAGAGTGCGGGTAGTCGGTATATATTGAGTGGATACATACAATATCTTTCTTTCATAGCCTGGCTTACTTCACTCAGCAATAGATCCTCCATATCTGACTACTTTCTATCAAATGCCAGGGTCTTTTTATTTTTTATGCTGAGTAGTATTCCATAGAGTATATTTACCACACTTTTCCAATCCATTCATCAGTTTGTGGACATTTAGGTTGGTTCCATGTCTTGGCAATTGTGAACAATGCTGCAATAAACATTGATGTGCAAGCACTTTTCTGACTGAGCGTTCTCCTGTCTTTTGGGTAAATACCCAGAAGTGGGATTGCTGGATCAAATGGTAGTTCTATTTTTTTTTTTTTTTTTCTTTCTGAGAGGTTTTCGCTATAGGGCGCGCGCTTGCCAGACAGACAGACAGAGACATAGAGACAGAAAGTGAAAAATCACCCCCCCACGGGGGATGGTCACGCCACAATCCCTTCTTCTCCATTCTCCTCTCGGGATTTTGGGCACGCACGCACACGTGCCCAGCGTGATTTTTAAGCCACCGGGTCCGGGATGCAAACCGCGGTTGACTACGTGGGAGTCCAGTGACATAGCCATTACGCTAACTGCTGGTTCCCATCTATTTGTAGATCTTTGAGGAACCTCCATATTGTTCTCCACAGTGGTTGAACTAGTTTACATTCCCACCAACAGTGTAGGAGGGTTCCCTTTTCACCATGAAGTGGGGAGATTAATGTCTCTGTATTGACTGACATGCATGGCATTCCCTTTTGAAAAAGCAATGTAATACACTGTAAAGTTATATGTAATTCAATGTAATATAAAGAAGATTATGATGGTAATAAAAATAAAAAAAATGCTTTGTTATTTTCCACTGTTCACTCTCCATCCTGAGAGACCTGTTCTTTAATTTTTTAATGTATATCATTTTGGACATTTTCCTATGCCTTAATATATGTCTTTCCCTTTTAAATATATATATATATATATATATATATATATATATATATTTATTTTATTTCCACACATATCCATATATAGATTTTTCTGTATAAGAATGAGAAAGTACTGTATCAATATGACATTTTTTTCTCACTTAACAGTTTATGAAAATCTTGCTTATAGTAATATTAGTTAGTATATGGCTTAGTATATTAATTATTAAGAAATCAATATAACGTTAGATATTAACATGTTATATAAAACTTGTTTATATTGATAGTTACATAATGTCCCAAGGAATATATTTATAACATTTTATTTAACAATCTCACTATTTACTGATATAAGGTTGTGACATTAAAAAAGAAATTTTGCCAGAGGGCTCATGTGCTTGCC
Source organism: Tupaia tana (assembly GCA_026018925.1). NCBI lineage: Eukaryota > Metazoa > Chordata > Mammalia > Scandentia > Tupaiidae > Tupaia > Tupaia tana. The sequence goes on from JAKSZU010000003.1 coordinate 11,537,266, forward strand.
ACAGAGAAACAGAGATGGAGAGAGGGGGAGTGGGAGAAGGTACCTCCCAATGGGGTGTGGTCACACTGTAATCCCTTCTCCTCCACTTCTCCCTTCTTTTGGGATTTGGGGCATACACACACGTGGGCCCTGCTTGATTTGCAAGCTGCCAGGTCAGGAGCTCAAACTGCATGATCAGCCATGTGGAGTCTGGCTGCCTTAACCACTAGACCACAGGCTAGCCCAGGTTATGACATTTTATTATTCTAAATATTGAGTTGATTTAGAGTATATTTGCATATATATAGTCATACACATGTATGAATTGTTCCATAATTTACAATATGCTTGCATGTATATATTTGTATATTTGTACAAATATTTCTGCAGGATAATTTTTAGCATTAGAATTGCTACATCCAAGGGCTGTGGGAGCCAGGTGGTCGTGCAGTGCAACTGGACCTGTTGGGTTCGTATCCATCACAAGATCTCCCTGAGCACACTGGGCATGCTCGCGTGTGCTGTGATCCAAGCCAGCTGAGGCTGACGGGGACTGCAGCACGATGACCCCGTGGGGTCTGTCTGTTTCTTTCTTTGCTCTCATTCATGGAAAAAGTAAGTAAGTCAACTTAAAAAAAAGGACAGGGTTGCAAATTGTATTTTTTGAAGAAATATTCCTAAATTATCAAGATTGTAGGGAAATACCCACTTTGCCTAGGTAGGCAGTAAACCTAGAAAGGATCCATCTTTTTATTTTTGTCTATTTAATGGGCAGGAAAATGGTATTTCATGCTTTAAAATCTATTTACCTGGTTACTAGAGGGACTGTACATCTTTGTCATATTACTAGGGGCTTTCACTTGTTCTGCTGTGAGTAATGTATTTGTCTCTACTTGTTTCTCTGTATTTTTTCTTTATTTAAGAAAAACTGGTTTATATATTCCTATTTTGTTTGTTATATATATTGGAGACAATGTTACCTATATTTTAGTCTTTTTTTAAGTGGATTTTCAAAGTATTAAGGCTGATTTTCTTTATTTTTGTGATGAACATGGGAGTGTTCAAAAAAATTTTACTTTTTAAAATTGACAAAATTGTATTTGCATGTTGAAATGATGTTTTAAAAATACAAAGGGAGGTCTTTAAAAAGTTAAATATGTTTTTAAAAATTTTATTTATTTAATTTAATTTTTTTATTTTTTAGAGGTTTTTGCTATAGGTTTTGCATGTGCTCAGCAGAAAGACAGAGAGAAACAGAGAGACAGAAAGCAAGAAATCAGCCCTCGGGGGGATGGCCATGCTGCAATCCCTTCTCCTCCATTCTCCTCTTGGGATCTTGGGCACACACGCACACACGCCAGGCGTGAGTTTAAGCCACCGGGTCTGGGACTTGAACCACAGTCGACTACATAGGAGTCCAGTGACATAGCCGTTATGCCAACTGCTGGTCCCGGAAAATGTGTTTTATGAAAAACCATGCATGGATTTCAAAATGGTTTTGCACCAAAATAAACTTGTACTTTAATTCCATTTTTCCTCAGTTTTTCTTTTTCTTTTGGTTTAAGTCGTAGAGCATGTGTTTGTTAGAGAGAGATGGAGAGAGGGAAAGTGAGAAATCACCACCTGAGGGGATGCCATGCTGCAATCTTCTCCTCCATTCTCTTCTTGGGATTTTGGGCACGCACACACATGTAGCCGATGTGATTTTTAAGCAGCTGGGTCTGGAACTCAAATCACAGTCAGCCAGGTGGGAGTCCAGTGCCTTAACCACCACACCACCTGCTGACCCTTCCACAATTTTTTGAAGTCTCCTCAAATATTCTGGAATTGAGCTAATCAACCTGTGTGTTTTCTCACATACTTATTTTTATGGTGAGATTCCTTAAAATCTACTCTGTGCCAGCATAAAACATTTCTTATGATCTCTGTCTCCTCTTTTGTAAAGTGAGTGTAATGAGAATTTTAGACATAAAATTGTTATAAAGTTTAGACTGGACAATAATGCCTGTAAATCAGCACAGTGCCTGACACTGACGAAGCTCCTAACAAATGCTCATTACTGAAATTATTATTTACAGAGCCGGATGGTGGCATCGTGGTTGGTGCTGCTAGATCCTTCGTGGCCATCTGTGTGGTTGGAGTCCCTGACCAGTAGCCTGAAGAAGCATGCTTGTCGTGTGTGTGTGTGTGTGTGTGTGTGTGTGTGTGTGTCCAAAATCCCAGAGGAAATGGAGGAAAAGGGTGCTTTCACACTTTACCTCTCTCTCTTTCTCTTTCTTCTATCTTTCTCTCTCTGGTGAGTGCACATGTATTCTAGCAATTTATTTATTTATTTAGAGAGAGATTTTTGCTATAGGTGCATGAGCTTGCCAGAGAGACAAGACAAAAAGCAAGAAATCACCTCCCCACCAAGGGGATGGGCACACTGCAATCCCTTCTCTTCTATTCTTCTCTCAGGATTTGAGGCACACACGCATGCACATGCACCTGGCATGGGTTTTAAGCCATCTGGTCCGGTACTTAAACTGCAGTCGACTCTGTGAGTCCGGCAATGTAACCATTACGCCATCTGCTGGTCCCACACCACAGCAAATTTTTAAAAACTATTTTTTACAAGGTAGGAAATATAGTTATAGATTATGAGTTTTATTCTAGTTCCTAAAAACTTTCTCAGTAAAAGTTACTCTTCGTAATATCCAAGAAGGTTAAAGACACCCGTCTTTTCTAACACAGCATTTTACATTATGTTTTAACCAGTTGTATGAAATTTCCATTTCTCAGAGTGCTAAATTAGTCATCTCATTCACTCATTCAGTAGGCACTCAGGTTCTTATTATACATTAGGCCTGAGAGATTCAATTATTTTCAGAAGTCCATTTTATTTTCTCTGTATAGTATTTATTCTACCGTCCTTGGAAAAAAATGAAAATTCAAATTCCTATGAAATCAATAGAGAATTACAAACCAAGAAGGAATCTTAAAGATTATCAGCATCAACTTTTCATTTTATAGGTGGGGAACAGAAGCCAGAAGAGTCAAGCAAGTTTCCTAAGGCCACCCAGTGAGTAAGGGGGAATTGGGCCGAGAACCCAGACACCCTGACTGACCAGCCGCATTCTGTTGGTCAAATCACACCGTGTTCAAGGATCCTCTTCTTCTTTTGGCCCAAAAGGATTGCAGAAATGGAAAACAGAGAAACACAGGCTTTAAAAAGGCAGAAAGAAAGGTCCTAATATTATTCAAAACTTGCCAAGGCAGCAAGGCTCTACGGCACTTCTCTGCTGGCTGGGAAGACATTATAGTCGAGAGTCCAGTGAGACAGCATTCCAAATCCCTTTTGTTTCTGTTGAATCTCAACCACCCATATTTACCAGTGATACTCTTCACTCACAGCAAGCAGTAAACAACAACCTTGTGGGTTGGTGGTTGGCAATCCCTGATCCACATGCCAAACATGCTACAGCTGCCAATTTCAGGGGGCAGGTGAACTAACTGGCAAACGTAGATTCCGCCCCTGTCATTTCCAGTACCTATTGCCCGCAACCGTCTCCACCCTCTTGCCAGAGTTCGCAAGAGCAATAGCCTAACATGGCTTTCTACCTTGCACCAGTGTCATCCTGGCCTTCGTAGGTTCAGTGAGTTGGCACCCTCCCCTGGGAAGCCAGTGGTCACTTATCCTCATGATAAAAATGAAGAAACATTCCTGGCATTGTGTATAGTAAGTGCTGAATTTCTGCCTTAGTTGTTTCTTTTCTTCTTCATGATCGTAGAGCAATGCCATGTTCTTAATTATTAATATCCATGATGTGAAAGTGTGCTAAAAGCTGGATTGAACAGATCCTTTTACAATAAGATATCTAATCTTAAATGAATGAAGGGTAGTACATCTCTAGGCCCATGTACTATGGGTAGGAATCTGGACATGATGGCTATGCATTTGTTCATTTAGTCTAAGTTCATGCACAAACCTATCATTGGCCATTTGGGATATGAATACCAATAAATACTCTACAAAGGTGACTCAGTTAACTTAAAAATAGACTGCCTGGTCTCAAGTCATGTCTACCATTGAATAATTTTGTGACCTTGGGTAAATTAATTAATTCCCCAGGACCAGCAGATAGTGTAATGGATACAACACTGGACTGTGGTTCGAGTCCCAGACATGATGGCTTAAGCTCACACCAGGCACATGTGCATGTGTACCCAAAATCCTGAGAAGAGAGTGGAATAGAAGGGATTGCAGCGTGGCCATCCCCCCGGGGGTGTGATCTTTTGCTTTCTGTCCTTCTGGTGAGTGGATGCGCCCTATAGCTAAAATCTCTCAAAAAAAATAAAACAACAGCAAAAAATTTAATTAATTTCTCTAAACTTTGTTTTCCTCATCTTTGTGTAAGGACTCATTAGTGCCTACCTTACATATTTAATGTGAGGATTATATTAAAGCATTCTATGTAGTACCTACCACAGAGCAAGTGCTCAGTAATGATAAACTACAAATCAATTTCTACTGTATTATGACCCATAGTTAGAGGAATTTAAGAAAGGTTAAATATCGAAGATAGGCTAGCAGGTGATGTGGTGGTTAAGGTGCTGGACTCCCACATGGCCCACCGCAATTCAAGTCCCAGATATGACATCTTGCTTTCTCACTTTCTCTGTCTTTCTCTGGTGAGTACACATGCCCTATAGCAAATAAAATAATAATAATAAAAATAAATAAAATTAAAAAAAATCTGAAGATAGCTCAAGACTAAAATTTTGGAAATGAAGTTAACAGATAGTTAAAGGGTCCTTTATTTACTTACAAGTTTGTGGTGAAAACTCACAATGTGCTAAGACTGTCTAGATGTTGGAGATGAAAAGGTGATTCAATTCTTATCCTTCCCCATGTGGGGAGATGGTGCATAAATAGTAAATGTACTATAAAGCTCAGGGTAATAATTATAAAACATTGGAAATAAAAAAATGAATTTAAATTCCTTTGCCTGGGAGAGATCTCCTGTTTTCCTACTGAATGGGCTGAAACCAGGTTCAAAAGGAGAGAGATTCCCTCTGGGGCCTTTGCCCGCTGGTTCACAGATTACTGAGTCTGGGCTGCAACTGGAGCTTCTGGACAGAATGTTCCTTCCAAGCCTGAGCGGCCTCCTGTGCCTCTAGAGGGGACTTGGGAGAAGCCATGAGAGCAAACGTTTGGGCAACCTATTGGCCCCAGTGTTCTTCCTGCCTAAAGGGCAGTCTTAGTCCAAATAAGACAGTTTATCAAACCTGACAGGATTAAAATAATTTCTGACCTAACAATAGCAGTATAGCTATGTTTGCACAGCACTGTAAGTCTTCAGAATAAGTCCACTTGCATCTCTTGTTTGAGGTTTTTAGTAGGTCTCTGGGAGGCCTAAGAAGTTCTCATTATGCATACTTTATGAATTAGGGATTGAGACTCAGGAAGTTAAGGGACCTCACTGGAAAGAGCACAGGTAGAAAATGGTAGCCCTAGGACTAGAACTTGGGTCTCTAGCTACAAATCTCATGTGTTTAAGGGTTGGGCAGCATCTTGGGCCTCCTGAACCCTGAGGCCAACCCTAGGAGGGCACGCACACAGAGTTCAGGGCCCAGACATGTGGCTCCCTGAGCATGGCTTCTGTACCCTATGACTTCTGCTGCTCACCTTCTGCTTTCCAGGGGAGTTTTCTTTTCTTGAGACCTACCCCTGGAATTATAGCTTTACTCTTGTCCTGTCACTTGAATGCATCCTTCCAAATGTTGCAATACAACATCTGTTATGAAACTAACCCACCATTTAAAGACTGTGTTAGGAAATATTAGAATTACAAATTGTATATCCAGTTTGGTTAAATTAGCAGAATACTCTTCAATTGGTGAACCATTAATTTAAGCCTGCAATGTCAGTCTCTTTCCTTCATTGTTTTCGGTTTGATTGTCCTCCCAGTCAGGATGTTGCTACTCATTCCTGACCCTTGTAGTCACAGTTGGTTCCTCATCCTCATTTTCACACACTAGAATGTAATCAAGCTGTACTTTTCAGCTTATAGGTACTTTTCTGTCTGAAACCTGATGGCCCACCTTCAGCTAGATGTTGAACATTTCTTTCTCTTTTCTTCTTCTGGAACTTCATGATCTCTTTGATTTTTGTATAGTAATTTGGCAATCATATTGCCGAAGTTTGATTCTGGACTAGGTATTGATTAGTTAGAGGCATTAAATTATATAATCTCTCTGTGTCTCTATCTTCTTACCTACAAGTAGTATGATAGTCACAAGGTTGTTGCGAGGATTTAAAGAGTACTCAAAAGATGCGTAGGGCAGTACATTGCCAGTCACTCAGTAAGTTTGTGTGTGTGTGTGTGTGTGTGCACATGCATGTGCATGAACATATGACTGGTATATGTGAAACTAGTGATGCTCTGGCAAGTACACTCTGGAGTCAGTTCCAGACTAACTCTCTAATTTCAATGAGGACAGCCTCCCTTCCCATCCTCTCTGTTTGTGTGTTCCATAAAACTTTGTAACTCCTTGGGACCAGCAGTTAACGTAATGGCTATGTTGCTGGACTCCCATGTAGTTGACCACGGTTCACGTCCTGGACCTGGTGGCTTAAAACTCACACCAGGTGCGTGTGCGTGCGTGCCCAAGATTCTGAGAGGAAAATGGAGGAGAAGGGATTGCGGCATGGCCATCCCCCCTGGGGGGTGATTTCTCACTTTCTATCTCTCTGTCTCTGTCTATCTGGTGATCCCACGCTCCCTATAGCAAAAACCTCTCAAAAAACAAAAACAAAAATAAAACCTTTGTAACTCCTTTAAACAATGTGAATAAGAGATATCTACAAGGACAAGAAACTTTCCGTAAATAATGGCTCTCTTGGCCTCTTCATGGCTCATATTAAACTGAGAAGAAACTGACATTCTAATGTATTCTATGCTGGTATAGGTTAGCTTTATTCTCAATTTGATAATGCTGTTAATAATGTACTACATTGTCTATAAGGAGTGGCTGAATCTGAGCTAAACAATGGTGGCCTATAAAGACCAGCAAAGACACAGGCCACTCTCTTGGACCAACGCTGCACAGTCCCTGGAGGTTAAAGGTAACTATGTTTCAGCCAGAGAGGGCCAGGGGAGGCTTGTTTAGAACTGCAGGAGGCAAGATGCTCAACAACTTCAGTTGATAGAAAACATCGGACTTTACCTTCTATTTTCCACTCCTCTATTGCCTTGTAAAAGAATAAACCTGGGAATGACTTGGGGTTGCAATTATCTCCATCAGAGACACCTGGTCCACCTGGCCCCCTTTTCTTTACTGTGTGTTTTTTCCAAAACACCATCACTCTCACTCGGTGTTCCATCTTCCTACCTCTCACGTTGTGGCGATTGTCCTTGTTAGAGAAGGCTTGGGAGCTGAATCGTTTGAATATGAGACTAACTCTTACCCATAAATATGGAGTGATAATGGGAAATGGATTTGCTACGATGGTGAAATTAGGTGGTCTCTATATAGTACTTATCAACATGGAGTGGATGGCACAGAGTAAATATTATAATAGTTATGCCACTAATATTAAAAGTTATACTAACTTTTTTTTTTTTATTTAAACTTTCGTTGCATTTGGTTGCCTCTCACTGAGGCTTTCCATCCCTACCCAGCAGGAAAGCTGGATTTGTTACTTGCTGACTCCTTGTAAGTAAGGTGTGTGTTCTTATTCAGAGAGAATCATAGACAGTCTTGCTGAGAAGCTCAGAAGAGTTTAGAAACAAGTGGACGTCAAAACCTCAGGGCAGGCTGAAAAGTAGGTTTTGTGTGTGTGTGTGTGTGTGTAACCCCCTTTGGTATTGCCAGTTGAATGTACACAGATTCATCTCTTACCATGGAAATTGTCAGACAGATTATACGATTTAATCAGTGAAAAGGCATTTAGGCACATGTACTGTTTGTAAGAAAAAGTCCAATTGTGGGGAGACATCCAAATGTGGGATGGAAACGGACAGAGGTATCAGGGTTCTGGGCTCCTGTCTGTGGCTACCATACTTAACAAAATCCTCACTTATGCAACTATACTCGATAATGCCTCCTACTCTGCTATGACCAACAGCATACCTAAGTTAGAGATAAAGGGTCCATTTTGTTTGTTTTTGTCTATATTGTGTGAGCCCTCAGCAGAGAGAGAGAGAGAGAGAGAGAGAGAGAGAGAGAGAGAGATAAAGTGAGAAATCACCCCCAGGGGGGATGGCCATGCCACAGTCCCTTCTCCTCCGGTCTTCCCTTGGGATTTTGGGCAGTCATGCACATGTGCCTGATGCATTTTCCAAGCCACCTGGTCCAGGACTCAGGCTGTAAAGTTGGCCTTGTGGAATCCAACTGCCTTAACCACTGTGCCACATGGCTGGTTCAGTAAAGTGTCTATTTTAAACTTTAGTGTATAAAGTAAAACAATTTCTCTGATATTCTCAACTCAATAGTAGTTAAATGAAAAAAAAAAAACTGCTAAGCATAATAAGCTTAATGAATGCAGCAAAACCTAAATGCATCTTGGGAAGGAATAAAAAGGGATGTTTACAGAGTACTTTGGGTCATTCTGTCTCAGATATAATGGGAGTGTGAACTAGGCAGTATTCAGTACCCAGGATTCCAGGGAACTACATGAGGCTGGTGACTCCAACATCAAACCAATGGAGAAGTACTTTCCTTGCACAACATCCTCCTCAGGGCACCCTTGACCTCTGCATTCCTCAAACTATAAATCAAGGGGTTCAGCATAGGGTTGAAAAAACTATAAAATAGAAAAAGGATCTTCTGCTGCTCCTCAGGATGGTGGGATTTGGGGGCCATGTATGTGACAATGGCACTGCCAAAGAACAGCCCCACCACACAGAGGTGGGAAGAGCAGGTGGAGAAGGCCTTCCTGCGGCCCTCCCCAGACTGAATCCTTAGGATGGCAGCCAGGATGCGTGAGTAGGAGACCAGCACCAGGCACAGGGGCCCCACCAAGACAAACACAGCAGCTGCAAAGATGACGGCTTGATTGAGCCAGATGTCAGCACAGGCCAGCTTGAGTACAGACAGGAGTTCACAGAAGAAGTGGTTGATTTCATGAGGCCCACAGAAGGGCAGTCTCAGGAGGAGACCCACATGGACCAAGGCCAGGAGGAAGCCACATACCCAGGAAGTAACAGCCAGGACTGTGCACACTCTCCAGCTCATGATGACGGAATATCGGAGGGGGTGGCAGATGGCCACATAGCGGTCATAGGACATCACTACCAAGACCAGACATTCAGTGATTGAAAATGTCAAAAAGAAAAAGGTCTGTGTAATGCAGCCAGCGTAGGAGATGGGTTTGGCTGGATTCAGGAGATTCACCAGCATCTGGGGGACTGTGCTGCAGGCGTAGGTAACATCAACGATGGCCAAGTGTGAGAGGAAGAGGTACATGGGGGTGTGCAGTCTGGGGTCCAGCAAGATGAGCCCCAGGATGACCCCGTTCCCCAGCAGGGTGAAGGCATAGAACAGGGAGAAGAGCCCGAAGAGAAGCATCTGAATCCTTGGGCCAAGAGGAAATCCCAGTAGGAGGAATTCAGTGACTGTTGTTTGATTTCCCCTCATTTCACTATGAGATGAAATGGGTAGCTTAGAATGGGATTGACAAAAAATTCCAGACATTTTAAAGATATTTTAAATTAATTTAACCATCTTTAAAAGATAAAGATGTTCAATTAAATTTAAATAAGAAATCATAAAATTAAAAAGAACATTTAAAATTAATGTTCTAGGTCTTCTGGCCCAATACCTAGTGAAGCGAGAATCCATGTGCATATCAGTTGGGCCCAACCCTGAACAAGTGCTCCATGCAGTTTCATTTCTTGTCTTTAAAAAAAAAAGTTTCCCCTTTTTATTAATTTTTTTTTCTTTGTTTCCTTTTCTTTTACCTTTCTCACCTTGCTTCTCAGCTTCCACACACTGAGTGTCTAGTCAAGTCTAGGTGCAGAGTAGCAAAACATTTGAATGCTTTTAGGGTTGTAGACAACCTCAATCCCCACGGACTTCTACAGAAATGAGGGGGAATTCATCCTCATAAATTCAAATTCAAATCTCTGTGGATACCATGTTGCAAAACAAGGCAGTAGAGGAGAAATTGGCATAGAAGTACCTCCCAGTAAAGTGAAGCATGTGAGTTTAGAGTTGCAGAAATCTTCAACAAATTAGTCAAACATGAATATACCACCAAATGTCTAAAAGTCAGAGAAGAGAGACTGCAAAGTGAGTAGCAGGGAGAAATAGAATGCTGCAGAGAGAACATGGCTCAGCTTATCCCACATACCTCTGAATTCTCCATTGAAATCCTGCATCATCACCATTTCCCTTGGTGGGGGTGATTTCTTGCTTTCTGTCTCTCTGTCTTCCTCTGTCTTTCTGGTGAGCACAAGCACCCTAAAGCAAAAACCTCTCAAAAAAAAAAAAAAAAAATGAAAGAAACTGGGAGGCCTTTGTAATAGCTAGTTCCATTGACAAAAGTGCAGGTTACTTAATGAGCGTCAGGGAAACAGAACTGTAAGGATATTGCAGGTCATCTCCTCCTGCACACCTCCAACACTCAGAATTAACTTCAAGAAGGTAGGAAGTAATGTATAATCCATCAGATGACCAGAAACCACCACGGAGGCACAAGAAATATGGGAAACCAAGAAAATATCTCTCCCCCAAGGGGAAAGAACAGCTTTTCATCATCTATAGGCAGTACAATGGAACTCATGGAAATGTCAGATAAAGAATTTAGAATATTCATCGTGACGAAGCTAACAGAAATGCAATAGAAGAGAGACAATGAACTCCAGAAGATGCAAGAGAAAAGAGACAATGAAGGTGAAGTTCTTGCATGATCTGAACATAGAAATACACAGCATAAAAAAGAATCACATGAAACTGTTATAGATGAAGACTGTAATACAGGAAATAAAAACCTCCCTTGAAAATATTAAAAGCAGATTAGATCATGCATAAGATCGAATCTCAGATGTAGAAGACAGAACCTCTGACCTAGAAAATTCACCAAAAAGACTGAGAAAATAAACCCCCAAAATGAGAATAATATACAAGTAGTACTAGATACCATTAAATGCCCAAACATCCAGGTAATAGTTATCCCAGAAGGTGAAGAAACTATCAGGACACTGATAATCTACTCATGAAATCCTGGAAGAAACCTTTTCAAACCTAGAGAGGCATTCAAATATCCAGACCCAAGAAAGACAAAGGACCTCACATAGAATCAACTCAAGAAGGTCTCCAAGGCACATCATAGCCAGATTGACCAAAACCATGGACAGAGACAAAGTACTAAAATTGGCGAGCAAGAAACATCAAGTTACTTTCAAAGGATATCCCATCATGCTAACGTCAGACTTCTCATCAGAAACAATGTGACCAAGGAAAGAATGGGAAAATATATTTGATATGTTAAGTGAAAAACAATTTCAACCAAGAATACTATATCCAGCAAGATTATTCTCCATATAGGAAGGAAAATCCAAAATATTCTCAGATAAACAGAACTTGAAAGAATTTACCAATACCAGATCTGTTCTACGAGAAGTTCTGAAGGGAGTACTACACCAGGAAAATTAGACAGACAGAAATAAGAGAACAAAAAAATGACCAAGAAAAAGGCCAACTGAATGGTAGGCACAAGTTCGGAAATATCAATGATAATATTGAATGTTAACTTCCAGGATTTAAACGGAGAGATCAGAGACCACAGCAACACTGCAAATTCAACAAAAGTGAGATTACATGAGACTGAACTGGTGAAATAGTATTCTATGGCTTTTGTCTGAAACATTACTGATTTTTTTTTTATGCTTTGTCTTCCATACTTAAGGATTTGTGTGTGTGTGTGTGTGAGTTGTTGATAGCTCCAGCAATTTAACTTTTAAAAAATTAGCATAAGCTTTTCTCCCTTCCTGAACCTTCGCAATTGGAAAATATTTGTGAGCATTATTATTTTGTGGCAGAATGGTTATTTGCATAAGTTTAATAATACAATAGTATCTGTTGTCTTGCATCAGAAATTAAATTCGTATGGGGCTTTGTGCAAATAACAAATCGAGACTAAACTTATTTTACTTATTTATTTATATTTTGCAAATACGTTAGTTTATACCTTTCTTTAGTTAAAAGGGGGGGTAGAGGGAGAAAAAATGTTTCAGAAGAAAATTACAGTGCATTTGTCACTATATTCTAGCTTTGTCCGTATTTTTAGTTTAAGATCTTTTGTGAATCAATAAAATGTGAAAAAAAGTTTATTATGGAAGGGAGGGAGGGGAAAGGGGAAGGAAAAAAGTAAAAGTATGTTTAATTGACAAAAAATGAGAAACTATTTGCCGATGATAATGTATACAGTAATATCTTTGTCTTGACTGACATGCATGGTATTCATGCTGGAAAGAGAAATGTACACTGTAAAGACATATGTGGTTAAATGTAAATAAATAAAAAAATTAATGATCTAAGAACACAATAAGCTAATCAATGAGTTTAAACAGCAGTGATTACTGAAAGGATTTTAATCACCATTGAGATGGTGCATGGAACTATTGACACTCGTGATGGGAAAGAATGTTGAGATAAAAGAGAAAGTGAACAGCTATGTAGTAAAGATTATCTTGAAACTGTACATGCAAAAATTACACAATTAATGAAGAAATAATTGATAATAGAAGAACTCTAAATATGACAATTAGGTTAGTCCTAGAAAAGAGATAAAATTCCCACTTCCCAATAGAAATATTAACTGTGTTGCTTTGAGCCTCTGAAATCAACTTTTGTACTCTAGAGTAGTTTACATGACAACCCAGCAAAAAGATAAAAAGACTCTTTTATGACAATGTAGCTATCTAGGGTCTTAAAAAGGAAGAATGGATGATTGTATATGGACTCTAATGACTATCTATGTTTATTTAGAATAAACATAGTAGGCACAAGTTCGGAAATATCAATGATAATATTGAATGTTAACTTCCAGGATTTAAACGGAGAGATCAGAGACCACAGCAACACTGCAAATTCAACAAAAGTTAATTTCTGAGGTCAGACATTCTTGTATTGATTTGAAGGTTGTGATGTGTATAGATGCATATAAAAACATTTCAAGACGTAATTTCTCAGGGATAATTTGTAGCCTCTCTACTCCTATCCGAAGTGTAAATCCACATACTAGAAAAGCAGGAAGACTATACCTGAAATGACAACGTATTGGAAAAGCTACTGTTCGTGCCGTGCTTAGTACTTTTATCAGGTGCAATATGTAAAGTTCAAAAGCCACAGGAAAATACACAAAAAAGAAATTTATAAAAGAAATGAATTCTGCCTTACTCCAGTTTTGTAAGAATTATTAAATGGTTTACTGAAGGCTAACTAAAAATTGGGGGGCCAAGAGACAATTTAGTGAATTTGTCATTTTATAGATGATTATAGCAATAAATTACAGTTAGATAACTGATATTTCTGTGAATTGGTGATGTGCCAAATAGTATTGGGTTTTTGTAGTTTCATCCTGGATAACATTTCTCTAAATACACCAGGTAGAAATCCAGACTTTTGCTAGTGAAAAATACTAGGCAAAAATAACCCAGGACTGAAGTATTGAATTTATGCCTGCTTGTCTCTGAAGAAAAGAGCTTCCCCAAGATTAACATGAGGAAAGGTGTTGCTTTTTTTTTTTTTTTTTTTTGGAGAGGTTTTTGCTATAGGGCGCGTGCGCTCGCCAGACAGACAGAGAGAGACAGAGAGATAGAAAGCAGGAAATCACCCCCCAGGGGGGATGGCCACGCCGCAATCCCTTCTCCTCCATTCTCCTCTCGGGATCTTGGGCACGCACGCACACGCGCCCGGCGTGAGTTTAAGCCGCCGGGTCCGGGACTCGAACCGCGGTCGACTACGTGGGAGTCCAGCGACATAGCCATTACGCTAACTGCTGGTCCCCCAGGAAAGGTGTTGCTTTTGAGAAGACCCCAGCTAAGCTTTCATTAATACCAATGCAGCCATCAATGATACTGCTCGAAAACCTGGAAATAAGAGAAATAACACTGCCATTTGATAAGCAAATCTTACAAATCTACTCATCATGGATAAGAAGAACCAGAGGAAGAAAACAAGACTTCATGAGAAAACACGTATCCAGGGAGTTCTGACTACACTGAAAAATCTACTCAGGTGCTTTGATACCCTTTCACAAGAAGGCAGAGAATGTGAGTGTGATTCAGTGAACTCAGATGTAATTACGTGTGTGGGCCACTTGTCCAGAGAAAGGCTGAGGAATAAAGAAAGAGCTGGTTCGGGAGTGGCAGTGGTTGTCAGCATATCCTTATACTGTCTAGACTCTAGCCAGTGGCATGACGGTGACATCCTCTGGGCAAGCCTGAAACTACAGTGTAGATGGCTGAATCATCAGTGATGGATAAGCCTAGCCAGTAAGGTCTCCTGCTAATCCCTCGTGCTGATCTCTTATTCATAATCAACTGTTAGATATTAATTTGCCTTTCATGCTGATATATTGACCAAGAGGGAATGTGCCAATTAGCAATGTTCCTGGCTGAATTGCAGTTATTTTTTTTTAAAGTGAATTAATTACATTTGGGCTTTTTAATTGCTCTCTTTTTAGTTTGGAAACTATGAAAAATGGGTAGCTGAAAAATGGGTATGCAGAACAACTATTTCCACAGCTGATCCACAAAGTGCAATGCCAGGCCCTGGACTGATTCCTTGCTGAAGTACAACCCAAGGAAAGTCGTTCCCAGCATCTAATCAGAACCCTGAAGGAAGTCCCTACAGAGGTCCTCTCTAGTGGAAACAAGTGATTTGTTTACTCGCAAACATTATCAATAAATTGCATCAGCAACACACTAATGAATTCTAATGACTATTGTACTTTCATAACTCAGGACTAGGACTTATATTTTTCAGAAGATATGTAAGATTATAAGAGATATAAAAAGATTAATGTCAACAGGCCAACTTTCTAAATTTGTTTGGAAAACACACAAAGCATATGAAAATATTCGGTCCTGAAAAGACATTTACATCTTTTGAAAATCTTAACCTCTTTGTTCATTCCTCTGTTTTCTTTTATAACTTCCAGAACAATTACATAAAGAAAAAGGAAACCCTCTACATCCAAAGTATTAATCTCTGAAAGCTAAATGGAAAAGCAAGAAAGAGGCCTAATGAGTACATAAAGATTCTTTAAGGTTGGTTGCTGCTTGGGTTGAAAGTCTGATTTCCTGTAGAAGACTGGATTGCCAATGCGCGTCTTGTGAACGAGGCCCTGGAAGCAGGCACAGATGTACTCATTTTGCAATTCTCACATTTAATGTACATTTGTTGAACGAATATATGAATGAATGAATACAAAGTAATGTGTGAATGCCTGCATATTGATATTTTTGGACCATCCATATATTTGATTAGGAATTTCTGGCTTGTTTAAATCTTGCCTTCATAATTGTGGGACATTCTCACAGCTAAAAAGAACAGACTTTTTAAAGTTTGGTAAGAATATCTGTAGACTCTCTAACAGTGTTTTAACTTGAAAGACATTGCTATTTTCTCCCCCTTTCCCATTGTGTAGGTTATTGTACGTGATATTAGAAGTTTCTTACTTGAACGCGAATGAATTAAATTTCCCAAAAGATCAGCTGAGGGAAAAAAGGTACTAAAAAGGAAATTAAATGCAACCGAGTTGCAAATGCAACATTCAGGCATTGTTTTGTGTTTTCACTGATATATTTTATATGTATGTACAAGTTAGTTATTTAAAAATTTGGCAAAGTCTTTGATGACTAATAAATGACCTGGCATCTGTGTGGTTTCAAAGTAAATATCTAAGACTGAATTCATTTTTTTGAACATGAAACAAACCTGTCAGTACTAGATGGGGTTATTTTTCTAAAAGTAAAACTTAAGACTGGATGGGCGGGCAAACCCTCTTCTGATGGTATTGGAATGAGTCATACAACATTACTAAAATGAGAGCTATTTTAAAGTCTTCAGCTGAACTAAAGAATTGAAAGGTTTACTTCCAAGTAATAAGAAATGCTTGTTACCATTAGTATCCTGCATAGAACACTCCTTCGTCTTTCTTGGTAGCTGTGTCTTCCCCCACCGTGTTCCCACACCTTGATATATCACTGTCTTTGTTGTATCTTTCCTTCTCTAACCCTCCTTTTACTTTCCTCTCTTATTCCTGGTTTTACTTACCTCTCTCACAATTTCCCGCTTTCAAAGTCTCTCTTTTCTACCTCCCTAATAGGCATTTCTGCAACAATTCTACTGCTTTCAATAATTCCAGTATTTAAGTGATTTCTTAGAGGATTTAAATTTTTAAATTGACACATAATTGTGCATATTTGTGGGGTATGATTTTACAGTATGTAAATATAATGTGTAGTGATCAAATCAGGGTAATTTGCATATTCATAATTTCAAACATATCATTACTCTTGTGTTGAGAACATTTGAAAAATCCTCTTTTTTAGCTATTTTGATATATATTGATATAAACAATTGTTACTCTAGTTACTCTGTGTTATTGAACACTAAAACGTGTTTCTTTTATCTGTATGTAATTTCATGTCTATTAACCATTGTCTCTCCATCTTCTCTCACCCTTACTCCTCCCAGCCTCTGGTAACCATTATTCTATTCTCTACTTCTAAGAAGATGGCTTTTTTGTTTCATATATGAGTAAGAATATGTGATTTTTCTTTTTTTGAGACTGGCTTATTTCACTTAACATAATATCCTTCAGGCTCATCCATGTTGCTTCAAGTGACAAGATTTCATTCTTTTTAATAGCTGGCTATTATTCCACTGTATATGCATACCACATTTTTTTTAAAAGTTCCTTTATCAATGTATACATGAGGTGATTCCATGTCTTGGCTATTGTGAATAGTGCTTCAGCAAACATGAGTGTAAATTTCTCTACGGCATGCTGATTTTTGTTTCTTTGCATATATGCCTGGTAGTAGGATTGCTGGGTTATACTGAAATTCTCCATTTATTTTTCTGCAAATCTCCATACTGTTTTCCATAATGGCTATATTAATGTACATTCCCTCCAACAGTGTAAAAGAGCTCCTCTTTCTCTGTGTTCACCAATATTTGTTATATATTGCCTTTTTGGTGATACATCCTAAAAGGGATGAAATTATATCCATTGTGGTTTTGATTTAAATTACCTTGCTGATTAGTGATGTTAGATCCAGAAATAAACCCACATACATGCAGCCAATTGATTTTTGACAAAGGTGCCAAGAACAATAATTGGGAAAGGATGGTGTCTTGAGTAAATTGTGAGACCACACTTTATTCAGAAGAATGAAACTAGAGCCCTATTGCTCACTATATGCAAAGATCAAACTAAGATCAAAATAGGTTAAGATTTAAATATACGATCAAAATATATAAACTATTAGAAAAAATAGTGGAAATATCTTAGGACATTGGTTTGAGCAAAGAGTTTTTGAATAAGACCTCAAAAGTCGAAGGAACCAGCAGTTAGGGTAATGGCTATGTCTCTGGACTCCCACGTAGTCGACCGCGGTTCATGTCCCGGACCTGGTGGCTTAAGACACACGCTGGGCACGTGTGCGTGCGTGCCCAAGATCCCGAGAGGAGAATGGAGGCGAAGGGATTGCGGTGTGACCATCCCCCCTGGGGGGTGATTTCTCGCTTTCTGTCTCTATGTCTCTCTCTCTCTGTCTGGCGAGCGCACGCGCCCTATAGCGAAAACTTCTTCCCCCCCAAAAAATAAAAGAAAAGTCAAGGCAGCAAATGCAGAAATAGGCAAACAGGATATAAAACTAAAAAGAGCTTCTGCATAGCAAAGGAAGCAAGCAGAGTAGGAGACAACCAACAGAAAGAGAGAAAATATTTATAAACTATACAAAGGAACTTTAAAAAATTTATGAAAAAATAAGATTAAAGTATGAGTTTATTCTGGTGCAAACAATTTGGAACCTCATGAGTATTTTTTTTTTTTTTTTTGGTAATATGTATTATCCATGAACTTTGGGAAGGCTGATTGTAAATCCAACAGGGAATTAGTAACCAGAATGTACAAAGAAATGAAAAACATCTCATAATCAAAACATCAAATAATCTTATTTTAGAAATGGACAGATGATTTGAAAGAACATTTTTCAGAATAAGACATACAATGACCAGCAAGTACATTAAATAAAAAAAGCTCAACATTGCTAACCATCAAGGAAAGACAATGCTTAGGTGATTTTGATTACACAGGAGAGCCTGCATGTAGGTTAATTGTCTTATGTGCATCCTTGGAAAATACGATCTTATAATTCTTAAAAGGCATGGAAAACAACTGTAGATACCAAAGGCAGTGTGGGAGGAGGGTGGGACATGCAGAAGGTGAGAAGCAGGGAATTAAGGGGAAAAGAAAAAAAAGCAAGAATATATAAGAAAAAAGAAATGAAAAATTATTTGTTGATGATAGCGTGTGGTAAAATCCTTAATTAAATCTATAACAGTGTATTCTGGATGGGAAATGACATTTTGTATGCTGTGATGATGTACAGTGAATGAATGTAAAATAAATAAATTGAAAAAAAAAAGAAATTGTGTTTAAAATATATTCTTAGATTAAAGGAGATTTTTTTATTTAGTAAATGATTAAAAATTGATACATTTCACCATACATTGTTCCTAGAATGTGGAAGGTGTTCAATACATATTTTTGACTGACTGAATATCAATTTAATTAAGTATGAGAAAAGCAAACATTAATGACATTAATAAACTTTACACAGCATTGTTGAGACAGGGACATAATATTGTTATATTTGATCAACTGGGCTGGGGAGAAATGTTCACATATTGAAATGATCACCTTGTAAGCTAAATAATGTGATTGAATGTATTAAAAAATGTAAATAAAAATATTAAAATAAAAAAAATAAGCTTTACACATTCTGCCTTCAGACAGATTCTCACGCCATATATGTGTGTGTGTGTGTGTGTGTGTGTGTGTGTGTGTACAGAGAGAGAGAGAGAGAGAAAGGCACTGTAAAGTAATAGTTAAAGAGTATAGGCTTACAGGTCAGATGTACTTTTATTTGTTGTATGATCTTGAGTATATTTTTTAACCAATCCAAGCCTGTTTTATCTTTTTTCAAAAGGAGAAAAGCAATAATACTGATTTCACGAGGTTTGTGTGAAGAGGAATTGAGAAAATGTATGTTATGCATTGAATGCATTCCTCATATGCAGTGAACACTCCAACTGAGGCCAACGACTATTCATCTTGAACAGCAGCTTCGGGATGGCCTGTGATTGTACTGACCTGACAAGCATGGCTCTTTACAGTTCACAATAGTCCCTGAAATTCATTCACCTCACTGGAGGTTCAATCTGAAAGCCAAATTTTCAGCCTTGTTTATAACAATATAAGTCAACAAGATGATTTTACGGGTAAACCATTCTTTCTTCTTTTATCTAGCATTAATGTTCATAAGTTTTCCTTCCTGCAGCTATTTCTCTGCTATATAAAACAAAATTAGCTTTTTCCTATACATACTTACCATTATTTGTGGACACTATTTAAAGAAGTTAGCCTTAACTTCCCCTCAAATTATTCCCATAGCAGAATAATAATGATCACATTATTAGAGAGAAGTGAATCTCCTTACCAATGCTTACAGTATAATGGTGAGAATAGCAAAAAAACTAGTTGCCAAAACACATCTAAGAGGAAGTTGGGGCCAAGTAAAATAAGACAACCTGGTGAGCTCCCATATTTCTACTCGAGGGTCTCAGAAAGGGAAGCACCTGAAGGTTGGGATGAGGTTTTGCTTTCTGCGAGTTTCTGTGAAGGGTGCAGAAACCCCACTTCTGTTCCTGATTGAAAATGTATCAGGACCCTCAGAAAAAGATTTTATTTTCTGATGGATTCCACCTAGCTGGCAGTTCTTGAGGGCTCACTGGAGAGGCCATGAAACCTCATGCTCACCAACCTCTGCTGGGAAAGAGAGACAAAGCAATTTCTGTTCCCATCCTCAGCTGGACATGTAATTAGGAAACACAGAGAGCCACAGATCACACCCCTTAGACTACGTATCAGTACAGGCCCAAATGCTTGGCATTATTTGAATTTCATGAATCCCAGCACTGCCCTCATTCCCCTATCTTCAGATGGTCCAGGTGAACCTGTCAAGAAGCAGGACCTGTGTGACAATGAACAAGCTCCTGGCATTACCTCTGCAGTTCAGCTTCTCCCTGATGCAATCGGAGTCCTTCGTGATGCAGTGGAAGTGGAAAGAAAGGACCTTGAGAAGTCATCTGATTCCAGAAAACTCTCCAAGGGGTGGAGATGCTGTGTAGAGCTCTGGCATGGAGTGTATTGTGGAGTCCAAGGGGGGATAAGGTGTTCCAGTGGGACTTATTAGAACTTGCCAGAAGTGAGGGACTTTTAAGGCACAAACCACCAAAGCCTGTCATTAGTTGGAAGACTTCTCTAGTCTATTCTGAAAGGGACTGGGTGCTAGATTCAGAGTCTATCCCCTCAAGGGAAGACAATACCCTCTACAAGGCAGCTTCTAGAAACTACCACCTGTTCCTGGAGGGTGGAGCTACTTGCTGTCAAAGGCATTCTCATGTTTGATATATATATTTTTCTTATATACAACAAAAAAAGGTTAGAAATTTTATATCAAGCAATTGTGCAATTTTCAATCTAATGACTTTATTACAGAGTCATCACTGACTTAATAGGGTTATAGCATCAACCTGAGGAGAAATCTCACACACTTACCTTGCTTTAAGAGTGTCCTCTTGAGTAGGTGTCCACTATAAAAAGAAACACAAATTTCTTTCTTTTCTTTCTTTTTTTAAGAGAGATTTTTGCTATTGGTTGCATGAGCTTGCTAGAGAAACAGAGAGAGACAGAAAGGCAAAAAGAGAGAAATAACCCCCCCTGAGGGATAGTCACACCTCAAGCCCTTCTCTTCCATTCTTCTCAGGATCTTGGGCACACACCCACATGGTCCTGACATGAGTTTTTAACCACTGGATCTGGGACTCGAACCACATGAAAGTTCAGTGATAAAACCATTATACCATCTACTGGTTCCAAAACACAGATTTCTTTATGGACACAGAAATGTGCTCCTAATAATGTGAGAAACCTGGTGCCTAGTAGGCTATACATAAACACTAAAAACTTTCCTTCCTTCCTTCCTTCCTTCCTTCCTTCCTTCCTTCCTTCCTTCCTTCCTTCTTTTTCTTTCTTTCTCTCTCTCTCCCTTCCTTCCTTCCTTCCTTCCTTCCTTCCTTCCTTCCTTCCTTCCTTCCTTCCTTCCTTCCTTCCTCCTTTCTTTCTTTCTTTCTTTCTTTCTTTCTTCTTTCTTTCTTTCTTTCTTTCTTTCTTCTTCTTTCTTCCCTTCCTTCCTTCCTTCCTTCCTTCCTCCTTCCTTCCTTCTTCCTTCCTCCTCCCTCCTCCCTCCCTCCCTCCCTCCCTCCCTCCCTCTCTCTCTCTCTCTCTCTCTTCTTTCTTTCTTTCTTTCTTTCTTTCTTTCTTTCTTTCTTTCTTTCTTTCTTTCTTTTTCTCTTTCTTTCTCTTTTTCTCTCTCTTTCTCTTCTTCTTTCTTCCTTTCTTTCTCTTTCTTTCTCTCTTCCTTTCTTTCCTTCTATCTCTCTCTTTCTTTCCTTCTTTTTCTCCTTCCTTCCTTCCTTCCTTCCTTCCTTCCTTCCTTCCTTCCTTCCTTCCTTTCTTCTTTCTCTCTCTCTCTCTCTCTCCTCTCTCTCTCTCTCTCTCTCTCTCTTTCTTTCTTTCTTTCTTTCTTTCTTTCTTTCTTTCTTTCTTTCTTTCTTTTTTCTCTCTTCTTTTCTTTCTTTTTCATCCAGGTGAACTACAGTTGAGTTGAATGGCAAAAATCATGTGAAATCTCATGAAAACAATAATTTTAGAAAATGTTTTTCTGTATTTCTCACTGTATATACCTCAGCTATAAAAAACATTTTTTGGGGTAGAAAAATGGAATGTTTGAACTAAAACAAGTTAACTCTGATGTTTTATGATGCCAAAGAAACTGCATTTAATTAAATGCATTATCTTAAAATATGTTTTCTATGAACATACCAGGTTCAAGCACCTTTTGCTTCTAAAACTTGTCAGAGTGAAACAAACATACACAAAACATGAACATGTATGTATTGTATAAACAAAACATAAAAAAGAAGTAGCATGGAGATAACAGTAAGATCTTATGTGAAGTGAATATTCACTAGTGCTTACATTATATGCCCATATGTCAAAATCAGGGGTCTGCCTTTCAGGAACAATTAGTAAACTGAAAAACTGTGCAAAGAATGTTTTTAGAGAATACATTTCTATATATTCCACGCCTTAGGAATATTGGTTATAAACAACACTTTTGAGGCTATAAAAATGAAAAAAATAGTAAACACTTTCAAATTTAAAGCTATTTCAGTTTAATTTTTCATCGAATATGGATAATTTTGAGTTATACTTATTGACATTTACATTCTGAAAGAGTTTACTGAAGTTTTTAAGGTTGTTTGACATTCTCAATTTGTATTTCCAGAGCAATTATGAGAAAAAAATAGGCAGAAGTTTACTTGGAATCCTTAGAAACAGGGAAACAAATGGAGAAATTGCTCAAGACTTTCTTTTGGGGTTTGTTTGATCTGCTGCTAGGGTTATCTTAACTAAGACACAGTTTCTTAAAAGATGTGGGCTCCTCTTCCTCCTGCACGTGTCTGGATGTAAGGGCCAGCTGGGACTGCATTTCCTAGCCCTCATACATTTACATGGAATCAGAGCTCAGAGCTCCCTTTTCCACACGTCATCCCATATATTTCTTCTATCCAAATGTTCCTCTGTAACCCTTATAATAACTTTTATAATAAATAGTAAACACAGGTAGAACATTTTCCTGATTCTATGAGCTGCTTTAATGAATTAATTGAACCTAAGGAGGGTGGGTGTGGGAATTCTGATACATAGTCAGATGGTCAGAAACACAGGTCTACCTGGAGCTCACTACTGGTGTCTCAAGTGTGGGAATCTTGTGAGACTGAAACCTTAACCTGTAGGACCTGATGCGCTCTCCATATAGTGTAGAATGGAATTAAATTTTAGGACATAATGGCTGCTGTCCTCTGGAGAATTGCTTGTTGTATAGGAAAAAACTCATCCACCTGGAATTAGAAGTGAAGTGTTGAGTGTAAAGGAGGGAAACCACCTTTGTTTGTTTGTTTTTTAAATCTCTCATAGAATCCAGACATCCTGGCTCTGAGTCAGCTTTCTGAGGATAAAACCACATGGTGTCCAATTATGTTCCTCTTCTCTTGACCCCATAGGATTATAAAAATTAAAAACAAACAAGCAGAGACAGGCTAAATCCAAAGAAAAGCAAAACAAAACACCCACAAAAAAATGTAAAAACAAATTAAATGGAGCCTGTGCTCTAGTCAAAATTCATAAAAACGTAAAGGAACATGGAGCCTTCCCTGTGGTCTAGGAAAACATCAGAGCTGAGAAATCCTATGAGGCCTCGTTCTAACTCTTCTTCAATTTTCTCCATTTTCCCCATGAGCCTTCGATTTAACCATGTTTCTCCACATCATTAATCTTCAAAGTGTGGTCTGTAGGTCAACAGCATCAGCAAGATATGAGAGGTGGTTAGAAATGCATGGCTCTGCTCGTCTCCTGCAGATCTGCTGAATCAGAACCTGTATTTTGCAAGATCTCCAATGATCTGTATGCACAGGAACATCTGAGAACACTGGTCTCCACTCCTTAGGGAAGAGTGAACACTCATCCTACAAGTCAGGTCTTTCACAGGCCAAACACACCGCGGGGGACATCTTCAGAGGGTGCATGAACTGACTCCCACCCAGAGTCCCGTCCCTATCATTTTCAGTAGTCACAGCTTCCAGAATCTCCTCTCTCTTGCAAGGTGTAGAAGGGGAATACTCACTACTTGAATACGCTGTTGGCACAAGCACCATTGTGGCATACCACGACCAGGAATTCAGCCATTTGGTATACTCCTTTTAAAAGATTCATAACTGGGGCCGGCAGATGGTGTAGTAGTTACTTTACTGGATTCCCACATAGCCAAATGCGGGTTTGAGTACTTGATCCAGTGGCTTGAAAGTCATGCTGGGTGACTTTCAAAATCCTGAGGGGAGAATGGAGTAGTGTGTGGGTGCCCAAAATTCTGAGGGGAGAATTCAGTAGGAGAGATTGTGGCCTACCATCCCCCTGGGGGGGGATAATTTTTCACTTTACCTCTCACTGTCTTTGTTTCTCTCTCTCTCTGGTTAGTGCACATGCCCTAAGGCAAAAGCCTCTTTAAAAAAAAAAAAAAACAACATAATAGATTCATAATCTGGACCCGATTATGGCATAGCAGTTATGTCTCTGGACTTCCACATAGTCAACTGAGTTTCAAGTCCCAGACTCAGTGGCTTAAAACTCATACCAGGTGCATGTGCATGTGTGCCCAAGATCATAGGACAAGCATGGGAGAAAACAGATTTATGTTCTCACGTTGGCTCTCACTATTTCCATCTCTCTTTCTCTGGCCAGCGCACTTGCACAAAGGCAAAAATCTCTTAAAAAAATTTCATAACCTCTGTTCTATGCTGAATAAAGCAAGTCAGGCTATGAAAGAGAGACATTGTATGTCTCCTCTTAACATATGCCAACTGTTCGCACTCCATGGTAGAGACTGAAAGACTGGAGAACATAAAAGTATTAAAAATTGTAATGGACATTAGAGACAAAGTGGAAAGAGAGTGTGGGAGGGGAAGAGCGTAGGAAAGGAAATTGGGGGGGAAATGGAGAGGTAAGACACTTGTGGGACACAGATAAGGTTTGTTATCTGTTCATGAGGATGTGTATAATAGTTTTAGCTGGGCTGGACTGAGGTGTAAATCATGCTGGGTAATGTCTCTTCACAATCTAAATGATGTAAAGCAATTTAATGTATGAATAATAATAATAAAAAAGAAAATAATATACATCTCAATTTTTTAAAATATGGAACACTAAATATCTTCTTCTAATATCTTCAAATTTGTATTTTCTTGGTGGCCAGTGGTACCTAACACTTAGTTAATTATTAACATTCACCCCAGAAGAAACTTTTACATGAACTAAGTATATTTAGAACTAAAGGCAAATAATGAGGAACAAGATGTCTAATGGCTGCCATATTTAAGATACATATTTTATGGATATACTTACTTTATTTTTATTTTTAGATAGTAGTATGGGCTAAATGATCTTTCATTTACTTATTTAACATTTATAGAATGACTACTGAAACACACCTGCTTTAGCCATTGAAGAGACAAATTATCACTAGGTCCTTTTCAAAAGAAATGGTTCACAGTTAATATGGATCAGATTGGGTGGACCAGAATTCTGATTTCACTACTCAATATTTTTGTGACATAGATTAAGTGAATTAATTCTCTAATCCTAGAGAATATTGATTTCATAAATGATGATATTATTAGTATTTCACTGTGTTGATATGAACATTACCTCAAAATAATTTAACATTTTCTGGTACACAGCAAGTGTTACATTAATATTAAGTGACAATTATTTTGTACTTTTCTTGTTCTGCAAATTAAAATATTTTTAAATGTGGAATTTGGAACAAAGGTTAACATTGAAAACTATGTCTAAGTGATCAATTGTGTCACCTGATGAAGTCGCATGAATTTCTGAGACCAGGGCCTGTTAAATGGTTACTATTTTCTATGCAACATGCCACGGTTGCTGCTAAAACAACAGACCATTAAGGAATGGTTAAGGAGTGATGGCAAACTCTGGATTTAGGTTGTAATTGGGGAAAGAGTTGAAGATTCCAGGCACCTACTGGAATGTCATACCAACTGGGATGACCTTTCCTTGCACAGCATCCTCCTCAGAGCACCCTTGACTTCTGCATTCCTCAAACTATAAATCAGAGGATTCAGCATAGGGTTGAAAAAACTATAAAATAGAAAAAGGATTTTCTGTTGCTCTTCAGGGTGGCGGGATTTTGGGGCCATGTATGTAACGATGGCACTACCAAAGAATAGCCCGACCACGCAGAGGTGGGAGGAGCAGGTGGAGAAGGCCTTCCTGCGGCCCTCCCCAGACTGGATCCTCAGGATGGCAGCCAGGATGCGTGAGTAGGAGACCAGCACCAGGCATGAGGGCCCCACCAAGATAAACACAGCAGCTGCAAGGATGACAGCCTGATTGAGCCAGATGTCAGCACAGGCCAGTTTGAGGACAGACAGGAGCTCACAGAAGAAGTCGTTGATTTCATGAGGCCCGCAGAAAGGCAATCTCAGGAGGAGACCCACATGCACCAGGGCTAGCAGGGAGCCACATGTCCAGGAAGCAACAGCTAGGACCTTCTGCACTCTCCAGCTCATGATGACAGAATATCGGAGGGGGTGGCAGATGGCCACATACCGGTCGTAGGACATCACCACCAAGAGAAGACACTCGGTGTGTGCAAAAGTCAAAAAGAAAAAGGTCTGTGTCATGCAGCCAGCATACGAGATGGGCTTGGCTGGATTCAGGAGATTCACCAGCATCTGGGGCACTGTGCTACAGGTGTAGGCAATGTCAACAAAGGCCAAGTGTGAGAGGAAGAGGTACATGGGGGTGTGCAGTCTGGGGTCCAGTAAGATGAGCCCCAGGATGACCCCATTCCCCAGCAGGGTGGAGGCATAGAACAGGGAGAAGAGTCCGAAGAGAACCATCTGAATCCTCGGGCCGAGGGGAAATCCCGGTAGGATGAATTCTGTCACCATTGTCTGATTTTCTTTCATTTCACTATGAAAGAGAGAACCAGATAGCTTTGTGACACAATTATTTTAAATTGTGTACTTATGTTATTGCTTCATGTGCCTGTATATGTTTACATACACGTATATATGCATAAACATGTGCCATCATCTTGGAAAATGGAAACCAGTTTTGGCAATTTGAAAACTGGTCAACTGGGTGATTCACAGAATTATTAACCTACTACAAGCATATGTCCAACGCAAGCCATAAGTGTTAGAGCAATTTGCGTTTCACCAGGGAACCCACTCTTACAAATCTGGCCACTGTGTGCACCACGTAAATGCGTGTGTGTGTGTGTGTGTGTGTGTGTGTGTTTCCATGTGCTCTCAAAGATATGCAGGCTGAGTGTAGTAGGATCCAACAGACATATATGTGAAAACAATTGCAGGCACATTCCCCATGTACCATCCATATAGATATTTCCTTTCTAGATTTTATCAAAATAGAAAATCCATGAATCAAGAGAATAAAAAAAGGTCATTGTGTATAATGAATATAAGGAAGAAATAAGCCTACCTCACTATTAATTCATCCTACTCATATTTTCAACATTCTCTTACCTGAAACTCAAAACACAATAAATTACTATTTAAACTGAAAAACAGTGGCTGATCTCTGCTAAAGAACTATTATACACTTTCTAAGTGGGTAGTAGGAAAAATATTGATATAGTGATAATTCAGCTTATTTGTCACATGAACAATGGCAACGTCAACAAACTAGTGGGCAGATATTTGGGTTATGAATTAGTGGTAGGCAAAATTGATGAATTTGGAGTTTTGGCCTTGAATCTGGGGCCACAGCTTCATCAGTGAAGCATGCTGACGTTCAGCATGGTTGTAGCACAAATATTTGTCAATGCCATGGCAAGGGGAAAATAACTTGAGTCTTAGCTGCTTTTCCAGGATATAAGGGAAAGTGTGTGGGGCAGTCCCTAGCTTAGCTGTCATCAGTACCAATGGAAGTGTCAAGGAGATATTCCTCAAAGAACATGAGTATAAGAGACAAAACTGCCTTTGGAGAAAGTAACTGGTGAATCCTGTAAGCATCTGATCAGAATAACATCTTAGTGATAGAAATAAGACACTATCAGGAGACATGTGACTGAAGACTATAGGGAACCCTTAAAAGTTCATTCTAGGTACTGATGCAATCTCTGAGAAGCAGGGCAGGTGGATGTGACTGATTTATTGAACCCAAGTCAAGTTGAGGTGGGCTACCGTTTTGAAGAAAGACCGCAGGAAAAGAAGGGTGGTTACCAATATAGATTATAGACCTCAGGTCAGAGGGTAAGTGTTTATCAAGTGCATCCTTAGTGAACTTCACAGGACTGCAAAAGAGTACCAGTTGGATCAGCAACCTGGTCACACGGTTGTTCTATGTCTATAGTGCGGATGGATGGCTTGGGTGATGGGTAATCTATAACTATAGCAAGGAAGATCTGATTATCCCCTTTTGTTCTGATTTCATAGTCATCAACCAACTGTTAAGTAATAATGTATCTTCTTGAACAGATATTTCTATAAGAAAGAAATGCATTCATTAACAAAGTTCTTTGCACATTTTGTGATTTAAGTAAATAGACATTTAGATATTCTGGCTTATTAAACGTCCATTGGATATCATGATGGAATTCCCGAACAAAATGAACTGAGCTGGAACTAAGAAAAGAGGATCAGACACTGGACCATGGTCACCTCATTGAAGCAAGACTCAGGGAAAGAAACACACTCCTTCCTATGAGCACTAGATGAGATGTTTATTTTTTATAAGCATCACTGATAAGGCATCCAATCCCTTTGACACAATAGTAATCTAAACAGCATATTAAAAATTCTCTGTATATGATCAGACCTTATTTGATTTTAGGTTATTTTAAAACATTTCCATGCTCAACAAAAATTTCTAAATTGTTCTGTAAGCACATAAGGCATGGGAATATATTTGACTGTGAATTTCCCAAGTTTTCTTTATTTCTTTCAGGATGAAAACATGAAGGAAAAAGAACACTGTACAAACCATAAGTTTTTTTTTTTTTTTTTTTTTTTGAGAGGTTTTCTCTGTAGGGCGCGTGCGC
Organism: Tupaia tana; assembly: GCA_026018925.1. Taxonomy (NCBI): domain Eukaryota; kingdom Metazoa; phylum Chordata; class Mammalia; order Scandentia; family Tupaiidae; genus Tupaia; species Tupaia tana. The sequence goes on from JAKSZU010000003.1 coordinate 11,566,242, forward strand.
TCGCCAGAAAGACAGAGAGAGACAGAGAGACAGAAAGAGAGAAATGACCCCCCAGGGGGATGGTCACGCTGCAATCCCTTCTCCTCCATTCTCCTCTCGGGATCTTGGGCATGCACGCACACGCGCCCGGCATGAGTTTTAAGCCACCGGGTCCGGGACACGAACCACGGTTGACGTGGGAGTCCAGCGACATAGCCATTACGCTAACTGCTGGTTCCCAAACCATAAGTTTTTGATAATCACACTAAAAGACAGATTTAAAACCTAAGTTTTTAGTACATTGATCTTTTTTCAGCACAGGAGTACTTGTATTACTGAAACAAGTCCTGCTTGTTTTGATTTCTTTTAACAAAAGAAAGCTCATTTTTGTATCCATGGTCATGAATACATATTTGTTCAATGACAAATAAATAAATAAATGTAAACAAATGAATAAACACCTAAGTATTGATGTCCTCAGATTAGGTCTGAGTTCTTTAAAAATGTAGTCTATACTACAATTAAGCCAAATTCAAGCCATTGAACTTGGAAATGATGTTTCTAAGGAAATGAACTACCACGATTGAGAAGAATTTCATCCCTGTTGATCTATATCAAAACAGGACTTTAAAAATTTGTAAGTACAATTGAAAAATTCACAAACTAAATAATTAAATTTTGGATAGATGTCTCTTTTATCTATGTTTTTATTATATTTATTTGATACTTATATGACCTATTATTAAATAAAAACAACAAATGGAAACCAAATAGGGTTTTAGGGACTGGAAGAAATGAACAAAGTTAGCTCTACAGTAAAATATATTCCAGTTTGAAATGTAACTTTGAGGCATAGTGATACATTTTAAGTTATTCATGTACGACTTCAGAATTTAAAAAAATGGAAAATTGTTACATGGTCATTGAGTGAGCAGACAACTATAATGTTTTAAAGTAAATATCTAAGAAGGATATAATTTATGTATATGTAAATGAAGCATCAAACTTGATGGACCTTGTGTTTCTGAAAGTACATCTCAAAGTCTGATGAACTCACAGGTTCTCTCCTAACACAAAGTGGCCATGGTTAAAGAGAACCAATGAAATGGTCAACCATCATTAACCCAGAGCTTAGCTGAACTGCAGCTAATGCTCGTAAGTAACAAGGGAGAACCACAACCTATTTCATTTGATTGCTTACACAGTGGGAAAGCTGTGAATTTTCTGGACATAAGAACTACTGTAGAACATGAAGAAATGAGTATAATTTTCGTGATTATATTTTATTCAACAATCTGTAAAAATTGATAACTGAACATACTTTTGAATTCTTCTATGTAATAAACTACATAATAACATGTGCAGAATGTTGATAGTTCTGAACTTGTGAAGATTTTAGACATTAAACATAAAAATACAATAAAAAGAAAAGTATTATTGACTGCCTTGTCTTTCTGCTTTTCAATATCACATCAACAACTTGGTCCTTTCTCTTTCCTTTTCTGCCTCAAGGACTTATCCTCTGGGTTATTAAAATCGAACATGTTCATATATTTTGAGTACATTCTAGGTGTCTAATACTGTCTTTAATTATATGCTTAGTAAAAGATGAAAGTTAGATTTAATATCCGTGTGAGTTCATATTACAAATATTAGGATTATTTTAATAAATATATTTTCAAATATTTAGCATGTATTGTGGCTTTCTTATAAGAATTAAATGCATAGTTTATGAAATAACCAACATTAATTTTTCTGAAATATAACATCATTCCATAATATATTCTGTGACAAATACCTTTGCTTAGCAAAATTATTCCATTTTATCTAAATTAATAAAAATTTTCTTATTTATTTTTTAAATGTTATCTTGCTCATCTAAATCTCCATTACATAAATATTTAACTTTAAATGAAACAAAACTAGTTAACTCCTAAGTACAGATACATAATTTGCTCACTGCATGTACATTTCCCCCCTGAACTATACATACAGAATATGAAGGAATATCATGTGTATTAGCATTAATGGAGTTCATCTATTCTCTTTTCAATACTTAAACAAAGCATGACAGTAACAGAGTAACAGTGAACCAAAGACTAGATGTTATAACACATCAGAGAGGAATTTAGGACCGAGAAAAATCATATTATCTGGTGAGTTCATACGACTGAACTCAAGAGTCTCAGAAAGGGAAGCACCTGAAGGTTAGGATAGGATCAAACATTTTGGGAGTTTCTGTGAAGGGTGCAGAAACCCCACTTCTGTTCCTGATAGAAATATTTAACAGCATCCTCGGAAAAGAAGTATTCGTTTTCTGATGAATTCCACCTAGTTTCAAGGGGTCATTGGAGAGGTCATGAAACTGCAAGCTAACCAGCCTCTGCTGGGAAAGAGACAAAGCAATTGTCTTTCTTTACTTTTGTTTTCATCCTCAGCTGGACATGCAATTAGGAAACACAGATAGCCACAGATAACACCCCTGAGACTACATATCTCATTACAGGCCCACATGGTTGGCATTATTTGAATTTCATGAATCCTAGCACTGCTCTCCTTCCTCAATCTTCAGATGGTCCAGGTGAACCTGTCAGGAAGCAGGAACAGTGTGACAATGAACAAACTCCTGGCATTACCTCTGCAATTCAGCTTTCCCCTGATGTAACCAGGTTCCCTTGTGATGCAGCAGAAGTGGGAAGAAACAACCTTCAGAAATCAGCTGATTCCAGAAAACTCTCCAAGGGGTGGAGATGCAGTGTAGAGCTCTGGCATGGAGTGTATTGGGGAGTCCAAGGAGGGTAAGATGTCCTAGTGGGACTTATTAGAACTTGCCAGAAGTGAAGGATTTTTAAGGCATAAACCAACAAGGCAGGTTATTAATTGGAAGAATTCTCTAGTGTATTCTGAAAGGGACTGGGTGCTGGATTCAGTCTATCCCCTTGGGGGAAGAAAAGACCCTCTCCAAGACAGCTTCCCCTAGAAACTACCACCTGTTCCTGGAGGGTAGAGCTATTTGCTGTCATGTTTGTGTGTGTGTGTGTGTGTGTGTGTGTGTGTGTGTGTGTGTGTGTGTAAGTAATATATAATACATATATTATATACAACAAAGAAGACTTAGAAATTTCATATCAAGCACTAGTACAATTTGCAGTATAATGACTTTATTATAGAGTCATCCCTGACCTACTAGGGTTATGGCATAAATCTGAGGAGATATTTCACACACTTACCATGCTTTAGAATATGTTCTCCAGGCTTCAACAGTACCTGTCTACTAAAAAAAGAAGGATTTCTTTAGGGACACAGAAATGTGCTCTATCATGTGAGAAGCCTGATGCCTAGTAGATATACATAAAAGCTTTCAGTATCTTTTTTTTCCTCCCTATTTCTCTCTTTTTTAAAAATATTTTTTATTTATTCATTTATTTTTTTATTATCATCATAATCTTGTTTATGTTACATTGAATTGCATATAACTTTACAGTGTGTTACATTACTTTTTCAAAAGGGAATGCCATGCATGTCAGTCAATACAGAGACATTAATCTCCCCACTTCATCATTCAATATCTTTTCATTGTTTTTCCCAATCATTATTATTATTATTCCAATTATTTTTTTAAAACAGTCAATCACTATTTTTCATTTTGCTTGTAAAAAGACTTTTATAGTTTCCTTTGTAAAGGTCTTTGACTTCCTTAGTTAGGTTTACCCCTAGGTATCTTATACAGTTTGTGGCTATGGTGAAAGGGATTCCTTTCTTCAGCTCTACTTTGTTCACCTTGTTGTTCATATGTAGCAATGCTATAGATTTTCGAAAGTAGATTTTGTATCCTGCCATTTTACTGTATTCACTTATTACTTTGAGAAGTTTTTTCATGGAAACCTTTGGGTCTTCTAAGTATACCATCATGTCATCTGCAAATAAAGATATTTTCAACTCTTCTTTGCTTATTCAAATGAATGCCTTTTATATTGTTCTCCTTTCTGATTGCATTAGCTAAGACTTCCAGCACTATATTAAAGAACAGCAGAGAAAGTGGGCAGCCTTGCCTTGCCTAGTATCAGTTTTTAGTGGAAAAGGTTTTAGCTTTTCCCTATTCAGTGTAATGTTAGCTGTAGGTTTTTCATAGGTGACTTTTATTGTATTGAGAAATGACCCTTCTATACAAATCTTACTGAGGGTCTTAATCATGAAAGGCTGTTGTATTTTATCAAATGCTTTCTCTGCCTCAATTGAAATGATTATGTGGTTTTTAATCTTTCTTTCTGTTAATATGGTGTATTCCATTTATAGTCTTGCATATAATCAACCACCCTTGCATCCCTGGAATAAAGCCTACCTGGTTGTGTTGAATAATCTCTGTTACATGTTGTTGGGTATGATTTGTGAGCATCTTGTTGAGAATTTGTGCATTTATATTCATCAGAGTCTGTAGCTTTACTTTTTAAAATTTATTTAAAAATATTTTTATATACATTCAATCACATTATTTAGCTTACAAAGTGAACATTTCAATATGTGAACATTTCTCCCCAGTCCAGTTGATCAAAATATCTTCAACCGATAACACCACACCTCCCCATCCTGTCAATGCTCTGCCTCTATATCCCTCCTCCAAATGTCTTTCTGTAGGCCCCACTTCTCCACACACACCACATCTGGCATTAACCCCCATCTCGTGTGTTTGTACAACCTTAGGTCAATCAGTTTCAGTCATAGAGTGCAGACAGTTGGTATATATTAAGTGGGGACATACAATGTCTCTCCTTCATTCAGCAGTAAATCTTCCATATTCTTTCACTTTCTGTCAAAAGCAAGGGTTTTGTTGGTTTTTATGGCTGAATAGTATTCCATAGAGTATATGTGCCACAGTTTTTAATCCATTCATCCGGATACGGGGGCATTTGGGTTGGTTCCATGACTTTGCAATCGTGAATAGTTTTATAGTTTGAGGTCTTAGATTTAGATCCTTAATCCACGTTGACTTGATTTTTTTCAAAGGTGAGAGGTAGGGGTTCAGATTTATCTTTCTGAAGGTAGAAATACAGTTTTTCCAGCACCATTTGCTGAAGAGGTTTCCCTTTTCCCACTGGATTGACTGGCATCCCTTGTAGTTTTACTTTTCTGTCATGTCCTTATCTGTTTTGGGAATGAGGATGATGGAGGCTCATAAAATGAATTTGGAAAGTTTCCTTTCTTTTGAATCTTTAGAAATAATTTGAGTATGATAGGGATTAACTCTTCCTTAATGTTTTGTAGAATTCAGAAATGAAGCCATCTGAACCTTGGGTTTTCTTTGCCTGGAGTTATTTATTACTGATTCAATCTCCTGGCTTGTTATTGGTTTATTTAGGTTTTCTATGTCCTCCTGATTCAATCTTGGTAGATTATATGCATCCAGGAATTTGTCCATCTCCTCCAGGTTCTCCTGTTTGTCGGCATATAGTTGCTCATAGTATCCTTTAATGATATTTTGTATTTCTATATGTATGTTGTAATGTTGCCTGTTTCATCATATATTTGATTTATCCGGTTTCTTTCTTTCTTCTTCATCTTTCTAGCCAATGGTGTGTCGATCTTGTTAATCTTTTCAAAGAACCAACTTTTGTGTTCATTTATTTTCTGTATGATTCATGTATTTTCTATTTCAATTATTTCTGCTTAAACCTTTATTATTTCTTTTCGCCTGGCATTTTTCTTGTCGTTGTTGTCTTTCCAATTTCCTGAGGCATGATGTTAGGCATGATCTAAGCTACTTTTAGTACTTTTAAGGGAGGTTTTGATTTCCTGTACCACAATCTTCAACCATAGAAGTTCCATCTGGTTCTTTTTTAAGGTGTCTGTTTCTTTTTTCAAATCATGAAAGTACCTCCTCATCTCCTGGAGCTCATTGTCTCTTTTCCCTTTCATCTCAGTTAGTTTCGTCTCTACAAATATTCTGAATTGCTTATCTGACATGTCCGTGATGTCCGTTGAATTGACTGTGGGTGATGTGGGCTTGATGATTTCCCTTGGGGGAGAGGCCTTTTGTTGTTGCTCATATTTCTTGAGCCTCTGTGATTGTTCCTAGTCATCTGGTGATCTATACGTTTCTTCCTAACTTATTCAAGGTATCTCTGAGTGTTAAAAGGTGTGCAGGATTAGAAAATTGGTGATCTCTCTTCTGGTTTGCCTACCTGTTGCTCACCAGACCATGCACTGTTTTCACTGGTCCTGGGTGACCCAAAGTCCTCCCTGTTTCTAAGGAGTGGTGAGCCTACAACTGACCTACTAAGCCTCACCTCAGGAGCAAAGAAAAAAACCAAAACACTGAGATTCTGAGAGTCCAAAGGCAATTGGGATGCCGCAGTGGATGAGCGACAGGTCCCGGTCATTAGGGCCTGCAGTCACAGGCAGCGTGGTTTCCGGCAATGCCGTTGGCTTGAACCGGTCTTGGTAAACATAAAAACTAACACTTTTCTTCTTTATTTCTTTTTTTATTTCCCCCCAAGTTAACTACATTTGATTTAAATGGCAAAAATCATGTGAAATTCCATGAAAATAATAATTCTAGAACATGCTTTCCTGTATTTCTCACTATATAAATATCAGCTATAAAAAAAGTTATTTTTGTGTAACAAAAACAGAAAGTTTGAACTAAAGTTAACTATCAAGCAATATGATGCCAAACAAACTAAATTTTAAGAAATGCATTACCTCAAAAAATATGTTTTCTAGGCTTGGGCATGTACTGGGTAATCAGAAGCCCTTGTGCGGTCAGTGCAGTGCACATGGACATCAGGACTCCAAGATGGCGTCAGTGCTACCAGTGAAGGAGAAGAAACTCATGGATGTCAAACTTGGGGATCTGCCAAGCTGGATACTGAGGTGGGATTTTATCCCTAAAGGCATTGCTGGAGCAATTCAGAGAGGTTACTACTGGTATTACAACAAGTACTTCAACGTGAAGAAAGCGGGTATTGCTGGGGTTTCTATGGTGCTAGCTGTTCATGAGCTCTTCAGCTACTGCCTTTCTTATAAGGAACTCAAATACGAGTGGCGATGCAAATACCACTGAAGAGGGCCAGCATGGTCATACACTGAACCAGACCTTCATCTCCTTGGCTTAGCATTCCTCCAAAGGAATTTGAGTCCTTTCATATCCTAGTTGAGCATTCACATCCAATGAAAGATGACTGTTATGTTTAAAAAAAATGTTTTCTATTAAACTATCAGCTTCAGGCAACTTTAGCTTCTAAAACTTCTCAGAGTGAAACAAACATTCATATGGTAATTCTATTTGTAGATCTTTGAGGAGTTTCCATATTGTTCTCCACAGTGACTGTACTAATTTACATTCCCACCAACAAATTAGGAGAGTTCCTTTTTCACCACAGCCTCCCATCATGTATCATTCTTTATTTTTTATTCTACTGGGGTTAGGTGATATTTTATTGTAGTTTTACGATGTTGAGGATTTTTTATATACTTTCTGGCTATTTTTATGTCTTCCTTATAGCGTTATCTGTTCAGCTCATTTCCCATCCTTTAATTGGGTTGATCATTTATTTTGGGTAAGCTGTTTGAGTTCCCTGTATATCCTGCTTATCAATCCCTCTTCTGAGGGACTGATACATTCTTCCATTCCAGAGAATTGTCAATTCACTTTAATTATTGATTCTTTAATTGTTTATTTTTGAGATATTGTCTGTGTATTGGGGGTCTTGTTCAAAAAGTCTTTGCTGGGACCAGCAGTTAGCGTAATGGCTATGTCGCTGGACTCCCACGTAGTCGACCGCGGTTCGAGTCCCGGACGCGGCGGCTTAAACTCACGCCGGGCGCGTGTGCGTGCGTGCCCAAGATCCCGAGAGGAGAATGGAGGAGAAGGGATTGCGGCGTGGCCATCCCCCCTGGGGGGTGATTTCCTGCTTTCTATCTCTCTGTCTCTCTCTGTCTGTCTGGCGAGCGCACGCGCCCTATAGCAAAAACCTCTCCAAAAAACAAACAAACAAACAAAAAAAAACAAAAAGTCTTTGCTTACTCCTATGTCTTTAAGTGTTTCCCCTTTGTTATCTACCAATAGTTTCATAGTTTGAATTCATAGGTTTAGATCATTGATCCATTTTGAGTTGATTTTTGTTAATGGTGAGAGATAGGGGTCTAGATTCACCTTTCTGCAGGTGGATACTTAGTTTTTCCAGCACCATTTACTAAAGAGCTTTTCTTTTTTACACTGGATTGATTGTTGCCTCTTTGTAAAAGATCAGTTGACTGTACATTTTGGGGATTATTTCTGGGTTCTCTATTCTTTTCCATTGATCTACATGATTGTTTTCATACCATTACAATACTGTTCTGATTTTCACAGCTTTGTAATGTATTTTGGGTTCAGGAAGTGAGATGCCTCCTACTCTACTCTTTTTGCACAGAATTGCTTTGGCAATATGGGGTCTCATATGATCCCAGACAAATTCTATGATTCTTAAAAAAATCTGTGAAAAATGTCTCTGGTAATATGATTGGAATTGCATTAAATATGTAGATTAATTTGAGTGGAATTGACATTTTGATTCTGTTGATTATTCAAATCCAGGAACATGGAATGTCCTTCCATCTTTTTGTGTCATTTTTTATTTATTTTCTTAGATTTTTATCATTTTTTTTGTAGAGGTCTTTGACTTTTGGGATTAGGTTTATCCCTTGATTTCTTTTATTTTTTCCTGGTTATTGTAAATGGGATTGCTTTCTTCAGTTCTAATTCAGTCTGCTCACTATTATTGTTTAGATATGCTTTAAAGTTTTGTATGTTTATCTTGTATCCTGCCACTTTACAGTATTCATTTATCACTTCCAGGATTTTTTTCATGGTTTCTTTTTGGTTTTCTATATATATATAATTATGTCATCTGCAACTAGATATAATTTCACTTCTTCTTTCTCTATTTGAATGCTTTACATTTTATTCTCTTTTCTGATTACATCAGCCAGGACTTGCAGTACTATATTGAAAGGGAGTGGATAAAGTTGGCAGCCTTGTCTTGTTTCTATTTTTAGTGGAAAAACTTTCAGCTTTTTCCCAGTCAGTATGATATTAGCTATGGATTTTTCATATGTGGTTTTTATTTTGTTGAGAAATGTTCCTTATATGCTGATTTTTTTCCAGGGTTTTAATCATAAAAAAAGATGTTGTGTCAAATGCTTTTTCTACATCGATTGATACCATCATGTAGTTTTTATCTTTTTTCTGTTAATATGGTGTTTTATGTTTATGGTTTTGCATATGGTGAACCATTCTTGCATCCCTGGAACAAAGTATACCAGGTCATGGTGTGTAATCTTATGTGTCATTGGATGCAATTTGCGAGTATCTCATTGAGAATTTTTGCATCTATATTAATCAGAGATACTGGTCTGTAATTTTCCTTTTTTGTCATGTCCTTGTCTCTTTTGGGGATGAGGGTGATGGAGACTTCATAAAATAAATTTGGAAAGGTTCCTTCCTTTTGGCTCTTTAGAAATAGTTTGAGTAGAATGGGGGTTAGCTCTTCTTTGGAAGTTTTGTAAAATTTAGAAGTGAATAAATCAGGATTTTGGCATTTCTTTGTTGGAAGGTTATGTATTACACTCAATCTCATTGCTCGTATGGGTCTGTTCAGGCTTTCTATGTTTTCCCGATTAAAACTTTCTTTTTTTTGGAAAGCTTTTGCTATAGGGCATGTGCACTCACCAGAAAGACAGAGAGATACAGAGAGATAGAGACAGAAAGATAAAAAGAGAGAAATCACCCCCTAGGGGGGATGGCTATGTCGCAATCCCTTCTCCTCCATTCTCCTCTCGGGATCTTGGGCACACACGCACACGCACCCGGCCTGATTCAATCTTGGTGGATTGTATGTGTCCAAGAATTTGTCCATGTCATTCAGGTTTTCTTCTTTGTTGGCATATAGTCACTCATAGTATTCTATAATGATGCTTTGTATTTCCTTTATGTCTGCTGCTATGTTGTCTTTTTCATTGATAATGTGACATATCTGTCTCCTTTCTCTCTTCTTAATTAGTCTAGCTAATGTTGTGTCCATTTTGTTTATCTCTTCATAGAACCAGCTTTTGGTTTTGTTTATTTTCTGTATAGTTCATTTATTTCTGATCTTATTTCTTTTCCCCTGACCTTTTCAGAGTTTTTTGTTGTTGGTGGTGGTGTTTGTTTTTGTAGTTGTTGTCATGTTTTTCTGTTCCCTGAGGTGAGTTGTTAAGTTATCCATTTGCCACCTTTCTTTTTTTCCCAATGCACACTAATTACAATGAACATCCCTTTTATGACTGCTTTTGCCGTGTCCCATAGATTATGGAAACCTGTGTACTCATTATCATTAGTTTCAATGAATCTTTTATTTATTTTTCTTTTTTTGGAGAGATTTTTGCTATAGGGCGTATGTGTTTGCCAGACAGACAGAGAGAGACAGAGAGACAGAAAGCGAGAAATCACCCCCCTAGGGAGGATGGCCACGCTGCAATCCCTTCTCCTCCATTCTCCTCTCGGGACCTTGGGCACGCACACACACGCGCCCAGCATGAGTTTATGCCACCGGGTCCGGTACTCGAACCGCAGTCGACTACATGGGAGTCCAGCAACATAGCCATTACACTAACTGCTGGTCCCAATGAATCTTTTTATTTTAGTCTTAGTTTTTTCTTTTTTATTTTAAAGAATTATTTTCATTTAACTTTATTTATGTATTTATGTATTTATTTCCTCATTTATTTTAAGAGGGACAGAGTGAAAGAGAGAGGATGAGAGAGAGAGGGAGAGAGAGAAAGTGAGAAAGCAAGCCACCAGGTCCAGGACTCAGACCATGATCAGCTATGTGGGAGTCTAGCACCCTTAACCACCATGCCACCTGCTGGCCCCAGTCTTAGTTTTTTCAGTGGTTGTGAAGTCATTCAGGAGTAAGTTCTTTAGTTTCTCTATGTTTGTGTATTTTCAAGGGTTCTTTTTGAAATGAACCACAAGTTTAATTCCATCATAGTCAGAGAATATGCTGGTTATAGTTTCTATGCTTTTGCATCTGTAAAGGCTTGTTTTGTGCCCTATCATGTGGTCAATCTTCCAAAAAGTTCCATTTGGGCTGGTGGGAAAAATATATATTTTGTGGTTATTGGATGGAATCTTTAGATGTCTGTCAAGTCTATTTGATTTATGGTATTGTTCAGATACTGTATCTCTGTCTTTTTTTTTTTTTTCTTTTTGTCCAGATGATCTGTCCAAGTGAGATAGTGGGATGTTGAGATCCACAATGATTATTGCGTTGCAGTCCATCTTTCCTTGCATATCTAGCAATCTTTTCTTCATTTATTTGGGTGCTCCTGAGTTGGGTGCATAGATATTTATAAACATTATATCTTCTTGGTGAATTAGCCTTGTTTCTACTATATAATGCCTTTTTTGTGTCTTTTTACAGTTTTTGTCTTAAAAGCCTATTTGTCTGAAATAAGTATTGCAACTCTAGCCCTTTTTTTCATTTCTGTATGCATGGGGTACCTTTTTCTAGCCCTTCAATTTTAGTCTATGTATGTCTTTTTCCAAAAGTTGCATTTCTTGTATGCAACAGACAGAGGGTTTCTATTTTTTTTTTTAATCCATTCAATCAGTCTGTGTCCCTTGATTGGAGAATTTAATTCATTAACACTCAATGTTATTATCGTTATTTTCAGACTTGTACCTGCCATTTTGTTATCTTTTTTTTTTTTTTTTTTTTCTGTCTTATATCTGTTTGTCTCTCTTTAGTTTTCCTGGTGTAATAATCTCTCCAGTACTTCTTGAGGAGCTGCTGATTTAGTGTTAGTAAAGTCTTTCAGGTTTTGTTTATCTGAGAATGTTTTTATCTATACTTTGCATTTGACAGATAATCTTGATGAGTATAGTATTCTCACTTAAATTGTTTTTCTTTTAACACTTGAATGTATATTTCCATTTTTTCCTTGCCTTCACGGTTTTCACTGAGAGTTCCAATGTTAGCCTAAAGGAATAACCTTTGTAAGTAACTTCTTGTTTCTCTCATTTTTTAGAATCTTGTCTTTGTCTTTAATTTTGGCAAATCTGGCTATAATGTGCTGTGAAGAGGATGTTCTAGGGTTGATTCTATTTGTGGTACTTCGTATTTCTTGTTCTGGATATTTGAATGCTTCTCTAGGTTTGGAAAGTTTTCCTCAAGTATTTAATGGAATAGATTGTCAATGCCCTTATTAGATTTTTAACCTTCTAGCTTATCAATGATTCAGATGTTTGGGCATTTAATGGCTTCTAGTATTCTTAAATGTTATCCTTATGTTATCTTCATTTTGTTGTTGTTGTTGTTATTTATCCATTCTTTTTGGTGACTTTCTTTCTAGGTCAAAAGTTTTGTCTTTTAGATACAAGATTTGATCTTTTGCATGATTTAATCTGTTATTAACACATTTGAGGGAGGTTTTGATTTCCTATATTACAGCCTCTAACAGTTCTGTCTGATGCTTTTTTATGGTGGGTATTTCTTCTTTCAAAGAAGAAATTCCTCTCCTGGAGTTCGTTGTCTACATTCTCTTGCATCTTATTTAGTTTTATCACTATGAATACTCTAAGTTGTTTATCTGGCATTTCCATGAATTCTATTGTACTGTCTATAGATGATGGAGTTGTTCTTTTCCCTTGAAGGAGAGATATTTTCTTGGTTTATCATATTTTTGGGACCTCTGTACTGGTTTCTGGTCATCTGATGGATTATATGTTTTTTCTTAATTTCTTGGAGTTAATTCTGTAGTGTCAAGGGGAAAGATGTGCTCCACTTCTCTGGTGTGTACTTCAAAGAGGGCCTCTCTTCTGATCAGAGTATGGTATATGTAATCAGTTTGAGGTGGTTGGTTCCTCCCCAGAGTCTCAAGTCTAGGTTATCTGGGCTAAACTGGCAGACACAACTGAAGGAGAGGTTACAATTTGTGTGATGATGTGCTATACACATCACAATGGCCAGTAAAATATGAAGTTTTAATAGTATTCCAAAAGTCACTAGAAGGGTAGGTGAGCTGTGGTGTCTTTGCAGTTCTGTCTCACTGAGGCCCACTCTGTACAGTCACTGGAATCTGAAGACTGTAATGACATGGCAAGTGGGGAAGATGAGATCTTCCAGATCCCTACTCTCGGATCTGAGAGTTCAAAGTTAGGTGGGGTGGGAGGTGAATCATGGTCTGTCTACAGCTATGTCCCATTGAGACTCACTCTGCACAGTTACTGAGATCAGGAGACTCCAATTGGTGTCTCATTTTAAAGTACAATAGATTTCCTAATTGAGACATAAGGCATTGCCATTTTTCACTGGTGATTTGTACTATGTACATACTATATACATTAAGATATATTAGCTTCATTATTATTTATATTCTTAGGAGAAAATTTCAGGCCAGTCAAAATTCAAACTTATTCTTCTTGAGTTTTAGTTAAACATAGATAGAAAAGGCTCTACAGGTCCAGGCTGCAGGTAGATTACACAAGTCAGTAGCTGCAGACATGGTCTTCTGCCTGTGACTGAGAGTTCTGCATGCCACTTACTAGCTGTGTGACCTCTGAACAATAGTAAACATCTCTGTGCATTGATTTTTTCCATGTATACAGGAAGTATAATAGTAACACTTAATTTTGGCAATTGTTGTGACGATTAGATGAGAGATGTTAATGTGTGCATTCTGACATAACAGTCCTTGATAAATGCAAGGTATTAATATTATTAGACCAGTTGTGCAACCTCAGAAAATAGAGATCTGGGAATCTATATGAATAAAAGTTATTCCTAACCTTATTTTTTTCCTTTTTTTTCTTAGGGGGAACAGCTAATGTGGAACTTCTTATACCTTATTCTCCAAGAGTTTCATAATTTGTACTTCTTAGATCACTAATATATTAAAATAATTCATTAATTTAGTAGTTACTTTTAAATTCCTACATGTATAAAACTCAAGAGATAATTCAATTATATGTTTTAAAAAATGTTCTTATGTTGAAGAAAAATACAAATGCTTTGAGTTGATAGCATTAGAGAGCTGGGAGAAAAGTAAAGATCTAGTCCAGCCTTTCATTTTATAAGAAGGAAATGACTACCCAGAGGAACTAAGCGAGCTTTCAAAGGTCATGAGCCAAAATGTTATTAGAGGGTTGAGACATGCAGTTCTGCCTCCTAACTTCTAGAGAGGAGAGAGGATCTGAAAACTGATTTGATCATCAATGCCCAATGATGTAATCAATGATGCCTATGCAATGAGGCTTTCATAAAATCCTAAAATGGTAATCTCCCAGGACTTCTGAAGAGCAGAACATAGGGAGGTTCCTGGAGAGTAGGGTGAGCTCAGAGCTCCTTGTTCTATACTTCATCTTTTGCATCTGGTCTACCTGAATGTTCATCTCTTTGCCTGGTAATAACCTTGATAATAAATAGGTAAACAGAGGTGAAGCATTTCCCTGAGTTCTGAGAGCTGCTTTAATGAATTAATTGAATCCAAGGAGGGTGGTTGTGGGAATCCTGATTTGCAGCCAGATGGTCAGAAACACAGGTTTACCTGGGACTCACTACTCGTGTCTGAAGTGGAGGCAGTCTTGTGAGACTGAAACCTTCATCTGTGGGATCTGATATGCTCTCCATATAGCATAGAATAGAATTAAATTTTAGGACACACACCTGTTGTCTTCTGGAGAATTGGGAAATTGCTTGTGTAAGGAAAATTCCATCCATCTGGAATTAGAAGTGAAATATTGAGTGACTATGTGAGTGTAATGGAGAAAAATCACTTTTTTTTTTTTTAATCTCTCATAAAATCCAGGCATCCTGGCTCAGAGTCAGCTCTCTGAGGATAAAATCACACTGTGTCTAATTATGTTCCTCTTTTCTTCACCCCATAGGTTAAAAAAATTAAAAACAAACATACAGATACAGGCAAAAAAAAAAAAAATACCAAAGCAGAACAAAACAAAATACCCACAAAAACAAAACAAGAAGTCAAATGGAGACTATGCTCTAGTCAAAGTTCTTTAAAAAAAGCAAAGGAATGTGGGACCAGCAGTTAGCGTAATGGCTATGTCGCTGGACTCCCACATAGTTGACTGCGGTTCGCGTCCTGGACCCGGTGGCTTAAACTCATGCCGGGTGTGTGTGTGTGAGTACCCAAGATCCCGAGAGGAGAATGGAGGAGAAGGGACTGCGGTGTGGCCATCCCCCCGGGGGGTGATTTCTCGCTTTCTGACTCTCTGTCTCTCTCTGTCTGTCTGGCGAACACACGCGCCCTATAGCAAAAACCTCTCCAAAAAAAAAAAAAATTAAAAAAAAAAAAGCAAAGGAATGTGGAGCCTTCCCTGTGGTCTAGGAAGAAATCAGAGCTGAGAAGTCCTATGAGGCCTCATTCTAAGTCTTCTTCAATTTTCTTGATTTTTCCACATGAGCCATTGATTGAACAATGTTTCTCCACATCATTAGTATTTAACATGTGGTCTGTAGGTCAGCAGCATCAGCAAATATGAGATGGGGTTTAGAATGCAAGGCTCTGCTCGTGTATATCTGTTTAATCAGGACCTGTATTTTTGCAAGATTTTCAATGATTTCTATGCATATGAACACTGAGAAGCATTGGTCTCCACTCCTTAGCCAAGAGTAAGCACTTATCCTACAAGTCAGGGATGGTGGTGCCCTTCCACATGCCAAAGATAGCATGGGGACAATTTCAATGGGGAGCATGAACTCACTCCCACAAGAGTCTCATCCCTATCATTTTCAGTAGTCACAGCTTCCAAAATCTCCTCTCTCTTGTAAGGAGTAGAAGAGGAATTCTAACTGAGTGACTACTCTGTAGGCACAAGCACCATTGTGGCATTGTGGCATATAATGACCAGGGAATTCAACCATTGGACATACTCCTTCCTTTTTATTTTATTTTATTTTATTTTATTTTATTTTATTTTATTTTATTTTTAGGATTTTGACATAGGCACATGTGCTCACAGGAGAGAGAGGGAGACAGAGTCCATAAGAGCGAATGTGAGAAATTAGCCCCGGGGAGATTGGCACACTGCAATACCTTTTCCTCCACTCTCATCCTGAGATGTTGGCCATCCACGCACATGTACCCAGTGAGAGTTTCAAGCCACTGGGTGCAGGATTTGAACTGTGGTCAGCCATGGGAAAGTTCAATGATGCAATTTGTACACCATACCCTGGACATACTCCTAACTGATAAAAATAAATATGCAACTTCTTTTTAAAAAGTATTAAGCATTAAATACCTTCTCTTGATATGTTTATATTTCATTGGTGGCCACTGGTAAATAACACTTAGTTAATTATTAAAATCTGCTCCAGAAGAAACTTTTGCAAGAAGTGTGTATATCTGAAATAAAAGCAAATAATGGACAATAAGATGTCTAATGGCTATCAGACTTAAGTTACATATTTTATGAAGGTACTTATTTTATTTTTAATTTTTAGATAAGAGTATGGGCTAAATGACCAATCATTTATTTATTTAGTCAACATTTATTGAATGACTACTATGAAATAGGCCTAGTTTAGCCAGTACACAGCCAACAATACCTAGGTCTTTTTCAAAAGAATGGTTCACAGTTAACCTGGGATCAGATCGGATGGAGTAGAATTTTGATTTTACCACTCAGTATTTTTTGACACAGAGTAAGTGAATTAATTCTCTAATCCTCCATTTCACTTTTATAAATAAAGATATTATTAATACTTACCTAGCAATGTTGATATGAAGAAAACATCAAGAGAATTTAACATATTTTCAGATCCATAGCAAGTGATAAATTAATATTGAGCTACAATTATTTTCTACTTTTCTAGATCTACAAAGAAAACTATTTTTTAAATGTGGAAATCAGAATATTGGTTAAGATTGAAAATTGTGTCTAAATAATCACTTGTGTCAACTGGTAGTTGAAGCCTCATGAGTTTGTGTGACCAGTGCCTACTGAGTGGTTGTTGTCCTAGGCAATGTGCCAGTTTGCTGCTAAAAACCACAGATTTTAGTTCCACTTTCATGGAGCTCTCCATGGGTCTTAACTGAATGAAATCACCAATCTCAATAAAAACAACTTTTATTCTCTTTGTCTCTCTCTCTCTTTTTCTTTTCTTTTTTGGAGAGGTTTTTATTTTTTTATTTATTTTATTTTATTTTTTTTGCTATGAGACGCGTGCGCTCGCCAGACAGACAGAGAGAGAGACATAGAGACAGAAAGCGAGAAATCACCCCCTGGGGGGATGGTCATGCTGCAATCCCTTCTCCTCTGTTCTCTTCTCGGGATCTTGAGCACGCACGCACACGTGCCCGGCGTGAATTTTAAGCCACCGGGTCTGGGACGTGAACCACGGTCGACTACGTAGGAGTCCAGCGACATAGCCATTACGCTAACTGGTGGTTCCCTCTTTTATTCTTTTTTTTATCATGTCTGTGTTCTTCCGAAAGTCCAATGTTTTCATTAGTTGTTCCATTTTAATATATAAACTTTTAACACATGCTCATCATAAACAAACAACAGCTCACTAAAATCATCTGAATAAGATAGACTTTGGCTTTATACACAATTCCAAATATGTTAGCAGTACCTACATTATGGTAATTCCCTGTTAAAAAAACACAAATTAATTTATTTTTTATTACTAGAAGATGCATGTGTTCATCAGAGACAGAGAGAGAGAAAGAAGAAAGAGAATGTACCTACCATGGGACATGACCATACCGCATTTTTTTTCTCTTTTTTTCCTCTATGTCAGGAATTTGGCCTTCCACCAGGGCTAGGATTAAAATCTTAGTCAGCCATGTGAGATCTGACTCCATATGTACAGTGCTTAATCACTATACTATGGAGCTGGCACTGAACTACTCTTAGGTTTAATAACAGTTCCTCTGCAACTAAAAAAAAAATTAGATGTTTTGCTTTCTCTCTCTGTCTTTACTAGAGAGAGAGGACCCCCCGCCCAATAGAGTGTGGTGAGTCCACAATAATCTTTCCTCCATTTCTACATCCTGTCGGGGTTTTGGACACTCATACACCCATGCATGGCATGTATTTCAAGCCATCAGCAATGGAATATGAACTTCTATTAGTCAGGTGGAACCCAACTCTCAAAGCATATCACATAACACTATTCTATGGGACTAGCCCCCAGAGTTTTCTTGTGACCCTGTGCAGAGGAGTCACTGTCCAGGCCACTCAGCCTCATGGATGGTCTCTGGTCCTTCATGCCTGGCAGAGCACATACCAGCTCATTGTAGTACACTTGAGAGTTTGCAAAAGCCCTTGTTCCCTTCACAGGTCCTTCTTTGAGATAGCTTAGACTTAACTTTCTATTTGATAGCATAAATAGTGATTACTACATCATTGTGGTAAGTACAGAGGCTCAAAGCCAGACAAGGTCAGTAAATTTTGATGTGTGCTACTTTCTGGTATGTGCATATAGGAAAGAGTGATAATGGGACTTTAAAAAATTTTTTTTTTTAAATTTATTTATTTATTTATTTTCATTTTATTCCCATGGATCTGTTATGATGACTGAGTGAGATGATCCATATAAAGTGCTGTCAATATATAGTGTATGCCACTGTGTAAATGATTAAGCAAAATGTTAGCTATTGGGAACCAGCAGTTAGAGTAATGGCTATGTCACTGGACTCCCACGTAGTCGACCGCGGTTCGCGTCTCGGACCCGGTGGCTTACAACTCACGCCGGGCGCGTGTGCGTGCATGCCCAAGATCCCGAAAGGAGAATGGAGGAGAAGGGATTGCGGCGTGACCATCCCCCCTGGGGGGTGATTTCTCGCTTTCTGTCTCTATGTCTCTCTCTGTCTGTCCCGCAAGCGCACGTGCCCTATAGCGAAAAACCTCTCCAAAAAAAAAAAAAAAAAAAAGTTAGCTATTATTGTGCAAAGTCTATTTGTTTTCATATTCTGAAAGCTCTGCAGGCAATAATTAAGAGTTGAGTGTTAAGCCCCAAGTGAAGGGTGCACACTTATTCTTTAGAACAAATCTTTCATGCACTCTTGCAGTAAAATTGAGAAAACCTCTGGAAGCCAATGCCCCTCCTAATCTCAGGAAAAGATGGAGAGTAGAATTTATAGGTAACACTCTAGGAAGCCACTTAAAATGTATAAGGACTCTTCCTTAATTATTTTGCTCATAATGATCAAGTGAATTAAAATGGAACCTCTGAGCAGATAAAATTGGTTGGCCTCATTAATACCTTTAACCTTGCTTGATTTGTAACCACAAGTGAAACTGAACTCAAGCTAATTCTTATAAACGACTGTATTAAAGAAAAATAAAACTTATAGCTAACTGATATGAAGCAGTCAACTAACCCTTTGTTATATAACTAGAAACTTTCCAACTGTGTAGACCAAATCAGGCCATCGTATAACTGTAATCAATAAGATATGTTTTGTGCTTTGCTTCTGTGCTGTGCTCACCCTATAAAAACCTTCACTTCACTTTTTGTGCTTTTGGAAAACCACATCAAGATAGGTGGGCATATACATAAGTTACAACTCAAAGAATTAAGTTTTCTGAAGAATCCATAAACAACCCACATAATTTCTTTGATATTTGAGAGAGAAAATGCTAAGTTTCACCTCTTAGCTCCCTACCACCTAAGCAGTTACCCCCAAATTTGTAAACAACATCCATTGTCCCCACACTGCAGATAGGAGTTATTTTATTTTTTGTTTTGTTTTGTGTTTTTTTTTTTTTTTGGCTTATTTCTCTCTGCTATATATGCTGTTTTATTTTTGTTCCTTCACTCAGTCTGCTAATTTACTCCCAAGACAAGTCAATAATTTTAATTCAAGCTCCTCAACAACAAACAGCATGCGACAAACTAAAAACTCATGCACTTTTCTGTTATGATGTAACAGGAAAAATGCAATGTGGGAGAAGAGACAAGTGTACTGTTAGATATCACTTTCTTTGTAGTTTTCTTTTGCCTTCCCAGTCTTATGACAGATGCAGTTATTAGTCTATATAGTTAGGTTAAGAAGGTAAAAGGACTGTATTAAACTTTTGAAATGCAGAAAATGAATTAAAATAATTTTTAATGAAACATCATTTCAATTTTATGAGAAAAAAAAATATATACATAGTAAAACCATATCCCGAGATCCACAGATGGCTTAATGGTTATGTTGCTGGACTCCCACATAGTTTACTGCAGTTCGAGTCCTGGACCAGGCAACTTAAAATTAACACATGTGTATGCATGTGTGCCCAAGATCCCAAGAGAAGAATGGAGAAGAAGAGATTGCAGCGTGGCCATTCCTACTGGGGGATGATTCTCACTTTCTTTCTCTTTGTCTCTCTGGTGAGGACATGTACCTTCTAGCAAACATCTCACTCAAACACACACACACACACACACACACACACACACATATTCCATGAAAGGCCAATGTATGAAACACATCCAAAATGTCTCTTACAAAGGAAGAAGGAGCCGCTCTTGTGTCATTAAGGTATGGTTAAGAAGAGATAGGAAACTTTTGGATATAAGCAGTAATTAGGTATGAAGATTTTAGAAGTCTACTGATACTTGAACTCAAGTTCAATGTCATACCAACTAAGAAGAACTATCTTTACACATCACCCTCCTCAGAGCACCCTTGACTTCTATGTTCCTCAGGCTGTAGATTAGGGGGTTCAGCATAGGGTTGAAAAAGCTGTGAAAAAGATAAAGGATCTTCTTTTGCTCCTCAGGATGGCGGGATTTGGGGGCCATGTACATGACAATGGGGCTACCAAAGAACAGCCCCACCACGCAGAGGTGGGAGGAGCAGGTGGAGAAGGCCTTCCTGCGGCCCGCCCAAGACTGGATCCTCAGGATGGCAGCCAGGATGCGTGAGTAGGAGACCAGCACCAGGCACAGGGGCCCCACCAAGATAAACACACACGCTGCAAAGATGACAACCTGGTTAAGCCTAGTGTCAGCACAGGCCAGCTTGAGGACCGACAGGATTTCACAGAAGAAGTGGTTGATTTCATGAGGCCCACAGAAAGGCAGTCTCAGGAGGAGACTCATGTGGAGCAGGGCCAGGAGGGAGCCATATGTCCAAGAAGCAACAGCCAGGACTGTGCACACTCTCCAGCTCATGATGACGGAATATCGGAGGGGGTGGCAGATGGCCACATAGCGGTCGTAGGACATCACCACCAGGAACAGACACTCGGTGTGCCCAAAAGTCATAAAGAGAAAGGTCTGTGTCATGCAGCCAGCGTAGGAGATGGGCTTGGCTGGATTCAGGAGATTCACCAGCATCTGGGGCACTGTGTTGCAGGCATAGGCGACGTCTATGAAGGCCAAGTGTGAGAGGAAGAAGTACATGGGGGTGTGCAGTCTGGGGTCCAGCAAGATGAGCCCCAGGATGACCCCGTTCCCCAGCAGGGTGCAGACATAGAACAGGGAGAAGAGACCGAAGAGAAGCATCTGAATCCTGGGGCCAAGGGGAAATCCCAGTAGGACGAATTCTGTCACCATTGTCTGATTTTTTTCCATTTCACTATTAAGGAGATAACCAGGTAGTCTGGGACATAATCATTTTAAATGTACATTTTAAAGATTATTATATAGATTTTTGGTTTGAGGAAAATTCTTAGTGAGTACCTTTAAAAACTGGGTTAATTAAGAATAAGTAATGAATACTTACCTGTTGAAGCATTCCAGTTAAGTGTCTGTCCATAAGCCAAATCCTTAGTTTGACATAATTTTTAGAAGAGGAATATGTTACCAGTGATTATGTAGCTAGAGCCATTGACATTCTGATGGAAAGTATTTAGATTATTTAAGAAATTTTGTGATTCAATAAAATGTGTGGGGAGAAAGGAATGGAAAACAACTATGGACACCTGAGATAGTGGGAAGAGGTTTGGAGATCGCAGAGGGTGAGAAATAGGGGGAAAATGTATATACATATATATATATTAAACTAGAAATGGAAAATTATTGACGATAGCATTTATGATTAAGACACTATGCACCATATTCTGGATGGGAAATCACATTTTGTATGCTGTGACAATGCTCAGTGAATGAATGTAAATTAATTAATTAAAAACAAAACAACAACAAAAAAAATAAAGCATTAAGTGGGAAAAAAAAAGAAATACCAAACCAACATACAAATAAATTAACCATGAAAAGTATACTGTCTCAGAAATTCACATGCACAAGTGTAAAATGAAATTACTGGGTAGTAGAAATAGGTACTAATGAAAGAGCTTTAAAAGTGAGAATAGTTTTGGAAAATAAACTTGTTTTCTTCCTTCAAAAGTAATTATAATTGAGTTACTATCGGTATTTAAATCCTAACTAGAGGCTAGAGGGTGCTTACCTGACTTGACAAGGAACAAATCATGCTATAGACATTTATTAACATTATTGTTGGATGACAAGCCATAATACTTTATAGTGTATAATATGATGGTTTGATACATACATGTGGAATGTTTGAGTTGGAACGTAGGAAGGAGACAGTGGATAAAATAGATGATGATAAATTATATTAGCTATATCTATATTTATATATACACGTGCATTCATATAGTACATATGTGCGAATATGACTATATAGGTATATATACGTATAAATAGTGTAAATATTTGTCAATGTCATGGCCAGAGCAAAATAACTTGAATTTTAGCTGCTTTTCCAGGATGTGAGGAAAGCGTGTGGGGCAGTCCCTAGCTTAGCTGTCATTAGTACCACTGGAGGTGTCAAGGAGGTGTGCCTTGAGAAACTTGAGTGTAAGAGACAAAACTGCATTTTGAGAAGGGAACTTGGGAGTCCCCTATGATACTCATCAGAATAACATCCTAGTGACAGAAAGCAAGACACTATTAAGACATGTGATTGAAGAATGTAGGAAACTCTTAAAAGTTCATTCCAGGTGCTAGGGGACCAGCAGTTAGCGTAATGGCTATGTCACTGGACTCTCATGTAGTCGACCGTGGTTTGAGTCCCGGGTCCAGTGGCTTAAACTCACACTGGGCACATGTGTGTGTGTGTGCCCAAGATCCTGAGAGGAGAATGGAGGAGAAGGGAATGTGGCGTGGCCATTCCCCCTGGGGGGTGATTTCTTGCTTTCTGTCTCTCTGTCTCTCTCTGGCCTTCTGGCGAGCACATGCACCCTATAACAAAAAACAAAAAACAAAAAAAAAAAAAAAAAAAAAAAGAAAGAAGAAAGAAAGAAAGAAAGAAAGAAAGAAAGAAAGAAAGAAAGAAAGAAAGAAAGAAAGAAAGTTCATTCCAGGTGCTGATACAATTTCTGAGAAGCAGGGTAGGTGAATTTGACTCATTCAGAGAACCCTAATGTATACAGTAGTGTGGGCTACTTGTTTAGAGAAAGAATGTAGGAAAAAGAAAGGAGATGATGAATCCAGATTGCTGACATCAGGTCAGAGGGTAAGTGTTTATCAAGTGCATCCTTAGTGAACTTTAAAAAGTGGCAACAGAGCGCCAATTGGGTCAGCATCCTGGTCACTTGGTGGTACTGTCTATAGTGCAGATGGATGTCTTGGGTGACCAGTAATGAATTGCTACATAGACAGTGAATGAGCAGACAACTACAATGTTTTAATGTAAATGGACAAAATGGCTATAACTTGTGTATATGTAAATGAATCATCAAAACTTGATGGACCTTGTGTTTTCAAAAGTACATCTGTAAGTTTGATGAACAGACTTGTTCTTTCCCTCTGTAAAGTGGCCATGGGTGAAGCAGAATCCCTGAAGTGGTCAACTCTCATTAACCCAGAGCTCATAAATAGTGGCATTATTTGAATAAATATATTCTCATTTGTTTATCATGTAATGTGGCAGTGTTACAAGAATTGAATGTATAATTTATGAAATAACTAACATTAATTTTCTTGAAATATGACATTACTCCATAATATGCTCTGCTATAAATATCTTTGGTTAGCAAATTTATTCCAGATTTTATTCCAGTTCATCTAAATCAATAAAAATTGTCTTATTTACTTTAAAAAATGTTATTTTGCTAAAAAAATTCCCTATCACATAATTATTTGCCCATCAATGAAATGAAACTAGTCAAATCCTAAACCCAGCTGTATAATTTGCTCACTGGATGTACATCTTTTTTTTTCCCACCTGAAGTATACTTAAAGGATATAAAAGATATATCAGCATTAATAGAGATCATCTGCTTCTCTTCTCAATACTTAAATAAAGTGTGCCAGCAACAGAGTAACAAAGTCTAGGTGGTATAATACATCAAAGAGGAATTCTGGTCCAAGTAAAATAATGTAATCTGGTGAGCTCCACCAGATTTGAGTTTGAACTCAAGGGTCTCAGAAGGGAGCCACCTGAAGATTGGGGCAGGGTCCTGCTTTGTGGGAGTTTGTGTGAAGACTTCAGAAGCCTTATTTTTGTTTCTGGTTGAAAATGTATGTGAATCCTCAGAAAAGAAGATGTTATTCTCGGTTGGACTCACCCTAGCTAGCAGTTCTTGAGGGCATACTGGTGGGGACATGAAATCTCATGCTAACCAGCCTCTGTTGGGAAAGAGAGACAAAGCAATTGTCTTTTTCTATTTCTGTTCCCATCCTCAGCTGGATGTACAATTAGGAAACACAGATAGCCACAGAATACACCCCTGAGACTACATATCTCATTACAGGCCCAAATGCTTGGCATTATCTGAATTTCATGAATCCCAGCACTGTCCTAGTTCCCCAATCTTCAGATGGTCTAGGTGAACCTGTCAGGAACTAGGACCAGTGTGAAATGAACATCGGAATTACCTCCGCAGACAGCTTCCTTTGTGATACAGAAGAAGTGGGAAGAAAGGAACTTGAGAAACCAGCTGATTCTAGGGAACTCTCCAAGATGTGTAGATGCTGTGTAGAGATCTAGCATGGAGCGGATCGGGGAGTCCAAGGTGGGTAAGGCGTCCCAGTGGGACTTATTAGAACTTGCCAGAAGTGAAGAACTTTTTGGCACAAACCAACAATAGGGGTAATTAGTTGGAAGAATTCTCTAATCTATTCTGAAAGGGGATGGGTGCTGGATTCAGAGTCTTTCCCTAGGGGAAGACAGGACCCTCTCCAAAGCAGCTTCCTCTAGAAATAATGCCTGTTCCTGGAGGGTGAAGGTGTTTACTGTCAAACACCTCATATTTATTTATTTATTTTTTATATACAACAAAGGAGGATAAGCCAATTCACGTCAAGGAATTGTACAATTTGAAAACTAATATCTTTAATTCAGAGTCATCCCTCACCTACTAGGGTTATGACATAACCTGAGGAGAAATCTCACAGCCTTACCTCGCTTTAAGAGTGGGCTCACCTGGGCTCCAGCAGTGTGTGTGTACTATGAATAGAAACTCATATTTCTTTAGGGACACAGAAATGTGCTCTTGATCATGTGAGAAACCTTGTGCCTAGTAGGTTATACAATAACACTGAAAGTTTTCTTCATTCTTTCTTTTTTTTTTTTTTTTGACATTCAGGTGAAAGTTGATTTAAATGACAAAAATTGTGTAAAAATCCATAAAATAATTTTAGTTCATGTTTTTCTATATTTCTCACTATATAAACATCAGCTATAAAAAAGTTATTTTAGGGTTAGAAAAACAGGAAGTTTGAACTATAACAATGTAACTATGAAGCTCTATGATGCCAAGCAAACTAAACTTTAAGAAATATATTATCTCAAATTATGCATTTTCTATTAACATATCAGGTTGAGGTAGCTTTACTAAAACTTTTAAGAGTGAAACAAACATTCATATAGTAGCTTTATGTGTAGGTCTTTGAGGAACCTCCATATTGTTTCCACAGTGGCTGGACTAATTTACATTCCCACCAAGAATGTAGGTGAGTTCCCTTTTTACCTCAGCCTCTCCAGCACTTATCCTTTATTATTACTATTTTTTTAATATTATCCATTCTGACCTGGGTTAGGTGGTATCTCATTGTAGTTTTGATTTTCATTTCCCTTAGGATAAGAGATGTTGAGCATTTTTTCATAGGTTTTTTGGCCATTTGTAGTCTTCCTAGAGCTGTCTGTTCAACTCATTTTCCCATCTTTTAATTGGGTTTATCATTATATTTCAGGTTAGCTGTTTGAGTTACCTATATATTCTGGTTATCAGTCCATTACCTGAGATATCGTTTGCAAACATATTCTTCTATTCCAAGAGTTGTCAATTCGCTCTATTTACTGTTTTTCTGTGCCACAGTGCTTCAATCTGTTGTAATTTGGATATTGCCTGTG
This sequence comes from Tupaia tana, assembly GCA_026018925.1. Lineage (NCBI taxonomy): Eukaryota > Metazoa > Chordata > Mammalia > Scandentia > Tupaiidae > Tupaia > Tupaia tana. The sequence continues at coordinate 11,592,519 of JAKSZU010000003.1, forward strand.
CTTTGGGGGACCTTGATCAAGAAGTCTATGTCTGCTCCTATGTCTCTAAAAATTTCCCCTGCCTTTTCCACCAGTAATTTCATAGCTTGAGGTCTTAGGTTTAGATTTTTGTTCTATTTTGAATTGATTTTTGTTAATGGTGAGAGATAGGGGTCCAGTTTCATCTTTCTGTGGAAGAATATCCAGTTTTTTCAGCATCATTTGCTAAAGAGGTTTTTCTTTTTATACTGGTTTATCTGGTGCCCTTTGTTAAAAATAAGTTGAGTGCCCACTTTCTTCCTTCCTTATCAATATAGTACTGAAAGTCCTAGCCTATGTGATCAGAAAAGAGAATAAAATAAAAGACATTCAAATAGGGAAAGAAGAGTTGACGTTATCTCTATTTGCAGACAACATGATTATATTCATAGAAAACACAAAAGAAACATAAAAAAACTCTTTAAGTGATAAATAAATACAGTGAACTGGAAGGGTACAAAATCAACATAAAAATCTATACCATATCTAAACACCAACAATGACAAGATTGAAGTAGAAATGAAGGAAGACCTGTATTTTTGCGAGATCTGCAATGACCTGTTTGCACAGGAACATCTGAGAAGCAGTGGCCTCCACTCCTTGGCAAAGAGTGAACACTTATCCTACAAGTCGAAGATGGTGGCACCCTCTGTATCCCAAAGACATGTGGGGGACAATTTCCCTGGTGCATGAAATTACTCCCAAGAGTCCCATCCCTTTCATTTTCAGTAGTCACAGTTTCCAGAATCTCCACTCTCTTGCAAGGGATATAAGTGGAATTCTAAGTACATCATTGCTCTGTAGGCACGAGCACCTTCTTGGCATATCATGACCAAAGAATGTAATCACTGGACATATTCCTTTTTTTTCCTTAAAGGTTTTTGCCATAGTGTGTGTTCTCGCCTGAGAGACAGAGAAAAAGAGACTGTGAGAGGCAGTGAGATATTACACCCAAGAGGGGTAGCCACACCACACACCCTTCTTCTCCATTCTCCTCCTTAGATCTTGGGCATGAATGTACATACAACTGGCATGATTTTCAAGTCACTTGGTCTGGGATTCGAACTTTGGTCTATCATGTGGGAGGCCAGCAACATGACCACTATGCCACCTGCTGGCCCCTGGGCATACTCTTTTTAAAAGATTTATAACCTGTGCTCTATATGATAGAAAAGAATATATGTCTCCTTATTTTTTTAAATTAAGCATGAAATACCTTCTTCTAATACACTTGCATTTCCTTGATGGCCCCTAGTAAATAACTCTTAGGGGAATATAATCACTCGTATTATATTCCCTCCAGATGAAACTTTTGCAAGAACAGAGTATATCTGAAATGGAAAGCAAATAATGTTCAATAAGATGTTAATGGCTACCATACTTAAGTTACATATTTCATGGAGGTACTTATTTATTTTTAGAGTGTATGGCCTAAATGATCAGTCATTTATTTATTTTAGCTGACATTATATTGAATGACTGCTATAAAATAACTGGTCCTTTTCACAGGTAATATGGATCTATTGGCTGGACTAGAAATCTAATTTCACCACTCAATATGTTTGTGATATTAAGTGAATTAATTCTCTAATCTTCCCTTTCTCATTTATAAATTAGGCTATTTTATGTACGTCCTTCACATTGGTGCTGTGAAGATTACATAAAAAGAATTTAAGATATTTTCTAGTAAATAGGAAGTGCTAAATTAATATTAAGCTACAATTATTTTCTTCTATTTTAGTTGCAATTAAAATTAATTTTTAATGTGGAAATAGGAATATAGGTGAACATTGAAAATTGTGTCTAAGTGATCAGTTATGTGAACTGATATTAAAGCCTCATGAATTTGTGTGACCAGTGCATACTGAGGGGATGCTGTGTCCTAGGCAATGTGCCAGTGTTGCTGCTAAAACCACAGATTCTAGTTCCACTTTCACTGAGCTCCCCATGGGTCTTAACTGAATGAAATCACCAATCACAATGAAAACAACCTTTATTCTCATCTTTCACATATCTGTGTCCTTCCAAAAGTCCAAGGCTTTAAATATTTAATCCACTTTTCATAGCCATACTTTTAATATGTGCTAGTAACAAACAATGGCTCACTAAAATCATCTGAATAAATAAGATAGACTTTGGCTTTATAAACCTTTCCAATATCATAGCTATAACTACATTGTGGTAATTCCCTGCTAAAAATACCAGAAATTATTATTATTATTTTTATTACCAGTAGGTGCATGTTCTCATTAGAGACAGAGAGAGAGAGAGGGAGAGACAGAGAGAGAGAGAGAGAGAGAGAGAGAGAGAGAGAAAGAGAGAAGAAAGAGAATGTACCTACCATGAAGCATGGCCATATCACAATTCTTTTTTCCTCCATTTCTCCATCTCAGGATTTTGGGCTTCCCCTAGGGCTAGGATTCAAACCACAGTCAGCCATGTGGGATCTGATACCCTATGCAAGGTGCTTAATCACTGTGCTACGGAGCCAGCCCTGAAACATTCTTAGATTGAATGCATAAAATAAATTAGAATAATAATAAAAAAATTAAAAAGGTGAATTCTTCTGCAATTGAAAAAAATCCATCCTTTTGCTTTCTCTCTTTTTCTTTTATTAGAGAGAAAGAACTCCCCAATGTAATGTGGTGACTCTACAATTAGTTTTTCTCCATTTCTCCATCTCACTGGGGTCTTGGACACTCGAACACCCATGCCTGACAAGTATTACAAAGTACCAGCCCTGGGATGTGAAGTGCTATCAGTCAGGTGGGACCTGACTCTCAAAGCAAATTGCTGAACACCGTCTTATGGGTTGCCCCCAGAGCTTTCTTGTGACACTGTGCAAAGGAATCACCACCCAGGACACTCAGCCTCATGCATGATCTCTGGACTTCAGGCCTGGCAGAGCACATACCAGCTCACAGTAGTACACTTGAGAGTTTGCAAAAGCCCTTGTTCCCTTCACAGATCCTTCCTTTAGACAGCTTAGACTTTCTATTTGATAGCATGAAGAGTGATTACTACATGTTGTGGTAAGTACAGAGGCTCAAAGCCAGACTAGTTCAGGAAAGTTTGACGTTTGCTACTTTCTGGTATGTGCATATATGAAACAGTGATAATAGGACATATTTTCATGAATCTGTTAGGACTAAATGAGATAATATATGCCACTGAGTAAATGATTGATCAAAATGTTAGCTATGATTGTAAAATCTCATTTTGTTTTCATATTCTGAAAACTCTGTAGGAAGTAATTAAGTGTTGAGTATTAAGCCCCAAGTGAAGGGTGTGCACTTATTCTTTGGTACAAATCTTTCTTGCACTCTCACAGTGAAACTGAGAAAACCCTGGAAGCAAATATCCCTCCTAATCTCAGGAAAAGTTGGAAAGTAGAATTTATAGATAATGCTTTAGGAATCCTCTTAAAATGTGTAAGGACTCTTCCCTAAGCAGATAAAGCCAGTTATCCTCATAAGTAACTTTCACTTTGCTTGATTTGCAAACACATGGGGAACTGAATTCAAGCTAGTTTCCATAAATGACTGTATTAAAGAAAAATAATACTTATGACCCAGTGATCAGAAGCTGTCAAGTAACCTGCTGTTATATATAACTAGAGATTTTCCAGCTATGTAGACCAAATCTTATTGTAAACAATAAGATATTTTTTGTGCTTTCTTGTGTGTTCATCCTAGAAAAGTCTTCACTATCTGGACTTTTAGAAAACCATATTGAGATAGGTGGACAAATGCACAATTCACAGCTCAGCCCTCTTACGTTTTCTGAAGATTCCATAAAAACCCAAGTAGTTTTTTTTTTATATTCATTTTTAGCTATTTAGAGGGAGGAAATATTTGGTTTTACCTCTTAGCTAACTAGCAACTCACCAGTTAACTCCAAATTTGTAAACAATATTCATTGTCACCACATTATACAGTAATTTTTTTAGCTTATTTTTTTCTCCTAAATATGTTGTTTTAATTTTGTTCCGACCTTCAGTCTGCTAATTAACTTCCTTATACAAGTCAATCATTTTCATACAAGGCTCTCACCAGGAAATAGCATGTAATAAACTAAATGCCTGTGCCTTTTTCTGTAACAGGAGAATGCAATTGAGGGAGAAGAGACAAGTACGTGCTAGGTATCACTTTCTTTGCAGCTTTATTTTTCCTTTTCAGTCTTATGACAGATGCAGACATGAGTTCATTCAGTTATCCTAAGGAGGTACAAGGACAGTAGTAAATATTGGAATGCAGAAAATGAATTAGAATAATTTTTAATGTCACATAAGTTCAATTCAATGAGAAAAAAAGAGAAAAAAACATATATGATAAAACCACATTCCACAAAGTCAATGTATGCAACACATCTAATATGTCTCTTGCAAAGGAAGAGGGAAAGCTTGCTCTTGTGTTATTAAGGCATGGTGAAGAAGAGATCAAATTTCTGGATTTAGGTAGTAATTGAGTGCCAAGATTATAGGAGCTTACTGAAGCTAGAATTCAAGTTTAAAAGTCATACCAACTGGGAAGAACTTTCCTTGCACAGCATCCTCCTCAGGGTACGCTTGACCTCAGCATTCCTCAGGCTGTAGATTAGGGGGTTCAGCACAGGGTTGACAAAACTGTAAAACAGAAAAAGGATCTTCTGCTGCTCCTCAGGGTGGCGTGATTTGGGGGCCATGTACATGACAATGGCACTGCCAAAGAACAGCCCCACCACGCAGAGGTGGGAGGAACAGGTCAAGAAGGCCTTCTTGCGGCCCTTCCCTGACTGGATCCTCAGTATGGCAGCCAGGATGCGTGAGTAGGAGACCAGCACCAGGCACAGGGGCACCACCAAGATAAACACAGCACCTGCACGGATGAGAGTCTGGTTGAGCCTAGTGTCAGCACAGGCCAGCTTGAGGACTGACAGAATTTCACAGAAGAAGTGGTTGATTTCATGAGGTCCGCAGAAGGGCAGTCTCAGGAGGAGACTCATGTGGAACAGGGCCAGCAGGGAGCCACATGTCCAAGCAGCAACCACCAGGACTGTGCACACTTTCCAGCTCATGGTGACAGAATATCGGAGTGGGAGGCAGATGGCCACATACCGGTCGTAGGACATCACTACCAGAAACAGACACTCGGTGTGCGCAAAAGTCATAAAGAGAAAGGTCTGTGTCATGCAGCCAGCGTAGGAGATGGGCTTGGCTGGATTCAGGAGATTCACCAGCATCTGGGGCACTGTGTTGCAGGCATAGGCGACGTCTACGAAGGCCAAGTGTGAGAGGAAGAAGTACATGGGGGTGTGCAGTCTGGGGTCCAGCAAGATGAGCCCCAGGATGACCCCGTTCCCCAGCAGGGTGGAGGCATAGAGCAGGGAGAAGAGCACAAATAGAAGCATCTGAATCCTGGGGCTGAGGGGAAATCCCAGCAGGATGAATTCTGTCACCATTGTCTGTTTTTTTTCCATTTCACTATTAAGGAGATAACCAGATAGCTTAGTGACATAATCATTTTAAAATGTATTTTCTAAATTATTATATAGATTTTTGGTTTGAGGAAAATTCTTAGTAAATACTGTTAAAATTTTGCTGGTTTAACAATAAGTAATGAATACTTGCCTATTCAAACTTTCCAGTTAAGTGTCTGTCAATATGCCAAATCACAGTATGACATAATAATTTTTAGAAGAGGAATACATTACCAGTGATTAACTAGCTAGAGCCATTGACATTTTGATGAAATTAAGAAATATGGAACCAGTATGCAAATGAGTTAACCATGAGGAGTAGATTGTCTCAGAAATTCACATGTACAAATATATAATGAAATTACTAGATAACAGAAATAGGTACTAATGAAAGAGCTTTAAGTGTGCGAACAGTCCTGGAAAATAAATTGTTTTCTTTCCTCAAAAGAAATTGTAATTGAATTACTATCAGTATTTAAATCCTAACTAAAGGCTAGAGGATACTTACATGACTTTACAAGGAACAAATCATGACTAGACATTTATTATTAATATTATTGTTGATTAACCAGCCATAACGGTTTACTTTGTGGGGTATAATATGATGGTTTGATACATACATGTGGAATATTTTAGTTAGAAAGGGGGAGGGAGACAGTGGATATAATAGATGATGATACATGACATTATGTATATCCATACTTATATGTACACACACATTTATATAGTACATATATGTTAATATGTATATATATGTATATATGTATATATACATTTTCATTTACATTACATATACATTTCATACATATATGCCATTTTCATTTAGTGACAAATTATGTTGTCATTTTATGGCTTTTAACTATTAAAGAGAGAAACAGATAGGTATGTTAAACAATTATTTAAAACATGTACTCGGGGACCAGAAGTTAGTGTAATGGCTATGTTGCTGGACTCCCATGTAGTCGACTGTGGTATGAGTCTTGGACCCGGTGGCTTAAACTCACGCTGGGCGTATGTGTGTGTGTGCCCAAGATCTTGAGAGGAGAATGGAGGAGAAGGGATTGCGGTGTGGCCATCCCTCCTGGCTGGTGATTTCTTGCTTTCTGTGTCTCTGTCCTCTCTCTGTCTTTCTGGCGAGCACGTGCCCTATAGCAAAAAAAAAAATCCAAAAAGAAAATGTACTTAATGTACTCATTACATTGTTTCATCTCTCTCTCTCTCTCTCTCTCTCTCTCTCTCTCTCTCTATATATATATATATATATATATATATATATATATACATATATATACATATATATATATAATCTCTCTCTATATATATTATGTCTATGTAAATGTCACAGAATTATTAACTTACCACAAGAATTTTTCTAATGCAGCCCATAGATATTAGAGCAATTTTTATTTCACCAGGAAAGCCCACTATTAAAAGTCTGACCTTTGTGTGCACATATAAATGTGTGTGTGTGTGTGTCTGAGTGTGTGGGTGTGTGTTTTTCCACGTGCTCCCAAAGATTTGGAGGCAAAGTATGGTAGGCATTTATCAACAGATGTATGAAAGTAATTGTAGGCATATTTCCTATGTACCATCCATTTTGAGCTTCCCTTTCTGGATTTCAACAAGATAAAAAATCCATAAATTATTCCTGTGATTTATAGCCTATAATGAATATAAGGAATATAAGGGAAAAATAGGCCTATCTTGCTATTAATTTAATCATACTCACATTTTCAACAGTCTATTACAAAATGAATTACTATTTAAACTAAAAAACAGTGTCAAATCTCAGCCAAAAGAACTATTATATACTTCGTAAGTACCTAGTAGAAAAAATACTGATATAGTGATAATTCAGCTTATTTGTCACATGAACAATGGCAAGGTCAACAAACTAGTGGTGAGATATTTGGGCTATGAATTGGTGGTAGGCAAAATTGATGAGTTTGGATTTTGACCTTGGATCTGGGGCCACAGTTTCATCAGTGAAGCATGCTGACGTTCAACATGAATTCCAGTGCAAATATCTGTAAATGTCATGGCAAGGGCAAAAATAACTTGAGTCCTAGCTGCTTTTCCAGGATGTGAGGGAAGGTGTGTGGGGCAGTCCCTAGCTTAGCTGTCATCAGTACCATGGAAGTGTCAAGGAACACCTTGAGAAACTTGAGTATAAGAGACAAAACTGCATTCTGAGAAAGGAACTTGTGAGTCCTGTAAGCAACTGATCAGAATGACATCCTAGTGATAGAAATAAGACACTATCAGGAGACAAGTGTCTGAAGAATGTAGGGAGCCTTCAAAAGTTCATTCCAGGTACTGATGCAATCTCTGAGAAGCAGGGCAGGTGGATGTGACTGATTCATGAGCCCTAATGCAGACAGTAGTATGGGCTATCTGTTTAGAGAAAGAATGTAGGAAAAAGAAGGGAAGTGCTGAATCCAGATTGCAGACCTCAGGTCAGAGGGTAAGTGTTTATCAAGTGCATCCTTAGTGAACTTCAAAGGATAACAACACAGCACCAGTTTAATAACATCCTGGTCACTTGGTGGTACTGTCTATAATGCAGATGGATAGCTTGGGTGCCAGTAATAAATAAAGATAGCAAGTGAGAGTTTATAGGCCACTCTTGTTTGATCTCACATTCAACAATCAACTGATAGGTGATAATGTATCTTTTGAACATATATTTCTATAGGAAGAAATGTGTTCATTTACAAAGTCTTTGCTCATTTTGTGGTTGTAATGAAAGAACATTTAAATATCCTGGTTTAATCATTGTCTACTGGATAGCATGATGGAATTCCTGAACAAAATTAATATAACTGGATCTAAAAAGGGAGGATCAGACACTGGACCATGGTAACTCACTGAAGCAAGACTCGGGAAAGAAATAACCCCTTTCTATCAGCACCAGATGAGAGGTTTATTTCTTTTAAGTGTCACTGATAAGGTATCAAGTCACTTTGACACAATAATCTAAACGGTGTATTAAAAATTCTCGAAGTACGATTAGAACTATTTGAATCAGTTTTTTTTAGAATATTTCCATGCTCAACAAACATGTCTAAATAAATCTGTAAGCACGAAAGGCATAGAATATATTTTGCTGTCAATATTCTAGTTTTTCTTTGTTTGTTTCAGGATGAAAACATGAAGGGAAAACAAAACACAGTACAAACCATGATTTATTGATTGTCAAATTAAAAGATTTAAAACAAAAGTTGAGTGCATTAATATTCTTTCAGCTCAGTATCCCCACTTGTTTCACCCTTGATTTCTGTAAAGAACTGAGATAGTTCATCTTTGTACCCATGGTCATTAATACACACTTGTTGAATGACAAATAAATAGATAAATGGAAGCAAATGAACAAACACATCTAAGTATTGATGCCCTCATATTAGGTCTGATTTCTTTAATATGTAGTCTCTAGTATAATTATACAGGTTCAATCCGCTGAAGTTGGAAATGAAGTTTCTGAGGAAGTGAACTACCACAATTAAGAAGAATTTCATCCCTGTTGATCTATATTAAAACAGGACTTTAAAAACTTGTAAGTACAACTGAAGAACTCATAAATTAAATAATTGAATTTTGCATACAGTTCTCTTTTGTCTATGTTTTTACATTTTTATTTGATACCTATAGGGACTTACTATTAATTAAAACAATAAATGGAAACCAAACAGGCTTTCAGGGGGGCTGGAAGAAATGAAGGAGGTGGCTCCACACTGAAATATATTCTAGTTTGAAATGTAACTTTTAGGCTTAGTGATGTGCATTAACTTATTCATGTAGGACTTCAGCATTTAAAAAATGGAAAATTGTTATATGGTCAATGAATGAGCAGATTTGCAATGTTTAATGTAAAAATACAAAAAGGCTATAAATTGTGTATATGTAAGTGAATCATCAGAACTTGATAGACCTTGTGTTTTCAAAAGTACATCTGTAAGTTTGATGAAGTGATAGGTTCTTTCCTACTGCCAAGTGGCCATGGGTGAAGCAGAATCCCTGAAGTGGGCAACTCTCATTAACCCGGAACTCATATTGGCATTATTTGAATAAATATATTCTCATATGTTTAGCATGCATTGTGGCTGTGTTACAAGAATTGAATGCGTAATTTATGAAATAACTAACATTAATTATCCTGAAATACAACATTATTCCATAATATACTCTGCTATAAATATCTTTGAATAGCAAAATTATTCCATATCCTCTAAATAAAAATTCTTACTTACTTTTTAAAATGAAATTTTGCTCAAAAAAGCTCTACCACGTAAATATTTGCCCATCATTTAAATAAAACTAGTCAAATCCTAAGCCCAACTACATAATTTGTTCACTTGATGCACATCTTATTTTTTCTGCCTGAACTATGCATGCAGAATATGAATGATCCGTTTTTATATTAGCATTAATGGAGATAATCTACTTCTCTTCTCAAAACTTAAATAAAACATGGCATTAACAGAGTTACAGTGAACCAAAGACTAGGTGATATGATATTTGTAAGAGGAATTTTGGTCCAAGTGAAATAATGTAATCTGGTGAGCTCCACATTTGAACTCAAGGGTCTCAGAAGGGAGCCACCTGAAGATTGGGGCAGGATCCTTCCTTGTGGGAGTTTGCATGAAGACTTCAGAAACCTCACTTCTGTTCCTTGTTGAAAATGTATGAGAATCCTCAGAAAAGATTTTTATTTTCGGTTGGATTTCCCCTATCTAGCAGTTCTTGAGGGCATACTGGTAGGATCATGAAACCTGATGCTAGCCAACCTCTGCTGGGAAAGAGAGACAAAGCAATTGCCTTTTCTATTTCTGTTCCCATCCTCAGCTGAATGTGCAATAAGGAAGCACAGACAGCCACAGAACACACCACTGAAACTACATATCTCAGCACAGGCCCAAATGCCTGGCATTATTTGAATTTCATGAACCCCAGCACTGTCCTTATTCCCAATCTCTAGATGGTCCAGGTGAACCTGTTAGGAAGCAGGACCAGTTTGACAATGAACAAGCTCCTGGCATTACCTCTGTGGTTCAGCTTTTCCTTGATGCTACTGGGGCCCTTTGTGATGAAGCAGAAGTGAGAAGAAACTTGAGATTCCAGGAAATACTCCAAGACGAGGTCATGCTGTGTAGAGCTCTGGCATGGATTGTACTGGGGAGTCCAAGATGGGTAAGGCGTCCCAGTGGGACTTATTAGAACTTGCCAGAAGTGAAGAATTTTAAGACACAAGCCAACAAGATAGGTCATTAGTTGGAAGAATTCTCTAACCTATTCCGAAAGGGGATGAATTCTGGATTCAGAGTCTGTTCCCTCAGGGGAAGGCAGGACCCACACTAAGGCTGCTTCTGGTAGAAATACTGCCTGTTCCTGGAGGGTGGAGGTTTTTGCTGTTAAAGGTATCCTCGTATTTATCTATTTTTTCTTATACATGACAAAGGTGGGTAAGGGAATTCATATTAAGCAATTGTGAAATTTGCAATCTAATGACTTTATTATGGAGTCATCCCTCACCTACCAGGGTTATGGCATAAACTTGAGAAGAAATCACGCACACTTAGCTTGCTCTGAGAATGTTCTCACCTGGGCTCCAACAGTATGTGTCTAGTATGAAAAAAAGACTCAGATTTCTTTAGGGACACAGAAATGTGCTCCTCATCATGTGAGAAGCCTGGTTTCTAGTATGTTGTACAAAAACACTAAAAGTTTTCTTCTTTTTTTATTTTCCTTTTTTTGTACACAGCTGAACAACAGTTAAGTGCCAAAAATTATGTAAAAATCAATGAAAAAAATAATTTTAGAATATGTTTTTCTATATTTCTCACTATGTAAACATCAGGTATAAAAAAGTTATTTTAGAGTAAGAAAAACAGAAAGTTTGAACTATAACAATGTAACTATGAAACTCTATGCTGCCAAACAAATTAAACTTTAAGAAATGCATTATCTCAAATCATGTGTTTTTTTATTAACATATCAGGTTGGGGAAGATTTAGCTTCTAAAACTTGTCAGAGTGAAACAACCATCATATAGTAGTTCTATTTGTAGTTCTTTGAGGAACCTCCATATTGTTCTTCACAGTGGCTGTACTAATTTACATTCCCACCAACAGTGTAGGAGAGTTCCTTTTCACTGCAGTCTTGCCAGCACTCATCATTCTTTCTTTATTTCTTTAATATTACCATTCTTATTGGGGTTAGGTGGTATCGCATTGCAGTTTTGATTTGCATGTCCCTTATGATAAGAGATGTTGAGCACTTTATCATATGTTTTTTTGGCCATTTTTATGTCTTCTTAGAGTTCAGCTCATTTCCCATCTTTTAATTGGATTGATCATTTTATTTTAGGTTAGCTGTTTGAGTTCCCTGTATATCCTGGTTATCAATCAATTTCCTGAGGCATAGTTTGCAAATATATTCTTCCATTCTGAGGATTGTTGATTCACTCTATTTACTGTTTCTTTTGCTGTGCCGAATTTTTTCAATCTCATGTAAACCCAAGTGTCTATTTTTGAGCTATTGCCTATGCTTTGGGGGTCTTGTTCAAGAAGTGTTTGCCTACTCCTATGTCTCTAAGAATTTCCCCTACCTTATCCACCAACAGTTTCATAGATTGAGGTCTTAGGTTTAGATCTTTGTTCCAGTTTGAGTTGATTTTTGTTAATGGTGAAAGATAGGGGTCCACTTTCATATTTCTGCAGGTGGATATCCAGTTTTTCCAGCACCATTTGCTAAAAGGATTTGCTTCTCCCCACTGAATTTACTGGTGCACTTTGTCAAAAATCAGTTGACTCTGTGTCCCACAGTTTATTTTTGGGTTCTCTATTCTGTTTCATTGGTAAACATACCTGTTTTTGTGCCAGTACCATGCTGTTTTGATTATCACAGCTTCGGGTTTTCGGGTAAGGTAGTGAGATGCCTCCTACTCCACTCCACTTGTGCAGAATTGTTTGGCAATATGGGGGTCTCTCATGATTCCAGACATATTTTATGTTTTTTTTTTAAATTTTATATTTTTTTAGATCTTGGAAGAACATTTCTGGTGATTTGATTGGGATTGCATTAAGTATGAAGATTAATTTGGGTAGAATTGAACTTTTGGTTGTATTAATTCTTCCAATTCAGAAACATGAAATATTTCTCCACCTTTTTGTGTCATTTTAAATTTCTTTTAAAATATTTTTATAGTTTCCTTGTAGAGGTCATTGACATCCTTTGTTAGCTTTATTTCTATGTATCTCACTCTTTTTCTAGTTATTGTAAATCGGATTGCTTTCTTCAGTTCTACTTCAGTCTGCTCATTTTTGGTGCCTAGATATGCTATAGATTTTTGTATGTTGGTTTGTACCCTGCCATTTCAATAAATTTATTTATAACTTCCAGGAGTTTTTTTTTTTTAAGTTTTTGGGATGGTTTCTATGTATAATAATATCATCTGCAAATAGAGGTTATTCACTTCATCTTTCCCTACTTGAATGCTTTTTATTTTATTCTCTTTTACAATTTCATTGGCTAGGATTTTTTGCACTATATTAAAAAGGAGTGGAGATAGTTGGGGGCCTTGTTTTTTTTCAGTTTTTATGATATTAGCTAGGATTTTTTTTATACATGGCTTTATTATTCTGAGAATCGTCCCTTTTATGCTGATTGATTTTGCTGAAAGTCTTAATCATAAAGGGATTTTTTTTTTTTTTTGGAGAGGTTTTCGCTATAGGGCGCGTGCGCTCGCCAGACAGACAGAGAGAGACAGAGAGACAGAAAGTGAGAAATCACCCCCAGGGGGATGGTCACGCCGCAATCCCTTCTCCTCCATTCTCCTCTAGGGATCTGGGGCACGCACGCACACTTGCCCGGCGTGAGTTTTAAGTCACCGGGTCTGGGACGCGAACCGCGGTCGACTACGTGGGAGTCCAGCAACATAGCCATTACGCCAACTGCTGGTCCCTCTTTCTCTCTGTTAATAAAGTGTATTACATTTATGGTTTGCATATGTTGAACCACCCTTGCATTCCTGGTATAAAACCTATCAGATCATGCATTAGAATCTTTTTTTATATGTCATCGGTTGTGATTTGCTAATATCTACTTGAAAATTTTCAGGTAAATATTTATCAGAGATATTGGTCTATAATTTTTTTTTGTCCTTGTCTGTTTTGTGGAGGAGGGTGATGGAGACTTCATAAAATGAATTTGGGAGGGCCCCTTCCTTTTAGATCTTTAGAAATTGTTTGAGCAGAATGGAGATTAGCTCTTTTTTGAAAGTTTTGTAAAAATCAGAAATGAAGCTATGAGCACCTGGGGCTTTCTTTGTTGGGAGGTTATTTATTACAGATTCAATCTTCTCATGTGTATGGGTCTTTTCAGGCTTCTTATGTCTTTCTGTTTCAATGTTGGTGGATTGTATATGTCTAGGAATTTGCCCATCTCATCCATGTTTTCTTGTTCATAGGTGTATAGCTATTCATAGTAGCCTCTAATGATGTTTTTTATTATTTTTTTTTTGGAGAGACTTATTCTATAGGTTGCATGCACTTGCAAGAGAGACAGAGAGAACTAGAGAAACAGAAAGCGATAAATCAACCCCCAGGTTAGATGGCCATGCCACAATTCTTTCTCTTCCATTTTCTGTTTGGGATTTTGGGCACACATGCACATGCACCTGCATGAGTTTTAAGTCACTGGTTCTAAAACCATGGTTGACTATTTAGGAGTCTATAGACATAACCATTCCATCATCTGCTGGCCCTGTCTAATGATGATTTATATCTCTGTTATTCGGTTGTAATATTGCCTGCTTCCTTGTGAACCTACTTTATGCTTCCTTTCTCTCTTCTTAATTAGTGTAGCTAACAGTGTGTCAATTGTGTTTGTCTTTTCAAAGACCAAGCTTTTGGCTTAATTTTACTGTATAGTATTTTTTTTCTGTTTCCTTTATTCTTTATTTCTGCTAGGGTCTTTATTATTTATTTTCTCCTGGCATTTTTAGTGTTTCTTTTTTTTTTTTTTTTTCCAGTTTGCTGAGGTATGTTTTTAGGTGACCTATTTGCCACCTTTCCATCTTCTTTCTTTTCTTTATGTACACTAATTGCAGTGAAATCTCTTAGGACATTTTTGCTGTGTCCCATAAAATATGGAAACACGTGTGTTCATTTTCATTAGTTTCAATGAATCTTTTGATTTCAGTCTCAATTTCTTCAATGGCTATGAAGTCATTCAGGAGTAGGTTGTTTAGTTTCCACATGTTCATGTAATTTCAAGGGTTCTTTCTGAAATTAATATCAAGTTGAATTCCATTTCAGTAGAAGAAGATGCTGGGTATAGTTACTTTTTAAAATTTTTTTAAATTACTATTTCATTTAACTTTATTCAATTATTTTAATTTGACCATGGAGGAACAGAGAGAGAGACAGATATAGAAAGTGAGAAAGCAAGCCTCCAGGTCCAGGACTCAAACCACGTCAGCCATGTGAGAGTCCAGCATCATTAACCACCATGCCACCTGCCAGCCCCAATGCTGGATACAGTTTCTATGCTTTTGAATCTGTAAGACTTATTTCATGCTCTACCATGTAGTCAATCTTCCAAAAGGTTTCATGGGGCGAGGGAGTGGGAAAAATTTGTATTTTGTGGTTGTTGGATGGAAGGTTCTATAGATGTCTCTCAAATCTATTTGACTTATGGCATTGTTTACATCCTATGTCTCTTTGCTTACTTTTTGTCTACATCACTTCTCCAAGAGAGATAGAGGGGTGCTGAGGTCCTCAAAGGTAGTATGCAGCAGTCTATCTCTCCTTTTGAATCTATCAGGCTTTCCTTCATGTATTTGATTGCTCCTGATTTGGGTGCATAGATATTTAAAAGCATTATATCTTCTTGGTCAATCAGCCCTTTTCATACTCAGTTTTTGTCTCAAAACCTATTTGACTGAAATAAGTATTGCAACTCTAGCCCTCTATTGGTTTCCATTTGCATGGAATGCCTTTTTCTGGCCCTTCACTTTTAGTCCATGTATGGCTTTATCCAAGTGGTGTATTTCTTATAGGAAAGAGATAAAGGGTTTTTGGTTTGTTTGTTTGTTTGTTTTTTATCCATTCAACCAGTCTGTGTCTCTTGATTGGAGAATTTAATCTAGCAACATTCAATGTTATTATCAGTATTTTCAGACTCACCCCTGCCATTTTGTTAGCCACTCTCTTGGCGGTTTTTTGTCTCTTAATTATGTCTGTCTCTTTTTTAGTTTTCTTGATATAATTCATTCATTACTTCTTGAAAAGCTTGTTCAGTATTGATAAATTCTTTCACATTTTGTTTATCTGAGAAGTTATTTTTTTTTTTATCTTTTCTTCCCATTTGATGGATAATCTTGCCGAGTATAGTGTTCTCAGTTGAAATTGTTTTTCTTTTTAACACTTTGAAGATATATTCCCATTCTTTCTTTGCTTGCATTGTTTCCACTGAGAGGTCCAATGTTAGGCTAATGGGATAACCTTTGTAAATACCTTGATGTTTCTCTCTTGCCATTTTTATAATCTTGTCTTTATCTATGATTTTGGCCAACCTGGCTATGTTGTGTTGTGAGGAAGTTCTTCTTGGGTTGCTTCTATTTGGGGTAATTTATATTTCTTGATCTGGATGTTTGAATGCTTTTATTGATTTAGAAAATTTTCTTCAAGTATTTCATGGAATATATTATCAATGCTCTTACTAGTTTCTTCACCTTCTGGGTTATCAATTATTTAAATCTTTGAGCATTTAATGGTTTCTGGTATTCCCATAAGTTATCCTCATTTTTCTTTTTTTCCTTCTTTTTTTTTTTTAAATTCTTTTTGGTGATTCTTTCTAGGTCAGAGGTTTTGTCTTCTAGAATTGAGATTTGATCTTCTGCATGATCTAACCTGCTATTAATACTTTTAAGGGATGTTTTGATTTCCTGTATGATAACCTTTATGTCTAACAGTTTTGTCTGATTTTTTTTTATGGTGCCTATTTATTATTTCAAGTCGTGGAAGGACTATCTCCTCTCCTGGAGTTCGTTTTCTCTATTCTCTTGCATCTCATTTAGTTTTGTCACTGAATATTCTCAATTGTTTATCTGACATTTTAATGAATTATTTGTACTGTCTATGGATGATAAGTTGCTCTCTTCTCTTGAGGGAGAGATATTTTCTTGGTTTCTCATATTTCTTGTGCCTCTTTTCTGGTTTCTGGTCCTCTGATAGATTATGTGTTTCTTTCTAATTTTTTGAAGTCAACTCTGTAGTATCATAGGGGAAGATGCACTGTACTCCTCTGGCATATTCTTTGGAGAGTGTCTCACCTTCTGATCAGGGAATGGTGTATATTGCTAGCTTGAGGTGCTTGGTTCATCCTCATAGTCTCAGGACCAGGTATCCCTGGGGTTAAGCTAAAATATGTAATGAAAGGAAGAGATACAATCTGTGTGACACACACTTTTTGCATCATGTGGGCCCATAAAATGCGAAGTTTCAAAGTATTCCAAAAGTCACTAGTGGGGGCAGGTGACTTTTGTAGCTCTTTGTAGCTCTGTCCCACTGAGTCTCAACCTGCATAGTCACTAGAACCCAGAGACTCCAAGAGTATAGGAGTTGGGGAGGAGTGGGGCCCTCCAGATTCCAGCTCATATACTGGCTGCTCAAAAGTTGGTAGGGGTAGGTGAGCCATGGTCTCTCCACCATTGTGCCCCATTGAGGCTCAACCTGTGTCATAGCTGGAATCTGGAGACTCCAATTGGTGTCTCATTTTAAAGTACAATAGATTTTCTGATTGAGACAGAAGACATTGCCCTATTTACTAGTGATGTATCTCTATGTACATACTAGTATCTATTTTTCTTATGAATTTGTGTATTATTCTTTTAATTTTTACATATATACTAAATTATATTAGCTGCATCATTATTTCCTTTCTCAGGAAAAAATTTCAGGCCAGTCAAAAATTCAAACTTATTCTTCTTGAGTTTTAGTTAAACATGGATAGAAAAGTTTCCACAGGTCCAGACTACAGGGAGAATATACAAGTTACTAGCTGCAGACATGGTCTTTGGCCTGTGATTGAGAGTCCTGCATGCCACTTACTAGCTGTGAGACCTCTGAACAGCATTAGACATCTCTGCGCCTTGGTTGTTCCATGTATACATTAAATATAATAGCAATACTTACTTTTGGCAATTGTTGTGATGATTAGATGAGAGATGTTAATGTGTACATGCTGACAGAACTTGATAAATACAAGGTGTTAATATTATTAGACCAATTGTGCAACTTCAAGAAATAATTAGAGTGTATTTGAATAAAAGTTATTCTTAACCATTTTTTAACTTTTTTTTTAAGGGAAACAGCTAATGTGGAACTTCTTATACCTTATTCTACAAGTGTTCCATGATTCGTACTTCTTAGATCATTAATATATTAAAATAATTCATTAATTTGGTAGTTACTTTTGAATTCCTATTATGTATAAAGCTCAGGAGATAATTAAATTATAAATAAAAAAATTCTCTCTTGTGTTAAAGAAAAAATACAAATGCTTTGAGTTGATAGAGTTAGAGAGCTGGGAGAAAGTTGAAGATCTAGTTCCCAGAAATAAATTCCCAAACATACAATAAACTGATTTTTGACAAGGGGTAACAGTCAATCCAGTGGGAAAAAGAAAACCTCTTCAACAAATGGTGCTGGAAAAACTGGATTTCCACCTGCAGAAAGATTAATCTGAACCCCTACCTCTCACCATTGTCAAAAATCAACTCAAGGTGGATCAAATATCTAAACCTAAGACCTCAAACTGTAAAACTGCTCCTGGAAAACACTGGGGAAACTCTGGGAGACATTGGGGTAGGCAAAGACTTCTTAAATAAGACTCCCCAAAGCACAGTCAATAATCCCCAAAATAGACAAGTGGGATTACATCAGACTGAGAAGTTTTTGCATGGCAAAAGACATAGTAATTAGTGTGAATCAACAGCCCTCAGAATGAGAAAATATTTTTGTAAACTATGTGTCAGATAAGGGACTGATAACCAGAATTCAAAGGAACTCAAGCAGCTGTTTTGAGAAAAGATGATCAACCCTATTAAAAGATGAGAGAATGAGTTGAAAAAACCACTCTCTAAGGGTGACATATGAAGAGCCAAAAGGCATATGAAAAAATGCTCAACATCCCTCATTCGAGGGAAATACAGATCAAAACAACTGAGATACCATCTAAACCCAGTCAGAATGACTAAAATTAAAAAAACAATGATAAGTGCCAGTGGGGATGTAGTAAAAGGGAATTCTCTTACACTGCTGGTGGGAATGTAAATTGGTCCAGCCACTATGGAAAACAATTTGGAGATTCCTCAAAAATCTGCAAATAGAACTATCATGTGATCCAGCAATCTCACTCCTTGATATCTACCCAAAGGACAGAAGAATTCTTAATCAAAAAAGTGCTTGCACATTGATGTTTATTCTGGCACTATTCATGATTGCTAAGTCATGGAACCAACCCAAATGCCCATGAACAGATGAATGGATTGAAAAACTGTAGCACATATACTCTATGGAATACTATTCAGCTATAAAAAAATCAACAAGACCCTGGCTTTTGACAGAAGGTGGATAAATACAGAAGGTTTACTGCTGAGTGAAGCAAGCCTGGCTATGAAGAACAGACATTGTATGTCCCCACTTAATATATTATGTGTCCACATTCTATGATGGAAATGGATTGAATAAAGGATATAGAAACACAGTAAATGGTTGTGAATACCAGATATAGTGTGGGTGACATAGTAGAGTCTGAGGAAGGACATTTAGAAGAAAAATAGAGAGGCAAAGCATTAACAGGACAAAGAAATGTGGTATTATCTGTTGAAAATAATTTTATAGTTTTATCAACTGGACTTTGGAGAAATGTACACATCTTGGAATATTCACTTTGTAAGCTAAATAATGTGATTGAATGTATAAAAGAACATGAAATAAAAATAAAAAGAAAGAATTTAAGTTCAAATGTCATACCAACGAGGAAGAACTTTCTTTGCACAGCAACCTCCTCAGAGCACCCTTGACCTCTGTGTTTCTCAGGCTGTAGATTAGAGGGTTCAGCATAGGGTTGAAAAAACTGTAAAACAGAAAAAGGATCTTCTGCTGCTCCTCAGGGTGGCGGGATTTGGGGGCCATGTACATGACGATGGCACTGCCAAAGAACAGCCCCACCACACAGAGGTGGGAGGAGCAGGTGGAGAAGGCCTTCCTGCGGCCCTCCCCAGACTGGATTCTCAGGATGGCAGCCAGGATGCGTGAGTAGGAGACCAGCACCAGGCACAGGGGCCCCACCAAGATAAACACACAGGCTACAAAGATGACAACCTTGTTGAGCCTAGTGTCAGCACAGGCCAGCTTGAGGACCGACAGAATTTCACAGAAGAAGTGGTTGATTTCATGAGGCCCACAGAAAGGCAGCCTCAGGATGAGGCTCACATGTAGCAGGGCCAGCAGGGAGCCACATGTCCAAGCAGCAGCAGCCAGAACCTTGCACACTCTCCAGTTCATGATGACGGAATATCGGAGGGGGTGGCAGATGGCCACATACCGGTCATAGGACATCACCACCAGGAGCAGACACTCGGTGTGTGCAAAAGTCATAAAGAGAAAGGTCTGTGTCATGCAGCCAGCATACGAGATGGGCTTGGCTGGATTCAGGAGATTCACCAGCATCTGGGGCACTGTGTTGCAGGCATAGGCGACGTCTACGAAGGCCAAGTGTGAGAGGAAGAAGTACATGGGGGTGTGCAGTCTGGGGTCCAGCAAGATGAGCCCCAGGATGACCCCGTTCCCCAGCAGGGTGGAGGCATAGAACAGGGAGAAGAGCCCGAAGAGAAGCATCTGAATCCTGGGGCCGAGGGGAAATCCCAGTAGGATGAATTCTGTCACCATTGTCTGATTTTTTTCCATTTCACTATTAACGAGAGAACTGGATAGCTTTGTGATGTAATCATTTTAAATGTACATTTTAAAGGTTATTGTATAGATTTTTGGTTTGAGGAAAATTCTTAGTTAATACCTTTACAAACTTACTGAATTAAGAATAAGTAATGAATACTTAACATCTTCAAATATCCCAGTTAAATATCTATCCATAAGCCTAATCGCTAGTTTGAAATTCAGTTTTTTGAAGAGAAATATGTTACCAGTGATTAAATACCTCGAGTCATTGACATTCTGATGGAATTAAAAAATACCAAGTGAGCATACAAATAAATCAACCATGGAAAGTATATTGTCTCAGAAATCATATGTACAACTGTATAATGAAATTACTGGATAGTAGAAATAGGTACTAAAGAAAGAACTTTAAAACTGAGAATGGTTTTAGAAAGTAAAATATGTTTTTTTTCTTCAAAAGAAATTGGAATTGAGTTACTATCAGTATTTCAATCCTAACTAGAGGCTAGAGGGTGCTTACAGAATTTAACAAGGACAAATCATGACATAGACATTTATCACTAGTACTATTGTTGATTGACAAACCATAATACTTTATGGGGTATAATATGATGGTTTAACATATATGTGTGGAGGGAACCAGCAGTTAGCGTAATGGCTACGTCGCTGGACTCCCATGTAGTAGACCGCGGTTCGCGTCTCGGACCCGGTGGCTTAAAACTCACGCCGGGTGCGTGTGCGTGCGTGCCCAAGATCCCAAGAGGAGAATGGAGGAGAAGGGATTGCGGCGTGACCATCCCCCTGGGGGGTGATTTCTCTCTTTCTGTCTCTCTGTCTCTCTCTGTCTGTCTGGCGAGTGCACGCGCCCTATAGTGAAAACCTCTCCAAAAAAAAAAAATGTATGTGTGGAATCTTTGATTTATAAAATAGGAAGGAGACAGTGGATATAATATATATAATAAAAGATATTATCTGTATCCATATTTATATCTACACATGCATTCATATAGTACATACATGCGAATATGGAAATATAGGTGTATATACAGGTGTATATATAGGTGTATATTGTTGCCATTTTCATTTGGTGACAGATTATGTTATCATTTTCTATCATTTCACTAATAAAGAGAAAAATAGGTAAGTATGTGACACAATTATTTAAAAACCTGTACTTATTGGTTCATATATATATATATATATATGTATATATATATATATATGAATATATATGAACCCATATATATATGTGTATATATATACATATATATATATATATAATGTGGATATATACATATACGCGCACACACACACACACACACACACACCACAGAATATATATATATATATATATATATATATATATATATATATTTACACACACCACAGAATTACAAAATTACCACAGGAATTTTTCTAATGCAACCCATAGAAATTAGGATAATTTTTATTTCACAAGGAAGCCCACTATTACAAGTCTGGCCTTTGTGTGCACACATAAATCTGTGTGTGTGTGTGTTTTCATGTGCTCTTGAAGATTTGGAGGCAAAGTGTGGTTGGTGCCTATGGACACATATGTGAAAACAATTGCAGGTATATTCCCCATGTACCATCCTTATATAACTTCCCTTTCTACATTTAATCAAGATAGAAAATCCATGAATCACAGCCTATAATAAATATAAGGAAGAAATAAGTCTATCTTGCTATTAATTCAATCCTTGTCATATTTTCAACATTCTCTTACCTGAAGTAAATAACAAAATAAATTACGATTTAAACTGAAAATAGTGTCTGATCTCAACCAAAAGAACTATTACGTACTTCATAAGTGCCTAGTAGAAAAAATATTAATATAGTGATAATTCAGCTTATTTGTCATATGAGCAATGGCAACATCAACGAACTAGTGGTGAGATATTTGGGTTATGAATTAGCTTTAGGCAAAATTTATAAATTTTGAGTTTTGACTTTGGATCTAGGGTCACAGTGTCATCAATGAAGCATATTGACGTTCAACATGGATTCCAGTGCAAATACTTGTAAATGTTATAGCAAGGGCAAAATAACTTGAGTCCTAGCTGCATTTCCAGGATGTGAGAAAAGTGTGTGGAGTAGTCCCTAGCTTAGCTCTCATCAGTACCAATGGAGGTGTCAAGAAGGTGTGTCTTGAGAAACTTGAGTATAAGAGACAAAACTGCATTTGGAGGAAGGAACTTGTGAGTCCCCTATGCAACTCACCAGAATGACATCCTAGTGATAGAAAACAAGACACTCTCAAAATGTGACTGAAGAATGTAGGGAACCTTTAAATGTTCATGTCATGTGCTGATGGAATCTCTGAGAAGCAGGGCAGGTGGATGTGACTGATTCATGAGCCCTAGTGCAGACAGTAGTGTGGGCTATCTGTTTAGAGAAAGAATGTAGGAAAAAGAAGGGAAGTGCTGAATCCAGATTGCAGACCTCAGGTCAGAGGGTAAGTGTTTATCAAGTGCATCCTTAGTGAACTTCAAAGGATGATAACACAACACCAGTTTATTAGCATCCTGGTCACTTGGTGGTACTGCCTATAATGCAGATAGATGGCTCAGGTGACAAGTAATAAATAAAGATAGCAAGTGAGATCTTATTTGCCACTCTTGTAGGGTTTCAAATTCAGCAATCAATAGGTAATAATGTATCTTTTTGAACATACACTTTTATAGGAAGAAATGTGTTCACTAACAAAGTTGTTTGCCCATTCTGTGGTTGAAATAAATGGATGTTTAAATAATCTGACTTATTCATGGTCCATTGGATAGCATGAGGCAATTCCTGAACAAAATTAACCAAAATAGATCTAAACAGGGGAGATCAGATACTGGACCATGGTAAGTCAGTGAAGCAAGACTCAGGGAAAGAAATAAGCCCCTTTCTATCAGCACCGGATGAGATGTTTATTTCTTTTAAGCATCACTGATAAGGTATCATGTCACTTTGACACAATAATAATCTAAACGGTATATTGAAAGTTTCTAAGTACGATTAGAACATATTTGATTTTAGTTTATCTTAGAACATCTCCATGCTCAACAAACATTTCTAAATAATTCAGTAAGCACATAAAGCATAGGACTATATTTTGCTGTCCATTTCCCAATTTTTATTTATTTGTTTCAGGATGATAACATTAAGGAAAAATGAAACACAGTACAAACCATAATTTATTGATTGTCAAACTAAAATATTTAAGAGTTGAGTGCATTAATATTCTTTCAGCTCAGTATCCCCACTTGTTTCAGCCTTGATTTCTTGTAAAGAACTGAGGTAGTTTATTTTTGTATCCATGATCATTAATACACATTTGTTGAATGACAAATAAATAAATAAATGGAAGCAAATGAACACACACCTAAGTATCGATGCCCTCATATTAGGTCTGGTTTCTTTAATATATAGTCTCTAGGATAATTATGCCAGTTCAACCTGTTGAACTTGGGAATGAAGTCTCTAAGGAAATAAACTACCACAATTAAGAAGAATTTCATCCCTTCTGATCTGTATTAAAACAGGACTTTTAAAGCTTGTAAGTACAACTGAAGAACCCACAAACTAAATAATTGAATTTTGGATACACTTCTCCTTAATTTATGTTTTTCTTTTTTTTATTTGATACCTACATGACTTACTATTAATTAAAAACAATAGAGGGAAACCAAACATTCCAGCTTGAAATGTAATTTTAGGCATAGGGATGTGTGTTAAGTTATTCATGGAGGATTTCAGCATTTATAAGTGGAAAACTGTTACATGGTCAATGAATGAGCTGACAACTGCACTGTTTTAATGTAAATATAAAAAAGCCTGTAACTTGTGTATATGTAAATGAATCCTCAAAACTTGATAGTCCTTGTGTTTTCAAAAGTATATCTGTAAGTTTGATGAACTGACAGGTTCTTTCCTTCTGTAAAGTGGCCACGGGTGGAGCAGAACCCCTAAGTGGGCAACTCTCATTAACCCAGAGCTCATATGGTCATTATTTGAATAAAAATATTCCCTTATGTTTAGCATGTATTGTGGCTGTGTTACAAGAATTGAATGCTTAATTTATGAAATAACTAACATTAATTACCCTGAAATATAACATTATTCCATAGTATACTCTGCATAAATATTTTTGGTTAGCAAAATTATTCCATTTCATCTAAATCAATAAAAATTCTCTTACTTTTAAAATGCTATTTTGCTCAAGAAATCTCTACTACATAAATATTTGCCCATCAATGAAACAAAACTAGTAAATCCTAAACACAGCCATATCATTTGTTCACTTCCTGTATGTCTTTTTTTTCTACCTGAACTATACATATAGAATATGAATGATGAGCACACCTGAAGATTGAGGCAGAGTCCTGCTTTCTGCAAGTTTGCATGAAGACTTCAGAAACCTCACTTCTATTCCTGCTTTAAAATGTATGAGAATGCTCAGAAAAGAAGATGTTATTCTCAGTTGGACTCCCCAGAGCTAGCTGTACTTGAGGGCTTATTACAGAGGCCATGAAACCTCATGCTAACCAGACTCTGCTAGGAAAGAGAGACAAAGCAATTGTCTTTGTCTATTTCTGTTCCCATCCTCAGCTGGATGTACAATTAGGAAACACAGACAGCCACAGAACACACCCCTGAGACTACATATCTCATTACAGGCCCAAATGCTTGGCATTATCTGAATTTCATGAATCCCAGCACTGTCCTAGTTCCCCAATCTTCAGATGGTCTAGGTGAACCTGTCAGGAACTAGGACCAGTGTGAAAATGAACATCGGAATTACCTCTGCAGACAGCTTCCTTTGTGATACAGCAGAAGTGGGAAAAAAGGACCTTGAGAAACCAGCTGATTCTAGGGAACTCTCCAAGATGTGTAGATGCTGTGTAGAGATCTAGCATGGAGCGGATCGGGGAGTCCAAGGTGGGTAAGGCGTCCCAGTGGGACTTATTAGAACTTGCCAGAAGTGAAGAACTTTTTGGCACAAACCAACAATAGGGGTCATTAGCTGGAAGAATTCTCTAATCTGTTCTGAAAGGGGATGGGTGCTGGATTCAGAGTCTTTCCCCTAGGGGAAGATAGGACCCTCTCTAAAGCAGCTTCCTCTAGAAATACTGCCTGTTCCTGAAGGGTGAAGGTGTTTGCTGTCAAAAGTATCTTCATATTTACTTATTTTCTCTTATATACAATAAAGGAGGGTAAGCCAATTCATATCAAGCAATTATACAATTTGCAAACTAATGACTTTATTACAGTCATCCTTCATCTACTAGGGTTATGGCATAGACCTGAGCAGAAATCATGCACACTTACCTGAATTTAAGAGTGTGTGAGGTTCCAATAGTATCTATCTACTATGAAAAGAAACTCAGATATCTTTAGGAACACAGAAATGTGCTTCTAATCATGTGAGAAGCCTTCTGCCTTGGTTATACAAAAACACTGAAAGTATTTTTTTTTTCTTTATTTGTGTTCTTTTTTTTTCCACCCAACTGAACGACAGTTGATTAGAATTGCTAAAAATATGTAAAAATCCATGAAAAAATAATTTTAGAACATGTGTTTCTGTATTTCTCACTATATAAACATCAGCTATAAAACTGTTACTCTAGGGTAAGAAAAACAGAAAGTTTGAATTAAACAATTTTAGCTATGAAGCTCTATGATGCCAAAAAAACAATATTTTAAGAAATGCCTTATCTCAAATGATGTGTCTTCTATTAACATATCAGGCTGAGCCAGCTTTATCTTCTAAACCTTGTCAGAGTGAAACAAACATTCATACAGTAGTTTTATTTGTAGGTCTTTGAGGAACCTCCATATTGTTCTCCACAGTAGTGTTACTAATTTACATTCCCAAGAGTGTAGGCCAGTTCCCTTTTCAGCTCACCCTCTCCAGCACTTTCCATTTATTATTATTATTTTTTAATATTAGCCATCTGATCTGGGTTAGGTGGTATCTCATTGTAGTTTTGATTTGCATCTCCCTTACGATAAGAGATGTTGAGTGTTTTTTTTTTTTTTTTTTCTTCATATGCTTTATGGCTGTTTGTAGTCTTCCTAGAGTTGTCTGTTCAGCTCATTTCCCATCTGTTAATTGGGTTGATCATTTTATTTCAGGTTAGCTGTTTGAGGTCCCTGTATATCCTGGTTATCAGTTCATTATCTGAGGCATTGTTCACAAATACATTCTTCCATTCGAAGGATTGTTGATTCGCTCTATTTACTGTTTCTTTTGCTGTGCCAAAGTTTTTCAATCTGATGTAATCCAAAGTGTCTGTTTTTGGGATATTGCCTGTATTTCGGGGGATCTCCATCAAGAAGTCTGTGCCTACTCTTGTGTCTATAGCAATTTCTCCTTCCTTTTCCACCAGTATTTTCATAGCTTGAGGTCTTAGGTTTAGATCTTTATTCCATTTTGAGTTGATTTTTGTTAATGGTGAGAGATAGGGCTAGGACTTTCAGTACTACATGGAAAAGGAGGGAAGAAAGTGGGCAACCTTGCTTTGCTCCAGTTTTTAGTGGAAAAGCTTCCAGCTTTTCCCCAGTCATTGTGATATTAGTTACGGGTTTTTCATATATGGATTTGATTATGTTGAGAAACGTCCTTTCTATGGTGATTTTGCTGAGAGTATTAATCATAAAGGGATGTTGCATTTTATCAAATGCTTTTTCTACATCATTAATGTGATTCTGTGGTTTTTATCTTTTTATCTGTTAATATAGTGTATTAGATTCATGGTTGGCATATGTCGAACCACTCTTGCATCCCTGGAATAAAGCCTATCAGGTCATCGGATAGAATCTTTTTTATGTGTCATTGGTTGCAATTTGCTAATACCTGATTGAAAATTTTCTCATCAATATTTATCAGAGATATTGTTCTGTAATTTTCCTTTTTTGTTATATTCTTGTCTGTTTTGTGCATGAGGGTGGTGGAGGCTTCATAAAATGAATTTCGGAGATTCCCTTCCTTTTGAATCTTTAGAAATATTTTGAGTAGACCTCAGTCCAGCCCAGTTGAGAATAGAGTGGAGGTTGGCTCTTTGAAAGTTCTGTAAAAGTCTGAAATGAAACCATGAGCACCTGGGTTTTTCTTCGTTGGGAGGTTCTTTATTGTAAATTCAGTCTTATCATGTGTAGGGTCTTTTCAGGCTTCCTGTCTTCCTGATTCAATCTTGGTGGATTGTGTGTGTCTAGGAATTTGTCTTTCTCATCCAAGTTTTCTAGTTTGTAGGTGCACAGTTGCTCATAGTATTCTCTAATTATTTTTTTAAAAAATTTTTCGAGAGATATTTTTGCTGTAGGTTGCATGCACTTGCCAGGGAGAAAGAGACGGAGAAACAGAAAGTGAAAATCATCCCCCAGGGTGAATGGCCATGCCACAGTTCCTTCTCCTCCATTCCCCTTTTGTGATTTTGGGCACACACAAACACCCACCTTGCATGAATTTTAAGTAACTAGATCTGGGACTCAAATCGTGATTGTCTATGTTAGGAGTTTAGTGACATAACCATTAAGCAATATGATTGTCTCATCTAAAGATGATTTGTATTTCTGTTATTCTATTGCAATACTGCCTTTTCACTTGGAATCTAAATGATCTGGATCCTTTCTCTCTTCTTCATTAGTCTAGTTAACCGTGTTTTAATTTTGTATACCTTCTTAAACAGCCAGCTTTTGGCTTCATTTTTTTGTATAGTTTGTTTCTTCTCTATTTTATTTATTTCTGCTAGTGTCTTTTTTAAAATTTATTTATTCTTTTATTTTAGTTTGACAAGAGAGATACAGAGAGAGACACAGAGTGAGAGGGAAAGTGAGAAAGCAAGCCATCAGGTTCAGGTCTTGAACTGTGGTTGACCATGTGGGAATGTCCAGCGCCTTAACCACCATGCCACCTGCTGGCCCCATGCTAGGGTCTTTATTATTTCTTTTCTCCTGGAATTTTAGATTTGTTGTTGTTATTGTTGTTATTTTTCCAGTTCACTGAGGTGTGTTGTTAGGTGTCCTGTTTGCCATCTTCCATCTTCCTTTTTTTATTTATGCATACTGATTGCAGTGAATTTCTCTCTTAGGACTCTTTTTGCTGTGTCCCATAAAATACACAAACGTGTGTGCTCGTTTTCATTAGTTTCAACAAATCTTTTGATTTCAGTCTTAATTTCTTCAGTGGTTGTGAAGTCACTCAGGAGTACGTTGTGTCTGTATTTTCAAGGGTTCTTCTGAAATTAATATCAATTTAGATTCCATTACAGTCAGAGAAGATGCTGGACATAGTTTCTATGCTCTGAATCTGTAATGGCTTGTTTTGTGTCTGTCCTATCATGTAGTCAATATTCCAAAAAGTTTCATGGGTGGATGGCAGAAAAAAAAAGTATATTTTGTGGTTGTTGCATAGAAGGTTGTATAGATGTCTGTCAAATATATTTGACTTATGGTGTTGTTTAGATCCTGTCTCTCTTTGCTTTTTTTTTGACTCCATCACTTGTCCAAAGGAGATGGTGTGGTGCTGAGATCCCTGAGGATCAGTGTGTTGCAGTCTACCTCCCCTTTTAGATCTACCAGTCTTTCCTTCTTGTATTTGGGTGCTCCTGACTTGGTCACATAGATATTTAAGAGCCTTATATCTTTTTGGTGAATCAGCCCTTTTCCTACTCTATAATGCCCTTTGTCTCACGGTTATTGCCTCAAAGCCTATTTGACTAAAATAAGTATTACAACTCCAGCCCTCTTTTGGTGTCCATTTGCATAGAAGGCCTTTTTTCACCCCTTCACTTTTAGTCTATGTATGTTATTATCCATGAGGTGTATTTCATGTAGGCAATAGCAAGAGGGTTTTTTTTTTGTTGTTTGCGTGTTTGCTTTTTATACATTCAACCAGTCTCTTGATTGGAGAATTTAATCCATCAACATTCAATGCTATTATTAATATTTTCAGACTTATCGCTGCCATTTTGTTAGCCATTTTTTTGGCTGTTTTTTTTTTTTTTTTTTTTTTTTTGTTGTTGTTGTTGTTGTTCTCTTATTTATGTCTGACTCTTTTTAATTTTCTTAGTATAATACTCCCTTCAGCACTTCTTGAGGAGTTGGTTTAGTGTTGGTAAATTCTTTCAGTTTTTGTTTATCTGAGAATGTTTTTTTATATTTTATTCTCATTTGAATGATAATTTTGTCGGATATAGTATTCTCAGTTGAAATTATTTTTCTTTTAACACTTTGAAAAGATAGTCCCATTCTTTCTTTGCTGGCATTGTTTCCACTGAAAGGTTCAATGTTAGCCTAATGGGATAACCTTTGTAAACACCTTGATGTTTCTCTCTTGCCATCTTTAGAATCTTGTCTTTATCTGTTCTTTTGGCCTATCTGGGTATGCTGGGTTGTAAGAAGGTTCTATTTGGCATAATTTGTATTTCTTGGTCTGGATGTTTGAATGCTTTTAATTATTGGAAAATTTCCTTCAAGTATTTCATGGAATAGATATTAGTTTCTTCACCTTCTGGGATATCAATTATTTAGATCTTTGAGCATTTAATGATATCTGGTATTCCCATAAGTTATCCTTATTTTTATTTATTTATATTTTTTCAATTATTTTTGTTGGTTCTTTCTAGGTCAGAGGTTTTGTCTTTTAGTTTGAGATTTGATTTTCTGCATGATATAATCTGCTATTAATATTTTTGATGGAGGTTTTGATATCCAGTATGACAGGAATTCATCTTTAATAGTTCTGTTTGATTTTTCTTTTACAGTGCCTATTTATTCTTTCAAGTTGTGGAAGTGTGGAAGGACTACCTCCACTTCTGGAGTTTCTTTTTCACCTCATTTAGGTGTTTTTTTTTTTTTTTTTTTTTTTTTTTTTTTTTTTTTTTTTTTTTGCTATACGGCGCATGCGCTCGCCAGACAGACAGAAAGACAGAGAGACAGAAAGCGAGAAATCACCCCCCAGGCAGGATGGCCATGCCACAATCCCTTCTCCCCCATTCTCCTCTTGGGATCTTGGGCACACACGCACACGCACACGCACCTGGCATGAGTTTAAGCCACCGGGTCCAGGACTTGAACCACAGTCAACTACGTGGGAGTCCAGCGACATAGCCATTACGCTAACTGCTGGTCCCCACCTCATTTAGTTTTGTCACTGAATATGCTGAACTGTTTATTTGACATTTCCATGAAATTATTTTTGAGAGGTTTTTTCTATAGGGCACGTACACTTGCCAGAAAGACAGAGACAAAGAAACAGAAGACGAGAAATCATCCTCTGGGGGAAAATAGCCATGCCGTAATCCTTTCTCCTCCATTCCCCTCTCGGGATCTTGGGTACGCACACAC
This sequence comes from Tupaia tana, assembly GCA_026018925.1. NCBI lineage: Eukaryota > Metazoa > Chordata > Mammalia > Scandentia > Tupaiidae > Tupaia > Tupaia tana. The sequence goes on from JAKSZU010000003.1 coordinate 11,623,313, forward strand.
ATGCATCCAGCCTGAGTTTAAGCCACCGGGTCTGGGACTCGAACCGCGGTCAACCACATAGGAGTCCAGTGATATAGCCATTATGCCAAGTGCCGGTTCCATGTATTTTTTTGTACTGTCTGTGGATGATGAGGAGTTGTTCTTTTCTTTTGAGGGAGAGATATTTTCCTGGTTTCTCATATTTCTTGTGCCTTTGTGCTGGTTTCTGGTCCACTGGTAGATTATATGTTTCTTTCTAATTTTTTGGAGTTAATTTTGTAGTGTCATGGGAAAAGATGCACTCCACTTCTCTGATGTATTCTTCAGAGAGCTTCACCTTTTGATCAGAGAACAATATATGGTGCCAGCTTGAGGTGCTTGGTTCATCCTCGGAGCCTCAGGATCAGGCGTACCTGGGGTTAAGCTAGAGGATATAACTAGAGGAGGAGATACAATTTGTATGACACACTATTTTTGTCATGTGGGCCAGTAAAATATGAAGTCTCAAAAGTATTCCAAAAGTCAGTGGTGGGGGCAGGTGAGCTATGATCTCTTTGTAGCTCTGTCTTACGAGTCTCACCCTGCACAGTTGCTGGAACCCAGAGTCTCCAATGGTGTAGGAGTTGGAGAAGAGCGTGGCCCTCCAGATTGCAGCTCATACACTGGAGAGCTCAAAGGCTGGTGTGGGTAGGGGAGCTGTGGTATCTCTACAGCGGCATCCCATTAAGGCTCAACATGTGCCATAGCTGGGATCTGAAGACTCCAATTGCTGTCTCATTTGAAAGTACAATAGATCTTCTGATTGAGACAGAAGGCATTGCCATATTTACTGGTGATGTATCTCTGTGTAATACTAGTATCCATGTTCCTTATAAATTTGTGTATTATTCTTTGAATTTTTACATATACACTAAAATGTATTAGCTGCATCATTATTCCCTTTCTTAGGAAAATATTTCAGGCCAGTCAAAGATTCAAACTTACTCTTCTTGAGTTTTAGTTAAACATGGATAGAAAAGGTTCCACAGGTACAGACTGCAGGGAGATTATACAGTTAGTATCTGCAGACATGGTCTTCATCCCTTGGCTGAGAGTCCTGCATGCCACTTACTAGCTGTGTGACCAGTGAACAGTAATAAACATCTCTGTGTTTTCATTTTTTATGTATAAATCAAATATAGTAGTACTACTTTCTTTTGGCAATTGTTATGAAGATTAGATGAGAGATGTACACTTGAACATGTGTACATGCTGATAGAAAGTACTCGATAAAAGCAAGGTATTTTTATTATTAGACCAATTGTGCCATCTCAGGAAAGAATTAGAGATCTAGGAACCTTCTTTAATAAAAGTTATTCTTAATATCTTTTCTTCTTTTTTCCTAGGAGGAGCAGGTAATGTGGAACTTCTCATGTCTTATTCTCCAAGTGTTCCTTGATTCATAGCTTACATCACTAATATATTTAAAACGTTCACTAGTTTACTTTTGAATTCTTATTATGTATAAATCTCAGGAGTTAATTTAATTGTAATCAAATATTTAAATTTTATCTCTTATGTAAAAAATACAAATGCTAAAGTTGATAGAATTAGAGAGCTGGAAGGAAGGTAAAGATCTAGTCCAGCATTTCATTTTATAAGAAGGAAGTGAATACCCAGAGGAATTAAGTGACCATTCTAAGGTCATGAGCCAAAATGTGATTAGAGAGTAGAGACATGCAGTTCTGCCTCCCAACATCTAGAGAGGAGAGAGGAGCTGAAAATTGATTTGATCATCAATGGCCAATGATGTAATCAGTGATGCCTATACAATGAGATTTTAATAAAATCCCGAAGTGATAATCTCTAGGGACGTCTGAAGAGCAGAATACACGGAGGTTCTTGGAGAGTAGGGTGAGCTCAGAGCTCCCTCTTCCATACCTCATCCCATGTATTTCTTCTATCTGCATGTTGATTTGTATCCCTTGTAATAACCTTTATAATAAATAGGGAAACACATGTAAAACATTTTCCTGAGTTCTATGAGCTGCTTTAATGAATTAACTGAATATTCCATCATGTGTACATTTCTCCCCCGTCCAGTTGATACTACTATAAAGTTTTCTTCAACAGATAATACCCCATTTCTTTGTCCCATCAATGCTGTCTATTTTTCTCCTTAATGTCCTTCCTCAGACTCTGTTCCTTCACCCACCCTCTTCTCACCCTGTATCTTGTATTCACAACCATTTACTGTGTTTCTTTATCCTTTAGTCATTCATTTAGGTCAAAGTTAAGTATTAATATTCCATCCAGAAGAAACTTTTTTTTTTTTGGAGAGGTTTTTGCTATAGGGCCTGTGCACTCGCCAGACAGACAGAGAGAGGCAGAGAGATAGAAAGCGAGAAATCACCCCCCAGGGGGGATGGCCATGTCACAATCCCTTCTCCTCCATTCTCTTCTCAGGATCTTAGGAAAGCACGCACATGCCCCCGGCATGAGTTTAAGCCTCTGGGTCCGGGACTCGAACCGCAGTCGACTACATGGGAGTCCAGCGACATAGCCATTACGCTAACTGCTGGTCCCCATCCAGAAGAAACTTCTGCAAGAACTGAGTATATCTGGAACTAAAGGCAAATAATTTTCTTTTTATTATTTTTAAATTATTTTTTATTATTATTTATACATTCAATCGTTATACATCATTTAGTTTGTAAAGAAGTTTAACCCAACATGATATACACCACACGGCAGGCAAGTTGGGAATACTATACACAACATCACTAACTGGCAGCAAATCATATCTGTGTTCTACAAATGTCTTCTCCATTTTCCCCCAAATTTACCTTCCTGCATTCTTCCCCTCTCTCTCCTTCCATTTTGTCCCCAGTGTCCATAACAATTTTCAATGCTTTTATGTCGTCAAGTCTTTTCAATAAGATGTTAATGTCTACCATACTTAAGTTATATATTTCATGAAGGTACTTATTTTGTTTTTATTATTTTGATAGGTACATGGGTTAAATGATCAGTCATTTATTTATGTAACCAACCTTTATCGAATGGCTGCTATAAAATGGAACTGTCCTTCAAAGAATAGTTCACAGTTAATATGGATCTATTGGCTTTGTGACATTGAATAAATGAATTAATTCTCTAATCCGCCCTTTCTCTTTTGTAAGTTAGGCTGTTATTAGTATTTACTTCACAGCATTGATGTGACAATTACATAAAAAGATTTAAGATATTCCCTGGTAAATAGCAAGTGCTAAATTAATATTAAGCTATAATTACTTTCTTCTAGTTCTGAAAATAAAACTACTTTTTCAATGTGGAAATCAGAATATTAGTTAAGATTGAAAATTATGTCTAAGTGATCTGTCCTGTCAATTGATAGCAAAAGCCTCATGAATTTGTGTGACCAGTGCCTACTGAGTGGCTGCTGTGTCCTAGGCAATGTGCCAGCATTGCTGCTAAAACCACAGATTCTAGTTCCACTTTCACTGAGCTCCCCATAGGTCTTAACTAAATGAAATCATCAGTCTCAATAAAAACAACCTTTATTCTCTTTTTCTCAAGTCTGTGTCCTTCCAAAAGTCCAAGGCTTTGCATATTTATTCCATTTTCACAGATATACTTTTAATACATGCTCACCACAAGCAATAGCTAACTAAAATGATCTGAATAAATAAGATAGACTTTGGCTTTAAAAACAAATTATGTTAGCCATAGCTACATTGTGATAATTCCCTGTTAAAGAGACCAGAAATTAATTGTTTATTTTGTTACCAATACATGCACGTGTTCATCAGAGATAGAGAGAGAAGAGAATGCACCTACCATGCAGCATGGCCATTCCACAATTCTTTTTCCCTCCATTTCTCCATTTCAGGATTTTGGGCTTCCTCAAGGATTAGAATTCAAACCGTAGTCAGCCATATGGAATCTGACACCATATGCATGGCACTTAAACACTGTGCTATGGAGTCAGCCCTGAAATATTCTTAAGTTGAATGCATTAAATAAATTAGACAATAATAGAAATGTAAAAAATAAATGACTTCTGCAACTGAAAGAAATTCAACTTTTTGGTTTTCATTTCTCTTTCATTAGGGAGAGAGAACCGCCCCCCCCCCCCCCCCCCCCAGAGTGTAGTCATTCCACAGTTGATTTTCCTCCATTTTTTCATCTCGTTGGGGTCTTGGGCACTTGTACACCTATGCCTGACATGTGTTTCAAGCCACCAGCACTGGGATGTGAACTGCTATTAGTCAGGTGTGACCTGACTCTCAAAGCACTTAACACTATGCTATGGGACTGGCCTCCAGAGCCTTCTTGTGACACTGTACAGAGGAATCACCGTCCAAGACACTCAGCCTCATGCTTGATCTCTGGTCCTTCAGGCCTGGCGGAGCACATACCAGCTCACAGTAGTACACTTGAGAGTTTGCAAAAGCCCTTGTTCCCATCACAGATCCTTCCTAGAGATAGCTTAGACTTAACTTTCTGTTTGATAGCATGAATAGTGATTACTACATGTTGTGGTAAGTTCAGAGGCTCACAGTCAGACTAGTTCAGCACAGTTTGATGTATGCTACTTTTTGGTATGTGTGTATTTGAAAGAGTGATAATAGGACATTTTCTCATGGCTCTGTTATGTTGACTAAATGAGATGATTCATATAAAGTGCTATCAATATGTCACTAAGTAAATGATTAATCAAAATGTTACCTATTATTGTAAAAACTCATTTTGCTTTTATATTCTGAACGCTCTGCAGGAAGTAATTAAGAGTTGAGTGCTAAGCCCAAAGTGAAGGGGGCACACTTATGCTTTGGTACAAATCTTTTCTGCACTCTCACAGTGAAACAGAAAACGCTAGAAGCAAATGGCCCTCTTAGTCTCAGGAAAAGTTGAAAAGGAGTATTGATAGGTAGCACTCTAAGAATCCACTTAAAATGTGTAAGGACTCTTCCCTAACCATTGGGTTTGTAATGTTAAAGTAAAATAGAACCTCTGAGCAGATAAAGCCAGTTGTCCTTGTAAGTAACTTCAACCTTGCTTGATTTGCAAACACACGTGAAAATGAATTCAAACTGATTCTTGTAAATGACTGTATTCAAGAAAAATAAAACTTACTGCCAACTGATCAGAAGCTGTAAAATAACCTATTGTTATATATAACTAGAGACTTCCCAGCTGTGTAGACCAAGCCAAGTCACTGTATAACTGTAATCAATAAGATTTTTTTGGACTTTGCTTCTGTGTTCATCCTAGAAAAGTCTTCACTATCTGCACTTTTAGAAAACCACATCGAGATAGCTGGACATATGCATAATTCACAGCTCAGCTCTCTTATGTTTTCTGAAGAATCCAGAAACAACCCAAATAGTTTTCATTTTCATACTCATTTTTCACTCATTGGAGGGAGGAAATACTTAGTTTTACCTCTTTGCTAACTACCAAGTTACCAGTTAACCCCAAATTTGTAAGCAACATTCATTGTCACCACATGGTACATAGGAACTTTTTTTTAGCTTATCTGTTTTAATTTTGTACCTTCACTCGGTCTACTAATAACTTCCATATACCAGTCAATCATTTTCATACAAGGTTCTCAAGCAGAAACAGCATGCAGCAAACTAAATACCTGTGCATTTTTCTGTAATAGGACAATGCAGTTGTGGGAAAAGAGACTAGTATGTGCTAGGTATCACTTTCTTTGCAGCTTTATTTTTTTCTTTCCAGTCTTATGACAGAGGCAGTCATGAGTTCATGCAGTTAGGGTAAGGAGGTAAAAGGACTGTACTCACCTTTGGAATGCAGAAAACAAATTAGAATAATTTTGAATGTCACTTGAATTCAATTGGATGAGGAAAAAAAAAAGAGAAATCATACATGATAAAATCACATCCCATGGAAAGTCATTGCATGCAACACATCCAAGATGTCTCTTAAAATGGAAGAGGGAAAGCTTGTTGTTATGTCACCAAGGCACGGAAAGAAGAGACAGCAAACTTCTGGATTTAAGTGGTATTTGAGTATAAATATTTAGGAGCCAACTGAGGCTAGAATTCACTTTCAAATGTCATACCAACTGGGAAGAACTTTCCCTGGACAGCACCCTCCTCAGAGCACCCTTGACTTCTGTGTTCCTCAGGCTGTAGATTAGGGGGTTCAGCATAGGGTTGAAAAAACTGTAAAACAGAAAAAGGATCTTCTGCTGCTCCTCAGGGTGGCGGGATTTGGGGGCCATGTACATGACGATGGCACTACCAAAAAAAAGCCCAACTACGCAGAGGTGGGAGGAGCAGGTGGAGAAGGCCTTCTTGCGGCCTTTCTCTGACTGTATCCTCAGGATGGCAGCCAGGATGCGTGAGTAGGAGACCAGCACCAGGCACAGGGGCACCACCACGATAAACACAGCACCTGCACGGATGAGAGTCTGGTTGAGCCTAGTGTCAGTACAGGCCAGCTTGATCACAGACAGGAGTTCACAGAAGAAGTGATTGATTCTATGAGGTCCACAGAAGGGCAACCTCAAGATGAGGCTTATGTGGAGCAGGGCCAGAGGAGAGCCACATGTCCAAGCAGCAATCACCAGGACTGTGCACACTTTCCAGCTCATGATGATGGAGTATCGGAGGGGGTGGCAGATGGCCACATACCGGTCATAGGACATCACCACCAGGAGCAAACATTCGGTGTGTGCAAAAGTCATAAAGAGAAAGGTCTGTGTCATGCAGCCAGCGTAGGAGATGGGCTTGGCTGGATTCAGGAGATTCACCAGCATCTGGGGGACTGTGTTGCAGGCGTAGGCGACGTCTACGAAGGCCAAGTGTGAGAGGAAGAAGTACATGGGGGTGTGCAGTCTGGGGTCCAGCAAGATGAGCCCCAGGATGACCCCGTTCCCAAGCAGGGTGCAGACATAGAACAGGGAGAAGAGCCCGAAGAGAAGCATCTGAATCCTTGGGCCCAGACAAAATCCCAGTAGGACGAATTCTGTCACCATTGTCTGATTTTTTTCCATTTCACTATTAAGGAGATAACCAGATAGCTTTGTGACATAATCATTTTAAAATATACATTTTAAAGATTATTGTATAGATTTTTGGTTTGAGGGAAATTCTTAGTAAATACCTTTAAAAGCTGGTTCAATCAAGAATAAGTAATGAATACTTACCTGTTCAAGCATCCCAGTTAAGTGTCTGTCCATAAGCCAAATCCTTAGATTGACATGAGTGATTAACTTCCTCAAGCCATTGACATGCTGCTGGGATTAAGAAATACCAAACCAACATACAAATAAATTAACCAGGAAAAGTAGATTGTCTCAGAAATTCACACGTACAAATGTATAATGAAATCACTGGATTGTAGAAATAGGTACTAATGAAAGAGCTTTAATAGTGAGAATAATCTGGGAGAATAAAATTTGTTTACTATCATCCAAAAGAAATTGTAATTGAGTTAGTATCAGTATTTAAATCCTAACTAGAGACTAGAGGGTGCTTACAGGACTTCACAAGGAACAAATGATGCAATAGATATTTATTTATTATTATTATTATTTATTGGCAAATCATAATTTCTTACTTTATGGGGTATAATATGATGGTGTGATACATGCATTTGGAATGTTTGAGTTAGAAAGTAGGAAGGAGCAGGTGGATATAATAGATGATGATATATAATTTCTATATTCATATTCATACATACACACATTCAGAAAGTACATATATGTGAATATGGATATATATGTATGTATACTGTTGCCATTTACATTGGGTGACAAATTTTGTTGTCATTTCCTTCCTTTTTACTATTAAACAGAGAAAGAGACATGTGACACAATTATTTAAATACATTTACTTATTTTATTGTTTCAATATATATATGTCACAGAATTATTAACTTTCTACATGAAGTTTTCTAGAGCAACCCATAGATATTAGGGCAATTTTTATTTCACCAGGAAGCTCACTATCTCAAGTCTGGCCTTTGTGTGTACACATAAGTGTGTGTGTATGTGTGTGTGTGTGTGTGTTTCCATGTGCTCTCGAGGATTTGGCAGTTAAGTCTGGTAGGTGCCTATGGATACATATGTGAAAAAATTTGCAAGCGTATCCATGTACTATCCATATTAACTTCCCTTTTATCAAGATAGAAAATCCAGGAATCAAGAGAATAAAAAAAGTCATAGCTTATACTGAATATAAGGAGTAAATAGGCCTATCTTGCTACTAATTCAGTCCTTCTCATGATTTTAAATCTCTTATTGAAATACAAAACAAAATAAATTAATATTTAAGCTGAAAAACAGTGTCTGATCTCAGCCAAAAGAACTATTATATGCTTCCTAAGTGGCTAGTTGAAAAATAGCGATATAACGATAATTCACCTTGTCTCATGCACAATGAATGGCAAAGTCAGTAAATTAGTTGTGAGATATTGGGTTATGAATTGGTGGTATGCATAACTAATGTGTTCAGAGTTTGGACCTTGAATCTAGGGTCACGTTTTATCAATGAAGTATGTTGAAGTTCACCATGGTTTCTAGTGCAAATATTTGTCAATGTCATGGCAAGGGCAAAATAACTTGAGTCCTAGCTGCTTTTCCAGGATGTGAGGGAAAGTGTGTGGGGCATCCCCTAGCTTTAGTGTTGTCAACACCAATGGAGGTGTTCCTTAAGGAACTTGGGTATAAGAGACAAAATTGCATTCTGAGAAATGAACTTGTGAACCTTATATGGAACCGATCAGAATAACATTCTAGTAAAAGAAAAGAAGACACTATCAGGAGACATGTGACTGAAGAATATAAGGAGCCCTCAAAAGTTCATTCCAGGTGCTGATGCAACCTCCGTGAAGCAGAGCAAGTGGGTGCGACTGATTCAGTGAACCCAAATGTAGACAGTAGGGTGGGCAACCTGTTTAGAGAAAGACTGTAGGAAAAGAAGGGAGGTGCTAAATACAGATTGCAGACCTCAGGTCAGAGGCTAAGTGTTTATCAAGTGCATCCTTAGTGAACTTCAAAGGATGGCAACAGAGTGCCAGTTGGATCAGCATCTTGGTCACATAGTTGTACTGTGTCTGCAGTGCAGATAGATGGCTTGAGTGATAGACAATAACTGTAGCAAGTAAGATCTGATTAGTTCCTCCTGTTCTGATTTCATAGTCATCAATCAACTGTTAAGTAATAATGTATCTTCTTGGACAGATATTTCTACAAGAAAGCAATGTGTTCATTAACAAAGTTCTTCACTCATTTTGTGGTTTAAATAAATGGACATTTAGATATTTAGGCCTATTCATTGTTCTTTTGGATAGCATGATGAAATTTCTCAACAAAATTTGCCCTGCTCGATCTAAAAAGGGAGAGTTAGACACTGGACAATGGTAACATCACTGAAGCAAGACTTGGGGAAAGAAACAAGCCCCTTCCTATCAGCACCAGTTTAAGATGTTTATTGTGCATAAGCATCATTGGTACAATAATTATATAAAAAGTATATTATAAAATTCCTTATAAATGGCCAGAACTAATTACATTTTAGGTTATTTAAAATATTTCCATGCTTGAGACTAGCAGATGGTGTAATGGTTATGTCACTGGACTCCCACGTAGTCGATCATGATTTGAGTCCCCGACCTGGTGGTTTAAAACTCATGCTGGGCGTGTGTGAATGCATGCCCAAAATCCCAAGAGGAGAGTGGAAAAGAAGGGATTGTGATCTGGCTATCTAAAGTGATTTCTCACTTTCTGTCTCTCTGTCTCTGTCTTTCCAGTGAGTACATGTACCCTATAGTAAAAATCTCTCTAAAATAATAAAATAAAATAAAATAAAAATTTCCTTGCCCAACAAAAATTCCTAAATTTACTCTGTAAGCACATAAGGCATAGGAATATATTTGACTGTGAAACTACATTGAAGCACAGTCAGTTATAAAATAGTAATTTCCTTTCCCATTTTTTTAAAAAAATTTCTTTCTGAATGGAAACATGAAGGGAAGAAAAAACACAGTAAAAAAAGATAATTTTTTAATTGTCAAACTAAAAGATTAAAAAAAAAATTTTTGAGTTCATTAATATTCTTTCAGTGCTGTAGCCTGACTTGTTTCAGTCTTGAATTCTTTTAAAGAAATGAGGCAGTTCATCTTTTCATACATGGTCATTAATATACATTTGTTGAATGAAAAAGAAATACATATCAACAAATGAAGAGGCACCTAAGCATTGATGTCCTTTACTCAGTAGTTTAATTTAAAATACAGTCAACTATAATTATGCACAGTTCAACATACTGAATTTGGAAATGACGTTTCTAAGAACAGAATCTACAATTGTGAAGAATTTCATACCTCTTGATCTATATTAAAATAGAACTTTAAATATTTAACAAGCACAACTGAAGGATTCACAAATGGAACAATTGAATTTTGGATACACTTCTTTTATCCATGTTTTTCTTAGTTTTACTTGAAACCTATATGACCTACTCTTAATTAAAAGCCACAGATGGAAAAGAAACAGTTTTTCAAGGGGCTGGGAGAAATGAAGGAGGTGGCTCCACACTGAAATATATTCCAGTTTGAAATGTAACTTTTAGGCTTAGTGAAGTACATTAAGTTATTCACGTAGAACTTCAGAATTTAAAAAAAAAAAACCAGAAAATTGTTATATGATCAATGAATGAGCTGACAACTGTAATGCTGTAAGTAAATTTCTAAGAAGGATATAATTTGTGTATATGTAAATGAAGCATCAAAACTTGACGAACCTGGTATTTTTGAACTCAAAGTTTGATGAACTGACAGGTTCTTTCCTGAAGCAAAGTGGCTGAAGGTAAAGAGAATCCCTGAAATGATCAACCATCATTAACCCAGAGCTCAGGTGAGCTGCAGGACTGCAGGCTTGTAAGTAACAAGAGAGAAACAAACTATTTCATTTGATTGCTTACACGGTTATAAGCCAAGACTTTGCAAAGTCCCCAGTTATGTTATGAAGTCAGAGTGAATAAGGTAAGTGAATAAGAACTACTGTAGACCATAAAGAACTGAGTGTAATTTACATCATTTTCATCTATTCAATAATCTGTAAAAACTGATAATAATTGATCATACTTTTGAGTTCTTCCTATGTACTAAACACTGTAAGAGCACATTGTGCAAAAAGTTGACAGTTCTGAGCTTGTGAAGATTTTACACATTAAACGTAAAAATATGGTAAACAGAAATGTGTTATTGACTACCTCATCCTTCTGCTTTGCTATTCTGCCAAACAACAACTTGGTCTCTCCTTTTTCCATCTCTGCCACAAGGACTTATCTTCTAGAGAATAGAAAATATAGCATTTTCACATATATTGAGTATATTCCTAATAATGTCTTTAATTATATGTTTCATGAAAAGTAAGACTTAGATTTAATATCCATGTGACTTCATATTCCAAATAGTGACATCAGTTGAATAAGTATATTCTCATATATTAAGCATGTGTTATGACTCTGTTACAAGACTTAAATATATTCTTTATGAAATAGCCAGCATTAATTTCCCTGAAATATAACATTACTCCATAATACACTCTATTAGTATCTTTGGCTAGCAAAATTATTCCATCTATTTCATCAAAACCAATGAAAATTTTTCTTATTTTTCAAATGTTATCTTGCTCAAACAAATCTCTATCACATAAATATTTTCCTTTCAATGAAACAGAACTAGTCAAATCCTAAGCACAGCTACATAATTTAGTCATTGGATGTACATTTTTCCCCCTGGAACTATTTGTATGGAACATGAAGGATGAACATATATATTTAGCATTAATACAGTTCATCTACTTCTCTTCTCAATACTTAAGTAAAGAGTGGCAGTAACAGAGTAACAGTGAACCAAAGACTAGACCGTATAACACATCTAGGAATTTAGGGCCAAGTAAAATAATGCAATCTGGTTAGCTCGAACCTTTGAACTCAGGGGTCTTGGAAGGGGAAGCACCTGAAGGTTGGGGTAGGGTCTTGCTTTCTTGGAGTTCACAATGAAGATTTCAGAAATCTCAGTTCTGTTCCTGATTGAAAATGTGTCAGCATCTGTAGAAAAGGAGATTTTATTCTCTGATGGACTCCACCTAGCTGTTAATTCTCGAGGGCTCACTAGAGGGGCCAAGAAGCTAACCATCCTCTGCTGGGAGAGAGAGACAAAGAAATTGTCTTTTTCTATTTCTGTGCCCATTCCCCACAGAATGTGCAATTAGGAAACACAGAGAGAGAGGGAGCGTGCCTCTGAGACAATAAGTCTCATCACAGGACCAAATACTTGGCATTATTTGACTTCCATGAATCCCAGCACTGCCCTCATTTCCCAACCTCCAGATGGTCCAGGCGAACCTGTCAGGAAGCAGGACCAGTGTGACAATGAACACACTTCTGGCAGTTCATTGGTCCACAGTTCAGCTTTTCCCTGATGCAGCCTAAGTCCCTTGTGATACAGCAGGGGTGGAAAGAGAGGAATCTGAAAAATCAGCCAGTTCCAAGGAACACTCCAAGGTATGGAGAGGCTATGGAGAGCTGGTTAGGGAGGCATGGAGCAGATTGGGAAGTCCAAGGGGGAAGAGAACAAGGTGTCCCAGTGAGGCTTATTAGAACCTGCCAGGAAAAAGGATCTTTTAGAGTTCAAACCACCGAGGCAGGTCATTAGTTGGAAGAATTCTCTAATCTATTCTGAAAGGGGATGGGTGCTGGATTCAGAGTCTATTCCCTCAAAGGAAGACAGGACCCTTTCCAAGGAAGCTTCTTCTAGAAGCTATGGACTGTTTTTGGAGGGTATTTTCATGTTTATTTATATTTTTCTCTTATACCAGACATAGAAAGTTAAGAATTTTACATATGCAATCATGCAATTTATAAACTAATTAGGTTCTTACAGTGTGATTCCTGACTTGCTGGAGTGACAGCATAGACTTAAATATAAATTCAGCACAGTTACCAAGCTTTGAGAGCATTGCCCACATGTGCTCTGACTACACATAACAACCGTGAGGAGGAGCATACACTTAGGGACATCAAAAATGACTCCTGCTCATATGAAAACTTGGTGTGTAGTAGATCACCATAAATATTGGAACCTTTCATTTTATTTCACCTGCAGAGAATGTGGAAATGGTTATATATATGTACACACACACGCACACACACACACACACACGTATATTACCATAGTGAAATCTTGTAAAATAATCATTTCAGAACATCAACACCATATGACTGTCAGTTGTAAAAAGTTATTTTGAGACATCAGAATTAAAATCTTGGACTAAGATATGAGAAATTGACTATACATGTTTATGTTATCAAACTTAAACCTAGGAACAGACATCATGTCAAAATAGCATTTTTTTTTATCACATATCAAGCTGACACAGCTTTTAACTGTGTAAGTGGTGGGTTTTGCAAATTTTTCCAGATTTTTGTGAGAAATTGTTTTTAAACTCAGAACTCAGACAGAAAAATGGATTGATTTCAGGGAATAGGAAAATGTATAGACAGTCACATTTGGTTTTAGTTTTTTAATCTCAAATTTAGGAGATTGTGAAAGGGAATGAAGTCCTCCCCTGAGACTTATGTAGGATGCAGATCCACGGTGAGGGAGTTAGATTTATTAGTTCCAGATGACCCATCATTGCAGAGAGACAATGGCCCTCACTTTTTATACCCAAACAGAGCACAGATCCCCACAAGCTGGTTGAAGGTACTGTACTGCATCCTCTGGAGAGACTAACCTTTCAGGAAAAAGTTATTCTGCTCTTCAAAGTGGCTGCAACCTGTATTTACAATAAGTCAATCAATATCAAGATCTCTTCCAGAAAACTGTTAATAAGTGTTATGAAAGCTTATTTATTACCAAATAAGTTTGAAAAACATTAGTGAATAACTGGAATAAAATTACTATTATTATTTTTTTAAACAAAGGAATGTTTACAATTTTTGCTATTTTAATATAAATCATGAGCCCTAAAGAGAAACCTTATGCAGTAATTTTCAAATTCATTTGATGCAAAGAAGTTATTTTTTAAAGTTCTCTTGTTGGGCTAATATTTTGAGGAAAACATTTTGGGAGATATGGGTTCGATCACAGTTTAATGAAGGTATTATAAAGTTATGGCCCTAGATTTGTGGTGTGCACATCCTGGTCCCGGTATGGACTAGGTACACCATGATTTGATACTGATAGTATTTGAAGATTTCTAGAATTCATCTGACACCTGTCATAGCAGTCATCTAAAGGTAGGAAAAGCTCTGCTTTTAATAAATGTCTCAGGTAGATCTCATGCTGAGTCGGGTTAGGAACCTCTTGAAATAATAACTCCCTTGGTTTCCGTCAACCATAACGGTGTGATTCTTTTCATAAAGCTCTTTCTAGTCCCAACAATCTCTTTAACGAGTTCTTCACGTCTGTGTTCCTTAGACTATAGATCAGGGGATTGAGCATGGGATTGAAAAGGCTGTGAAACAGTAGGAGGTATTTCTTATGCTCTTTGGGGTTCCCATATCGGGGACCAACATACATGATAATGGCTGTGCCATAAAAGAGCCCCACCACACAGAGGTGGGATGAGCAGGTGGAGAAGGCCTTTCTTTGACCTTCCCCTGAATGGATCTTAAGGATGGCACAGAGGATGCATATATATGAGATTACGACTGAGGAGAAGGGTCCCACCAGCACAGACACGGCTCCAGCCAAGACCATGTTCTCATTGACGTGGGTATCTGCACAGGCAAGTTTGAGAACAGCCATGATTTCGCAGAAAAAGTGATCAATTTTCTGGGGCCTACAGAAGGGTAAAGGTAGAAGTAACACTAGATGAATCATGGACAGAAGGACGCCGATGCTCCAGGAGGTTACTGCCAGGGTGATGCAGACTCTCCAGCTCATGATTGCAGAGTATCGGAGGGGGTGGCAGATGGCCGCATACCGGTCATAGGACATCACCACCAGGAGAAGACACTCAGTGATAGCAAATGCCAAAAAGAGAAAGGTCTGTGTCATGCAGTCTGTGAAGGAGATGGGCTTGGCTGGATTCAGGAGGTTGACCAACATCTGGGGCACCGTGTTGCAGGTATAGGCGATGTCAACAACAGCCAGGTGTGAGAGAAAGAAGTACATGGGGGTGTGCAGTCTGGAGTCCAGGCAGATGAGCCCTAGGATAACCCCGTTACCCAACAGGGTGAAGGTATAAAACAAGGAGAAGAGCTCAAAGAGAAGCATCTGAATCCTTGGGCCAAAGGGAAACCCCAGTAGCAGGAACTCTGTGATCGATGTCATATTGCCTCCCATCTCCCTGTGACAACAAAATTGAGTTAATGTTCATGGTTTAAGAGAAGCTTTAAGAAAGAAAGATAATTTCTTGAGAAAGAGATAGTATTTAAAAACAGAGAAGTATTTAAAAACAGATTTAATAAATTTCTTTGATGCTCTTTTTTGAAGTAGAGAAATGTTCAGAGACAACTGCGTTAGTTTTGTGTTTTTCAAAAAAAATCTTTAAAAACTTTATTTTGAAACTCTAAAATAAAATTAAAAAATACATGTACATATACAAACATATATGTTTTCTTTTCTATGTTGGTAATATTTTCAATGGAGGCTAGCATTTTGTAATAACTATTGTTCCATGATACTTTGTCACAAGTCTAGTACACAGTTTTTGTTTGATTCTCTGAGGTACCCTATGTTCTTCAAATAAATCCTGCTTTTCTTTGCTTACATTAGTCAAAGTTACTGTTTTTTTCTTTTTTCAGAACAATGAACCCTGATACATACACCAAAATCTTAAAACTTTGTTAAACTCCAAAGTACCGGGCGAAGAATGGAGGAAAAGGGATTGCAGCGTGGCCATGGCCTCTGAGAAGTAGGGGCTTGTTTCTCGCTTTCTGTTTCTCTGTCTCTCTCTCTCCTGTCTCTCCAGTGAGCCTACATGCCCAATAGTAAATCTCTCTCTCTCTCTCTCTCTCTCTCTCTCTCTCTCTCTCTCTCTCAAAAAAAAAAATACTCTATTAAACTAATTTCTAGTTCAAAGGTTTCAAGATATATTAAGATTAGATATACCATAACACAGTTTAAGTTTAACACAGTTTTAAGATTTCGGTGTATATATCAGGGTTCATTGTTCTGAAAAAGGAAAGATTAATATAGCATAGTGACAATAACTCACTGACTTCTGCGAGAAATGCTTCAGGAGATATCTTTGAATTCTCTGAGAAATTAAACTAAGTCATATTTCTAGCTCTATGATCCCACAGTAAATGTAAAAATGTAAAAGCAAGCATGATGTTACTCTTTTTGTTTCAATTTTACTCTCATCTTTGGTATAAAATCATCTCTTCTGGTAGACAGCAGGGATGAGCAATGATCTTTAAGTGACCGTGAAGTTATAAAGAAAACTGTAAAATCCCATTAAAAATCTATTCTATTAAATGTAATTAAGAAAATATAAAATAACATAATAAAAAATATTCACCCCATTTGCAGTGGATCTCTCCTACCACCGTTCCAGCAGTGAGTACCATGCTCAGGCTGGTAAGATGAAGGAATTTGCGGGTACTTGTTATTTTCTGTGATTGACCTTAAATTATTGTGAGGGTAGAGCTATGAGTAATTAAAATCCTAAGCTCCTGCTCCTGATAAGACTCTGTGTGGCTGCATAAGAATGTGTATAACAGTTAAATAAGCATTTGTATACATATACTTGATTTTTTTCTATATGTGATACTTTTAAAAATAATTATTAATTAAATTTAATATTATACATTCATTTATTTTCATTTTGACCAGAGAGAGAGAGAGAGAGAAGGAAAGCAAGAAAACAAGCCACCAAGTTCAGGACTCAAACCGTGGTTGGCCACGTGGGAGTGTCCAGCACCTTAACCACCATGCCACCTGTTGGTCCCTTGTATGTGATACTTTTAAGTCTAATTTTTTATTTTTAATTTTTTTAAACAAAGTTGTTTTTTGTTAATATTAAACATTGGCTAGAAATCCACGTGAACACACATAATCTCTTCACTTTTAAAAATAGGTATCAGCCAATACTAATCAATAATATATTGATTATATAAATAAGGTGACATATTAATTAATAATATACTTATAACTATAATGTATGTACTCATATTATCCTAGTAAAACTATCAATGAGCATAATTTGAGCATCAAGGAGTAAATATGTGCTTTTATATGATAGTAAAGCGCAACAGTAAAAGTTAGCAAGCAATGAAAATGCTGTCATATTGTATTGTATTGTATTGCACTAGAACTCACAGGGCAATTAGGAAATCTGGGTGGGTAGAGATGATTGTTGAATAAGGATCCTGGTAAATGTTCACTCAGAAAGGCAAACAATTCTACAGTAGACTCAACTTACTGGTGGTGCTAGGAGCCTTGATAATCTTGTGAGATTGCCCTGGCAGGACCTTGGCTCTTCAAGCTGCCTTTGAAAAGGGAAGGACTCGTAATTTATAGCCTCCAAGGGTCCCCTCCCAACTGTCATGGGAGCCTTGTGTGGCACATGAGACAACAGGTCTCATTTGTATCAGCGTGGTTCCTAGTGAGACATGCAGAACCCATGCTAACTGCTGTCAATCTTCTAGCAAGCAGAGGATTGCATCTCCGTTTCTAAGGAAGCCATAGAGATAGGGGTTTAGGGGTTAAGGCAAGGACAGGTAATGCATTCATAACTAAAATGCAGTATATACCACCATGCTATGGGGCCACATGCTATTAAAGCTGCTCAGATAAACTCATTTGTTATGGTTTCATGCATTCTACGTTATTTCAGTCCCCAAACACTCAGGAGACACTGGGGAGATGCAAAGGTCCATGCCTGGTTATTGCTTGACAGTGAAATAAAATCTTGACATTGCTTTTTTTTTTTTTTTGGAGAGGTTTTTGCTATAGGGCGCGTGCGCTCGCCAGACAGACAGAGAGAGACATAGAGACAGAAAGCGAGAAATCACCCCCCAGGGGGGATGGTCACGCCGCAATCCCTTCTCCTCCATTCTCCTCTCGGGATCTTGGGCATGCACGCACACGCGCCCGGCGTGAGTTGTAAGCCACCCGGTCCGAGACGCGAACCGCGGTCGACTACCTGGGAGTCCAGCGACATAGCCATTACGCTAACTGCTGGTTCCCAAATAATTCTTTTTTTTTTTTTTTTTTGGAGAGGTTTTTTCGCTATAGGGCGCATGCGCTCGCCAGACAGGCAGAGAGAGACATAGAGACAGAAAGCGAGAAATCACCCCCCAGGGGGGATGGTCACGCCACAATCCCTTCTCCTCCATTCTCCTCTCGGGATCTTGGGCACGCACGCACACGCGCCCGGCGTGAGTTTAAGCCACCGGGTCCAGGACGAGAACCACGGTCGACTACGTGGGAGTCCAACGACATAGCCATTACGCTAACTGCTGGTTCCCTAAGTTATCCTTATTTTTATTTATTTTTATTTTTTCAATTATTTTTGTTGGTTCTTTCTAGGTCAGAGGTTTTGTCTTCTAGTTTGAGATTTGATTTTCTGCATGATATAATCTGCTATTAATATTTTTGATGGAGGTTTTGATATCCAGTATGACAGGAATTCATCTTTAATAGTTCTGTTTGATTTTTCTTTTATGGTGCCTATTTATTCTTTCAAGTTGTGGAAGGACTACCTCCACTTCTGGAGTTTCTTTTTCACCTCATTTAGGTGTGTTTTTTTTTTTTTTTTTTTTTTTTTTTTTTTTTTTTTTTTCCTATATGGCGCATGCGCTCACCAGACAGACAGAAAGACAGAAAGCAAGAAATCACCCCCCAGGCAGGATGGCCATGCCACAATCCCTTCTCCCCCATTCTCCTCTTGGGATCTTGGGCACACACGCACACGCACACGCAGCTGCCATGAGTTTAAGCCACCGGGTCCAGGACTTGAACCACAGTCAACTACGTGGGAGTCCAGCGACATAGCCATTACCTAACTGCTGGTCCCCACCTCATTTAGTTTTGTCACTGAATATGCTGAACTGTTTATTTGACATTTCCATGAAATTATTTTTGAGAGGTTTTTTCTATAGGGCACGTACACTTGCCAGAAAGACAGAGACAAAGAAACAGAAGACGAGAAATCATCCTCTGGGGGAAAATAGCCATGCCGTAATCCTTTCTCCTCCATTCCCCTCTCGGGATCTTGGGTACGCACACACATGCATCCAGCCTGAGTTTAAGCCACTGGGTCTGGGACTCGAACCGCGGTCAACCACATAGGAGTCCAGTGATATAGCCATTATGCCAAGTGCCGGTTCCATGTATTTTTTTTGTACTGTCTGTGGATGATGAGGAGTTGTTCTTTTCTTTTGAGGGAGAGATATTTTCCTGGTTTCTCATATTTCTTGTGCCTTTGTGCTGGTTTCTGGTCCACTGGTAGATTATATGTTTCTTTCTAATTTTTTTGGAGTTAAAATTTTGTAGTGTCATGGGAAAAGATGCACTCCACTTCTCTGATGTATTCTTCAGAGAGCGCTTCACCTTTTGATCAGAGAACAATATATGGTGCCAGCTTGAGGTGCTTGGTTCGTCCTCGGAGCCTCAGGATCAGGCGTACCTGGGGTTAAGCTAGAGGATATAACTAGAGGAGGAGATACAATTTGTATGACACACTATTTTTGTCATGTGGGCCAGTAAAATATAAAGTCTCAAAAGTATTCCAAAAGTCAGTGGTGGGGGCAGGTGAGCTATGATCTGTTTGTAGCTCTGTCTTACGAGTCTCACCCTGCACAGTTGCTGGAACCCAGAGTCTCCAATGGTGTAGGAGTTGGAGAAGAGCGTGGCCCTCCAGATTGCAGCTCATACACCGGAGAGCTCAAAGGCTGGTGTGGGTAGGGGAGCTGTGGTATCTCTACAGCGGCATCCCATTAAGGCTCAACATGTGCCATAGCTGGGATCTGAAGACTCCAATTGCTGTCTCATTTGAAAGTACAATAGATTTTCTGATTGAGACAGAAGGCATTGCCATATTTACTGGTGATGTATCTCTGTGTAATACTAGTATCCATGTTCCTTATAAATTTGTGTATTATTCTTTGAATTTTTACATATACACTAAAATGTATTAGCTGCATCATTATTCCCTTTCTTAGGAAAATATTTCAGGCCAGTCAAAGATTCAAACTTACTCTTCTTGAGTTTTAGTTAAACATGGATAGAAAAGGTTCCACAGGTACAGACTGCAGGGAGATTATACAGTTAGTATCTGCAGACATGGTCTTCATCCCTTGGCTGAGAGTCCTGCATGCCACTTACTAGCTGTGTGACCAGTGAACAGTAATAAACATCTCTGTGTTTTCATTTTTTATGTATAAATCAAATATAGTAGTACTACTTTCTTTTGGCAATTGTTATGAAGATTAGATGAGAGATGTACACTTGAACATGTGTACATGCTGATAGAAAGTACTCGATAAAAGCAAGGTATTTTTATTATTAGACCAATTGTGCAATCTCAGGAAAGAATTAGAGATCTAGGAACCTTCTTTAATAAAAGTTATTCTTAATATCTTTTCTTCTTTTTTCCTAGGAGGAGCAGGTAATGTGGAACTTCTCATGTCTTATTCTCCAAGTGTTCCTTGATTCATAGTTTACATCACTAATATATTTAAAATGTTCACTAGTTTACTTTTGAATTCTTATTATGTATAAATCTCAGGAGATAATTTAATTATAATCAAATATTTAAATTTTATCTCTTATGTAAAAAATACAAATGCTATAAGTTGATAGAATTAGAGAGCTGGAAGGAAGGTAAAGATCTAGTCCAGCATTTCATTTTATAAGAAGGAAGTGAATACCCAGAGGAATTAAGTGACCATTCTAAGATCATGAGCCAAAATGTGATTAGAGAGTTGAGACATGCAGTTCTGCCTCCCAACATCTAGAGAGGAGAGAGGAGCTGAAAATTGATTTGATCATCAATGGCCAATGATGTAATCAGTGATGCCTATACAATGAGATTTTAATAAAATCCCAAAGTGATAATCTCTAGGGACGTCTGAAGAGCAGAATACACGGAGGTTCCTGGAGAGTAGGGTGAGCTCAGAGCTCCCTCTTTCATACCTCATCCTATGCATTTCTTCTATCTGGATGTTGATTTGTATCCCTTGTAATAACCTTTATAATAAATAGAGAAACACATGTAAAACATTTTCCTGAGTTCTATGAGCTGCTTTAATGAATTAATTGAATATTCCATCATATGTGCATTTCTCCCCCATCCAGTTGATACTACTATAAAGTTTTCTTCAACAGATAATACCCCATTTCTTTGTCCCATTAATGCTCTCTCTCTATTTTTCTCCTTAATATCCTTTCTCAGACTCTGTTCCTTCACCCACCCTCTTCTCACCCTGTATCTTGTATTCACAACCATTTACTGTGTTTCTATATCCTTTAGTCATTCATTTAGGTCAAAGTTAAGTATTAATATTCCACCCAGAAGAAACTTATTTTTTTTTTTTTTGGAGAGGTTTTTGCTATAGGGCACGTGCACTCGCCAGACAGACAGAGAGAGGCAGAGAGATAGAAAGCGAGAAATCACCCCCCAGGGGGGATGGCCATGTCGCAATCCCTTCTCCTCCATTCTTTTCTCGGGATCTTAGGCACGCACGCACACGCTCCCGGCATGAGTTTAAGCCTCTGGGTCCGGGACTCGAACCGCGGTCGACTACGTGGGAGTCCAGCGACATAGCCATTACGCTAACTGCTGGTCCCCATCCAGAAGAAACTTTTGCAAGAACTGAGTATATCTGGAACTAAAGGCAAATAATTTTCTTTTTTATTATTTTTAAATTATTTTTTATTATTATTTATACATTCAATCGTTATACATCATTTAGTTTGTAAAGAGGTTTAACCCAACATGATATACACCACACGGCAGGCAAGTTGGGAATACTATACACAACATCACTAACAGGCAGCAAATCATATCTGTGTTCTACAAATGTCTTCTCCATTTTCCCCCAAATTTACCTTCCTGCACTCTTCCCCTCTCTCTCCTTATGTTTTGTCCCCAGTGTCCATAACAATTTTCAATGCTTTTATGTCGTCAAGTCTTTTCAATAAGATGTTAATGTCTACCATACTTAAGTTATATATTTCATGGAGGTACTTATTTTGTTTTTATTATTTTGATAGGTACATGGGTTAAATGATCAGTCATTTATTTATGTAACCAACCTTTATCGAATGGCTGCTATAAAAATGGAACTGTCCTTCAAAGAATAGTTCACAGTTAATATGGATCTATTGGCTTTGTGACATTGAATAAATGAATTAATTCTCTAATCCGCCATTTCTCTTTTGTAAGTTAGGCTGTTATTAGTATTTACTTCACAGTATTGATGTGACAATTACATAAAAAGATTTAAGATATTTCCTGGTAAATAGCAAGTGCTGAATTAATATTAAGCTATAATTACTTTCTTCTAGTTCTGAAAATAAAACTACTTTTTCAATGTGGAAACCAGAATATTAGTTAAGATTGAAAATTATGTCTAAGTGATCTGTCCTGTCAATTGATAGCAAAAGCGTCATGAATTTGTGTGACCAGTGCCTACTGAGTGGCTGCTGGGTGCTAGGCAATGTGCCAGCATTGCTGCTAAAACCACAGATTCTAGTTCCACTTTCACTGAGCTCCCCATAGGTCTTAACTAAATGAAATCATCAGTCTCAATAAAAACAACCTTTATTCTCTTTTTCTCAAGTCTGTGTCCTTCCAAAAGTCCAAGGCTTTGCATATTTATTCCATTTTCACAGATATACTTTTAATACATGCTCACCACAAACAATAGCTAACTAAAATGATATGAATAAATAAGATAGACTTTGGCTTTAAAAAAAAATTATGTTTAGCCATAGCTACATTGTGATAATTCCCTGTTAAAGAGACCAGAAATTAATTGCTTATTTTGTTACCAATACATGCACGTGTTCATCAGAGATAGAGAGAGAGAGAAGAGAATGCACCTACCATGCAGCTTGGCCATCCCACAATTCTTTTTCCCTCCATTTCTCCATTTCAGGATTTTGGGCTTCCTCAAGGATTAGAATTCAAACCGTAGTCAGCCATATGGAATCTGACACCATATGCATGGCACTTAAACACTGTGCTATGGAGTCAGCCCTGAAATATTCTTAAGTTGAATGCATTAAATAAATTAGACAATAATAGAAATGTAAAAAATAAACGACTTCTGCAACTGAAAGAAATTCAACTTTTTGGTTTTCATTTCTCTTTCATTAGGGAGAGAGAACCGCCCCCCCCCCCCCAGAGTGTAGTCATTCCACAGTTGATTTTCCTCCATTTTTTCATCTCGTTGGGGTCTTGGGCACTTGTACACCTATGCCTGACATGTGTTTCAAGCCACCAGCACTGGGATGTGAACTGCTATTAGTCAGGTGTGACCTGACTCTCAAAGCACTTAACACTATGCTATGGGACTGGCCTCCAGAGCCTTCTTGTGACACTGTACAGAGGAATCACCGTCCAAGACACTCAGCCTCATGCTTGATCTCTGGTCCTTCAGGCCTGGCGGAGCACATACCAGCTCACAGTAGTACACTTGAGAGTTTGCAAAAGCCCTTGTTCCCATCACAGATCCTTCCTAGAGATAGCTTAGACTTAACTTTCTGTTTGATAGCATGAATAGTGATTACTACATGTTGTGGTAAGTTCAGAGGCTCACAGCCAGACTAGTTCAGTACAGTTTGACGTATGCTACTTTTTGGTATGTGCGTATTTGAAAGAGTGATAATAGGACATTTTTCTCATGGCTCTGTTATGTTGACTAAATGAAATGATTCATATAAAGTGCTATCAATATGTGGTATATGTCACTAAGTAAATGATTAATCAAAATGTTACCTATTATTGTAAAAACTCATTTTGCTTTCATATTCTGAACGCTCTGCAGGAAGTAATTAAGAGTTGAGTGCTAAGCCCAAAGTGAAGGGGGCACACTTATGCTTTGGTACAAATCTTTTCTGCACTCTCACAGTGAAACAGAAAACGCTAGAAGCAAATGGCCCTCTTAGTCTCAGGAAAAGTTGGAAAGGAGTGTTGATAGGTAGCACTCTAAGAATCCACTTAAAATGTGTAAGGACTCTTCCCTAAGCATTGGGTTTGTAATGTTAAAGTAAAATAGAACCTCTGAGCAGATAAAGCCAGTTGTCCTTGTAAGTAACTTCAACCTTGCTTGATTTGCAAACACACGTGAAAATGAATTCAAACTGATTCTTGTAAATGACTGTATTCAAGAAAAATAAAACTTACTGCCAACTGATCAGAAGCTGTAAAATAACCTATTGTTATATATAACTAGAGACTTCCCAGCTGTGTAGACCAAGCCAAGTCACTGCATAACTGTAATCAATAAGATTTTTTTTGGACTTTGCTTCTGTGTTCATCCTAGAAAAGTCTTCACTATCTGCACTTTTAGAAAACCACATCGAGATAGCTGGACATATGCATAATTCACAGCTCAGCTCTCTTATGTTTTCTGAAGAATCCAGAAACAACCCAAATAGTTTTCATTTTCATATTCATTTTTCACTCATTGGAGGGAGGAAATACTTAGTTTTACCTCTTTGCTAACTACCAAGTTACCAGTTAACCCCAATTTTTTTTTTTTTTTTTTTTTTTTTTTTTTTTTTTTTGGAGAGGTTTTTGCTATAGGGCGCGTGCGCTCGCCAGACAGACAGAGAGAGACAGAGAGATAGAAAGCAGGAAATCACCCCCCAGGGGGGATGGCCACGCCGCAATCCCTTCTCCTCCATTCTCCTCTCGGGATCTTGGGCACGCACGCACATGCGCCCGGCGTGAGTTTAAGCCGCCGGGTCCGGGACTCGAACCGCGGTCGACTACGTGGGAGTCCAGCGACATAGCCATTACGCTAACTGCTGGTCCCCAAGTTAACCCCAAATTTGTAAGCAACATTCATTGTCACCACATTGTACATAGGAACTTTTTTTTAGCTTATCTGTTTTAATTTTGTACCTTCACTCAGTCTACTAATAACTTCCATATACAAGTCAATCATTTTCATACAAGGTTCTCAAGCAGAAACAGCATGCAGCAAACTAAATACCTGTGCATTTTTCTGTAACAGGACAATGCCATTGTGGGAAAAGAGACTAGTATGTGCTAGGTATCACTTTCTTTGCAGCTTTATTTTTTTCTTTCCAGTCTTATGACAGAGGCAGTCATGAGTTCATGCAGTTAGGGTAAGGAGGTAAAAGGACTGTACTCACCTTTGGAATGCAGAAAACAAATTAGAATAATTTTGAATGTCACTTGAATTCAATTGGATGAGGGAAAAAAAAGAGAAATCATACATGATAAAATCACATCCCATGGAAAGTCATTGCATGCAACACATCCAAAATGTCTCTTAAAATGGAAGAGGGAAAGCTTGTTCTTGTGTCACTAAGGCACGGTATTTGAGTATAAATATTTAGGAGCCGACTGAGGCTAGAATTCACTTTCAAATGTCATACCAACTGGGAAGAACTTTCCCTGGACAGCACCCTCCTTAGAGCACCCTTGACTTCTGTGTTCCTCAGGCTGTAGATTAGGGGGTTCAGCATAGGGTTGAAAAAACTGTAAAACAGAAAAAGGATCTTCTGCTGCTCCTCAGGGTGGCGGGATTTGGGGGTCATGTACATGATAATGGCACTACCAAAAAAAAGCCCAACTACGCAGAGGTGGGAGGAGCAGGTGGAGAAGGCCTTCTTGCGGCCTTTCTCTGACTGTATCCTCAGGATGGCAGCCAGGATGCGTGAGTAGGAGACCAGCACCAGGCACAGGGGCACCACCACGATAAACACAACACCTGCACAGATGAGAGTCTGGTTGAGCCTAGTGTCAGTACAGGCCAGCTTGAGGACTGACAGGATTTCACAGAAGAAGTGATTGATTCTATGAGGTCCACAGAAGGGCAACCTCAAGATGAGGCTTATGTGGAGCAGGGCCAGAGGAGAGCCACATGTCCAAGCAGCAACCACCAGGACTGTGCACACTTTCCAGCTCATGATGACGGAGTATCGGAGGGGGTGGCAGATGGCCACATACCGGTCATAGGACATCACCACCAGGAGCAGACATTCAGTGTGTGCAAAAGTCATAAAGAGAAAAGTCTGTGTCATGCAGCCAGCGTAGGAGATGGGCTTGGCTGGATTCAGGAGATTCACCAGCATCTGGGGGACTGTGTTGCAGGCGTAGGCGACGTCTACGAAGGCCAAGTGTGAGAGGAAAAAGTACATGGGGGTGTGCAGTCTGCGGTCCAGCAAGATGAGCCCCAGGATGACCCCGTTCCCCAGCAGGGTGAAGGCATAGAACAGGGAGAAGAGCCCGAAGAGAAGCGTCTGAATCCTTGGGCCCAGACAAAATCCCAGTAGGATGAATTCTGTCACCATTGTCTGATTTTTTTCCATTTCACTATTAAGGAGATAACCAGATAGCTTTGTGACGTAATCATTTTAAAATGTACATTTTAAAGATTATTGTATAGATTTTTGGTTTGAGGGAAATTCCTAGTAAATACCTTTAAAAACTGGTTCAATTAAGAATAAGTAATGAATACTTACCTGTTCAAGCATTCCAGTTAAGTGTCTGTCCATAAGCCAAATTCTTAGATTGACATGAGTGATTAACTTCTTAGAGTCATTGACATGCTGCTGGAATTAAGAAATACCAAACCAACATACAAATAAATTAACCAGGAAAAGTAGATTGTCTCAGAAATTCACACGTACAAACGTGTAATGAAATCACTGGATTGTAGAAGTAGGTACTAATGAAAGAGCTTTAATAGTGAGAACAATCTGGAAGAATAAAATTTGTTTACTATCATCCAGAAGAAATTGTAATTGAGTTAGTATCAGTATTTAAATCCTAACTAGAGACTAGAGGGTGCTTACAGGACTTCACAAGGAACAAATGATGCAATAGATATTTATTTATTATTATTATTATTATTATTGATTGGCAAATCATAATTTCTTACTTTATGGGGTATAATATGATGGTTTGATACATGCATTTGGAGTGTTTGAGTTAGAAAGTAGGAAGGAGCAGGTGGATATAATAGATGATGATATAGAATTTCTATATTCATATTCATACATACACACATTCAGATAGTACATATATGTGAATATGGATATATATGTATGTATACTGTTGCCATTTACATTGGGTGACAAATTTTGTTGTCATTTCCTTCCATTTTACTATTAAACAGAGAAAGAGACATGTGACACAATTATTTAAATACATTTACTTATTTTATTGTTTCAATATATATATGTCACAGAATTATTAACTTTCCACATGAATTTTTCTAGAGCAGCCCATAGATATTAGGGCAATTTTTATTTCACCAGGAAGCTCACTATCTCAAGTCTGGCCTTTGTGTGTACACATAAGTGTGTGTGTGTGTGTGTGTGTGTGTGTGTTTCCATGTGCTCTCGAGGATTTGGCAGTTAAGTCTGGTAGGTGCCTATGGATACATATGTGAAAAAAATTGCAGGCGTATTCCCATGTACTATCCATATCCAACTTCCCTTTCATCAAGATAGAAAATCCATGAATCAAGAGAATAAAAAAAGTCATAGCTTATACTGAATATAAAGAATAAACAGGCCTATCTTGCTACTAATTCAGTCCTTCTCATGCTTTTTAAATCTCTTATTGAAATACAAAACAAAATAAATTACTATTTAAGCTGAAAAACAGTGTCTGATCTCAGCCAAAAGAACTATTATATGCTTTTTAAGTGGCTAGTTGAAAAATAACGATATAACGATAATTCACCTTGTCTCATGCACAATGAACGGAAAAGTCAGTAAATTAGTTGTGAGATATTGGGTTATGAATTGGTGGTATGCATAACTAATGTGTTCAGAGTTTGGACCTTGAATCTAGGGTCACGTTTTATCAATGAAGTATGTTGAAGTTCACCAAGGTTTCTAGTGCAAATATTTGTCAATGCCATGGCAAGGGCAAAATAACTTGAGTCCTAGCTGCTTTTCCAGGATGTGAGGGAAAGTGTGTGGGGCATCCCCTAGCTTTAGTGTTGTCAACACCAATGGAAGTGTTCCTTAAGGAACTTGGGTATAAGAGACAAAATTGCATTCTGAGAAATGAACTTGTGAACCTTATATGGAACCGATCAGAATAACATTCTAGTAAAAGAAAAGAAGACACTATCAGGAGACATGTGACTGAAGAATATAAGGAGCCCTCAAAAGTTCATTCCAGGTGCTGATGCAACCTCCGTGAAGCAGAGCAAGTGGGTGCGACTGATTCAGTGAACCCTAATGTAGACAGTAGGGTGGGCAACCTGTTTAGAGAAAGACTGTAGGAAAAGAAGGGAGGTGCTAAATACAGATTGCAGACCTCAGGTCAGAGGCTAAGTGTTTATCAAGTGCATCCTTAGTGAACTTCAAAGGATGGCAACAGAGTGCCAGTTGGATCAGCATCTTGGTCACATAGTTGTACTGTGTCTGCAGTGCAGATAGATGGCTTGAGTGATAGACAATTAATAACTGTAGCAAGTAAGATCTGATTAGTTCCTCCTGTTCTGATTTCATAGTCATCAATCAACTGTTAAGTAATAATGTATCTTCTTGGACAGATATTTCTACAAGAAAGCAATGTGTTCATTAGCAAAGTTCTTCACTCATTTTGTGGTTTAAATAAATGGACATTTAGATATTTAGGCTTATTCATTGTTCTTTTGGATAGCATGGTGAAATTTCTCAACAAAATTTGCCCAGCTCGATCTAAAAAGGGAGAGTCAGACACTGGACAATGGTAACATCACTGAAGCAAGACTTGGGGAAAGAAACAAGCCCCTTCCTATCAGCACCAGTTTAAGATGTTTATTTTGCATAAGCATTGTTGGTACAATAATTATATAAAAAGTATATTATAAAAGTCTTTATATATAGCCAGAACTAATTACATTTTAGGTTATTTAAAACATTTCCATGCTAAGGACTAGCAGATGGTGTAATGGTTATGTCACTGGACTCCCATGTAGTCGACCGTGATTTGAGTCCCCGACCTGGTTGTTTAAAACTCATGCTGGGGTAACCAGCAGTTAGCGTAATGGCTATGTCGCTGGACTCCCACGTAGTCGACCGTGGTTCGCGTCTCAGACCTGGTGGCTTAAAACTCATGCCGGGCACATGTGCGTGCGTGCCCAAGATCCCGAGAGGAGAATGGAGGAGAAGGGATTGTGGCGTGGCCATCCCCCCTGGGGGGTGATTTCTCGCTTTCTGTCTCTATGTCTCTCTCTGTCTGTCTGGCGAGCCCATGCGCCCTATAGCGAAAACCTCTCAAAAAAGAAAAAAAAGAAAAAAGAAAAGAAAACTCATGCTGGGCGTGCGTGAATGCATGCCCAAAATCCCAAGAGGAGAGTGGAAAAGAAGGGATTGTGAACTAGCTATCTAAAATGATTTCTTACTTTCTGTCTCTCTGTCTGTCTTTCCAGTGAGTACATGTACCTATAGTAAAAAATCTCTCTAAAATAATGAAATAAAATAAAATAAAAATTTCCTTGCCCAACAAAAATTCCTAAATTTACTCTGTAAGCACATAAGGAATAGGAATATATTTGACTGTGAAACTGCATTGAAGCACAGTCAGTTATAAAATAGTAATTTCCTTTCCCAATTTTTTAAAAAAATTTCTTTCTGAATGGAAACATGAAGGGAAGAAAAAACACAGTAGAAAAAGATAATTTTTTAATTGTCAAACTAAAAGATTAAAAAAAAATTTTTTGAGTTCATTAATATTCTTTCAGTGCTGTAGCCTGACTTGTTTCAGTCTTGAATTCTTTTAAAGAAATGAGGCAGTTCATCTTTTCATACATGGTCATTAATATACTTTTGTTGAATGAAAAAGAAATACATATCAACAAATGAAGAGGCACCTAAGCATTGATGTCCTTTACTCAGTAGTTTCGTTTAAAATACAGTCAACTATAATTATGCACAGTTCAACATACTGAATTTGGAAATGACGTTTCTAAGAACAGAATCTACAATTGTGAAGAATTTCATACCTCTTGATCTATATTAAAATAGAACTTTAAATATTTAACAAGCACAACTGAAGGATTCACAAATGGAACAATTGAATTTTGGATACACTTCTTTTATCCATGTTTTTCTTAGTTTTACTTGAAACCTATATGACCTACTATTAATTAAAAGCCACAGATGGAAAAGAAACAGTTTTTCAAGGGGCTGGGAGAAATGAAGGAGGTGGCTCCACACTGAAATATATTCCAGTTTGAAATGTAACTTTTAGGCTTAGTGAAGTACATTAAGTTATTCACGTAGAACTTCAGAATTTAAAAAAAAAAACCAGAAAATTGTTATATGATCAATGAATGAGCTGACAACTGTAATGCTGTAAGTAAATTTCTAAGGAGGATATAATTTGTGTATATGTAAATGAAGCATCAAAACTGGACGAACCTGGTATTTTTGAACTCAAAGTTTGATGAACTGAGAGGTTCTTTCCTAAAGCTAAGTGGCTGAAGGTAAAGAGAATCCCTGAAGTGATCAACCATCATTAACCCAGAGCTCAGGTGAGCTGCAGGACTGCAGGCTTGTAAGTAACAAGAGAGAAACAAACTATTTCATTTGATTGCTTACACGGTTATAAGCCAAGACTTTGCAAAGTCCCCAGTTATGTTATGAAGTCAGAGTGAATAAGGTAAGTGAGTAAGAACTACTGTAGACCATAAAGAACTGAGTGTAATTTACATCATTTTCATCTATTCAATAATCTGTAAAAACTGATAATAATTGATCATACTTTTGAGTTCTTCCTATGTACTAAACACTGTAAGAGCACATTGTGCAAAAAGTTGACAGTTCTGAGCTTGTGAAGATTTTACACATTAAACGTAAAAATAGGGTAAACAGAAATGTGTTATTGACTACCTCATCCTTCTGCTTTGCTATTCTGCCAAACAACAACTTGGTCTCTCCTTTTTCCATCTCTGCCACAAGGACTTATCTTCTAGAGAATAGAAAATATAGCATTTTCACATATATTGAGTATATTCTTAATAATGTCTTTAATTATATGTTTCATGAAAAGTAAGACTTAGATTTAATATCCATGTGACTTCATATTCCAAATAGTGACATCAGTTGAATAAGTATATTCTCATATATTAAGCATGTGTTATGACTCTGTTACAAGACTTAAATATATTCTTTATGAAATAGCCAGCATTAATTTCCCTGAAATATAACATTACTCCATAATATACTCTGCTATTAGTATCTTTGGCTAGCAAAATTATTCCATCTATTTCATCAAAACCAATGAAAATTTTTCTTATTTTTAAAAATGTTATCTTGCTCAAACAAATCTCTATCACATAAGTACTTTCCTTTCAACGAAACAAAATCAGTCAAAACCTAAGCACAGCTACATAATTTAGTCATTGGATGTACATTTTTCCCCCTGGAACTATTTGTATGGAACATGAAGGATGAACATATATATTTAGCATTAATACAGTTCATCTACTTCTCTTCTCAATACTTAAGTAAAGAGTGGCAGTAACAGAGTAACAGTGAACCAAAGACTAGACCGTATAACACATCTAGGAATTTAGGGCCAAGTAAAATAATGCAATCTGGTTAGCTCGAACCTTTGAACTCAGGGGTCTTGGAAGGGGAAGCACCTGAAGGTTGGGGTAGGGTCTTGCTTTCTTGGAGTTCACAATGAAGATTTCAGAAATCTCAGTTCTGTTCCTGATTGAAAATGTGTCAGCATCTGTAGAAAAGGAGATTTTATTCTCTGATGGACTCCACCTAGCTGTTAATTCTCGAGGGCTCACTAGAGGGGCCAAGAAGCTAACCATCCTCTGCTGGGAGAGAGAGACAAAGAAATTGTCTTTTTCTATTTCTGTGCCCATTCCCCACAGAATGTGCAATTAGGAAACACAGAGAGAGAGTGAGTGTGCCTCTGAGACAATAAGTCTCATCACAGGACCAAATACTTGGCATTATTTGACTTCCATGAATCCCAGCACTGCCCTCATTTCCCAACCTCCAGATGGTCCAGGCGAACCTGTCAGGAAGCAGGACCAGTGTGACAATGAACACACTTCTGGCAGTTCATTGGTCCACAGTTCAGCTTTTCCCTGATGCAGCCTAAGTCCCTTGTGATACAGCAGGGGTGGGAAGAGGGAAATCTGAAACATCAGCCAGTTCCAAGAAACACTCCAAGGTATGGAGAGGCTATGGAGAGCTGGTTAGGGAGGCATGGAGCAGATTGGGAAGTCCAAGGGGGAAGAGGACAAGGTGTCCCAGTGAGGCTTATTAGAACCTGCCAGGAAAAAGGATCTTTTAGAGTTCAAACCACCAAGGCAGGTCATTAGTTGGAAGAATTCTCTAATCTATTCTGAAAGGGGATGGGTGCTGGATTCAGAGTCTATTCCCTCAAAGGAAGACAGGACCCTTTCCAAGGAAGCTTCTTCTAGAAGCTATGGCCTGTTTTTGGAGGGTATTTTCATGTTTATTTATATTTTTCTCTTATACCAGACATAGAAAGTTAAGAATTTTATATATGCAATCATGCAATTTATAAACTAATTAGGTTCTTACAGTGTGATTCCTGACTTGCTGGAGTGACAGCATAGACTTAAATATAAATTCAGCACAGTTACCAAGCTTTGAGAGCATTGCCCACATGTGCTCTGACTACACATAACAACCGTGAGGAGGAGCATACACTTAGGGACATCAAAAATGACTCCTGCTCATATGAAAACTTGGTGTGTAGTAGATCACCATAAATATTGGAACCTTTCATTTTATTTCACCTGCAGAGAATGTGGAAATTGTTGTATACACACACACACACACACACACACACACACATTACCATAGTGAAATCTTGTAAAATAATCATTTCAGAACATCAGAACATCAACACCATATGACAGTCAGTTGTAAAAAGTTATTTTGAGACATCAGAATTAAAATCTTGGACTAAGAAATGAGAAATTGACTATAAATTTTTATGTTATCAAACTTAAACCTGGGAACAGACATCATGTCAAAATGGCATATTTTTTTAATCACATATTAAGCTGACACAGCTTTTAACTGTGTAAGTGGTGGGTTTTGCAAATTTTTCCAGATTTTTGTGAGAAATTGTTTTTAAACTCAGACAGAACTCAGACAGAAAAATGGATTGATTTCATGGAATAGGAAAATGCATAGAGAATCACATTTGGTTTTTGTTTTTTAATCTCAAATTTAGGAGATTGTGAAAGGGAATGAAGTCCTCCCCTGAGGTTTTTGTAGGATGCAGATCCACGGTGAGGGAGTTAGATTTATTAGTTCCAGATGACCCATCATTGCAGAGAGACAGTGGCCCTCACTTTTTATACCCAAACAGAGCACGGATCCCCACAAGATGGTCGAAGGTACTGTACTGCATCCTCTGGAGAGACTAACCTTTCAGGAAAAAGTTATTCTGCTCTTCAAAGTGGCTGCAACCTGTATTTACAATAAGTCAATCAATATCAAGATCTCTTCCAGCAAAGTGTTAATAAGTGTTATGAAAACTTATTTATTACCAAATAAGTTTGCAAAACATTAGTGATTAACTGGAATAAAATTACTATTATTATTATTATTTTTTTTACCAAAGGAATGTTTACAGTTTTTGCTATTTTAATATAAATCATGAGCCCTAAAGAGAAACCTTATGCAGTAATTTTCAAATGCATTTGATGAAGAACTTATTTTTTAAAGTTCTCTTGTTGGGCTAATATTTTGAGGAAAACCTTTTGGAAGATATGGGTTCGATCATAGTTTAATGAGGATATTATAAAGTTATTGCCCTAGATTTGTGGTGTGCACATCCTGGTCCTGGTATGAACTAGGTACACCATGATTTGCTACTGATAGTATTTGAATATTTCTAGAATTCATCTGACACCTGTCATAGCAGTCATCTAAAGGTAGGAAAAGCTCTGCTGAGTCAGGTAGTTCTCATGCTGAGTCGGGTTAGGAACCTCTTGAAATAATAACTCCCTTGGTTTCTGTCAACCATAACGGTGTGATTCTTTTCATAAAGCTCTTTCTAGTCTCAACAATCTCTTTAACGTGTTCTTCACGTCTGTGTTCCTTAGACTATAGATCAGGGGGTTGAGCATGGGATTGAAAAGGCTGTGAAACAGTAGGAGGTATTTCTTATGCTCTTTGGGGTTCCCATATCGGGGACCAACATACATGATAATGGCTGTGCCATAAAAGAGCCCCACCACACAGAGGTGGGATGAGCAGGTGGAGAAGGCCTTTCTTTGACCTTCCCCTGAATGGATCTTAAGGATGGCACAGAGGATGCATATATATGAGATTACGACTGAGGAGAAGGGTCCCACCAGCACAGACACGGCTCCAGCCAAGACCATGTTCTCATTGACGTGGGTATCTGCACAGGCAAGTTTGAGAACAGCCATGATTTCGCAGAAAAAGTGATCAATTTTCTGGGGCCTACAGAAGGGTAAAGGTAGAAGTAACACTAGATGAATCATGGACAGAAGGACGCCGATGCTCCAGGAGGTTACTGCCAGGGTGATGCAGACTCTCCAGCTCATGATTGCAGAGTATCGGAGGGGGTGGCAGATGGCCGCATACCGGTCATAGGACATCACCACCAGGAGAAGACACTCAGTGATAGCAAATGCCAAAAAGAGAAAGGTCTGTGTCATGCAGCCTGTGAAGGAGATGGGCTTGGCTGGATTCAGGAGGTTGACCAACATCTGGGGCACCGTGTTGCAGGTATAGGCGATGTCAACAACAGCCAGGTGTGAGAGAAAGAAGTACATGGGGGTGTGCAGTCTGGAGTCCAGGCAGATGAGCCCTAGGATAACCCCGTTACCCAACAACATGAAGGTATAAAACAAGGAGAAGAGCCCAAAGAGAAGCATCTGAATCCTCGGGCCAAAGGGAAACCCCAGTAGCAGGAACTCTGTGATCGATGTCATATTGCCTCCCATCTCCCTGTGACAACAAAATTGAGTTAATGTTCATGGTTTAAGAGAAGCTTTAAGAAAGAAAGATAATTTCTTGAGAAAGAGATAGTATTTAAAAACAGAGAAGTATTTAAAAACAGATTTAATAAATTTCTTTGATGCTCTTTTTTGAAGTAGAGAAATGTTCAGAGACAACCGCGTTAGTTTTGTGTTTTTCAAAAAAAATCTTTAAAAGCTTTATTTTGAAACTCTAAAGTAAAATTAAAAAATACATGTACATATACAAACATATATGTTTTGTTTTCTATTTTGGTAATATTTTCAATGGAGGCTAGCATTTTGTAATAACTATTGTTCCATGATACTTTGTCACAAGTCTAGTACACAGTTTTTGTTTGATTCTCTGAGCTACCCTATATTCTTCAAATAAATCCTGCTTTTCTTTGGTTACATTAGTCAAAGTTACTGTTTTTTTCTTTTTTCAGAACAATGAACTCTGATACATAGTAAATCTCTCTCTCTCTCTCTCTCTCTCTCTCTCTCTCTCTCAAAAAAAACTCTATTAAACTAATTTCTAGTTCAAAGGTTTCAAGATATATTAAGATTAGATATACCATAACACAGTTTAAGTTTAACACAGTTTTAAGATTTCGGTGTATATATCAGGGTTCATTGTTCTGAAAAAGGAAAGAGTAAATATACCATAGTGACAATAACTCACTGACTTCTGTGAGAAATGCTTCAGGAGATATCTTTGAATTCTCTGAGAAATTAAACTAAGTCATATTTCTAGCTCTATGATCCCACAGTAAATGTAAAAATGTAAAAGCAAGCATAATGTTACTCTTTTTGTTTAAATTTTATTCTCATCTTTGATGTAAAATCATCTCTTCTGGTAGACAGCAGGGATGAGCAATGATCTTTAAGTGACCGTGAAGCTATAAAGAAAACTGTAAAATCCCATTAAAAATCTATTCTATTAAATGTAATTAAGAAAATATAAAATAACATAATAAAAAATATTCACCCCATTTGCAGTGGATCTCTCCTACCACCGTTCCAACAGTGAGTACCATGCTCAGGCTGGTAAGATGAAGAAATTTGCGGGTACTTGTTATTTTCTGTGATTGACCTTAAATTATTGTGAGGGTAGAGCTATGAGTAATTAAAATCCTAAGCTCCTGCTCCTGATAAGACTCTGTGTGGCTGCATAAGAATGTGTATAACACTTAAATAAGCATTTGTATACATTTAGTTGATTTGTTTCTGTATGTGATACTTTAAAAAATAATTATTAATTTAATTTAATATTATACATTCATTTATTTTCATTTTGACCAGAGCGAGAGAGAGAGAGGGAAAGTGAGAAAACAAGCACCAAGTTCAGGACTCAAACCGTGGTTGGCCACGTGGGAGTGTCCAGCACCTTAACCACCATGCCACCTGTTGGTCCCTTGTATGTGATACTTTTAAGCCTAATTTTTTATTTTTAATTTTTTTAAATGAAGTTTTTTTTTGTTAATATTAAACATTGGCTAGAAATCCACGTGAACACACATAATCTCTTCACTTTAAAAAGTAGGTATCAGCCAATACTAATCAATAATATATTGATTATATAAATAAGGTGACATATTAATTAATAATATACTTATAACTATAATTTATGTACTCATATTATCCTAGTAAAACTATCAATGAGCATAATTTGAGCATCAAGGAGTAAAAATGTGCTTTTATATGATAGTAAAGCACAACAGTAAAAGTTAGCAAGCAATGAAAATGCTGTTGTATTGTATTGTATTGCACTAGAACTCACAGGGCAATTAGGAAATCTGGGTGGGTAGAGATGATTGTTGAATAAGGACCCTGGTAAATCTTCACTCAGAAAGGCAAACAATTCTACAGTAGGCTCAACTTACTGGTGGTGCTAGGAGCCTTGATAATCTTGTGAGGATTGTCCTGGCAGGACCTTGGCTCTTCAAGCTGCCTTTGAAAAGGGAAGGACTCATAATTTATAGCCTCCAAGGGTCCCCTCCCAAGTGTCATGGGAGCCTTGTGTGGCACATGAGACAACAGGTCTCATTTGTATCAGCATGGTTCCTAGTGAGACATGCAGAACCCATGCTAACTGCTGTCAATCTTTTAGCAAGCAGAGGATTGCATCTCCGTTTCTAAGGAAGCCATAGAGATAGGGGTTTAGGGGTTAAGGCAAGGACAGGTAATGCATTCATAACTAAAATGCAGTATATACCACCATGCTATGGGGCCACATGCTATTAAAGCTGCTCAGATAAACTCATTTCTTATGGTTTCATGCATTCTACGTTATTTCAGTCCCCAAACACTCAGGAGACACTGGGGAGATGCAAAGATCCATGCCTGGTTATAGCTTGACAGTGAAATAAAATCTTGACATTAATTTTTAGTCATACTTTCTTTAACGTAGTCTGGCTTCCCAGTCACTCTATAGCTACTAGGGGAACCAACTTTAATTCCAGGGTCTTAACTA
The DNA here is from genome assembly GCA_026018925.1 of Tupaia tana. NCBI lineage: Eukaryota > Metazoa > Chordata > Mammalia > Scandentia > Tupaiidae > Tupaia > Tupaia tana. Next base: position 11,660,888 of record JAKSZU010000003.1, read on the forward strand.
TTATTATAGATTATTTTAAATGGAAAATCAGACCTTCATGTTTGAACATAGGTCTGAAGACATTTGAGCATTCATGTTAAGGATTCATGTTGGACAAGCTCTGGGGCTTATTGACCATCTGGAAGAAGAAAGGATGAGACACTAGGGTCAAGCGAAGTTAACATTTGAAAAATTTCTCTTGTTGACAGTGTCATCTCCTGCCCTCATGGGGAGGGTCCTACTTCTGTTCTCTCAGCCCTTATGGGTGGGGTGAACTATGTTTTCTACCTAGCAGAGTAGCTTATACTGCATGGAGCCCATAGTGCATTGGAGAAAGACATTCCACTTCTGCAGTGTGTCTTCAACAATCCAGTGCTTTAGTGTTGTCTGTCAGGTCACAGTTTATATTAGGTAAGCAATCGCTGAGTAATACAGTACATGTTGGGACCAACGAATTGCTTAGTCATTTCTTTGTCAATGGGAAGAGCCCATTGTTACTTCCTTTTCTGAGAAATGGGTCTATTGAATTTAAGATTATATAATGCAAGACATTGTCAGTAAATCAGAAGCTCTGATAGCCTCTAGTGGAGGTCTGGCCAAGGACTGCATACAGAAAAGGGAAATCTATTGTTGGAATATGTATTTGTAATCGTGATGCATCATGGTGAAAGGGACCTGCTGTAATTAGCATGCCACCAACTAACTTACTAGTCTCCTTGAGAGAAAGGTACCATCTTGAGGACACAGTTTTGATCATTGCTACTGACAGGACAGAACTTCAACAGCCTAGAACAGCTTTAGCGAGGGGCAGCTTGTGCTGTTGGAGTCATGCAACTTCCCTCTCTGTTACCATGGCTACTGCCTTTGTGTGCTCATCATGTAATCACTGGTGTTCTGAGAGCAGACTGGCTGACTTGTACTGGCTAAGCCATCTCGTACTTGATGGTTTAAAACCTCTTGTACAATAATGTCTCAGAGGATACACAGACCTTCAGTCCTGGTGCTCCCTCCCACATCTCCTCATACCTCCATTCACCCAATAGTCCAATTGTGCTCCTTCCAGGCACAGAACTAACCCTTCAAACCATTTTTCTATGTCCAGGAGTCCAGCTATGTATCTCAGTTTAGGCTAATTTTCTCTCCAAAAATGATGACGAGGTGAATTGCCAGCTATGGGTATAGAGAGGTTTACCTTCATGGATTACCTTTAAGACACCACACCTGAGTGAGGGATAGATGAAATACAGCCATTTTCCTTGACTATACCTGGCTTATTTACTAAATTGTAAGCTGGCTAGAAGGGACCCCTGGGAGACTGTATATTTAAGCTGAAGAAGCATTAGGGATAGGTGAAGTGGGGATCTGGGCCAACCGTTCATCAAGTTTCCTGCACTTGCTCTTGCCCTAGGACACATCACATTCTTTACAGCATATATGGGTGCTGTGACCACTCAGTCTCATGACTTGGTGGGTCTAACAGCACTTCAGCTCAAGATAGGTAACTATGGGTTTATGGCTCCTTGACGCCCTATCATCAGTCTCTACCAAGGTTCCATAGAATATTCAGGGTTCTGCTTTGTAAAGTGTATCATTTCCTGCTGTAGATGGAGAATCCCAGCAGCCTACACTGTGATTCACATATTGGGGTTTGTCAGAGACTCCACTGACATCTTTTTTTTTTTTAAATTATTTATTTTATTTATTCGTTCATTTATTTCTTAATTTGACCAGAGAGAGACAGAGGGTGAGAGTGAGAGAGAGAGCGGAAATGAGAAAGCAAGCCACCAGATTCAGGACTTGAACCCTGGCCAGCCATGTGGGAGTGTCCAGCACCTTAACCACCACGCCACCTGCTGGTCCCCTCCACTGACATCTTTATCAACCTCCGCATCCTCTGCATCCATGCAGCCTGCTAGTAAAAGGACTCAAGAGCTAGAACTATGAATGTGAAGTGAAGTTTTACATATTAATATACCCGTTAGCAGTAGTCAAAATCAAGAAATAGAATATCTGTAATACAACAGAAAATTTCTTCGTGTGTTCCCCTCTCTTGCCCTTCCTTGCCCCAACTACCAGAAATTACTTCCCTACTCTCAAATAATCATTATTTTTGCTTCTTTAAAATTTTTTATCATTATTCATACATTAAATCACTATACATCATTTAGATTGTGAAGAGACTTTAGCCAGCATGATATACATCTCAGTCCAGCCTAGTTGAGACTATTATACACATCCTCGTCAACAGATAAAAAACCTTATCTGTGTTCCACAAGTGTCTTACCTCTCTATTCCCCCCCTAATTTCCTTTCCTATACTTTTCCCCTCCCACACTCTCTTTCTACTTTGTCTCTAGTATCCATTAAAATTTTTAATACTTTTATGTTCTCCAGTCTTTCAGTCTCTACCACAGAGTGTAGACAGTCGGTATATGTTAAGTGGAGACACACAATGTCTCTCTTTCATAGCCTGACTTGCTTCCCTCAGCAACAGATCTTCCATATTCGCCCACTTTATATCAAATTCAAGGGCCTTATATTTTTGCTTCTATCAACAACAGACTAGTTTTGCTTCTTTTGAACTCGTATAAATAAATTATACAGTATGAACATTTTCGTGTCTGGCTTCTGTGACTCATTTTTGAGATTCATCCATATCATATCATATCATGTATCAGTAGTTTTTTTATTCTGTGTAATATTCAGTGTGAATATCCCACAGTTCATTTTATTAATCATGGATATTTCTATTTTTTTTTTGGTGACTAAAGCTTCCATGCATATTCCTGCCCATATTTTCAGTGAGTGTATATCAAAATAGTATTCCTGAATTATAGGAATTATGTATGAATACATATGTAAATATATTTTTTTTAGTAGATATTGTTCAATAGTTTTCCAGTGAAGTTGTTCAATTTAAACTCCCATTAGCATTTTATATTATCACTTTTATTATTTTGGGCATGGTTGTATTTCTTTGAGATTTTATTTCTATTATTAATGACTGAATATATTAAACACATTATCATATACATATCAACCTTTTGAACATCCTTTCATAGGAATTGCCTATTCAAGTCTTTTGCTCATTTTTAAGTTATTTTCCTTTTCATTCATTTGTAGAAGTTCTCTAATGTTTAGATTCTAGTGTTTTGTTCGAAAAATAGAATTAAGAGAGTTCCCAGCTTGCGAATTGCCTCTTCACTTTATTTTAATGAACAGAAATTCTTAATTTTAATGAAATCTAACTTATTGGGTTTTTTCTTTTATGATTAGTGCTTTTGGCTTCCTGTTAAGGAGATTTTATCTACCCAAAGGTCATGAATACATACTACATATTTTCTTCTAGGAGAGTAATTATTTATTTTCATGCTTGAATATAGCATGTATCTCAAATTAATTTTGTATATGGTGTAAGATTTTTGTTTGTGTGTTTTTTTTTTTCCTGTCTGTCCATGTATCCAACTGTGAAGCTGAAGCAACTCCATATGGAAATACATTGGCACTTTTGTCAAAAATGTATTGGCAAATATGTATGGTTCTATTATTTTACTCTTGACTCTCTTCGCTATGGTTTGGATAGCCCCCAAAATTCATGCATTGACATGGAATTGTAATAGAATTAAGAGGCTGAAAACTGGTTCCGATTATAGTACTGAAGGATGGAATGTTTGGGAGTTTAGGGGTTGGGTGGCTAAGGTGGTGTCCTTATAACTGAGTTCTGATGGGTTTATAAGGAGAGGAGATGAGGCAGAGAGCCACACTGACCACAGACTGCTCTCCTGCCTGCCATTGTGCTGTGATTTGATGTGGGCAGGACGACTGTGCCAGATAGGGCCTCTAGACCTTGAACTTCCAAAATGTGAGCTAAATAAACCTCGATTTTTATAAATCCTCCAATTTGAGGTATTTCCTGTTATTAGCAATTAAATATCTATGAGAACACTCTTCTATTTATTTATCCTTAACCTAATGTAACTCTGTTAATTATTTAATTTTATTTATTCATTCATTTATTTTAATTTGACCACACACACACACACACACACACACACACACACACACACAGTGAGAAAGCAAGTCTGGGACTCAAACCATGGTTGGCCATGTGGGAGTGTCCTGCGCCTTAACCACCACGCCACCTGCTGGCTCCATGCTCATTTTCTAATTTGATTGTTTTGAGAATCTTTCTATGTTTATATTTTCTTTGTTGGACAAGTGGTTTGATAATATTTTCTCCCCGTCATTAGCTTGTTTACTACTCTCATTACAGGGTAATTTGCAGTGCAAATGTTTTTAGTTTGATTAAAATATAATTTATGAATTTTTGCTTTTAAGACTCATGCTTTCAGTATTGAGTTTCAATCTCCTTGTTCCTATGTTCTGAATAGTTTTTCTTATGTTCTTTCTAAAAGGCTTATACTTTTATAATTTACATTTCAGTATGATCCATTTTGAGTTAATTTTTTGTGTAAGAGATGTTGAACTTTTCTTTGTACTTTTTAAGCCATTTATATCTCTTTCAGAGTTTTCTTCTCAGATTGACAGCCCATTTTAAAATTAGATTTCTAGAATTTTGGGGAGGGTGAGACCCTTATACATATAGGGTTGTCAATGTGTTATCTGAAGTATAGTTTTCATATATTTTCTCTCATACCGTGGGATCTTTAGTTATTTTGTCTCATTCTGTGTTAAATCTTTTTAGCTTGTCTATTTGGGGTACTGTTGCCTGTGCTTTGGGGGGTCTTATTTAAGAAAACTACTCCAATATCTTGTGCTTTCCTCATGTATGAAAAAGTTTCCAGTCTTTCACAGTAGAAGGTAATGCTTGTCTGACAGAATGAATTTGGAAATGCTCCCTCTTCTTCAATCATTTGGAAGACATTTCTGAAAATTCAGTAATCAGATGCAGGATTTTTCTTTGCTGGGAGATTTTTGCTGCTTCACTTTCACAACTTATTTCTTTATAATTCAGTTTTTTGATTGTATGTTTCTGTGAATTTGTGAACTTATTCAAGATTATCCCATTCGTTAATGTCTAATTGTTATTATTCTTTTAGACTGTCTTAAATTTCTATGGCATCAGTTTTAATGTACCCTCTTTTATATCTGATTTAATTATTTGAATCTTTTCTCTCTTTTCTTACTTAATTGAACTAAGAGTTTGCTAATTATTTTGAACTTTTCAAAAAAAACCTTTGGTTTTGGTAATTTGTTTTTTTATTCTTTATTTCATTTGTCTCTGCTGTAATTATTATTTCCTTTGTTTGTTAGCTTCTGGTTTAGCTTGTTCTTTTTCTAGTTTTGGGGGTGTAAAGTTATGTTGTTAATTTGTAATTTCCTTTTTAAAATTTTATTATTCTTATTATTTTAGATTTTTACCATAGGGTGTGTGCATTTGCCAAAGAAACAGGGAAAGGTGAGAAATCACTCCCCAGGGCAGATGGCCATCCTGCAATCCTTTTTACTCCATTCTCCTTTTGGAATTTTGGGCACACACACACACACACACACACTCAGCGTGTTTTTTAGGCCACTGGATCTGAGACTCAAACCCAGAGTCAGCCATGTGGGATCCAGTGTCTTAACCACCATGCCACCTGCTGGCTTTTTTTTTTTTGGAGAGGTTTTTCGCTATAGGGCGCGTGCGCTCGCCAGACAGACAGAGAGAGACATAGAGACAGAAAGCGAGAAATCACCCCCCAGGGGGGATGGTCACGCCGCAATCCCTTCTCCTCCATTCTCCTCTCGGGATCTTGGGCACGCACGCACACGCGCCCGGCGTGAGTTGTAAGCCACCGGGTCCGAGACGTGAACCGCGGTCGACTACGTGGGAGTCCAGCGACATAGCCATTACACTAACTGCTGGTTCCCCCACCTGCTGGCTTTTAATATCTCTTTTGAAGTTAGGACTTTGGTGTAAATTTGCCTTAAGTATGGTTTCTGTTTTATTCTATGAGCTTCGGCATGTTTTGCTTTATTTTGTGTCCAGATATTTTGCAATTTCACTTATGACTTCTTTTTAACCCCAGATTGTTTAATGTGTTGTTTAATTTCCATGTTTGTAAATTTTCTCATTTTATTTTTGCTATTCATTCTAGATTAATTCCATTGTGGCCAGAAAATATACTTTTAATTATTTTAATCTTTAATTTGTTAAGATTCGTTTATGGCTTAATATGCCATCTATTCCAGAGAATATTCCGTGCAAGCTGGAGTAGTTTGTGTGTCCATTAGATCTACTTGGTGTGTACATTATTCAAGCTCTGCTTCCTGTATACCTTTTATCTTGTTGATCTCTCCATTATTGAAAATGCAGTGTTGAACTCTCTTATTGTTGTGCTGGTGTTTAATTTTACATCCAGTTTTTCAATGTTTGCATTATGTATTTGGAAACTGATGTTAAGGGCATACGTGTTAATACTTATATCTTCCTGAGGAATTGACCCATCTATCACTAAAAATATTCTTCTTTGTTTCTTATGATAGTTTTTGCTTTTAAGTCCATTATGTCGGGAATGGTGGTAGGTGGTAAAGTATAGCCACCTTGCTTCCATTTTAGATACCACTGCATAGACTATATGCTCCCCATCCCTGACCTCTTTTTTTTCAGCATATGTGTGCTTTCGGATTAAGAAAAAGTATTTTGTAGACAATACAGTTGGATTTTTAAATTTTTTATTTAATTTAATTATTTTGTTTTTTCAGTCCCTTCTCCCCCACTCTCAGAGAGCACCTGACAGAGAGAGACAGAGAGAGGGGAAATGAAAAATCACCCCACCGGGGCAGAGGAATGGTCACACTGCAATACATTTTTTTTCTTTCATTCTCTTCTTGAGGTTTTGGGCACTCACACATGTACATCTGCATGATTTTGAAGCTGCCACATCTGGGACTTGAACCATGGTCAGCCATGTAGGAGTCTAATGCCTTAACCAACATACCACCTGCTGGCCCCTACAGCTGGATTTTTTTTTTTAAGTTACCTATTCAACCTTTGATTGAGGTGTGTGATTTGTTTCCACTGAAGTTAATTACTGATAGAAAAAGACGTGTTATTACCACCATTTTTGTATGTCTCATAGTTATTTGGTCCCTTCTTTTCTCTTCTACTATCATCCTTTGAGTTTTGTTAATATTTTTGCATCTGTATGTATTGTTTCCCTCCTTGAGTCCTTTTATTTAACTCCTATAGTTATATTCTTTGTGGTTAATATGGAAATTATATTAAGCATCTTAAAGTTATAACAGTGTGTATTAAACTGATAAGTTTAACAATTACATAACAAAACTCTAACCTTTCCATTTATTTATTCTTCTTCTTTTTTTTTTTAGAGAGTATTTTTTCTTTCTTTCTTTTTGCTATAGGGCACATGCACTTGCTGGAGAGATGAAGAGAAACAGAGAGATAGAAAATGAGAACTCATCCCCAGGGAGGATGGCCACGCTGCAATCCCTTCTCCTTCACACACGCCAAGCATGAGTTTTAAGTTGCTGGATCTGGGACTCGAAGTGTGGTTGACTACATGGGAGTCCAGCAACATAACCATTATGCCATCTGCTGGTCTCTCTTTATTCTTATTTGTTTTTGCTCCTCCAACTGGTACTTTTGAAAAACTTGTATTCAAGTCTATTGATTCTTTTTTTCTGCTTGGACAAATCTGTTCAGTCTTTCTAGTGATTTTTAAATATTATTTACTCATTGTATTCTTCAATTCCAGAATTGATATTTGGTTCTATTTTATAGTTTCTATCTACTTGAAATATTTTCATTTTTAAAATTGTACCATTTACCTGATTTTGTTTATTTGTGTTATGTTTTAGTTCCCTGGATACAATTAAGATAACTTTGGAATTCTGTTGGGTAACTAGCAAACCTCTGTGAAATTTTGGGTTGGTGCCTAGAGATTTGTTTCCATCCTTTGGTATATGGCTCTCAGTTTCTTTGTATGCCCTATGAAATTTACTTGAGATTGAGACCTTTGAAGAAATACCCACTACCCCCAGTTTTACTGTCTGTCTTAATAAAGGGAAAGATCTTCAACAAAGTGCTCCGATCTGGATTCTGGGATACTGGACTGGGTGTAGGAGGGTGTCAAATCTTCTGTGGGTGTGGTTTCTCTGGGCTTGTGTGTGTAATTTTCCTGTTAAAGAGGTTTGCCTACTTTTTGTCCGGAGCCTGTAGTATCTTGTACTAATTTGTCTGTGGTACCATAGTCTCTTTTGAGCTATAAAAGGCTGGGGTCCTTGTTTTCAGCAGCCCCAGTGTGGTATACAAACCACCCTTCCCATTAGCATTCTGAGTCATGTGAGATACACACCAGTCCTTGAAGCAGTCTCCTGAAAGCTAGAATTGAGAACACCTTGTCCATTTTTTTTCTTTCCGTCAGAGGGAGAATCAGAAGTTGGGAGCTCTCTTCTGATCTTGTCACACTGTACTCAGGGGGGGAAGTGGCTGGGCGGATAGAATGCCACAGTATGCCTACCACTTCACGGCACCTCTTCTTGGCTTCGCTCTTGGCCGGAATGCCAGAACCTATTGATTTCTGGTGTTGTCAGAAGGGCAAGTTTACATAGTACCATCCCTTAGTGTCTTCAAGGGAATGAAGTGAGTTGTTTCTATTCTTTTATTTTGCTGGTTCCAATCTTGGACAATTTTTATGCTTGAGTCTTATTACTTTCTTGAACAATTTTCTGAGCTTTATGGCATAATTAAACTGCATCTCATAAGGGGAGAAATTAGCTGAGCCGAAATTCCATCATTGTTCACCTGATCCTCTTTTTCTGCAATACTTTGTAAAAAGCACCCTTCACCTGAGCGTTCCTCATACTGTAGATGAGGGGGTTCAGCAATGGGTTGAAGAGGCTGTAAAACAAGGCAAGGATTTTCTGTGGCTCCTGTCGTTGACCGTCATCTGGGACCAGGTAAACCATCATAGCTATGCCAAAGTAGAACCCAACCACACACAGGTGAGAGGAGCAGGTGGAGAAAGCTTTTTTGCGGCCCTCCATTGACTGGATCTTTAGGATGGCCCAGAGAATATGTGCATAGGAGACTAGCATCAAGGAAAGGGGCCCAACTAAGAGAAACATACAAGCAGCAAACATGACGATTTTGTTGACCCAGTGTCAGCACAGGCCAGTTTGAGTACAGCTAAGATTTCACAGAAGAAGTGGTTCACCTCCTGGGGTCCACAGAAGGGCAGCCGTAGAAAGAGAATTAGATGTACTAGGGTTGGGAAAATTCCACATGCCCAAGAAATGACAGCAAGGACTGTGCACCTTCTCCAGTTCATGATGATGGGGTACTGGAGAGGGTGACAGATGGCCACGTACCTGTCATAGGACATCACCACCAAAATCATGCACTCTGTAGCAGCAAAAGTCAAAAATGACACCATCTGCATGATGCATGAAACAAAGGAGATAGTTTTTTTGTGCTGCACTAAGTTTTCTAACATATTGGGTAAATTGCTGGAAGCATAGGATATGTCGATGATGGCCAGGTGTGAGAGGAAGAAGTACATGGGGGTGTGCAATTGAGGGTCCAACCAAATGAGTCCCAGGATGATACCATTTGCTAGCAGACTGAAGATGTATAATAGGGAGAAGACCCAGAAGAGGAGCACTTCCACCTCTGCACTGAGCTGGAATCCCACCAGGATGAATTCTGTGATCCATGATTGGTTGTTTTCCATTTTTTAATGACAGTTTGTAAGCAGCTAAACTATAATAGAAAGGTTAGAGCTAAAGGTCAATGAACACTGATTATTTCAAAATTTTTTTTTTTTTTTTTTTTTTTTTGGAGAGGTTTTTGCTATAGGGCGCGTGCGCTCGCCAGACAGACAGAGAGAGACAGAGAGATAGAAAACAGGAAATCACCCCCCAGGGGGGATGGCCACGCTGCAATCCCTTCTCCTCTATTCTCCTCCCGGGATCCTGGGCATGCACGCACACGTGCCCGGCGTGAGTTTAAGCCGCCGGGTCCGGGACTCAAACCGCGGTCGACTACGTGGGAGTCCAGCGACATAGCCATTACGCTAACTGCTGGTCCCTGATTATTTCAAATTTTAAATTAAGTTCAGAGGAAGTTCACTCACTTGTCTATACTTGAATAAATTTTGAATAAATTTTTCTTTTTGATCTACTCTCTTATTGGTAAGTAAGTAATTAAAAGTTTCAGATACGTATCAAGAATCAGAGATAATACTGTCACAGAGCTCTCTTATTTTTTAATACTTTCTTTATCATTTTCTTTTTCCCTACATATTCAATGTACCATTTTTTCCTAGACCAAATAAGAGTAATGTATAACCATAATGCTTTTTACCCTAAATTCTTATTTTTTTCCAGTTACACAAATATTCACTAATTCTTGCAGAGTATAATTTCCAAAATCAGAAAATTGACAAAACTATTATCCATAACAACATTTCTGGTTCAAGCTCTAATCCAAAATCTCTTTCATTTCAAATCTGAAACATCTCTTCAGTCTTTGTTTGCATCAATAACTAGCATTTTCAATGACTTTTTAACATTTGTTCTGTAGAATGTCTCTCAGCCTGGGTTTTCCACTGATTTCTTGAGGTTTTTAGATTATAAATTTTCATCATGATTAAAAAAAAAACCCTACTCATTAACAATTTCTATTAGTAGGCAGCTAATGTTAATTTGTCTTAATATTGGTGATGCTAATGTGTATCGCTTGGTTAAGGTAGGTGTTTCTCAGATATCTCCATTATAAAATTTTAATTTTTCTTAGTATTATTTTGGAGGAAATATATCAAAACTTCTATATAAGTATCTCGATCTTATTAAACTTTCATCTTCTAGTTGTAGCATTCAGTGATTACTTTGCCTGACTTGGTCATTACAAAATCATGCAAAATCTAATGTCTTATCATTCCTTCTACATTCATTAGTTGTTTTTACTAATAATAATGAGTTTCATAGTTCTCTTCTCTCTATCTATAATCTATATATACATTCACCAATCTATCCACATAGACTTAAGCATTTTTAATACATTCAATCACTGTGTATCATTATAGCTTGCAAAATGAAACTTAAATATTTTTAAATTCAATCATTAATAAACATTTTTTGACATTATTTGTTTTGAGAATTCAATTATCCTACAACCGAACTGCTAATTTTTGTGCTATTTTTAGCTTCCTTCCATAAATTTTAAAATTTATCAGAGGGCAAGGGCGCACACCAGAGAGAGACAGCAAAAGGAAAATGAGAAAGCACACCCCATGGAGAATGGTCATGCCACCCTTCTCCATTTCTACCTCCTTGCAAGATACTGGGCATACATGTACATGTACCTGGTGTGATTCTCAAGCTGCTGATTGGGACTCAAACTGCCCACATAAAATTTACATGAAATCTTGCCACTCTGGCTGAATCCACCACACCACAGAGTGACTCACCGCACCTTAAAAATTTTAAAAATATTTATTTATTTAATTTTATTTGTCATTATTATTATTTTGACCCAAGACAGAGACAGAGAGAGGAAGAGAAAGGGAGAAAGTGAGTTGCCAGGTACAGGACTCAAACTGCAGTCAGGCATATGGGAGTCCAGCACCTTAACACCTTACCAATTGCCCCATCACATAATTTTTAAGGACTTTTTGGCATCTGGCTTAACAACATGATCTAGGATCATGTGTATTTCCACCTTAGCTCAGCATTAATTCATTGAAAAAATATTGTTCCTTTTCGTAGAGAATAAGATTTTTAAATCGATCTCACCCTTTAATCATTGTTTTTTTTTTTATCACCATTGTTGCCAAATGTCTAATATATTCATTTAATATGGAAAGTATATAATTTGGGACAGTACACAAATTATTACAGAGCATAAAATAATTTAAAATCTATTTTTTAAAATAATGTGTCTTGGGGCCAAATCATGATGTGGTGGCTAAGGTGACTGGATCCCACATGACTGACTGTGTGGTTTGAGTGCTGGACCCAGCAGCTTGAGAATCATGCCAGGCATGTGTACATGAGTGACCCAAATCTCAAAAGGTGAAAGAATTAGGGAAGGGACTGTGGTATGATCATTTCCCGTAAGGGTTGCTTTCTTGTTTTCCTTGTCTCTCAGTCTCTCTGTCTCTCTCTAGCAAGTACACATATTTAAAAAAATGCATCTTTAGTGACTTCTTTAGAAAACCATATTTATTTTACTAAATTGACATTAGAAATAAAGAAATTGGTCTTTATATTGGTTAGTAGTTTATTTTCTGGTAAAAGTATTTATAATCCCAGGATATTATCTTATTTACATTTTTGTCATTTTTGTTTGTATGTAAACACAAACTTGAAGAGTTTGAAGAGTTTGTATTTACATATAAAGTTTTAAGTTTTATTTATTGTATGAATAAAGTTGAGTCTTATTTATCGTATGAATGAAATGGCAACTACGTAAACTTTTATAGTTTAATTTTATTATGGTAACACACTGAACATGAGACCTACTCTCCAACATACTGTATTTTGTGTAGAACACATTAGGATTGACTATGAACTGGACCGTACAATACTGTACAGCAATTCTCTAGAGCTCATTACGTTGCTCGACAGAATCTTTATACCTATTGATTAGTAACTCCTTATTTCTCCTTCTCCCCAGTTCCTGAAACCACTATTCCATTCTTTGAGTCAATGAATCTATTTTAGAGACTTCATAAAAGTAAATTGATGTAATATGAAATTTTGCCATCACATTTTCTAAAGTTTCGTAGAAAATTACTAAATTTGATTTTAAAAATCCAAAGATGTAACACCCTGAAACATATGGGCAAAGATAATCACTGTTAATAGTTTGTGTATATAGAGTTTTTCCTTATTTACTCTTTATACATATTTTTTATATATATAATTAATTTTAAAATACAGAAAACTGTTCACTTATTTCATTTAGGGTCATTATTACTTATCTCTTTTTCATGTCAAAATATTTCTTTATGAGATATATTAAATAGTTGAGTGTCATTTTATTATATACTAATATTTTAATTTAATATATTGCCATCTAATTAGGTTATATACAGTATAATATTACAAAGATAAAATTGTGTATTTTTCATTTTATCTTATAATAAATAGTAATACACAGTCATAACTCTATTTCTGTATATATCAATTTTCATCATCTTCACTGCATGTTTGAAGGTCTAAGAGAGTAATAGAGTGATTTGAGTTTTTTTTTTTTTAATTTTTATCTTTTTTTGGTATGGTCACAACCAGTTACAGGGAAAGGGATTTGACCGTTTGCTTATTTTTTCTCTGGCCACCATTAAAAGTCTAGGCCACAAGAAGCCTTTAAAGATGGTCTTTCTCCATTGCAGGAAAACCCACCTGTCAGGCATCTATTAAATATATTGGCTTAATCAATATTAACAGTAAAAAAGAGTTGCATTCTTACTCTAGAAATCTGTTGAATTCTCATGATAAAATCAAAGATGAAAAGCAGTGTGGTACCAGGTGTGAGTAATATGAATTATACATATTTTATGTATGTATATTATAGGTATTCTTTTAGTCATCAGTTTCTATCTTTTTTTTTTTAAAGGTTTTTGCCATAGGATGTGTGCATCCACTGAAGAGAGACCAAAAGAAACAGTCGGATGGAAAGTGAGAAATCACTCCTCGGAGGGGATGGCTGTGCTGCACTCCCATCTCCTCCATTCTCCTCTTGGGATTTGTCAGTTTCTATCTTTTGACCAAGACGTTCATTCTAGCTTATGGGGAAAAATGCACAAATGGAATTTAATAATTTAAAAGCTGTTTGTTTATAAAAGTTCTATTAAAAAATTCATGTAGTTTAAATATACTCTTCCCATAGGGTTGCTTGAGTAAACTTCAATATATAGACTATCTTATTTCTATGGAAAAAAAAATGGCAGTATATAAATGGATTAGTGTATTTTACCCATGAAGTGAAGCATCTAGGAAGATATTTTTGGGACCAGCAGTTAGCGTAATGGCTATGTTGGTGGACTCCCACGTAGTCGACTGCAGTTTGCATCCCGGACCCGGTGGCTTAAAACTCATGCCGGGCACGTGTGCGTGCGTTCCCAAGATCCTGAGAGGAGAATGGAGGAGAAGGGATGGCGGCGTGGCCATCCCCCCTGGGGGGTGATTTCTCGCTTTCTGTCTCTCTGTCTCTCTCTGTCTGTCTGGCGAGCGCATGAGCCCTATAGCAAAAACCTCTCCAAAAAAAAAAAAAAAAAAAAAAAAGGACATTTTCATGGTAATTGCTTTGTTGAAAAACTATTTTATAGGAATGTAAAATAACAAAAAAAAAAAAAAAGAAAAGGAACCTTGAAGACACATGTGACAGGTTTTTTAACTTTTAAAAAATATCAATTTAAGAAAGTCATCAATAATGTTAGGACTGGCCCTTTAAGAGCAAGGGCTGAGAAGAAACCCAGAGACAGTGCTAGATCCTGTTTCTGTAAGTATGATTGCGTTTGGGAGAGTTTTATATAAATGTGCGTTAAGTGTATGACTTTTTTTTCCTACAACTAAAGAATATCATTAGAGTATGAAAAATGAATGGAGGGACACCTGACTTTAGTTATATTGGTTTTTGAATTAGAAAGCCCTTTTAATTTCATCTCTTTTAATATTTTTCTGTTCTCTTAACAAAAAAAGAATAATAGTGAAACAGATTTAAACTGATATGTAATGAAGCACAATAATAGAAAATAAAATTTAAAAATAAGTTTGCATGTATGCCCAAAATTCCAAAAGAAGGGAGAGATGAAGGAGAAGGGATTGTGGCATGACCATTCCCCATGGAGGGGGCTTTCTCCTCTTTCTCTGTCTCTGTCTCTCTGTTTCTGATAAGCACACGTACCATCTAGTGCACAAATAAATAAATAAATAACTTCAATAAAGATGTTCCTTGTCAGTAGAGTCAATAAAATGATAGCAGCTCAGAAAATGAAGAGTCAGAAAACAAATTCCCACCTGGGATGTTTAGTCTGACATGTCTCTACTTGGGTAGACTTGTATCTGAGCTAGAGGGCTTCATCTTACTATTCCAACTCTGATCAGAAATATAGGCACACATTCTATGTTATTTTGTGACAGGACAATCTTGGAATCAAACACAATAATTTATGAATCTGAAAACTGAGATTAGGAGATAGTCTAGGAACATTTCAATAAGAAATAATTACATTGGAAACTTACCTCTTACCTTTTTGAGCAAGGAAAATTGACTGTCAGTGCAATGATAATTTTGTTTTCCAGTAACAGAAGTTACTCTACAAATACCTCCATTTAGGCTAAGTAATATATAAGGTCTTTATTAAATCTGTGATATCAGAGCTTAATCCAGAGGCCTGTGTAAGTACAGCTTGCTCTTCCGGGTGCCATCACAATCAGCAGAGCTGGGATGGTTTGGATGACCACTGTCCATCCGAAGTGGGGAATGGTAGTGAGAAAATCCCTGAGCCATCAGAGGAACCATTGCCAGAACGCAGAGGAAGAAGTTGTCGATGTCAGTGGGGCAGTGAAACAGTGTCATTTCCATCTCAAGGAGCCTAAACTTTGACTTAGGAGGGACTAGGGATGTGTCACCTAGGAGCGTCATTCCTTTCCACACATCCATAGCTACTCTCACTGTCACCCTATACTACCTTAACCACTCGTTCTTAAAACCATCTCACAATGCAAAGAATCCCTTCTACATGAGAAGGTATAAGCACTGGATGTTCTTTAGGAAAACGATCATGACCTAGAAGAACCTCTCAGAGGCAAATTACATACAACGAGATACTCTACCAAGCTTCAGAGAACACATCTCAAAATCAGGAGCCCCAGTTGCTGATGGTTGCACAACAGAATATAAAATCCCAATTAAACCTTCAGGAGTAAAGGTTTTATTTAGAATTAGTTAAATACTCAAATCTCAGAAGGATTAGGACACAGCGTATCTTCCTACCTTCCCCCAAGGGAGAAACACAGTTCCCTGACTCTTCTCTCTGGAGGAGAACAAAGACTGTGCCTGTGTGGAAGGAGAAGGCAGGACTCATCTTGTCTCTATCTGCAGTTGACTGTGATGGATACAAAAAAGGAAGGATTGTAGCAGCTAAAAACAATACTTATTGAGTCCATACCATGTTTAATGAAATGTGCCAAATGCTTCATGTAGCTCTCATACTTAAATCTAATCATTATCTTCCTTTTAGACATACAGAGGCTGAAATTTAAATATGCTAAATCAGTTGTTCTCCTGATCTAGGAGCTCCTAAGAAACTTTGAATATATCCATGAGGTCAACATTTATTTTCATAATAATATAAGATAGTATGATGCTTTTTCATTCTCTCAAGAGGATATGTTGGAACTTTTCACAGGCTGTATGACATGATATTTTGAGAGAGAATGCAGAAGAAAATACAAAATCTAGATGGCTTATAAGACAGACATTAAAGGACTGCAGTGAAATTAAAAACAAAGCTACTTTTCCACAATTTTTTATTTGAAAAAATAGTTAATTTAAATATGCTACATATTCTGTTTAAATTCTTAATATAAGAAATAAAAGCATAAATCCAAAAGAAGTTCTTTTTCTTTTTTGTCCTCTGGGATATCTGAGTATAAAGAGCTCTTGAAAATAAGGACTTAAAGGAACCATTGCACTAAATGTATTCTCAATAATCTTGCAAGGGCCAAAGTTACAGTAAACGATGTATTTCTTATTCCAAAGTGTATCAATTTTCTATTGCTGCCATACCAAATTACTGTAAACATGGCTGCTCGAACAATTTACATTTATTATTTTACATGTTCTATGAGGCAGACTTCTGGTCCAGGTCGTCTGGATTCTCTGCACAAAGTCATAGGAGCAGTTTACCTCAGTCTGACAATACTCTTGTGAAGCTAGAAATGATCTCTGTTTGCAGGTGACCTGATTGTACACATAGGAGACTCAAAGGTATCTACCAAAAAACTTCTTGAAGTTTGTAGTCTTCTGCTTTTCATGGAACTTGGCTGAATTCTGTTCCTTGCGGTTCTAGGACTGAGGTCTCAGTGTTTTGTCACCTGGGATTGCTCTCAACTTCTTGCTGCCACTTATGTGTTCTTAGAACAGGGCCCTCCATCTTCAAATCAGCAATAGCATGTCAAATTCTTTACATTTCCATCCTTTAGGAACCAGCAGATGAGGTGATGGTTACGTCTCTAGACTCCCACATAGTTGACTGAGGTTTAGTCCTAGATCCAGCAACTTAAAGTTCATGCTGTGTGCATGTGCGTGCATGCCTGAAATCCCAAGAAGAGAATGGAGGAGAAGGGATTATGGTGTGGCCATTCCCCCTGCCTGGGGCTTGATTTCTCACTTTCCGTCTATCTGTCTTTGTCTCTCTGGCAAGTACACGAGTCCTATAGTAAAAATCTTTCTCAAAAAATCCTCTTATACATGTTTGGATATCTTTCATTGTGATAAAATATAGACAATAAAAATTACAGTTTTATCTATTTACATGTACAATTTAGTGGCATTAATTACATTCACAATGTTGTACATTCTCACTACTGGTCTTTCAAAAATTTGTACCCCAAATAGAAAATTTGTAGCCATTAAATAACAATTCCCCTTTTCAGTTTCTTTTGATGAAATTAGTTTTATTTGAGCTTTCTTTTCTTCCCTGTGAAAAAAAATTGTTGAAAATTTTTCTACAGAAGTTATTAATTTAATCACATGAGACTCTTTCATAGAACTTATCACACTATTGGTAAAAATTTATTACTACTTCTTTTCTCCATAATTATTCATTATTTTAATATATAATTATGGATATTTGTCACATTGTTACCCAAGGTAATTGCACAAGGAATTTCTAAAACCACTGATCATGTACCAAGTAAAAGTCCATTGCCTTTGGACCCCAAATCAGATGTGTAGTCTCTCGGGATCATCATATTTGAGCTTTGTGTGGTATGTATAAAAATTAAACTAATAAAAAGAAATTGTGTTCATTGAACTTATTCTGGAGAGGAAAGTTTAGTAGCAATATAACTTTACTGTGCAAACTGATTCACATATAATAAGAAAAGGCATACCAAATTTTAATCTTTCATTTTTACCTGCCATATCTCATAACAAGCAAAAACCACTGAACCAACATGCTACCCTCATTCAAGTGGCCCTCTTTTGCCGCAGTACCCTGTAGAAGGCATCTTTTACCTGAACATTCCTCAGACTGTAGATAACAGGGTTAAGCAACGGATTGAAGAGGCTGTAAAACAGGAAAAGAATTTTCTGCTCTTCTTCTCGTTGACTGCTGTCTGGGACCATGTAAATCATCATAGCTATGCCAAAGTAGAGTCCAACCACACACATGTGGGAGGAGCAGGTGGAAAAGGCTTTTTTGCGGCCTTCTTTTGACTGGCTCTTCAGAATGACCCAGAGGATGTATGTGTAGGAGACAAGCATCAAGGAAAGGGGCCCAACTAAGACAAACACACCAATAGCACAGAGAATAATTGTATTGACCCAGGTGTCAGCACAGGCCAGTTTGAGGACAGATAAGGTTTCACAGAAGAAGTGGTTCACCTCCTGGGGTCCACAGAAGGGCAGCCTTAGAAAGAGAATTAGATGTAATAGGACCAGGGAAAATCCACATCCCCAGGAAGTGACAGCAAGGACTGTGCACCTTCTCCAGCTCATGATGATGGTGTACTGGAGAGGGTGGCAGATGGCCACATACCTGTCATAGGACATCACCACCAATATCATGCACTCTGTGGAAGCAATGGTCAAACACACGGTCATCTGCACAATGCATGAGACAAAGGAGATAGTTTTATTGTGCTGCACTAGGTTTTTCAGCAAGTTAGGTACATTACTGGAAGGATAGGAGATGTCAATGATGGCCAGGTGTGAGAGGAAGAAGTACATGGGGGTGTGTAATCGCGGGTCAAACCATGAGTCCCAAGATGATGCCGTTTGCCAGCAGACTGAAGATGTATAACAGGAAGAAGACCCAGAAGAGAAGAAGTTCCATGTCTTCACTGACCTGGAATCCCACTAGGATGAATTCTGTGACCCATGATTGGTTGCTTTCCATTCCTTAATGATGGTTAGTCAAGGATAGAGGTGTGATAATAGGTCAGAACTGAAGAATCAAAGAAAATTGGAGTTATTATGTCAAAGTAGGCTTGGAGGAAGCTTACATACTTGTCCCTATCTAACAGAACTTTTTTGACTTCAATGTTTTTGCCTTTTTGTTTTTAGCTTTGTATTGTGAAACAATTTAAGTTTTCAGGACCAGCAGATGGTGTAATGGTCACGTTGCTGAACTCCCACATAATCCATTGCTGTTAGAGTCCCATATCCGGTGGCGTAAAAACTCATGCCAGGTGTATGTACATGAGAACACAAAATCCTGAGAGAATGGAGGAGAAGGGATTGTGGTGTGGCCATAGCCCCTGTGGGGTGATTTCTTGCTTTCTGTCTTTGTCTCTGTCTCTCTGGTGAGCACATGCACCCTATAGCAAAAATCTCTTTCTTAAAAAAAAAAAGATGAAATTTAAGTTTTCAAAATATGTATCGATAGTTATTAACAATATTCTCACATGCATGCCACACATTCAATGACTTAATATTTTGTTATTTTTCATATTTGCTCTTTATTATATTTAATGTATATTATTAATAGTTTGTATTATTATTAATTCTTTCTGAGAACTTCAGACTAATGTGACTCCACAATGGTATCATTTTTAATAATTTGCATGTATTACTTTTATTATTTACTTTGCATATTTTTTCTTCTGTAATTAATTTTAAATGATAGGAGATAGTATTTTTATCTGTATCTTTCATTTAGAGTGCTATCATACCATATACATTTCCATATAAAAATATTTCTCTATTGTACTTTACACAGTGAGATACAATTTTATTGCATACATTATTCTGATTTCATAGCTATGCAAGAGCTATGAATAAGTGTACTATATGTTACCCATTAGGTTGTGAGCCATATAGTGTTACAGTGATTAAATTTTATGTCTTTGCTTTTGGATTTTTTAATTAAATTTTTATAGTAAATTCTTAGACATAGACATTCACAACCTCTCTCTCTCTTTTTATATTTTTTTCTATGATTGTCATCATCATTATAACCATTGCCATCTGTCTCTATCCATTGAAAAAGCAAATAAACAAAAATCAAAATATATCATTCCGGGAAGACAATTACCAGTGAAAAATAATCTCTAATTTAGCCATTGGGACACTCTACTCTAAGTTCATCTTTCTGACAAAGTTGTGCTATGTTTAGTTTTTTAGTTTTTTTCATACTGACTCTGAGAAGGACATTGGTTCTGTTTTATTATACTTTGTTCATATCTTCCTTAAAAATCACCAATGATAACTTTAAGTGACATGCTCCAGTATTTCTTAATGCCTGGAACCAAGAGGTTTTCTGGAAGTCACAATCTCATTGCCCACCATTCTGGTGTTCCTTCCTACACATCCTTTGAGCCTGTATTAAAACAAATGATGCAAAGTTTTCACTTGGTAGCTAGTGTTCTCTCATTCCAGTTAGTGGCCCAGGAAGTGCTCTTGTTTCCTAAACAGATGATGACTTAAATGATGTGATTTTTTTCAGACCTCCATCATTCATTAAACAAATTTTTTATCAATACGATCATTACAAGTTAAAACAATTACTTCGATATAATCAACTTGAAAATTGATTTATAAAACTGCTATAAATAATCCATGTAATTTAAAAATCACTGTTTCTATAGGATACGCTTGAAAATGAACTGTACTTTTTGTTTCATATTTAGTATACTTGAATACACAAAGAAATGGACCGAGAAAAAATGGCAGTACATAAATTAATTAGTACCTCATACCTCCATGAATGTTGCCTATAAGAAAATGTTTCAGGATCGAAAATTTATTGAAAAATTAGTTTATAAGAAAGTAAAATAAGAAAGATCCTAGAAGACACAACAAACAGCATTTTCTACTGGCAAAATATTGGCTTGGGGAATCTTCAAGTTTGTGGACAGAAGCCCTTTAAGAGCAAAAGTTCTTAAATTTTAGGTCCCTGTTTATGCAACTTCACACTTGGAAAATTCTGAATTACTCTTATGTGCCAATGGAATAAGCTGAAATTCCATTCCATCAGTTTTAAATAAATTATTTGGGCTAATAATAAGATTCACCAATATGAATCAGAACATTTTTATACCTACCACCTCCACCTGTCTCTTTTGTCTAGTACTTTGACAAATAATTTCAAAATACCTTCCTTTAAAAAAAATCCATTATCACTTCCACTTACATATGCTTTTAGCTAAACAGGTCTGAAAAATTGTTTGGATATCTAAAAGGAAATAAAAGAAGCATGGCTTTTATAATTGATTTACCATATTCTATGAATATAGGTACTTCAAATTAAGTGGTATTTTCCTGGATAATATTAATTCCTTGATATATCAGGATATGGACATGACTACCTTTTTTTTCTGTTTGTTTGTTGTTTTATTAAAGCACATTATATTGACATTTTCTCATACAATCTTTCAATTTTCCAGGAAAGCTTATGTACTTAAGTTAGTGAATATCTGCCCTTCAAGATGATCTTGACTAAAAATAAAAAACTGTGGCTAGAGACTTTCTGGCAATAAATTAAAGAAGAAATAAGAAAAGAGCAGGATCTCACACACAAAAAAGAAAGTCCTTGATCCCTTGTGTTTCTATAAATAACAATGCATTTGGCAAAGTTTATTTAACTATGTGTTCCATGTGTAATATTCATTTTAGTGACAATCATAAAAACATTGCTAGAATGTACAAAATAGGCAGAGTAACATCTTGTCTTTTTAAATTTTAGTTATTTTTATTTCTGAATTGATAAATTCTTTATTTTCACCTCCAGTGCCATTGTTTTCAACCCATTCTGTAAAAAGCAAAATGTGAAAAGAATTCTAAAGAAAACTTTAAACTCTTGATGGTACAGAACTAAAGTACAGAAGAAAGTTGAAAAGATTCTTAGTAAAGATGTCCCTTCCCCACAGAGTCAGTAAAAGGCCGTGGGTCAGGAGCCTGGTGGGATGGCCTCTATGTGCGGTGCCCCTCCTGCAGGGCTGTGATGGAACCTGGGAGCTTTATCTTGTTTCTCCTTCTCCCGTCAGAAGTATTGGCAGTCATCCTCTCCCGTTTGGTGAAAGGAAAAATCTCGTTTCACTTAAGGATAATTTCTGAGTCTAATAAAAATTGACAATGAGAGTGATCCCCTTGAAAAGTTTCAGAAAGAAATAACCATTTGGCAAACTTACCTGTTACACTGTTTCAGCAAGGAACAGAATTTATTGCCAACTGCTACTAGAATTTGCTTTTCTGATAGTACAACTTATTCCATTAGTATCTCCATTTAGGCTAAGTAATATACCTGGTACTTTGATTCTGTCTGCTGTTTCAGAGCTCGATCCAGAGGAGATGACTGCGTATGTGTTCCTCATAGTTCCAGGAGCCTTCTCGGTCGGTAGAGCTGGGTGAGCGTGAATAACCACAGTCCACCCATATGGGGAGATGCTGGGGAGACCTTTTCTGAGCCATCCAGGTCCCTGCCACAGCACCGAGGAGGAAGCTGTAAGGAGTGAGTGGAGGTGGGGCAGTGTGTCAGTGTCTAGTCCATCTCCTGGAGCATAAACTTTGAGTCAGAAGGTCTAGAATTTGTCACCCTGGAGTGTCATTTTTCCCTACATAGTCATAGTTATTTCTGCTGCCACCCTGTCCGACTTAAACTATCATCTCTGAAAACCATCTCACACTCCAAATGAATCCCTTTTAGATAAGCAGGTATAAGCACTGGATATTTCTTATGAAATCTACTGTGACCTAGAGAACCCAGAGGTGAGTTTCATATGAGACACTCTAGCAAGCTTCAGAGGACACATCTCAAATTCAGGCGCATTTACTCAACTTAATGATGGTGACACCAGGGAATATAAAAGTTACATTAAAGTTTCAGGAAGGTTTTCTTTTTTTTTCTATTTTTTTTTTTAGAATTGGTTACATACTCAAATCTCAGAAGGATAGAATCATAATGCCACATTGTATCTTTCTAGCTTCTTCCTAAGGGAGAAAAAAAACAGTTTCCTGAGGCTTTTCTCTAGCGCTATGCTTCAAATACCTCAAGGGTCATATACCTGAGAGAGAGATCACAATTACAGTACTCACACTCCTACCATCAATAGATGGATGGATTCATGCTTCTCTTTAATACCTACAAACTGTGACTTTTTGATTTGAAGGATGGTACCCATGGAGCCTGGTTCAGTAACTATGAGAAGGGACAGATCCCCAGACAGGGTGCCTGTCTGCAGTCAGATGTGACAGAAGCAATAATTATTGAATCCATACCGTGTTTAATAACATGTGCCAAGTGCTTCATGTCGCTCTCATACTTTAAATCTAATCATTATCATTACTTCACAGATACAGAGACTGAAATTTATATATACCGAGTCCATAGTTTCCTATCTTGATCTAGGGGCCCGTGAGATACTTAGAATGTATCCACAGGTCAAAATTGATTCTAATAAAATTGCGTTGTTGGAAAAGTCATGTCATATTTTTTTCAGTTTTTCTATGCAAAAATGCATCAGGACTTTTCAAATGACCCAATAGTATACTTTTCATTCTCATTCCTTAGGAGGATAAAATAGGGTTTTTCAAAGGCTGCATAACATAATATTTTGAGAGATTGGATGCAGAAGCAAATCCAAGATCTAGATTTCTTCTAAGACAGATTACCAAGAATTTTGGTGATTTATGGTAGAGAGAGCTGGGTTATTGTCTGTTTGGGATGATATGTATAGTATTGCCAAGTACATTGGTGAGAAATGTGTATGTGTTGGAATATTCACTTTGCAAATTAAGTAACATATGTGATTGAATGTATAAAAGAAATTGAATAAAATATGTTAAAAAAGAAATGTAAAACATGTTATCTTTTTGCTGTTTTTATTTGAAAAGATAGCTAATTTAAATAAATTATGTATTCTGTTTTAACTCCTAATAAAACAAATGTAAGCACAAGTTCAAGCAAAATCTCTTTTTGTCCCCTGGGATATCTGAGTGTAAAAGGTTCTTGAAAATGAAGAGCTAAAGATGCCATTATATTAAAAAAAAAAGAAGATGAAAAGAAAAGAACCATTGCACTTAATGCATTGGCAATAATCTCAAAAGGGCCAAAGTTAATTGAACGATGTTCTGATTTCAAAGTGTGTTAACATTCTATTGCTGCCATGCCAAATGATCACAACTGTAGCTGCTTAAACAGCATGTATTTATTGTTTACACTTTCTGTGAGTCAAACTTCTGGTCTTGGTCATCTGCATTCTCCGCACAAAACTTAGGAGCAGTTTATGACAGCTTGAGACCCCCTCCTGTAAAGCCTGAAGTTTTCTACTATTCACAGAACATGGTCAAATTCTGTTCCTCGTGGTGGTTGGACCGAGTTCCCAATGTTTTGTCACCTGGGGTTGCTCTCTACTCCTTGCTGCCAGTAGGTGTTTTTGGCACATGGCCCTTCAGTCTTCAAAACAGCAAGTGTGTCAAGTTTTTTACATAGTTCGATTCTCTCACAGTGTTTTCACATTTATTTAATTGTGATAGAATATAGACCATAAAACCTTACTGTTTTAATCATGTCTATGTGCAATTCAGTGGAATTAACTATGTTCACAATGTACAACTATCATCACTAGTAATTAAAAAAAAGCTATTACCCAAAACAGAAAATTTATAACAATGAATAATAATTCCCCTTTTCCTTAAATTTTGATGAAATTCAATTTATCCGTGTTTTCATTTGTTGCCTGTGAAATACAGTGTAAAGAAATTTCTAAATAGGGCTTTCTAAGTTCTTAAGGCCAGACACTGTAAAACTACTGACTGCAAACATGTGAAACCCTTCATGAAATGGAAATATAAATGCATCAAAAATAAAATTCACTAATTAAAAAGAAAGAAATTAGTGACTGATTTGAGACATTGAACAGCAAAACAGACATCAGTTTAAGTTAAGTTTAAGTTTAAGTTTTAAGTTTAAGTTCCACAATAAAGACACTTCTTTCAAAAACAAAAGAAATGCTTTAGATGATCAGTGTAGACACCAGTTTTTATTGATTTTATCATCATTTAGACTGAGGGTTACTTAATCTTGAGTCATAAGCCCAGAGACCTTTTTGCTACTATGGGCGGTAGATGATGTTTGTTATGTGAGAAATGTCTAAACCTACGGTGTAATTCCAAACTATCTTAACAAAAATTGGCTCAAATACTCAAAATATTGGCAGGGAAAAAGGTTTCCCCAAGCCTGCACAGGTGACCCAAGTTTGCCATATTGTCAGTTACCATAACCTATGTATATGGGCAAAAGTACAACAATCCTTAAATCTTTGCTCAGGACCATTTCAACACTTCCAAATGGGTTTCACTCAATCATACCAAACAGCTTGACAAATACTTTAAAATTGTTTATACATATCTTTTCTGGGCTGATAAAAGCTTTTTACAACTTTTTGCCCTTTATTCCTGATTTATTTCAAAGGACATATAGAGTTTCTCATTCATTTATTTCATTTTTCTCACAATCAGTCAGTGAGGTAGAGACACATTCCTCTGCATTATTGTCTGTTAAAGTCTTGGTTTCCCTGGGAAGTTTAATCTTCATATCAATTTTAATCTTCCATCTTCACCTGCCACCAGATGATGATAGGAGTCACACAGGTCCAACTTGACATGCCACAGTAATGTGTTAATATAACATTCTGATATTGAAAGCAACTGTTTAATCTCCATGTAGTCATATTTCTGATGCTCAAAATTAGTGTCATTACTTTACAGAAAAAAATAAAATATCTTAATGAAGATGTTCCATATTCTTACATGTTACCGAATCTAAGAGGGTATGAGTATCTATGAAGTTTGTTCCCATTTTGGGGACAAGTATTAAGATAATTCTCATTTTAAAATCAAGCTTCTTCTTAGGTTTTTCTTGTGTTCATTGGAATAGCAAACCACATCTTACAACATGAAAAATCAATTGAACCAAGATGCTGCCCTCTTTTTGCTGCAATACCCTGTAGAAGGCACCCTTCACCTGAGCATTCCTCAGACAGTAGATGACAGGTTACAGAAAGGGGTTGAAAGGCCATAAAACAGGGTGAGAATTTTCTGCTGCTCTCCTTGTTGACTGTGTAAATCATTATAGCTATGCCAAAGTAGAGTCCAACCACACACAGATGGGAGGAGCAGGTGGAAAAAGCTTTCTTTGTGGCCCTTTTTGACTGGCTCTTCAAAATGAGGCAAAGGATACTTGTGTAGTAGATGAGCATCAAGGAAAGGGGTCCAACTAAAACAAGCACACCAAGAGCACAGAGAATAATTGTATTGACCCAGGTGACTGGGATAGGCCAGTGTGAGGACAGATAAGGTTTCACAGCAAAAGTGGTTCACTTCCTGCTGTCCACAGAAGGGCAGCGTTAGAAAGAGAATTAGATGTAATAGGATCAGGGAAAATCCACATGCCCAGGAAGTGACAGCAAAGACTGTGCACCTTCTCCAGTTCATGATGATGGTGTACTGGAGAGGGTGGCAGATGGCCACATACCTGTCATAGGACATCACCACCAATATCATGCACTCTGTGGAAGCAATGATCAAACACAAGGTCATCTGCACAATGCATGAGACAAAGGGGATAGTTTTTTGTTTGTTTGTTTTGTTTTGTTTTTGTGTTGCACTAGATTTCTCAGCATGTTAGGTATACTACTTGAAGCACAGGATATGTTGATGATGGCCAGGTGTGAGAGGAAGAAGTACATGGGGGTGTGCAGTTGAGGCTCTAACCGAATGAGTCCCAGGATGATGCCATTTGAAAGCAGTCTGAAAATGTATAAGAGAGAGAAGACCCAGAAGAAAATAATTTCCACCTCTGCACTGAGCTGACATCCCACCAGGAAGAATTCTGTGACCCATTATTGGTTTTCTCCCATTCCTTAATGACAATCTGTCAAATATTGAAGTGTGATAAAAAAAAAGTCGGAGCTGGAGAGTCAAAAATAATTGAAGCTATTTTCTCTAAATAAGCTCAGAGGAAGCTTATATACCCTCTCCATTTTTCTTTAAACTGGCAACAGCATATCAAATTCTCCACACATTTCAGCCCTCTGACAGTATTTCTACATTTTTTTAGTCATGATAAAATATAGATAATTAAATTTACTATTTTAGCCATTTATTTCAATAATTCAGTGATGTCAATTACATTTGCAATGTTGTACGGTGATCACCACAAGTTATTTCAAGCATTTTTACTCAGAACAGAAGGTTTGTCACTCTTACATAAGAATTCCCTTCTTAAAAATTGTGATGAAATTCAATTTATCTTAGTTTTCATTTGTTGCCTGTAAAATAGATGCATAGTTCCTAAGTTTCAAAAGCAGGGAATAGTCTGATAAAACTATCAACTGGGGATCAGCAGATGGCATAATGATTACGTTGCTGGACTGCCTCATAGTTGACCATGGTTCCAGTCCTGTACCCAGTGGCTTAAAACTTATGCCAGGTGTGTGTGCATGTGTGCCCAAGATCCCGGGAAGAGAATGGAGGAGAAGGGATTTCAGCATGGCTGTCCTCCCTGGGGGGAGGGAGGATGTGATTTCTTGCTTTCTGTTTCTGTGTTTCTCTGTCTTTCCAGTGAGTGCACATGCCTCATAGTAAAAATGTCTCTCTCAAACAAAACAAAAAACCTATCAACTGAAAACAGGTGCTACACTTCATCAAGTGGAAAGATAACTGCACTAATGATACAAGGAACTCATGCAACTAACCCACAAAAAATATTTAATCCAATTAAAAGTTTAGAAATATGACTCTGTCTTGCTGTCTCTCAAAAAAAAAAAAAAAGAAAAAAGATGGGGAAATGAAAAGACATCTGAACAGTCAAAAAGCATATGAAAAAATACTCAACATCCCTTATAAGGAGATGCAAATCAAAACCACAATGAGATATGACCTTAGTCAGAATGGCTAAGATTTAAAAAGTAAAGAATGATAAGATCTGGAAACTGTGGTGAAAAGGAAAAGTGCTGGTATGAATGAAAATTAGTCCAACCACTATGGAGAACAACATGGTTGTTCTTCAAAGACCTACAGACAGAACTATTATGTGATCCAGAAATCCCACTCCTGGGTATCTATCCAAGGATAGGAATACACTCAGCCAGAAAATCATTTTCACATCCATGTTTATTGCAGCATTATTCACAATTGCTAAGATATGGAATCAACCCAAAAGTCCAAAAACAAATGAATAGATTGAAAAATATGGCACATATGCACTACAGAATACTACTCAGCCATGAAAAACAATGAGACCCTGGCATTTGAGTAAAGGGGATTAATGTGGAGGATTTAATGCTTAGTACAGCAAGCCAGACAATGAAAGAGAGGCATTGTATGTCTCTGCTTAATATATATCTTCACTCTGCGGCAGAAACAAAAATCAGAAAGTCTAAAAGCAGGGAGAGTAACTGTGGATGCTAGAGAGTGTGGGAGGACAGTGGTCAATGAGGGGGGATCAGAGGAAGGAAATCAAGGGAAAAAATAAACAAAACACTAACAGACACAAAAATGCAAAATTATCTGTCAGTGATAATGTGTATAGTCATACCTTTAGATAGACTAATATACGGTGTATTCATGCTGGGAAAATTTATTTTATATGCTATAAGGGCATAGAGTGATTGACTAAAAAAAAGAGAGAAAATTTTAAAAAAGGAAAAAAAAATATTACGCACTTTAATTCCTAGTCAACAGATGCTCCTGCTTTCATCTTAGACACGCTTGGCACACAACAATGCATATACTTTACTCTGGGTAGTGTGGTTTACAATCTCCTATTCTGTTTCTTGTTTGGTGTTGCAAATCTTTCATAAGAAAGATGAGAAATTGTTTCTTGGCTCAATCTTATCTGCACATATCTATTTACTCTTCCTAGTAATCAAAACCAGAATGATTTCTACTGTAACAAGGACTGGATTGGCATAATACTTGTGAAAGAATTCCAATCATTTCCATATTTATTCTTTATATGTTAGAAAGGGAAGCATGGTTTACTTATTTATGAATTATTTTATTTAACTTTATTTATTTATTTACTTATTTTAATTTGACCAGAGAGAGAGAGAGAGAGAGAGAGAGAGAGAGAGAGAGAGTAAGGGAAAGTGAGAAAGCAAGACACCAGATCCAGACCCCAAAGGCAGTTGGCCATGTGGGAGTCCAGTGCCCTTAACCACCGTGCCACCTGCTGGCCCCAGGAAGCATGATTTAATAAAACTTTCCATGTTAAAAAAAAAATTAACTTGAAACCAAAAGGAAATTAGTGACTCTTTTGAGATAATTGAACACTAGATGAAATACCAGTTGCTAAAATTAAGCTCCATAATGAGAAGTTGCTTTCAAAAATAAAGAAAATTCTTTAACTGATGACTATAGAAATGAACCTCTATGGATTTTACTATCCTTTAGCATGAGTGTTTCTCAATCTGGATGATAAACTCAGAGCACATTTCGCTTTGATGAAAGGTAGCTGGTGTTTGTGGTGTGAGAACTGTGTCATAGCTCTGGTGTCATCACAAAGTATCTCAAGACACATTCATTCAAGCATTCAAAATATTGGCAGAAAAAAATTTACCCTAGAGACTGTAAAAAAAATTATCCCAGAGGTGACATAATATTGCCATATTGTAGTTACTATAATCTACAGATAAGTATAAAATTACAGCAATGCTTCAACCTTTGCCTCTGGGACTACTTAAACATTTTCTTTTCCTTTTTAAGAGATTTTTGCCTTAAGGCACATGTGCTCCTGGAGAAGAGAGAAAGAGAGAGAAAAAGAGACAGAGACAGTGAGAGGGAACACCTTCTGGGGGGATAGCCATGTCGCAATCCCTTCTCCACCATTTTCCTCCCAGGATCTTAGGCACGCACACGCAGGCATCCAGTGTGATTTTTAAGTCACCGGGTCTGGCACTTGAACCACTGTCGACCATGTGGGAGGACAGTGACATAACCACTACACCATCTGCTGGCCCCTACTTAAACACTTTCAAATGGATTTTGTTCACTTGGCCATACCACACAGCTTGAAATATATTTTAGGGTTATTTATACATATTTATTTAGGGTAGCTTAAACTTTCCACAACTATTAGGTTGTCAGGAAAGTCATGACCTATTTTTCTATGCAAAAAAGTGTCATGACTTTCCCAACATGACACTTTCACTCCTGAACTTTTTCAAAAGGAAACTTAGAGTTTCTCAGGCATTCATTTAATTTTTCTCATAATCAGTGAGGTAGAACACATCACTCTGCATTAGTTGCTGTACCCTTGAAAGTTTTTTTTTCTGTGCTTTAATTTTAATCCACCTTTTTCACCTGCCACCCAGTGTTGATAGCAGCTTATGTCCAAGCTGACCAGCCAGAGTAATGGGTTGAGGCAATTTTCTGATATTTAAAACATGTATTTTATTTCCATAAGTCATATTTCTTATTCTGAAACTCAAGGTCATTACTTTCCACAAAAAATTAAATATTCTAATGTTCCATATTCTTACATGCTACTCCATCTGAGAGGATATGCATATATACAAAATTTGCTCCCATTTTGTGGGTTAGAATTTACATAATTCTTATATCAAGCTTCTTCTACACTTTTACTTAGGTTAAGTGAACCTAAGCAAACTACATCTCACAAGACAAAACATCCACTGAACCAAAATGCTGCCTCATTCACATGGCCCTGCTTTGCCTCACTACCCTGTAGAAGGCACTCTTCACCTGAGTGTTCCGCAGACTGTAGATGAGGGGGTTCAGCAATGGATTGAAGAGGCTGTAAAACAGGTTAAGAATTTTCTGCTGCTCCTGTCTTTGATTATTGTCTGGTACCAAGTAAATCATTATTGCTATACCAAAGTAGAGCCCAACCACACAGAGGTGGGAGGAGCAGGTGGAAAATGCTTTTTTGCGACCCTCCTTTGACTGGCTCTTCAGGATGGTCCAGAGGATGCTCAAGTAGGAGACCAGCATCAGTGAAAGGGGCCCAACTAAGACAAACACACCACCAGCAAAGAGAAAAGTTTCATTGACATAGGTGTCAGCACAGGCCAGTTTAAGGACAGATAAAATTTCACAGAAGTAGTTGTTCACCTCCTGGGGGCCACAGAAAGGCAGCTGTAGAAAGAGAATGAGTTGTATCAAGACCACAAAAAATCCACATACCCATGAAATGACAGCAAGGACTGTGCACCTTCTCCAGCTCATGATGATGGCATACTGGAGAGGGTGGCAGATGGCCACATACCTGTCATAGGACATCACCACCAATATCATGCACTCTGTAGAGGCAACAGTCAAACACAAAGTCATCTGGATAATGCACGAGACAAAGGAGATCAATTTTTTATGTTGCATTAGGTTTTTCAGCATATGGGATAAATTGCTAGAGGAATAGGAGATGTCGATGATGGCCAGGTGTGAGAGGAAGAAGTACATGGGGGTGTGTAATCGTGGGTCCAACCAAATGAGTCCCAGGATGGTGCCGTTTGCCAGCAGACTGAAGATGTATAACAGGGAGAAGACCCAGAAGAGGAGCACTTCCTTCTCTGCACTGAGTTGGAATCCCACCAGGATGATTTCTGTGACCCATGATTGGTTTTCTCCCATTCTTTAATGATGGTTAGTTAAAGAGTGAAGTGTGATAGGTCATAACTGGAGAGTCAAAGAAAATTGGAGTTATTTATCTCAAAGTATGAGTAGAGAAAGCTTGCATACTTATCCCCATTTGATAGAACTCTTTTTGGCTTTCTTTTTCTTTGTGTTTTTAGTTTTGTATTGTGAAGAATTCAAGCTTTTATATAAGTATCAAGAGTTACCAAAAATACTCTTGCATTTACTTCACACATATTCAATGATTGCAATATTTTTCACGATTTCTTATCATTCTTTTTATCTGTATTATTTCTTTTTGGGAACTTCAGACAAATGTGGATCCGTAATTAATGTGATCATTGTTAATAATTTATGTGTCATTTTCCATTATTTACTCTTTTTATATTTTTGTTATATGATTAATTAGAAATTATATGAGTTAGTATTTTTATCTATTTCCTTTATTTAGATAATAGCATATGCATTTCCATGCCAAAACATTATTTGACTGTGTACATTATTTCAATTTTCACAATGGAATATCTGTTAGATAGTATTCCACATAATGCTACAGTGATTAAATTTTATTTGTATTTTTGTACTTTTTTTTTTCTTTTGAGAGATTTTTGCTATAGGGAGTAGGCACTTGCTAGAGAGACAGAGAGACAGAAAAGGAGAAATCACCCCCTCAGGGGAATGGCCATGCCACAATCCCTTCTCTTCCATTCTCCTCCTGATATTTAGGGTATGCACGCACATGTGCCTGGTGTGAGTTTTAAGTCACCAGATCCAGGACTTGAACAGGGTTGAGTATGTTGCAGTCCAGAGTTGTAACCATTATGTCATCTGCTGGTCCCTGTATTTTTGTACTTTTTAAAAGTAAATCTTTAAAGCAAATATTAAGACATGGAGGTTCACAATTAAATCTCTCTCACCCTCACTGTTTCTATGATTATCATGATCGTTATCATCATTGTCATCTGTATCCATCTAAAAAGCAAACAAGCAGCAATCAAGCTATGCAATTCCTGGAAGAATAGACACAATGAGAAATAGTCTCGGGAACCAGCATTTAGCGTAATGGCTATGTCGCTGGACTCCCATGTAGTCGACCGCGGTTCGCGTCCCGGACCATGTGGCTTAAAACTCACGCTGGGTGCGTGTGCGTGTGTGCCCAAGATCCCGAGAGGAAACTGAGGGTATACAACTGAGGAATTCTCTGATATGTTACAACCAATTACTGTAGAAAAGAAACGACTGCTTATTTTTCCCCATGCCTCAGCAAAAGTTCAGGTAACTGGCCTCCCATCATTAGGTCTTTTTCTGTTCTACAGAATTAGAGTAGATTCATATGAGCTGGCTTTTCAGACACCTGTTAAACGTATAGAGTTGGCTAATAATATCTACCTGTAAGAAGAGTTATATTTTTATATCTTCAAAGTGCATGTATGTAAGATAAAATTAAAAATTGAGGAGGGTATGATACAAATGCTATTAATTTTAACTGAAATGCCTCCTGTAACCAGGTAGAAAACTGGATTATGTGTTTCATACATATGTATATCTCATAATAATCGTAAATTAGGAGAAGAAATAGGAGCTTAGGAAGTGTTAATTAAGGGGCCAGCAGGTGGCATAGTGATTAAGGCACTTGACTCTCATGGTCAACTATGGTTAGTCTCCTAACCGGCAGCTGAACATCACTCTCTGTGCATGTGTGGATGCGTGCCCAAAACTCCAAGAGGAGAATTGAGGACAAGGGATTGTGGTGTGGTCATTCCCCCTGGGAAAATTACCTAAGGGTGATTTCTCACTCTCCCTCTCTAAAGTGTTAGTTAAATGCATTAATTTTATTTTTAGCTAAAAATTACATATAATAATCATCTTCTACTCTCTGTTTATCTACTACACAAGATATGTTTTCTTTACTAGAGAAAAGTACACAATTTGATTTAATCATTTGAAAATTGCTTTCAAAAAAGTGGTATGGGGGCCAACAGACAGTGTAGCAGTTATGACGCTGAAATCCCATACAGCAAACTGTGATTCAAGTCTGAGATCCAGTGTCTTAAAAATCACACAGGGTGTGTGTACATGTGTGCCCAAGATCCCAGGAAGAGAATGGAAGAGAAAGGATTGTGGCATGGCTGTACCCACTGGGGGATGGTTTCCCACTTTCCCTCTCACCATCTCTGTCTGTCTCTTTCTCTCTGGTGAGCACACATGCCCTAAGGCAAAAAACTCAAAGTAATAAAATGAAATAATAAAATAAAAAATTCTATGAATAACCCATGAAATTGAAAAATCACTGTTTCTAGAGTACATACTTGTAAGCTTAAAGGAATGGACCTTACTGTATCTGTAGGAAAAAATGGCAATATATAAATTAATTAGTGTCTCATACCTGCTTGAATGTTGTATAAAACAAAATGTTTCAGAATGGTTTTGTTGAAAAATTAACTTATAAGAAAGTGAAATAAAGTAAGAAAGGCCCTTGGAGACACAAGAAACATTTTGAACTTGGCAGCATATCAAATTAGAGGCCCTGTAAGAACAAAGCTCTTAAATTTTAAGTCCCTGTTTATGCAACTAAAACCAAAGCTGTATTTGAATTGCACCCTTGAAAAACTCTAACTTTTGTTCTGTGGTTATGGAATAAGCTAAAATTTTATTCCATCAATTTTGAATATATTCCCTGAGTTTATGAGATTAGCCCAATATGAATTATTATGAAGCAGAACATTTTTATCCCTATTATTACCACCTGTCACTCTTGTCCAGTATTTTGACAAAGAATTTCAAAGTTCCATTCTTTTTTAAAAAATCCATTATCATTGCTTTCTTTTTTACAACTTAGTTGACATACGTTACTTAAAAAGGAAAACTAGTGTTGCTATTGTGCATTTACTAGAAAAAAGGAATTGGTTGTCTAGGGCACATTGTTATATAGGAATTAAAATATATTTAGGCAGGGGTGTGTCAAAAGGTTAAGATTTTGTTTCTCCTGCTTGGAACTTATTTTGAATTATTGGCGTATCACATTTCTTTCTAATAACTAAATAAGATACATGGTATTGAAAGAATAGAGCAGTATTTCTAATTATTACTACCTTAGGCTTTATTGCTTTAAAAAACATTGGCCTTTTGTATCTCACAATTCTGGTCTAGATTCAGTTGTGAATGTAGGCATTAGTTAAAATGAAGAAGATGCAGAGTATTAATTTCTTCCTTTTTTTTTTTTTTTTGAGAGATTTTCGCTATAGGGTGCGTGCACTCACCAGACAGACAGAGAGAGACATAGAGACAGAAAGTGAGAAATCACCCCCCGGGGGGGATGGTCACACCGCAATCCCTTCTCCTCCATTCTCCTCTCGGGATCTTGGGCATGCACGCACATGCGCCTGGCGTGAGTTTGAAGCCACCGGGTCCGGGATGCGAACCGTGGTCGACTACGTGGGAGTCCAGCGACATAACCATTACCTACCTGCTGGTTCCCCAGAGTATTAATTTCTTAAGACAACAAAGTGATTTCTGTACGTTTGAGCCCTGTGTGGAAAGCATTGTGGAATCTTAACCTTTTTGTGCACACTCTGTTGGGACGTATCACATAAATGTCAGCACTAAGTAATGTCTTATTTGTGGCTGAATATTTTCTGTAGGTGTTTTGAAGTTGACATGACTTATGTGCATTTAAATATATATTGCCATCCTTCGTTTGTAATTAAGATTTGTAATATGGTTGTGGATTTCTGAGCATGTGCAGACTGGTCTACCTAGTTCAGGAAATGGTGCATGTATTTTTCAAAGGTAAAGAAAGTGTACTGCAAAAAACTTGCAGGAAGATTAATTTTGTGGCAGTTTTCTTAAACTGACAACCAGGTGGGACCAAAGTTTATGTGCCTTTAGTCTTAATTTACCTTGCATGGTAATATTCAGTTTTAATGAATCTTCAAAATATTTTGTATTTAGGAATAGATCTGACTTTAATAAAAACATGGCTCAGAATCTACAGGTCAAATGAATTTGAACAGTTCTTGTCAATCTGACTTGTTGATTCTGTTTAAATGACCAATACTTTTTGAAATTAATATACTTAGTTTCAAGATTCATAGATTCTGTTATTTATGTAGACAGAATATTCATGTATATTTTCTATTAGTTGAGTTTTTACATCTTTAGAAATGTAAAATTCAGTATAGCTTGAAAGCGGCACAATTAAAAATTAATTTTCTAACAAAAAAATCCATTATCACTATCTTTTTCTTTTTTTCTTGTTTTGAGAGAGAGATTGTTGTTGTAGGGCAATTGGGTTCACTGGAGAGACAGGAAGGAAAGACAGAAAGCAAGAAATCAACTCCTGGGGGGATGGACACCATGCAAACCCTTCTCCTCCATTCTTCTCTTGGGATTTTGGGCATACACACACTCCCCACGCTGAGTTTCAAACTGCCTGGACTCAACCACCCTCGTCCACTTGGAAGTCCAGTGATGTAACCATTATGCCATCTGCTGGTCCCATTATCACTATCATATTAATGTATGTTTTTAGCTAAACGAGTCTTTGAAAAATTGACTAGATACCAAAAAGAATTAAAAGAAAACATGCCTTTTATTATCCAGTTATCATATTATATGAAAACAGATACTCTAAGTTAAGTGTTTTCCTGGATGATGTTAATTCTTTGATGTGTAGCAATATGGACATTATTATGTTTTTATGTTTGTTTTCTCTTTCTTGACACATTCTATTGAAATTTTCTCATGTAATCTTACAACTCTACAAGAAAGTTCATTAACAGAAATCAATAAATATCTGCTGATTTGCTTAAAAATAGAAAATATGGCTAGCAAATTTATAGCTAAATTTAAAGAGCATAATTCAGACAAAAGAAGACAGTCCTAGATCTCTTGTGTTTATATGAGTATGAATGAATTTGGGCAGGTTTATATAGATATGTGTTCTCTTTGTAACATTAATTTTTGCAATAACTAATAGATATTGCTATCATGTACAAAATAGACATAGTGACATCTTGTCTTTTATTTTAACTATCTGTATCTCTGAATCGATAGATACTTAATTTTTATCTCCATTGCTATTGTTTTCTATTCACTATTTTAAAAACTAAAACATAAAATTAGAAGTAGAGGAGAATTAAAACTCTTTTGAAGATGCAGCCCTGAAATGTAGAAGACATTTACAAAGATATCTAAATAAACATGCTTCTTCCCAACAAAGTAAAAGAGCAGCAGATCAGACATGCAGCGAGACGGCCAGAACACTCAGCGCTCTCTCCCGCAGCCCCGTGCTGGAGCCAGGGAGTTTATGGTGTTTCTGCAACTCCAACCAGCAGTTCTGACCCTCGCTCTATCCCGTTTTGTGGTAGTACAAATCCCATTTCAAACAACAGTAATTTCTGAATGCAATAAAAATTGACAATGAGAGTGATATCCTTGAACATTTTCAATAAGAAATAATCATATTGAAAACTTACCTGTTATACTGTTTTAGTAAGGAAGAATTCTAACAGACTGCTGCTAGAATTTTGTTTTCTGATAATAGAAGTTATCCTATCAATATTTCTATTTAAGCTAGGTAGTATAGAAGATCCTATTATTCTGTGTGCTGTATCAGAGCTTGATCCAGAAGAAATGACGACATACCTGCTGCTCAAAGTTCCAGGTGCCTTTTCAGTCAATGGAGCTGGATGAACTTGTATGATAACTGCCTACACATATAAGGATGTGCCGGTGAGATTGTTTATGAGCCATCAAGGACTCTCGGCCACAGCAGAAAAGGAAGAAGCTGTCAGAGTGAGTAGTGGTGGGTCAGTAGGTCAGTGTCTATTCTATCTCCTAGAACATACTCTTTGAGTTAGGGGATCTCAGATTTGTCACAGAGGAGTGTCATTTCTATATGCATAGCTACACTATTTATGCTGACACCCTGTTCTGAAAACCATCTCACAGTGCAAATGAATCCCTTCTATATAAGCAGGGGTAAGCCTTGGCTATTCCTTATGAAATCTAGCATGATCTACAAGAACCCCTCAGAGGTGAGTTACGTAATATGAGACTCTAACAAGCATCAGAGGATAAATTTCAAATTCAGGAGCATTTACTCCACTTGAAGACAATAGTAAAACAGAATATAAAGCCTACATTAAACCTTTAGGAGTAAAGATTTTATTTAGAATTAGCCAAATTCTTAATTCTCAGGAGGATTACGTCATAATTTGTCTTTCTATCTTCTCTCTGAGGGAGAAAAAACAGTTCTCTGAGTCTTCTCTCTGGAGGAGAACAAAGACCATGCCTGTTTGGAAAGAGAAGGCAGAACTCCTCTTGGCATTATGCTGATGCACACAGATTTTCACGTGTCTCAAGTGTCTCATACCTGAGAGAGAAAGAGCACGAATGATAGCATGCACACCCTGACATTGATTTGTAGGATGAATTCATGCTTTTCTTTCTTTTTTTTTTTTTTGTTTTTTTTTTATTTTTTTTATTTTTTTATTTTTTTATTTTTTTATTTTTTATTAATTACTTTATTTATTTTTGTATATACTTTCAATCATATTGTTTGGCTTACAATGAGACCATTTCGATATGTGAACATTTCTCCCCAGACCCGTTGATCGAAATATCTTCAACAGATAACACCACACCTCCCCATCCCGTCAATGCTCTACCTCTGTATCCCTTCTCCAAATGTCTTTCGTTGGGCCCCACTCCTCCACATACACCTCATCTGACATTCATACCCATCTCTTGTGTTGGTTCAACTGTTGGTCAATCAGTTTCAGACATAGAATGCAGACAAACGGTATATGTTAAGTGGGGACATACAATGTCTCTCCTTCATAGCCTGGCTTGCCTCACTCAGCAGTACATCTTCCATATTCTTCCACTTTCTGTCAAAAGCCAGGGCTCTGTTGGTTTTTATGGCTGAGTAGTATTCCATAGAGTATAAGGGAAATGCAGATAAAAACAACAATGAGGTACCACCTAACCCCAGTCAGATTGTCTAATATTAAAAAAACAAAAAATGATAAGTGTTGGCGGGGGTGTGGTGAAAGGGGAACTCTTTTACACTGCTGGTGGGAATGTAGAATGGTCCAACCACTGTGGAGAATAATTTGGAGATTCCTCAAAAATCTACAGATAGATCTGCCATATGATCCAGAGATCCCACTCCTCGGTATCTACCCAAAAGACAGAAGAATCCTTCATTGGAAAAGTGCTTGCACATCGATGTTTATTGCGGCACTATTCACAATTGCTAAGTCATGGAACCAACCCAGATGCCCCCGTATGGAGGAATGGATTGAAAAACTGTGGCACATATACTCTATGGAATTCATGCTTTTCTTCAGTACCCATGGACTGTGACTGTTGGATGTTTCAAGAATGGTTCCCCAGGAACCTGGTATGGCAACCCTGAGAAGGAGCAGATCCCAAATCAAAGTGCACCTCTACCTGTAGTCGGACATGATGGAAACAAGCAGGGAGGGATTAGGGCAGCTACAAGCAATAATCACTAGTCCACACCCTGCTTAATAAAATGTGCTAAGTGCTTCATGTAACTCTCATATTTATTCTAGTCATTATTATTTCACAGAAACAGAGAATGAAATTCAAATACACTAAGTCAGTTGTTCTCTCTCTCTGGTCTAGGGAACCCTGAGACAGTCTAATGTATTGATGTGGTCAAAATTTATTTTTGTAAGATATCAGATAGTATGATACTTTTTAATTCTTACTCTCTCAAGAGGATACACAGGAATTTTCAAAGGTAACATGACATGATACCTGGAGAGCATGGATGCAGAAGAAACTACTAAAATCTAGATGTCTTCTAAGACAGGCATTTAAGAATTTCAGTGAAATGTGTAACAATGCTACTCTTTGTCTTTCTAGTTTTAGAAAAGATGGTTAATTTAAATATGCTACATATAGTCTATTTAACTCCTAAAATAACAAATAGTAACACAAATAGAAGCAAAATCTCTTTTCATCCTTTGGGATATTTGGATGTAAATAGTTCTTGAGGGACTATCAGTCAGCGTAATGGCTCTGTCGCTGGACTTCCATGTAGTCTACTGTGGTTCGACTCCTGGACCCGGTGGCTTAAACTCATGCTGGGCACATGTGCCTGCGTGCCCAGGATCCTGAGAAGAGAATGGAGGAGAAGGGATTGCAGTGTGGTCATCCCCTCTGGGGAGTGATTTTTTTGATTTCTGTCTCTCTGTCTCTCTCTGTCTTTCTGGTGAGGGCACACGCCCAATAGCAAAAAGAAATAAAAAACCTCTCCAAAAAATAAAAATAGTTCTTGAAAACAAAGTGTTAAAAGAAACATAGCCTTAAATTTAGTGTCAATAATCTTGCAAGGGCCAAAGCTATAGCCAAAAGATGTTTCTCTGATTTCAAAGTGTGGTAACATTCTATGGCTGCTGTCCCCAATTGCCACAAATGCAGTTGCCTGAGCAACACATGATTGTTATCTTAAACTTTTTGCGAGTCAAACTCCTGGGACAGGTCATCTGGATTCTCTGCACAAGTCCCAGGGGGAGTTTACCTTTGTTTGAGACCCCTACTGTGAAGCCTGGAGTCTTCTATTTTTAGCAGCTCTTGGGTGAATTATGTTCCTTGTGTTTGGAAGGCTGAGTTCTCAGTATTTGTCACCGAGTACTGTTCTTGGCTCTTACTGCCACTATGTGTTCTTGGCAAGTGGCCCCTCAATTTTCAAATGGCAGTAGTATGTCAAGTTCTCCACACATTTCTATGCTCTGACAACATTTAACTGCAATAAAATATAAATCATAAAATTTATTGTTTTAACCATTTTAATGTACATTCAGTGGCAATAATTACATCACAATATCAAACAGTGATCACCACTGGTAATTTCAATAATGTTCAATGAAACATAGACTTGGTAGCCATAAGATAACAATTCATTTTTTTTCTGTAATTTTGATGAAATTCAGTGTATCTGAGTTTTGTTACCTGTGAAAGGGAATGAAAGATTATTTCTTGGACTCTAATTTCAAAAGCTGTGAAACAGTCCATAAAACTACAAAGATGTTCTTACCCCTCATAAAAAAGGAAGTATAACTGTAAAAACTAAAAAAAAATTACAACTAAATTCCTTAATTTAAAAAGAAGAAGAAATGAGTGATTTATGTACCTAATGACTGTAGGCACCACCTTTATTGGTTTTACTGTCATTTACCAAGGTTCGTTGCTCAATTTTGATGTACAATAGCTGAGATTTTTTTTTGCTGGCAAGAGAGGTAGATGATGCAGGTTAAGTGAGAGCTGTTCCATAACTCTGGTGTCAGAGCTCGTTTCTTTTTTTTGGGAGAGGTTTGCACTATAGGGCTCGTGCACTCGCCAGACAGAGAGAGACAGAGAGACAGAAAGTGAGAAATCACCCCCCAGGGGGGATGGCCATGCCGCAATCCCTTCTCCTCCATTCTCCTCTCGGGATCTTGGGCACACACGCACAAACGCCCGGCGTGAGTTTTAAGCCACCGGGTCCGGGACGCAAACCACGGTCGACTACGTGGGAGTCCAGCGACATAGCCATTACGCTAACTGCTGGTCCCTGTTGTCAGAGCTTTTAAACTAAAGACAAAATAGTTTAGACATTCAAAATGTTAACAGGAAAAATCTCTGCCAGTGCCTGTGCAGGTGACCTAATCTTGCCTATTATGAATTTTTTTTTTAACTTACTTGTAAGTACAGAGTGAGAACAATGCTTCAACATCTGCCTCTGAGTATATTTAAACATTTTCAAATGAAATTCATTTACTTAGTCATACTAAATAGCTTAAAATATACTTTAGACTACTTTAAATATTATCTATTAGGTGTAGATAAAATTTTCACAAAATTTTTTCCCTTAACTCCTTCCTGAATTATTCCACTAGGAAATTAGAGTTTCTAATCATTGATTTCATTTTCCTCACCATCAGCGAGATAGAGACACAGAATTCTGCCCTCTTTCTATTTAAGTTGTGGTACTCTTGGGAGTTATCTCTTTTGATATGAATTTGAATCTCACATTTTCTGCTGCTGCAGATGATGCTGGAGTCACATATGTCAGAGCTGACATGCCAGAGTGATGCATTGCTATCACTGCTGATATTGAAGACATTTTATTTTCTTATGTCCATATTTTTGATGTTACAATCGATGTCATTACAAAACACATGAAGTATTCTAATGCAGCTCTTCCTTGTTCTTATAGGGCTACAGTGTAATAGCAGATGCATACTCACAAAAATGCTTCCCATTTTTAGGGCTAGAATTTAGACAATTATTATTAAACCAAGTCTCCCATAAGGAGAAAAGTTCACTGAACCAAGATGCGGCCCTCCTTCACGTGGCCCTCTTCTGCCCCAGTGCCCTGTAGAAGGCACCCTTCACCTGAGCGTTCCTCAGACTGTAAATGAGAGGGTTCAGTAACGGATTGAAGAGGCAGTAAAACAGGGTCAGAATTTTCTGAGGCTCTTGCTGTTGACTGTCATCTGGGACCAAGTACAGCAGCATAGCTATACCAAAGTACAGTCCAACCACACAGAGGTGGGAAGAGCAGGTAGAAAATGCCTTTTTGCGACCCTCATTTGACTTGATTTTCAGGATATCCCAGAGAATGCATGTGTAGGAGATGAGCATCAAGGAAAGTGGCACAATTAAAAAAAACACACCACAAGCAAAGACATAAAATGTATTGACCCAGGTGTCAGCACAGGCCAGTTTGAGCACATCTAAGATGTCACAGAGGAAGTGGTTTAACTCCTGGGGTCCACAGAAGGGCAGCCTTACAAGAAGAAATATATTTACTATTATCAGGGAAAATCCACATGCCCACGACATGACAGCAAGGACTGTGCACCTTCTCCAGTTCATGATGATGGTGTACTGAAGCGGGTGGCAGATGGCCACATACCTGTCATAGGACATCACCATCAATATCATGCACTCTATAGAGCCAACGGTCAAACACAAAGCTATCTGCACAACGCATGAGACAAAGGAGATAGTTCTTTTGTGTCGCACTAGGTTTCTCAGAGTATGAGGTACACTGCCGGTAGCATAGGTTATGTCGATGATGGCCAGGTGTGAGAGGAAGAAGTACATGGGGGTGTGCAATTGAGGATCCGACCAAATGAGTCCCAGGATGATGCCGTTTGCCAGCAGACTGAAGATGTATAAGAGGGAGAAGACCCAGAAGAGAAGAAGTTCCATCTCTGAACTGAGCTGGAATCCCACCAGGATAAATTCTGTGACCCATGATTGGTTGGTTTCCATTTCTTAATGATGATTAGTCAAGGATTGAAGAGTGATGTAAAGTCAGTACTGGAGAGTCGATGAAAAATTGGAGTTATTTATCTCAAAATATTATGAGAGGAATCTTGTACACCTGTATTCAGTTTGTAGACTCTTTTTTTCTTATTTTAAATTTTTATTTTGAAGAATTGAAGTTTTCAGATATGTATCAAGGGTCATTAATAGTATTCTCGTATATACTTTGCACATGTTCAATGATTGTCCATATTTTTCATATTTTCTTATCATTATTTTTATCTGAATAAATTTGTCTGATTATTAATTCGTTCTGAGGACTTCAGGCTAATGGGAATTCATAATGTGATCATTGTTAATTTGTAAGTATCATTTTCATTGTTACTCTTTTTTATATTTTTATTACATGGTTAAAATAAATATGAGATAATGCTTTTGTCAATTTTTAATTTATAATCATATTCTATGATCTATATTTTAAAATGAAAATACTTCTCTGCACTGTCCTTTACACTAGTATTATTTTATTGCATATGTTTTAAATTTGCATGTCTTACTCCAGTTAGGATCTTTACCACACAATGCTTTAATGATTAAATTTTATGATTGTACTTTCCTGTTTTTTTAATTAAATCTTTATAGTAAATACAGACAATGGATGTTCACAAATATCTCTCTCTCTCCCTTTCTCTCTATGATTATCATCATTGTTCTCACCATTGTCATCATTTTCTACCTATCAAAAAAGAAAACAAAAAAAATAAATCAAGACGTATCATTCCTGGAATTTAAAATACACAATAAGAACTAGTCTCTGGGCCATCAAATGGCAAAGTGGTTACATCGCTCAATTCCCAAATGACCGACTGTGGTTTGAGTCCTGGACTCCGTGGTTTGAAACTCACACCTGGCACATGTGCATGCAAGCCTCAGATCCCAGGAAGAGTGCGGAAGAGAAGGTATTGTGGGGTCACAATTGCTCCCTTTCTCTCTCCAGCAAGCTCACATACCCTGACTAAAATTTCTTTATATATATATATATATATTTAAAATCTGTAATTTAGGTAGCAAGATACTCTACTCTCAAGCTTATCTGTCTTACAAAGTTGTCCTACGTTCAAATTTTCAGCTTTTTCAAGCTACCTTTGAGAGGAGCATTTGTTCTATTTAATATGTATCAGTCAAATCTGGGATAAAAACCAACAATGTTTTGTGGAAGTCGTGATCTCTATGCCCTCTCTTCTGAGTTTCCTTTCTACACATCCTTTAACCTCTATGTTAAGACCAAGTGACACCAAAGTTTCACTTCACATCTAGTGGCTTCTTTTCAATTCCAGTTTGTGGCCCAAGAAGTCCTCCTGTTACCTGCACAAGTGATGACTGGAATAACGTGCTTTTCCAGATTTCCATCATCTGTTACACAGACATCTCTTTACCAATGACTCAGTACAAGTTAAAACAATTCTTCAATATACTCAACGGCACAGCTTTTGAATACAAATGGTGTAAATTATGTTATTGTTTTTAACTACTCATGGCGAAAGCATGTTTTCTACAGAGCTAACATACACCTATGAAAATATGATTATATCATATTATGATGGATATAAATGTAATTTATATTGGTTATTGACTTTATTTTT
Source organism: Tupaia tana (assembly GCA_026018925.1). NCBI lineage: Eukaryota > Metazoa > Chordata > Mammalia > Scandentia > Tupaiidae > Tupaia > Tupaia tana. The sequence goes on from JAKSZU010000003.1 coordinate 11,705,593, forward strand.
AAGTTTTTGAGAGAATGGGTTTAATACTAAAAATAATTGGAAAATTATTGTAAATCACTGTGGAGAGTATCAGGCACAGGTAATACAAGTTCTGAGGCAGGCTTATATGCAGTAAATTGGCAGTAAATTGCATATGACTTATTCAAAAACACTGACGTCATCACATAGAGCCTACCCACCTCCTTTCTGAGTAATGTAAAGTGATGGCTCAGAGGACAGAGAAAACTAGGGGTCTTCAATTGAGGAGTTCTCTTGTATGTTTAGAACCACTTACAGTAGAAAAGAAGGTGTAGGTCTCCTTATTTTTCCTCATACCTCATAAAAACTCAGGTAACTGGCCACCCATTTTAGGGTCTTTTCCAATTCTAGAGTTAGAGTAGATTCATATGAGTTGACTTTTCAGGCACCTCTTAAAGGTACAGAGTTGATTAATAATATCTTTATGAAGTGTTACATTTTTCTGTCTTCAAAGAACATATACACAAGATAAAACTTAAAAACAGGAGAGTATGACACCAAATGCTATTTATTTGAACTGAAATGCCTCCTGTAACCAGTTCTAAAAGTGTGAGTTCTATGTTTCATACATCTTTCTGTCTCATGATAATAGTAAATTAGTAGATAAGGAGGAGCTCAAAAGTGTTATTAGATAGTGTCAACATTTTGAACTTGGAAACATATCAGCTTAGAGGAACCTTCAATTTTGTGGCCAAAAATATTAAAAGCCCTATAAGAACAAGGGATGTTAAATGTTTGGTCCCTGTTTATGCAGACAAAACACAAGGTGTATTTGAATTCTACACTTGGAAAGTTCTGAATTTTGTACTGTGGTTATGAAATAAGCTAAAATTATATTCCCACAGTTTAAAAATGAATTCCCTGGGTTCATAAGATTAGTATAATATGAAACAATATGAAGCAGAACATTTTTATAACTACCATCACCACCTGTCCATCTTGTCCAGAACTGTGACAAAAACTTTGAAAATGCCTTCTTTAAAAAAGAAACCTATTCACACTACCATTTTAAGGTCTAAATTAGGTAAACAAGTCTTTGGAAATTGCTTAGATAATAAAAGGAAATAAAAAAGGAAGATGACTTTTTAATTCATTTTCTGTATTATATGAATACGGGTATTCTAACATAAGGGTTTTCCAGGATAATGTCAATTCTTTGATGTACAGTAATATGGACATTATTACCTTTTTATATTTGTTTTCTGTCTCTTGATGCACATTCTATTGACATCTTCTCATATAATCTTACAATTCTTGAAGAAAGTTGATTAACAGAAATCAACAAATGTCTGCCTTTCAAGAAGATTTTGCTTAAAAATAAAAAATGAGGTTAGCAAATTTGTAGGTGAACTTAGAGAAAAAAAAGAAAGAGCAATAACTCATTCAAAAGAAGACAGTCCTAGGTCTCCTGTATTTTTATTACTACAAAAAAATTTGGAGAGATTTATGTAAATATACATACTATTTGTAATAATAATATTTGTAACAAATAATAGATATTGCTAAAATATACAAGATAGGTATAATGCCAGCTCACCTTGTGTTTTAGTTTTAGTTTTAGTTTACTTTTTTTTAGTTACTTTTATCTATGAATTGGTATATTCTTCAGTTTTCATCCCTGTTGCCATCATTTTCAATTCATTATTTAAAAAGTGAAATGTAAGATTAATAGTCAAGGTGATTGAAAACTCCTCAGATGGTGTACTGTTGAAATGTAAGAAAAATTTCCAAGATCCCTAAATATTATTATTATTTTTTATTTATTTATTTTTTTGAGAGATTTTTGCTATAGGGCGCGTGCGCTTGCCAGACAGACAGAGAGAGACAGAGAGATAGAAAGCAAGAAATCACCCCCCAGGGGGAATGGTCATGCCACAATCCCTTCTCCTCCATTCTCCTTTCGGGATCTTGGGCACGCACCCACACGCGCCCGGCGTGAGTTTAAGCCACTGGGTCCGGGACTCGAACCACGGTCGACTATGTGGGAGTCCAGCAACATAGCCATTACACTAACTGCTGGTCCCGATCCCTAAATAAATGTTTCTTTCCAAACAGCGAGTAAATCAGCAGGTCAGAAACGTGCTGTGATGGCTGGTCCACCCAGTGCTCCCTCCCCCAGGCCTGTGAAGAGCCAGGGAGTAATATGGTATTTCTCCAGCTCCAATCAGCAGTATCTAACCTGTTTTGTTGTAGGACAAATCTCATTTTAAATAATGGTAATTTCTGAGTCTAATAAATTTTGACAATGAGAGTAATCCCCTTGAAAACTTTCAATAAGAAATAGCCATCTTGCAAACTTACCAGCTACAGTATTTTAACAAGGAACAGAATTTAGTGCAGATTGCTACTAAAATTTTGCTTTGTGGTAATAGAGCTGATTCTAGCAATATCTCTATGTAAGCTAGGTAGTAAATTAGATCCCTCAACTCTGTCTGCTCCATCAGATTTGAAACAGAGGAAATGACCGCCTATGAGCTGCTCAGAGTTCCAGGAGCCTTTTCATTCAATAGAGCTGGGCGCTCTTGAATGATCACAGCCCACACACATTGGGAGGTGCTGATAAGACTGTACCTCAGCCAATAAGGACCTCTGGCCACAGCAGAAGTGGAAGAAGGTGTCGGAGTGGGTGGAGATGGGTCATTGTCTATTCCATCTCCTGGAACACACCCTTTGAGTCAGGAGGGTCTCATAGTTGTTATTGAGGAGGGCCATTCCTCCCTGCACAGCCATAGCTCTTACCTCTTCCACCCCGTACTACTTAAACTCCCTGTTCTGAAAACCGTCCTAGTGAAAGTGAATCCCTTCTATGTAAGCAGGTATAAGCACTGGATATTCTTTATGAAACCTACTAAGACCTAGAGAAACCCTCAGAGCTACGTTACACATGAGACCCTCTAGCAAGCTTCAAAGAACCCAGTTCTAATTCAGGAGCACTTCCTCCAGTGAAGATGGTCACCACAGAATAAGAAACCTACATTATACCTTCAGGACTAAAGGGGATTTTTCAGTTATCTAAATACGCAAATCCCAGAAGGATAATGTCACATGCATGTTTTTTTTACCTTCTCCTAAGAGAGAAAAGTGTTCCCTGGTGTTCTCTCTGGAGGGGAGCAGGCTGTGCGTGTTTAGAAAGAGACAGCCGCACACAGCTTGGCACTGCCGTGTCTCCACAGATTTAAAGATATCTCAACGGTCACTCCCTGAGAAAATATCACAAATTACAGTATGCACACCCTTACGTTGATTTGTTGGATGAATTGGAGTTTGTCTTCACTCCCCATGGACTGTGACTTCTAGATGTTTGAAGGATGGTTCCCCCGGAACCTGGTGTGGTAATCTCTCTGACTGCAGCTGGATGTCATGGATACCCACAGGGAGGGATTATAGTAGCTAGAAGCAGTAATTATCGAGTCCACATTGTGTTTACTAAAATGTCCTAAATTTTGTATGTTGCTCTCATTCTTTAATGTAGTCATTATCATCATTTTACAAATGCAGAGACTGAAATTGAAATATACCAAGTCTGTTGTTCTCTATCGCTGACCTAGGGAACCCTGACACATCTTGATGTATTGATGTGGTCAAATTTTATTTTCAGAATGATATAAGATCGTATAATGTTTTTTCACTTTCATGCCCTCAGGAGGATATAATGCAATTTTTAAAATGGCACATGACATGATACCTTAGGAGACGGGATGCTGAACTAAATACAAAAATCTAGATGTCTTGTGAGACAGATATCAATAATTTCAGTGACAGAACAACAATGCTACTCTTTCACTTTTTTGTTAATGAAAATATAGTTAATTTTGTGCTGGCAGATGGCATGGTGGTCAAGGGCGATGGACTCCCACATGGCTGACCATGGTTCGAGTCTCAGACCTGGTGGCTTGCTTTCTCACTCTCTCTGCCCACTTCTGGTTAAATTGAAATAAATAAATAAGTAAATAAAGTTAAACAAAATAATTCTATAAAATATAGTAAATTTAAATATATACATAGTCTATTTTAACTCCTAATATGACAAATATATACACAAATCCATGGAAAATCTCTTTATCCTCTGGGATACTTGGGTATGAAGAGTTCTTAAAAATGAAAAGTTAAAAGAATCATTGCAATAATTGTATTTTAATTACTTAGCAAGGGCCAAAGTTACCATAGGATTTGTTTCTCTGATTTCAAAGTGTTTTAATTTTCTTACTTTATTTTCCAGAGAATTTTACTATAGGGTGCATATGCTCACCAGAGAGAGAGACAGAGAGGCAGAAAACTTGGAAGCTTCCTCAGGAGCATAGCCACACCACAATCCCTGCTTCTCCAGTCTCCTCTAGGATTTCGGCACGCACGTACATGTGCCATTGATTCTGGAACCAGAACCATGGTGGGCCATGTGAGAGTCCAACAATGTAACCATTCAGCATCTGCTGGTCCCAAAGTGTGTTAGTTCTCTTTTCCTGCCATTTCAAATTACCACAAACATAGCCTCCTGATTAGCACGTGATTGTTATCTTGAACTTTCTGTCAGTCAAATCCTGGGGCTGGTTTTCTGCATTCTCTGCACAAGGTCCAGGAGTTTACCTTAGGTTGAGAAACCTCCTAGGATACTTGGAGTTCTCAGGGTCTTTAACAGATCGTGGGTGAATTCTGAACTTTGTGGTTGGAGGATTGAGTTCTTAGTGTTTAGTTACTTTGGATGGCACTCGGTTTCTTGCTGCCACTACTTGTTCTTTGCATGTGACCCCTCCATGTTCAAATGGCAATGGTGTGTCTAATTCTCCACACAATTCAGTTATCTGACAGCATGTCTACATTCCTCTAACTGTGATGAAATACTTGGATTAATAGAAAGTCATGACACATGTTTGCACAGAAAAACATAGGAAAAATATATACTTACACTTTTGATGACATAATAGACCATAAAATTTATTGTTTTAACTATTGTCATGTCCAATTGAACTACATTAATTACATTCACAATATTGAACAATAATCACCAATAGTAACTTAAATATGTTCAACCAAACACGAACTTTGTAACCAATAAATAATAATTACTCTCTTTCTATCATTTAGATGAATTCAACTTATCTGAGTTTCTTTTGTTACCTATGGACGAAAGTGAAAGAATTTTTCTTAGACTTGAATTTCCAAAGGCATGAAATAGTCTGTAAAACTACTAACTGTTAACATGGGCTAACTCTTCATGAAAAAGAAAATATAACAGCACTAACAATAAGCTCCACTAATTTAAAAAGAAGAGGCATTAGTGATTTATTTAACTAATGATAACAGACACTATCTATCTTTATTGATTTACTGTTCTTTAGGAAGAGCCATAGCTCAATTTTGTTTCAGAAATCCAGAGCAATTTTGGCTGCCATGAGAGGTAGATGGTGTTGGTTATGTGAGAGCTGTCTCATAATTCTGGTGTTATCCCAAATTATCTTAAGGCAAATTAATTCAACATCCAAAATATTAAAGGGAAACATCTACCCCAGAGCCTGTACAGATGATTCAGTCTTGTCATATTGGTAGTTATTGTAACCTATGTAAAAGTGCAAAATTAGAGCAATGCTTGATTCTTTTTTTTTTTTTTTTTTTGAGAGGTTTTCGCTATAGGGCGCGTGCACTCGCCAGACAGACAGAGAGAGACATAGAGACAGAAAGCAAGAAATCACCCCCCAAAGGGGATGGTCACAGTGCAATCCCTTCTCCTCTATTCTCCTCTCGGGAACTTGGGCACGCACGCACACGCACCCGGCGTGAGTTTCTAGTCACCAGGTCCAGGATGCGAACCGCGGTCAACTACGTGGGAGTCCAGCGACATAGCCATTACACTAACTGCTGGTTCCCAGCAACACTTGATTCTTTGCCACTGGGATAGTTAAACATTTTTAAGTGGTTTTAATTTTCTTGCTTATACTTAACAGCTTGTAACATATTTTACAAGTTTAAAAATGTTTTTTATTTTTAAGATATATGTTTTTTTACAGGGCGTGTGCCCTTTTTGAAGGAACAGACAGAAAAGAGAGACAGAAAGTGAGAAAACAGTTACTCTATGTAGAGGATGGTCATGACACAGTCCCTTCTCCTCCTTTTTCCTCTCGATATTTTGGGCATGCACACATATTCCCCCAGTGTGAATTTTAAAACGTTGGTTCAATACTCAAACTGCTGTTGACTACGTGCGAGTCTAGCATCTTAACCCTTCTATCATTTGCTGGTCCCCAAAATTGTTTATACATATCTATTTGATGTAGATTAAAACTTCACACAATATTTTTCCTATACTTCTGAATTATTCCACAAGGAAATGTAGAGTTTCCATGCCATTTAGTTTATTTTCCTTACAATCAATGAGGTGGAAACTCATGACTCTGCACTATCGTCTTAAAGTTGTGGTACCCTTGAAAGTTTTCTCTCATCATATTAATTTTTAATTTTTTAAGAGAGATTTTTGCTGTAGGGCGTGCATGCTCACCAGAAAGAAAGATAAAGACAGAAAATGAGAAATCACCCCTCAAGGGGGATGGCCCTATAGCAGTCCCTTCCTTTCCATTCTCCTCTTGGGATTCTTGGCATGCATGCACACACGCTGGCATGAGTTTAAGCCACCGGGTTCATGACTTGAACCAAGATCAACTACATGGGAGTCCAGTAATTAAACAACTATACCATCATCTGCTGGTCCCATCATCAAACTAATTTAAATCTCCATATTCTGCTGCAGAAGGTGATGGTAGGAGTCACATATGTCAGAGCTGACATGCCAGAGTGATGCATTGATATCCCTGCTGATATTTAAGATGACCATTTTATTTTCATATATTCATATTTCTGATGATAAAGTAGATAACATTACAAAAAATGTTAAGTATTCTAATGTAGCTCCTTTACATTCTTACATGGCTACACAATCTAAGAATGTATACATATTCTTAAAATTGTTTCCCAGTTTATGGCTAGAATTTAGACAATTCACATTAACAATAAAAAAATTCTTTAGATGATTTCCAAGATATTTTGAATAATAAATCGAGAAACCACATCTCTTAAGATGAAAAATTTCAACCATCCATATAGGAAAGGTGCATGAGAGATTGTTTATGAGCCATCAAGGACCCTCGGCCACAGCAGAAAAGGAAGAAACTATCAGAGCGAGAGGTGATATGTCAGTGGGTCAGTGTTTATTCCATCTCCTGGAACATAACCGTTGAGTCAAGAAGTCTCAGACTTGTCACAGAGGAGTGTCGTTTCTATCTGCCTAGCTATACTATTTTTACTGCCACTCTGTTCTCAAAACCATCTCGCACTGTAAATGAACCCCTTCTATGTAAGCAGGGATAAGCCGTGGATATTCCTTGTGAAATCTACCATGACCCTACAAGAACCCCTGAGAGGCGAGTTACATAATATGAGACTCTAAGAAGCTTCAGAAGATACATTACAAGTTAGGAGCATTTAATCCACTTGAAGATGGTAGCACAACTGAATATAAACCCAACATTAAACATTTAGGAATAAAGGTTTTGTTTAGACTTAGCTAAATTCTTCTTTCTCAGGAGGATTATGTCATAATTATCTTTTTATCTTCTCCCTAAGGGAGAAAGAAACAGTTCTCTGAATCTTCTCTCTGGAGGAGAACAAAGACCACGTCTGCTTGGAAAGAGAAGGTAGGACTCCTCTTGGCATTATGCTGATGCTCACAGATTTTCACATATCTCAAGTGTATCATACCTGAGAGAGAGAGAGAGCACAAATTGCACCATGCACGCCCTGACATTGATTCGTAGGATGAATTCATGCTTCTCTTCACTACCCAAGGACTGTGACTGTTGGATGTTTCAAGAATGGTTCCCAAGGAACCGGGTATGGCAACCCTGAGATGGAGCAGATCCCAAATCAAAGTGCACCTCTATCTGTAGTTGGACATGATGGAAACAAGCAGGGAGGGATTAGAGCAGCTACAAGAAATAATCACTAGTCCACACCCTGCTTAATAAAATGTGGTAAGTGCTTCATGTAACTCTCATTATTTATTCTAACCATTTTTATTTCACAAAAACAGAGAATAAAAATCAAACATACTAAGTCAGTTGTTCTCTATCTTGGGACTAGGGAGACCTCATACAGTCTAATGCATTGACGTGGTCAAAATCATTTTCAAAAGATGTCATATAGTGTGACACTTTTTAATTCTTACTTTCTCAAGAGGATATACAGGAATTTTCATAGGTAACATGACATGATACTTGGAGAGCATGGATACAGAAGAAAATGCAAAAATTGAGATGTCTACTAACACAGACGTTTAAGAACTTCAGTGAAATGTACAGCAATGCTACCCTTCCCTTTTCTAGTTTTACAAAAGATGGTTAATTTAAATATTCTACATAGTACATTTTAACTCCTAAAATGACAAATAGGAACACAAATCGAAGCAAAATCTCTTTTTATCTTCTGGGATATTTGGTATAAATGGTTCTTGAAAACAAAGTGTTAAAAGAAACATTGCCTAAATTTATTGGCAATAATCTTACCAGGGTCAAAGCTATAGCCAAAGGATGATTCCGATTTCAAAGTGTGTAACATTGTATTGCTGCTGTCCCCAAGTGCCACAAACTCAGCTGCCTGAGCAAAATGTGATTGTTATCTTTAACTTTTTGTGAGTTCAACTCTTGGGACAGGTCATCTGGATTCTCTGCACAAGTCTGAGGAGGAGTTTACGTTTTTTTGAGAACCCTACTGTGAAGCCTGGAGTCTTCTACTTTTAGCAGCTCTTGAGTGAATTATGTTCCTTGTGGTTGGAGTGCTGAGTTCTCAGTATTTGTCACCTAGAATTGTTCTCATTTCTTTACTGCTACTCTGTATTCTTGGCAAGTTGCCCCTCGATTTTCGAATAGCAGTAGAATGTCAAATTCTCCACACATTTCTATCATCTGACAACATTTTCCCATTTCTTTTATTGTAATAAAATATAAACCATAAAATTTATTGTTTTAAACATTTTCATGTACAATTCAGTGGCATTAATTACATTCAGAATATCAGACAATGATCACCACTAGTAATTTCAAAAACATTCAACGAAACATAGAATTGGTACCCATAAGATAAAAATTCCTCTTTTTCTATAATTTTGATGAAATTCAATTTATCTAAGTTTTCTATTGTTCCCTGTGAAAGAGAATGAAAGAATATTTCTTGGACTCTAATTTCCAAATGTGTGAAGCAGTCCATAAAACTACTAACTACAAAGATGTGCAGACAGAGAAAGAACTGAAGAATGAAATTCCATTTACCATAGCCACAAGAAATATAAGATACTTAGAAAGAAAACTAATTAAGGAAGTTAATAACCTTTACAAGGAAAACTATGAAAACGTTAAAAAGGTAATTGAAAAGGGCACTAAAAAGTGGAAGGATATCCTATGTTCCTGGATTGGCAGAATCAATATAATAAAAATGACAATCCTTCCCAAATTAATCTATGTGATTAATGCAATCCCAATAAAATTACAAGAGACATTCTTCACATATCTAGAAAAGACAATCATAGAATTTGTCTGTAACCATAAAAGACCCTGTTTTGCTAAAGCCATCCTGCACAAGAAGAGTGGAGTAGGTAACATTTCACTCCCTGACCTCAAAATATATTACAAAGCTGTGATAGTCAAAACAGCATGGTATTGGCACAAAAACAGACATGAGGACCAATGTAACAGAGTAGAGATTCCAGAAATAAGATCCAAAACATACAGTCAACTCATCTTTGACAAAAGGTACCAGTCAATCCAGTGGGAAAAGGGAAACCTCTTTAGCAAATATTGTTGGAAAAACTGGGTACCCACCTGTAGAAAGATGAATCTGAACCCCTATCTGTCACCATTAACAAAAATCAACTCAATGTGGATCAAAGATCTAAACCTAAGACCGCAAACTATAAAAAATACTTGGAAAACCCTGGGGAAACTCTGGGAGACATTGGGGTAGGCAAAATCTTAAGGAAGACCCCCAAAGTGCAGGAAATGATCCCCCAAATAGACTGGTGGGACTACATCAGATTAAGGAGTTTCTGCACTGCAAAGGACATTGTAATTAGTGTAAATCGACAACCCTCGGAATGGGAGCGAATTTTGGTTAACTGTGCTTCAGATAACTGATAACCAGAATACACAGAGAACTCAAGTAGCTTAAGCAAATGATTAATCCAATTAAATATGGGGAAATGAGCTGAATAACAACTCTCTAAGGAAGACAGAATCAGCCAAAAAACATATAAAAAAAAATTGTCAACATCCCTCATGGTAAGGGAGATGCAGATCAAAACCACAATGAGATTACTACCTAAACCCAGTCAGAATGGTGAAGATTAAAAATTCAAACAATGATAAATGCTGGAGGGGGTGTGATGAAAGGGGAACACTCCTACACTGTTGGTGGGAATGTAAACTAGTCCAGCCACTGTGGAGAATGATATGGAGGTTCCTCAAAGACCTTCAAGTAGAACTACCATATAATCCAGCAATTCCACTCCTGGGTATCTACCCAAAGGACAGGAGGGCACTCAGTGGAAAAAGCGCTTGCACATCTATATTTATTGCAGTCTTATTCATGATTGCTAAGACATGGAACCAACCCAAATGTCCACAAATACATGAATGGATTGAAAAATTGTGGCACATATACTCTATGAAATACTATTCAGCCAATAAAAAAAAAGGCCCTGGAATTTGATAGAAAGTGGATGAATATGGAAGATTTGTTACTGAGTGAAGCAAGTCAGGCTATGAAAGAGGGACATTGTTTGTCTCCACTTAACATATACTGAGTATCTGCACTCTATGGTAGAGACTGAAAGTTTGGAGAGCATAAAAGTATTAAAAATTGTAATGGACACTAGAGATAAAGTGGAAAGAGAGTGCGAGAGGGGAAGAGAGTTGGAAATTTGGGGGGAAATGGAGAGGTAAGATACTTGTGAGACACAGATAAGGTTTATTATCTGTTGATGAGGATGTGCATGGTGGTCTCACCTGGGTTGGACTGAGGTCTATATTATGTTGGGTAAAGTCTCATCACAATCTAATTGATGTATGCAATTTAATGTATGAATAATAGTAATAATAAATATATAAATAAAAAAGAAGAAAACAAAAATTTTTTTTTATTTTTAAAGAATTATTTATTTATTGTTATTATTATTATTTAATGTGCTATTGGCCATGTGTGCTCACGAGAGAGAGAGAGAACGAGAAAGCAAACCACCATGTCTGGGACTCGAACTTTGGTCGGCCATGTAGGAGTCCAGCACTTTGACCATGATACCACCTGCTGTCCCGGCAGAAAGTATTTTATAGTTTTCTTAATTTGCACCTCTCTAATTATCTCTACTTTTTCATATGTGAACTGATCTTGTAGAGACATTCTTTTTTTTTGTTTGTTTTATTTTTTGTTTGTTTGTTTGTTTTTCTAATCTAATTATTTATTTATTTATTTATTTATTTATTTTTTATATTATCTATTTTTTTATTACATTGAATTACATATAACTTTACAGTGCATTACATTGCTTTTTCAAAAGGGAATGCCATGCATGTCAGTCAGTACAGAGACATTAATCTCCCCGCTTCAACATTCAATATCTTTCCTATGTTTCCCCCAATCATTATTATTATTATTCTAATTATTTTTTATGATAAACATGATTTTTTTTTCCAATTATCAGATCATAAAGTTCCCAACAATAGGAAACATAGACTGCACTCAGGGCTGGACCAAGGGTGGGTCTCGTGCAGCCCCGCAAATGTAGGTGAATCTCCATGGCACACAGTTTCAGGAACGCGGCTCAGGAAAGCAGAGACGGCCATCAGCGGTTGCGGCACGCGGGGCAGAACCCGGCCATGGCACAAGGGGGCAGACCCCGGCCACGGCACGTGGGACAGGGCCCCGGCCAGGGCACGCGGGGCAGGCCCCGGCCACGGCACGCGGAGCAGGCCCTGGCCACTGCACGCAGGGCAGAGTCCCAGCCACGGAACGCGGGGCAGAACCCCGGCCACGGCACGCGGGATGGGGCCCCGGCCACGGCACGCGGGGCAGAGCCCCGGTCGGGCCGGACCTCCGGATAGGGCATGTGCAGCCACGGCACGCGGGGCAGAACCTCGGCCACGGCACATGGGGCAGAGTCCCAGCCACGGCACGCGGGGGCAGACCCCGGCCACGGCACGCGGGGCAGACCCCGGCCACGGCACGCGGGGCAGAACCCCGGCCACGGCACGCAGGGCTGAGTCCCGGCCACGGCACGCGGGGCAGACCCCGGTCACGGCACGCAGGGCAGACCCCGGCCACGGCACGCGGGACAGGGCCCCGGCCACGGCACGCGGGGCAGAGTCCCGATCACGGCACGCGGGGGCAGATCCCGGCCACGGCACGCGGGGGCAGACCCCGGCCACGGCACATGGGGCAGACCCCGGCCACGGCACGCGGGGCAGAGCCCGGCCACGGCACGCGGGGGCAGACCCCGGCCACGGCACATGGGGCAGAGCCCGGCCACGGCACGCGGGGCAGAGCCCGGCCACGGCACGCGGGACAGGGCCCCGGCCACGGCACGCGGGGGCAGACCCCGAAAAATTTTAAACTAAAAATAAAACTATACCTATTTGGTAACCACAGTAAACTATATAGCATCAGATATGTGCTATTTTAGGGTAAATTTATTCTATCCACAGAGTTTCATGCCAGAAGTCAACTTTTATTCATAGATACGTATTTATCAGCTGAACTTACTATCGAAACTATTTAGATTAATTAAGATATTTGGTGAATCAATACAATGTGGAAAAGAATAAAGGAATGAAAAACAACTGAAGAAACCAGAGACTGGGTGGGAAGAAGATAGGAAATGGCAGAGGTGAGAAATAGGGGGAAATATACATATACATATACATTATATAAAATATATATAGTATATATGTATGTGTATATATATATATATAAATATATGAAACAAGAAATGGAAAATTATTTGTTGACAATAATACATATGTTTAAGTCACTTTACAGTGTATTCTGGCTGGAAAATCGCATTTTGTATGCTGTGGTGATGTCCAGTGAAAGTATGGAAAATAAATAAAAATAAATAAGTAAATAAATTTAAAAAAAGATGTGCTTGTCCTTTATAAGAAAGGAAGTAAATTGTAAAACTAAAAACAAATGAAAATTAAACTCCATTAAATTAAAAAGGAAAAAATATTACTGATTTATGTACCTAATGACTGTAGGCACTACCCTTTATTGGTTTTACTATCATTTACCAAGATTTGTTGCTCAGTTTTGATGTGCAAAACCTGAGAATTTTTGTGGGCAAGAGAGGTAGATGATGCTGGTTAAGTGAGAGCTGTCTCATAACTCTAGTGTCAGAGCTTTTAAACTAAAGACAAATTAGTTCAGACATACAAAATGTGAACAAGAAAAATCCCTGCCAGTGCCTGTGTAGGTGACCTAATCTTGTCTATTATGACTTTTTTTTAACTTCCTTGTAAGTACAGAGTTAGAGTAATACTTCCATATCTGCCTCTGAGAATAGTAAAACATTTTGAAATGGATTTCATTTACTTGGTCATACTAAACAGCTTAAAATATATTTTAGACTTCTTTAAACGTTATCTATTAGGTGTAGCTAAAACTTTCAAAACATTTTTTCCCTGTACTCCTTCCTGAATTTTTCTACAAGGAAATTTAGAGTTTCTAAGTCATTGATTTCCTTTTTCTCACCATAAGCGAGATAGAGACACAGAATTCTGTGCTCCTTCTATTCAAGTTGTGGTACCCTTGGAAGTTTTCTTTTTTGCTATGAATTTGAATCTCCCATTTTCTGCTGCAGCTGGTAATGGTAGGAGTCAGATATGTCAGAGCTGACATGCCAGAGTAATGCATTGATATCCCTGGTGATATTGTAGATGACCACTTTATCTTCATATGTTCATATTTCTGATGTTAAAATTGATGTCATGGGACCAGCAGTTAGCGTAATGACTATGTTGCTGGACTCCCACGTAGTCGACCACGGTTTGAGTCTCAGACCTGATGACTTAAACTCACGCCGGGCGCGTGTGTGTGCATGCCCAAGGTCCCGAGAGGAGAATGGAGGAGAAGGGATTGTGGCGTGGCCATCCCCCCTGGGGGTTTATTTCTTGCTTTCTGTCTCTCTGTCTCTCTCTGTCTGTACGGTGAGTGCACACGCCCTACAGCAAAAACCTCTGCAAAAAAAAAAAAAATGATGTCATTACAAAAAACATAAAGTATTCTAATGCAGCTCCTCCATATTCTTACAGGGTTACACAGTCTAATAGCAGATGCATATTCATAAAGTTTCTATTCACTTTTAGGGCTACAATTTAGACAATTCTCATTAAACCCAGTCTCTTCTTGACTTTTTCAGAAGTTTACCGCATAAGAAAACCACATCTCATAAAAAGAAAAAATTACTGATTCAAGGTGCTGCCCTCCTTCATGTAGCCCTCTTCTGCCCCAGTGCCCTGTAGAAGGCACCCTTCACCTGAGCGTTCCTCAGACTGTAAATGAGAGGGTTCAGCAATGGATTGAAAAGGCCGTAAAACAGGGTCAGAATTTTCTGTGGCTCTTGGCGTTGACTGTCATCTGGGACCACGTACAACAGCATAGCTATGCCAAAGTAGAGCCCAACCACACAGAGGTGAGAAGAGCAGGTAGAAAATGCTTTCTTACGACCCTCCTTTGACTTGATTTTCAGGATATCCCAGAGGATGCATGTGTAGGAGATGAGCATCAAGGAAAAGGGCCCAATTGTAATAAACACACCACAAGCAAAGACAATGAAGGTATTGACCCAGGTGTCAGCACAGGCCAGTTTGAGCACAGCTAAAATTTCACAGAAGAAGTGGTTCACCTCCTGAGGTCCACAGAAGGGCAGCCTTAAAAGAAGAAATATATTTATAATTATCAGGGAAAATCCACATACCCATGACATGACAGCAAGGACTGTGCACCTTCTCCAGTTCATGATGATGATGTACTGGAGAGGGTGGCAGATGGCCACATACCTGTCATAGGACATCACCATCAATATCATGCACTCTGTACAGGCAACAGTCAAACACAAAGTCATCTGCACAAGGCATGAGACAAAGGAGATAGTTCTTTTGTGCTGCACTAGGTTTCTCAGCATGTTAGGTATACTGCTGGAAGCATAGGATACATCAATGATGGCCAGGTGTGAGAGGAAGAAGTACATGGGGGTGTGCAATTGAGGATCTGACCAAATGAGTCCCAGGATGATGCCGTTTGCCAGCAGACTGAAGATGTATAAGAGGGAGAAGACCCAGAAGAGAAGAAGTTCCATCTCTGCACTGAGCTGGAATCCCACCAGGATAAATTCGGTGACCCATGATTGGTTGGTTTCCATTTCTTAATGATTAGTCAAGGATTGAAGAGTGATGTAAAGTCAGTACTGGAGAGTCAATGAAAATTGGAGTTATTTATCTCAAAATATTATGAGAGGAATCTTGTACACTTGTGTTCAATTTATGAACTCTTTTGTTTTGTCTTGTTTTAAATTTTTATTTTGAAGAAATGAAGCTTTCAGATATGTAACAAGGGTATCAATAGTATTCTCATATATACTTTGCACATTATTGTTCGTATTTTTCATATTTTCTTATCATTATTTTTACCTGACTAATGGGAAATCATAATGTGATCATTGTAATTTGTAAGTATAATTTTTCATTATTTAATCTTATTTATATTTTCATTACATAATAAATTAAAAACAATATGAGATGTTTTTATCCATGTTTTATTTATAATGATAACCTATCATCTATATTTTCATATTTAAACATATCACGGCACTGTATTTTACACAAATATTTTATTGCATACATTTTTAAATTTGTGTGTCTTATTCCAGTTAGTATTTTTACCCCATAATGATATAATTATTAAATTTTATGATTGCACTTTTGTGTTTTTTTAATTAGATCTTTATACTAAATACAGACAATCGATGTTCACAGTCAAATATCTCTCTCTCCCTTTCTCTCTATGATTATCATCATTGTTCTCAACATTGTCATCCTTTTCTACCTATCAAAAAAGAAAACAAGCAAAAAAATCAAGGCATATCATTCCTATAAGAAAATACACAATATGAACTAGTCTCTGGGCCATCAGATGGCAAAGTGGTTACATCGCTCAATTCCCAAATGACCAACTGTGGTTTGAGTCCTGGACTCCGTGGTTTGAAACTCACACCTGGCACAAGTTCATGCAAGCCCCAAATCCCAGGAAGAGAGTGGAAGAGAAGGGATTGTGGGGTCACAATTGCTCCCTTTCTCTCTCCAGCAAGCTCACATGCCCTAAGACTAAAACCTCTTATATATATATATATATACATATATATATATATATATATATATGTATATATATATATATATATATATAGTCTGTAATTTAGGTAGCAAGATACTCTACTCTCAACCTTATGTTTCTTAGAAAGTTGTCCTATGTTCAGATTCTCAGCTTTTTCAAACTACCTTTGAGAGGAGCATTTGTCCTATTTAATATATATATCAGTAAAATCTGGGATAAAAACCAACAGTGTTTTGTGGACGTCATGATTTCTATACTCTCTGTTCTGAGTTTCCTTTCTAGATATCCTTTAACCTCTATGTTAAGATCAAATAAGAAAACAGAGACCCTCTATCTGTTGCCTATAGGAAATCCACTTCATCGATAAAGACATACATAGAATGAAAGTGAAGGGTTGGAAAAAAGTTTTCCATGCAAATGGGAACCAAAAAAGAGCTGGAGTTGCGAGACTAATTTCTGACAAAATAGGCTTTAAAACAAAAACTGTTCAAAGAGACAAAGAAGGGCAGTATATTGTAGTAAAAGGATCAATAGATCAAGAAGATATAACTCTTATAAATATCTATGCGCCTAACACAGGAGCATCCGAATATGTGAAGGAAAGACTGTTAGATCTAAAAGAGGAGATAGACTACAATACACTAATTGTTGGAGACCTCAACACTGAACTATCCCCTTGGTACAGATCATCTAGAGAAAAAAATAGATAAAGAGATAAAGGATCTGAATGATACTATAAATGAAATGGACTTAACAGACATCTATAGAACTTTCCATCCAAAAACCACGAGATACACTTTTTTCTCACCCCCACATGGAACCTTTTTGAAGACTGACCACATCATAGGGCACAAAGCAAGCCTCTACAGATTCAAAGGCATAGAAACTACTTCCAGGATCTTCTCTGACCATGATGGAATTAAACTTGAGTTTAATTTCAAGAGAAATCCTCAAAAGTACTCAAATACATGGAAAGTAAATAACCTACTACTGAATATCTCAACAACTACTGATGAAATAAAGTCCGAAATCAAAAGATTCGTGGAAGCTAATGATAATGAGGACACGAGTGACGGGGCCATACAGACAACACAAGCTGGTACAAGCCCTCCATTGTGTCACTGTACTGGCCTGCACTCAATTTCTCTGCTGTGAGCTTTACTGTTATTACGGTACCCTGTAAGAGTAAAGGGCCAGGGAACCTGAGACAGATTCCCCCACCTGCCTATCCTAAACTAAAATTAACATATGTAGAATTAGTATAAGCCAAATTAGCGTTCGTAACATATGTAGACTAAGTTAGTTTAAGGCTAGTTTTACGTAAATACTTCTTGTTAAAGCTACAGGCCAAAGTTAACTTGTATTAGGCCAAGTTAGCACAAGAATTCACTGATTAACAGACAAAGAATTCAGCAAATAAATACAAGGACCCGTGGGTTAATAGAGGGGGAAAGGACAGATCTGGCTAACAGAGACAGAATAAACAAACCTGAAAGCTCCAGAAGGAAGAGTAACTACCTTAGCTGAAAGTTCTTATCTGGTCCGAGGCAAGCAAGGGATAGCACCTAATTACAAGCAGTTTCTCCCCTGTGCGCTGTTAACTATGAAAAACTGCTAATAAAACACTCTGTGTTGTCTCCTGAGCTACAAGACCCTCTCACCCAAAAAGGCCCTGTCCGGCAATCAAGATTTAAAAAGAAAATGCACCAGACAAATAGACGACTTCATCCTAAAAACTGTAATTGATTATACCTAATCATATAAGACAGACATCATGTTTTATGATTATTGTTTCTGTGCCTTGAATTCCCTGTTTCTTAGAGTTAATCTTTTATTTCCCCCTCGCCCCTCCTACTCCTGTAAGACACCCCTCAATAAATACGTGTATTTAAAAGCTGCCAGCGCAAGAGCCTAGAGCTAACTCTGGCTGTGGCCGGCTAAGAACATGCTAAAGGCATTGAGGTCTTAGTCTAATTTTTGTTTCTGTTCACCTTCGCCGCTTCCCACGAGTCAACCCACCCCCGCCGAGGCTAGACCCCGGCACACGAATTTCCATAATCTTTGGGACACTGCAAAAGCAGTCACAAGAGGGAAGCTTATAGCAATTAGTGCTCATAAGAGGAAGACGGAAAGAAGGCAAATCGATCACCTAACAATGTGTCTCAGAGAATTGGAGAAGCAACAGCAAAATAATCCAAAAAACTCCAGGAGAAAGGAAATAATAAAGATCCGAGCAGAAATAAATGAAATAAAAAATAAGTGAACTATACAGAAAATAAACGAAAGTAAAAGCTGGTTCTTTGAAAAGATAAAAAAAATCAATACACCACTAGTGAGACTTATTAAGAAGAGAGAAAGGAACCAGGTGAATCAAATCTGCAATGAAGCAGGAAATATAACAACAAAGTAGTAATACAGAACATCATTAGGGGATACTATGAACAACTATATGCCAAGAAACAAGACACTGGATGAGATGGACAAATTCCTGGACATGTATAATCTACCAAGATTGAGCCAGGAGGATGTAGAAAGTCTAAATAGGCCCATAACAAGTCAGGAAATTGAATCAGTAATAAATAACCTTCCAACAAAGAAAACCCCTGGCCCTGATGGCTTCAGCTCTGAGTTCTATAAAACTTTCAAAGAAGAGTAAACCCCCATTCTGCTTAAGTTATTTCTAAAGATCCAAAAGGGTGACTCTCTCCCTAATTCATTCTATGAAGCCTCTATCACCCTTATCCTCAAAACAGATAAGGACAGGACAAGGAAGGAAAACTATAGACCAATATCTCTAATGAATATAGACGCAAAGATTCTCAACAAGATACTAGCAAACTGTACCCAACAACTTATAAAAAAGATTATATATCATGTTCAGGTAGGCTTTATTCCAGGAATGCAAGGTTGGATCAACATATGCAAAACCAGGGACCAGCAGTTAGCGTAATGGCTATGTCGCTGGACTCCCATGTAGTCGACCGCGGTTCATGTCCCGGACCCGGTGGCTTAAAACTCACGCTGGGCGTGTGTGCGTGCGTGCCCAAGATCTCAAGAGGAGAAGGGATTGCGGCATGGCCATCCCCTCTGGGGGTGTGATTTCTCACTTTCTATCTCTCTGTGTCTGTCTTTCTGGCGAGTGCATGCGCTCTATAGCAAAAACCTCTCAAAAAATATGCAAAACCATAGATGTAAGACACCCTATTAACAGGAAAAAAAGACAAAAACCATATGGTCATATTGATTGATGTAGAAAAAGCATTTGATAAGATACAACATCCCTTCATGATCAAGACTCAGCAAAATTGGCATACAAGGGTCATTTCTCAACACAATAAAAACTATCTATGAAAAACCCATCGCGAACATCATCCTGAAAGGAGTAAAGCTGAAAACTTTCTCACTAAAAACAGGTACAAGACAAGGACGCCCACTTTCTCCACTTCTTTTCAATATAGTACTGGAAGTCCTCACCAGCACAATCAGAAAAGAGGAAAAAAATAAAGGCATACAAATAGGAAGAGATGAAACTCTCTCTATTTGCAGATGACATGAGTGTGTACATAGAAGACACAATGATTTCCATGAAAAAATTTCTGGAAGTAATGCACAAATACAGTAAAGTTGCAAGATGCAAAATTAATACACAGAAGTCTATAGCATTTATATATACAAACAACAGGCAGACGGAGATAGAACTGAGAAAAGTTATTCCATTTACCATAGCCACCAAAAGTATAAGATACTTAGGGGTAAATCTAACCAAAGAAGTTAAAGACCTCCACAAGGAAAACTATGAGAAGCTAAAAAAAAGAAATTGAAAATGACACAAAAAAGTGGAAGGACACCCCATGTTCCTGGATTGGAAGAATTAATATAACCAAAATGGAAATTCTATCCAAGTTAATCTACCTATTTAATGCAATGCCAATCAAAGTACCAGACACATTCTATACAGATCTAGAAAAGACAATCATAAAATTCGTCTGGAATAATAAAAGACCCCATATTGCCAAAGCAATTCTACACAAGAAGAGTGGAGTGGGTGGCATCTCACTCCCTGATCCAAAAATATACTACAAAGATGTGGTAATCAAAACAGCATGGTACTGGCACAGGAACAGACATGTGGACCAATGGAACAGAACAGAGTCCACAGGAATAAATTTCCAATCATTCAGTCAACTGATTTTTGACAAGGAGTACCAGTCAATACCGTGGGAAAAGGAAAACCTCTTCAGTAAATGGTGCTGGAAAAACTGGATTTCCACCTGTAGAAAGCTGAATCTGAACCCCTACCTCTCACCTTTGACAAAAATCAAGTCAAGGTGGATCAAGGATCTAAATATAAGACCCCAAACTCTTAAACTGCTTCTAGAAAACACTGGGAAAACTCTGGGAGACATTGGGGTAGAGAAAGACTTCTTACGTAAGACCCCCAAAGCACAGTTGATAATCCCCAAAATAGACAAGTGGGATTACATTCAACTAAAAAGTTTCTGCATGGCAAAAGACACTGTAATTAGTGTGAATCGACAGCCATAAGAATGGGAAAATATTTTTGTAAATTATGCATCAGGTAAGGGACTGATAACCAGAATACACAAGTAACCAAAGAAGCTGTTTGGAAAAAAGATGACCAACCCTATTAAAAGATGGGAGAAGGAGTTGAAAAAAACACTCACTAAAGATGACATATGAATAGCCAGAAGGCATATGAAAAAATGCTCAACATCCCTCATCATAAGGGAAATGCAGATCAAAACAATAATGAGATACTACCTAACCCCAGTCAGAATGGCTAAGATTAAAAAAACAAAAAATGATAAGTGTTGGCGGGGGTGTGGTGAAAGGGGAATTCTCTTACACTGCTGGTGGGAATGTAAATTAGTTCAACCACTGTGGAGAACAATTTGGAGATTCCTCAAAAGTCTAGAAATAGAACTACCATATGATCCAGCAATCCCATTTCTTGGCATCTACCCAAAGGACAGAATTCTTCATTGGAAAAGTGCTTGCACATCAATGTTTATTGCGTCACTTTTCACAATTGCTAAGACATGGAACCAACCCAAATGCCCCCGTACAGATGAATGGATTTAAAAACTGTGGCACATATACTCTATGGAATACTATTCAGCCATAAAAAACAACAACAACAACAACAAAACCCTGGCTTTTGATGGAAAGTGGAAGAATATGGAAGATTTACTGCTGAGTGAAGCAAGACAGGCTATGAAGGAGAGACACTGTATGTCCCCACTTAATATATACTGAGTGTCCGCACTCTATAACTGAAACTGACAGGCTAAAGGATGTACAAACACAAGAGATGGGTGTGAATGTCAGATGTGGTGTGTGTGGAGGAGACGGGACAGGGGAAAAACATTTGGAGGAGGGATACGGAGACAACATTGTTGAGACAGGGAGGTAGTGTTGTTATATTTTAATCAACTGGACAGGGGAGAAATGTTCACATATTGAAATGATCACCTTGTAAGCTAAATAATGTGATTGAATGTATTAAAAATGTAAATAAAAAAATTTAAAATAAAATAAAATAAAATAAAAAATAAATAAAAAAAGATCAAAAGGCACCAAAGTTTCACTTCATATCAGTGGCCTCTTTTCAATTCTGGTTTGTGGTCCAAGAAATCCTTCTGTTACCTGGACAAGTATTGACTGGAATGACATGCTTTTCCAGACCTCCATCATCTGCTACACAGACATCTCTTTACCAATGCAGTCAGTACAAGTTAAAACAATTCTTAAATATACTGAACAGCACAGCTTTTGAATATAAATGGTGCAAATTATGTTATTGTTTTTAACCACTCATGGCAAAAGCATGTTTTTTACAGAGCTAACATTCACCTAAGAAAATATGATTATATCCTATTATGATGAATATAAATGCAATTTATATTGATTATTGACTTTATTTTTATGAGAGAATGGGTTTAATACTAAAAATAATTGGAAAATTATTGTAAATCACTGTGGAGAGTATCAGGCACAGGTAATACAAGTTCTGAGGTAGGCTTATGTGAAGCAGTAAATTGCATTTGAGTTATTCAAAAGCACTAACGTCATCACACAGAGCCTACCCACCCCCATACTGAGTAATGTAAAGTGATGACCCAGAGTACAGAGAAAACTAGGAGCTCTCAATCAAGGAGTTTTCTTGTATGTTTAGAACCATTTACTGTAGAAAAGAAGGTGTCAGTCTGCTTATTCTTCTTCATGCCTCATAAAAGCTCAGGTAATTGGCAACCCATTTTAGGGTCTTTTTCAATTCTAGAGTTAGAATAGACTCATATGATATGGTTTTTCAGGTGCTTAATAAATATATAGAATTGATTAATAATATCTGTAAGAAGAGTTACATTTTTATCTCTTCAAAGAACATATGTGCAAAATAAAACTTAAAAATTAAGGGGGATATGATAACAAATGCTATTTATTTGAACTGAAATGCCTCCTGTAACCAGTTCTAAAAATGTGAGTTTTATGTTTTATACATCTTTCTGTCTTATGATAAATAGTAAATTAGTAGATAAGCAGGAACTTAAAAGTGTTATTAGTGTTAGTCAAGGGACCAGCATGTGGCATAGTAGTTAAGGTTCTAGACTTTCATGTGCAATTCCAGTCTGTAACTGGTGGCTTGCAATTCACACCAGGTATGTGTGGGTACATGCCCCAAATCCCAAATGGTATACTGTGAAGGGTTTGTGGCAAGGCCATACCTGTAGGGGATGATTTCTCACTTTCATATGTCTCCTTCAGAAGTGTTAGTTAAAGGACCAGCAGTTAGCGTAATGGCTATGCCTCTGGACTGCGATGTAGCTGATGGCGGTTCAAGTCCTGTTCTCGGTGGCTTAAACTCATGCCAGGCACATGTGTGTGCGTGCCCAAGATCCTGAGAGGAGAATGGAAGAGAAAGGATTGTGGCCTGGCCATTTCCCCTGGAGGTTGAATTCTCATTTTCTGTCTCTCTGTCTCTCTCTTTCTGGCGAGCACATGTGCCATACAGCAAAAATCTCTCCACCCCCCCCAAAAAAAGTGTTAGTTAAAAGTATTCATTTTATCTTTAGCTAAAAATTACACATTCTAAATAGTTTCTATTGTCTGTTTGCCTTCCAAGATATGTTTTCTACTTTACTAGAGAAAAGTACACAATTTGATTCTATCATTTGAAAATGATTTTTTTTAAAAGTGCTATGAATTACCCATGTAATTTAAAAATCATCGTTCTGGAGTATATACTTGAATAATTTTAAAGAAATGGACTGTACTATATCTGCAGGGAAAAAAACCCTGAAAATATATGCATTAATTAGTGTAGTATACCTTCTTCATTGTATATGAAATTGTTGTATATAAGAAAATGTTTCAGAATACTTTTGTTGAAAAATTAGTTCTGAAGAAAATAAAGTAAGCAAGGCCCTTGAAGACATAAGAAATACCATTTTGAACTTGGAAACATATCAGCTTAGAGGAACCTTCTATTTTGTGGCCAAAAATATTAAAAGCCCTATAAGAACAAGGGATGTTAAATGTTTGGTCCCTGTTTATGCAGACAAAACACAAGGTGTATTTGAATTCCATACTTGGAAAGGTTCTTAATTTTGTACTGTGGTTATGAAATAAGCTAAAATTATATTCCTGCCATTAAAAATGAATTTCCTGGGTTTATAAGATTAGTGTAATATGAATCAATATGAAGCAGAACATTTTTATAACTATCATTACCAGCTGTCCACCTTGTCCAAAACTGTGACAAAAACTTTGAAAATGCCTTCTTTAAAAAAGAAACCAATTAACAATATTATTTTAGTGTATAAAGGTAAACAAGTCTTTGGAAATTGCTTAGATAACAAAAGGAAATAAAAAGAAACATAACTTCTATAATTCATTTTCTGTATTATATGAATACAGGTATTCTAATGTAAGGGTTTTCCAGGATAATGTTAAGTCTTTGATGTACAGTAATACGGACATTATTACCTTTTTATGTTTGTTTTCTGTCTCTTGATGCACATTCTATTGACTTCTTCTCATATAATCTTACAATTCTCCAAGAAAGTTGATTAACAGAAATCAACAAATGTCTGCCTTTCAAGAAGATTTTGCTTAAAAGTAAAAAATGAGGTTAGCAAATTTGTAGGTGAACTTAGAGAAAAAAATAGAGCAATAACTCAGATAAAAAAAGGCAATCCTAGGTCTCCTGCATTATTATAAATACAAATGAATTTGGAATGATTTATATAAACATACATACTATTTGTAATAATATTTGTAACAAATAAAAGATATTGCTAAAACATGCGAGACTAGTATAGTGCCAGCTCGTCTTGTCTTTTAGTTATTTTTATCTCTGAATTGCTAAATTCTTTATTTTCATCTCTGTTGCCATCATTTTCAATTCACTATTTAAAAAGTAAAATGTAAGATTAATAGTCAAGGAGATTGAAAACTCCTCAGGTGGTGTCCTGCTGAAATGTAAGAAAAATTTCCAAGATCTCTAAATAAATGTTTCATCCCAAAAGAGCGAGTAAAATAGCAGCAGGTCAGAAACGTGCCGTGATGGCTGGTCCATGCAGTGCTCCCTCCCACAGACCTGTGAAGAGCCAAGGAGCTATATGGTATTTCTCCAACTCTGATCAGCAATATCTAACCTGCTTTATTGTAGGACAAATCTCATTTTAAATAACAGTAATTTCTGAGTCTAATTAAATTAGACAAGGAGAGTGGTCCCTTTTTGAAAAGTTTCAGTAAGAAATTACTGTATTGCAAACTTACCTGCTACACTGTTTTAACAAGGGATAGAATGTAGTGCAGATTGCCAATAAAATTTTGCTTTGTGATAATAGAACTAATTCTTGCAATATCTATATGTAAGCTAGGTAGTAAATAAGATCTTTCGACTCTGTCTGCTCTATCAGATTTGATCCATAGGAAATGACCACCTACGAACTGCTTAGAGTTCCAGGAGCCTTTTCATTCAATAGAGCTGGGAAATCTTGCATGATCACAGCCCACACACATTGGGAGGTCCTGGTGAGACTGTACCTCAGCCAGCAAGGACCCCTGGCCACAGCCACAGCAGAAGTGGAACATGTCAGAGTCAGTGGAGGTGAGTCTGTGTCTATGCCCTCTCCTGGAACACGCCCTTTGAGTCAGGGGGTCTCAGATTTGTCACTTAGGAGGGCCATTCCTTCCTGCATAGCCATACTTCTTTCTTCTGCTACCCTGTGCTATTTAACTACCTGTTCTGAAAACCATCCCTCTGTGCAAATGAATCCCCTCTATGGAAGCAGGTATAAGCACCGGATATCCCTTAGGAAATCTACCATGACCTAGAGAACCCCTCAGAGCTACGTTACACATGAGACACTCTAGAAAGTTTCAAAGGACATATTTCTAATTCAGGAGCACTTCATCCAGTGATGACGGGCACCACAGAATATAAAACCTACATTAAAAATTTAGGAGTAAAGGGTTTTCTTTAAAGAGTTATGAAAATACACAAATCCCAGAAGGGTAATGTCACATGCATGTTTCTTTCTATCTTCTCTCTAAGAGAAAAGTGTTTCCTGAATCTTCTCTCTGAAGGAGAACAAGGCTGTGCCTATTTAGAAAGGGAAGGCAGGACACAGCTTGGCACTGTGCCATGTCTCCACAGATTTAAAGATATCTCAAGGGTCACTCCCTGAGAGAATATACACACCCTTACATTGATTAGCTGGATGAATTCGTGCTTCTCTTCAGCCCCCATGGACTGTGATTTTAGGTGTTTGAAAAATGGTTCCCCGTAATCTGGTGTGGCAATCTCTCTACCTGTAGCTGGATGTCATGACTACCCACAGGGAGGGATTATAGTAGCTAGAAGCAGTAATTATTGTGTCCACACTATGTTTAATAAAATGTGCTAAATGATCTATGTAGCTCTCATACTTTAATCTCGTCATTATCATCATTTCACAACTACAGAGACTGTAATCCAAATATACCAAGTCAGTTTTTTTCTATCTCTGACCTAGGGAATCCTGAGTTATCTTCATGTATTGATGCAGTCAAATTTTATTTTCAGAATGATGTAAGATAGTATAATGCTTTTTCACTCTATGCTCTCAGGAGGATATCATGTCCTGCTGAAATGTAAGAAAAATTTCCAAGATCTCTCTCTAAATAAATGTTTCTTCCCAAAAGAGCGAGTAAAATAGCAGCAGGTCAGAAATGTGCCGTGATGACTGGTCCACGCAGTGGTCCCTCCCCCAGGCCCGTGAAGAGCCAGGGAGCTGTATGGCATGATACCTTAGGAGACTGGATCTGAACTAAATACAAAAATCTAGATGTCTGTAAGATAGATATCAAGAATTCCAATAACAGAACAACAATGCTACTTTCACTTTTTTCTTTATAAAAATATAGCTAATTTGGGACTGACAGATGGCATGGTGGTCAAGGGCGGTGGAGTCCCACATGGCTGACCATGGTTCGAGTCTCAGACCTGGCGGTTTGCTTTCTCACTCTCTTTGTCTATTTCTGGTCAAATTGAAATAAATAAATAAATATAGTTAAAAGAAATAATTCTATATAAAAAGAAAATACAGTTAAATTAAATATGTTACATAGTCGATTTTAACACCTACTATGACAAATATAAACACAAATCCAAGCAAAATCTCTTTTTATCCTCTGGGATATTTGGTTATAAAGAGTTCTTAAAAACAAAACGTTAAAAGAACTATTGCAATAAATGTATTTCTAATTATCTAGCAGGGGCCTAGTTACCATTTAAAAGTCTTTTAATTTTCTTTTTTCTTTTTTTCCTGAGAATTTTACTATAGGGTATGTATGCTCGCCAGAGAGAGACAGAGACAGAGAGGCAGAAAGCTTGGAAATATCCCCGGGGGCATAGCCACACCACAAGCCCTTCTCTTCCAGTCTCCTCTTGGGTTTGGGCATGCATGTACGTGTGCCTGGCATCAGTTTGAAGCCACTGATTCTGGTACCAGAACCATGGGGGGCCATGTGAGAGTCCAACAAAGTAACCATTAACCATCTGCTGGTCCCAAAGTGTGTTAGTTCTCTATTCCTGCCATTTAAAATTACCATAAACGTAGCCTCCTGAGCAGCACGTGATTGTTATCTTGAACTTTCTGTCAGTCAAATCCTGGGGCTGGTCTTCTGCATTCTCTGCACAATGTCCAGGAGGAGTTTACTTTAGGCTGAGAAACGTCTTGGCACGCTTAGAATCCTCAGGGTCTTTAACAGATCGTGGGTGAATTCTGTACCTTGTGGTTGAAGGATTGAGTTCTTACTGTTTTGTCACCTTGGACAGTGCTCAGTTTCTTGCTGCCACTACTTCTTTTCATGTGACCCCCTCCATGTTCAAATGGCAATGGTGTGTCTAATACTTTACACAAATCAATTCTCTGACAGCATGTCTACATTCCTCTAACTGTGATGAAATAATTGGGTTGGTGGAAAGTAATGACACATTTTTGCACAGAAAAACATAGAAAAAACACATATTGGCACTTTTGATAACACAATAGACCATAAAATTTATTGTTTTAACCATTTTCATGTATAATTCAACCACATTAATTACATTCACAGTATTGAACAGTGATTACCAGTAGTAATTTTTTTAATTTAATTTTATTTTTTTTTTGCTGGTTCCCACCTATAGTAATTTTGAAAACATTCAACCAAACACAAACTTTGTAACCATTAAATAACAATTACTCTTTTTTATAAGTTTTATAAAATTTAGTTTATCTAAATTTCTTTTGTTACCTGTGCAAGAAAATCAAAGAATATTTCTTGGACTCCAATTTCCAAAGGCATGAAATGGTCTGTAAAACTACTAACTGCAAACATGGGCTAGCTCTTCATGAAAAAGAACATATAACTGCACTTACAATAAACTCCACTAATTTAAAAAGAAGAGATGATAGTGATGTATTTAAATAATGATAATAGACACTATCTTCATTGATTTTACTGTCCTTTAGTAGGGGCATTGCTCAACTTTGTTTCAGAAAATCAGACTTTCTGCCATGAGAGGTAAATGGTGTTGGTTATGTGAGAGCTGTCTCAGAGTTCTGGTGTCATCCCAAAATATCTTAAGGCGAATTAATTCAACATTCAAAATATTAAAAGGAAACATCTACCCCAGAGCCTGTACAGGTGATTCAATCTTGTCATATTGGTAGTTATCGTAATCTCTGTAAAAGTACAAAATTAGAGTAATTCATCATTATTTGCCATTGGGATAGTTAAACATTTCTAAGTGGTTTTAATTTTTTGCTTATACTAAACAGCTTGTAACATATTTTAGAAGATTTAAAATGATTATTTTTAGATACATGTTTTTTACAGGATGTGTGCCCTTGTTGAAGAAACAGAGAGAAGAGAGACATAAAGTGAGAATCACTCTATGTGGAGGATGGTCATGCCGTAGTCCCTCCTCCTCCTTTCTCCTTTCAATATTTTGGGCATGCACACACATTCCTCCAGTGTGAATTTTAAAATGTCGATTTAGTACTCAAACTGCAGTTGACTATGTGAGAATCTAGCATCTTAACTCTTCCATCATCTGCTGGTCCCTAAAATTGTTTCTACATATCTATTTGATGTAGATTAAAACTTTTCACAATATTTTCCTTATACTCCTGAATTATTATTATTATTACTCCTGAATTATTACAATGAAATGTAGAGTTTCTATGCCATTTAATTTATTTTCCTTACGATCGGTGAGGTGGAAACTCATGACTCTGCACTATTGTCTTAAAGTTGTGGTATGAAGTTATCTCTCATCATATTAATTTTTTGTTTTTTAAGAGAGGTTTTTGCAATAGGGCGTGCATGCTCACCAGAAAGAAAAAGACAGAAAGCAAGAAATCACTCCTCAGGGGGGATGGTCATGCAGCAATCCCTACTCTTTCATTCTCCTCTTGGGTTCTTTGGCATGCATTCACATGCGCTGGCATTAATTTAAGCAACTGGGTTCAGTAGTCGAACCAAGATTGACTACATGGGAGTCCAGAAATTAAACCACTATGCCACCATCTGCTGGTCCCATCATCATGTTAATTTTAATCTCCCATATTTTGTTGCAGAAGGTGATGGTAAGAGTCACATACGTCAGAGCTGACATGCCAGCGTGGTGCGTTGATATCTCTGCTAATATTGAAGATGACCATTTTATTTTCATATGTTCATATTTCTGATGTTAAAGTAGATATCATTACAAAAATTGTTAAATATGCTCATGTAGCTCCTTCACATTCTTACCTGGCTACATAGTCCAAGAAGATATACATATTCTTGAAATTGGTTCCCACTTTAGGGTTAAAACTTAGACAATTCTTATTAATGAAAAATATAATAACCCATCCTCTGGATGATTTTTGAGATTTATTGAATAAGGAAACCACATCTCATAAGATGAAAAATTTCAACCATCCATATAGGAAGTTGCTTGCGAGATTATGAGCCATCAAGGACCCTCGGCCACAGCACAAAAGGAAGAAACTGTCAGAGCCAGTGGTGATGAGTCAGTGGGTCAGTGTGTATTTCATCTCATGGAACATAACCTTTGAGTCAGGAGGTCTCAGAATTGTCACAGAGGAGTGCCGTTTTTATCTGCCTAGCTATAGCTATTTATGCTGCCACCCTGTTCACAAAACCATCTCACAATAGAAATGAACCCCTTCTATGTAAGCAGGGGTAAGCCGTGGATATTCCTTGTGAAATCTACTATGACCTACAAGAACCCCTAAGAGGTGAGTTACATAATATGAGACTCTAAGAAGCTTCAGAAGATACATTTCAAATTCAGGAGCATATACTCCACATGAAGATGGTAGCACAACAGAATATAAACCCTACATTAAACCTTTAGGAGTAAAGGTTTGTTTAGACTTAGTTAAATTCTTCCTTCTCAGGAGGATTATGTCATAATTTGTCTATCTTCTCTTTGAGGGAGAAAAAACAGTTCTCTGAGTCTTCTCTCTGGAGGAGAACATCCTGTTTGGAAAGAGAAGGTAGGACTCCTCTTGGCATTATGCTGATGCACACAGATTTTCACATATTTCAGGTGTTACATACCTGAGAGAGAGAGAGCACAAATTACAGCATGCACACCCTTACCTTGATTCGTAGGATGAATTCATGCTTCTCTTCAGTACCCAAGGACTGTGATTGTTAGATGTATCAAGAATGGTTCCCCAGGAACCTGGTAAGGCAACCTTGAGAAGGAGCAGATCCCAAATCAAAGTGCACCTCTATCTGTAGTCGGACATGATGGAAACAAGCAAGGAGGAATACAGTAGCTAGAAGCAATAGTTACTAGTCCACACCCTCTTTAATAAAATGTGGTTAGTGTTTCATGTAACTCTCATACTTTATTCTAATCATTACAATTTCACAGAAACAGAGAATAAAAATCAAATATACTAAGTCAGTTGTTCTCTATCTCAGGACTAGGGAGCCCTCATATAGTCTAATGTATTGATGTGGTCAAAAATCACTTCCAAAATATGTCAGATAGTATGATACTTTTTAATTCTTACTCTCTCAAGAGGATACACAGGAATTTTCAAAGGTAACGTGACATGTTACCTGGAGAGCATGGATGCAGAAGAAAATTCAAATGTCTACATGTTTTCTAACACAGATATTTAAGAATTTCAGTGAAATGTACAGAAATGCTACCTTTCCCCTTTCTAGAATTCATTGTCAATTCCACTCAAGGGTATCTACCCAAAGGACAGGAGGGCACTCAGTTGGAAAAGCGCTTGCATATCTATATTCATTGCAGCCTTATTCACGATTGCTAAGACATGGAACCAATCCAAACATGCAGAAACATATGAATGGATTGAAAAATTGTGGCACATATACTCCATGGAATACTATTCAGCCATTAAAACAAAGGCCCTGGAATTTGATAGAAAGTGGATGAATATGGAAGATTTGTTACTGAGTGAAGCAAGTCAGGCTATGAAAGAGAGACATTGCATGTCTCCACTTAACATATCCTGAGTGTCTGTACTGAAAGACTGGAGAGCATAAAACTATTAAAAATTGTAATGGACACTAGAGATAAAGTGAAAAGAGAATGTGAGAGGGGAAGAGAGTTGGATATTTGGGGGGGAAATGGAGAGGTAAGACACTTGTGGGACACAGATAAGATTTATTATCTGTTGATGAGAATGTGGATGGTGGTCTCAACTGGGTTAGACTGAGGTCTATATCATGCTGGGTAAATTTTTCAAAATCTAAATGATGTACGTGATTTGATTTATAAATAATAATTATAATAATATATAAATAAAAAAGAAGAATGCAAAAAAATTTTAAATTAAAAATATATATATATATATACCTATTTGGTAACCACAGTAAGCTATATAGCCTCAGCTATGTGCTATTTTATTGTATATTTATTCTATCCACAAAGTTTCATGCCTAAAGTCAACTTTTATTCATAGATATGTATATATCAGCTGAACTTACTATCAAAACTATTTAGATTAATTAATATATTTGGTGAATCAATACAATGTGGGAAAGAATAAAGGAATAGAAAACAACTGCAGAAACCAGAGACAGGGTGGGAAGAAGATGGGAAATGGCAGAGGGTGAGAATAGGGGGAATATATATATATATATATATATATATATATATATATATATATGAAACAAGAAATTGAAAATTATTTGTTGATGATAACATGTATGTTTAAGTTACTTTACAGTGTATTTTGGTTGGAAAATCACATTTTGTATGCTGTAGTGATGTCCAGTGAAAGGATGGAAAATAAATAGAAATAAATAAGTAAATAAATTAATAAAAAGATGTGCTTACCCTTCATAAGAAAGGAAGCATAACTAAAAATAAAAAAAATTAAAACAAAATTCCATTAATTTAAAAAGGAAAAAAAGTTAGTGATTTATGTACCTAATGACTATAGGAACTACCTTTATTGGTTTTACTGTCATTTACCAAGGTTTGTTCCTCAATTTTGATGTGCAAAACCTGAGAATTTTTGCTGGCAAGAGAGGTAGATGATGCTGGTTAAGTGAGAGTTGTCTCATAATTCTGGTGTCAGAGCTTTTAAACTAAAGACAAATTAATTCAGACATTCAAAATGTTAACAGGAAAAATCTCTGCCAGTGCCTCGGCAGGTGACTAATCTTGCCTATTATGAATTTTTTTTCTCTTTAAATTTATTTATTTTTTACATTAATTCACTATACATCATTACAGCATACAAATGAATTTTCCATCTGAAATACACTGTGTATTGGCTCAATCAAGCACATCAACATACATGTTATCAGCAAATATTTTTTTTTAACTTTCTTGTAAGTAAAGAGTTAGAGCTATGCTTCAACATCGGCCTGTGAGAATAGTAAAACATTTTCAAATTGATTTCATTTATTTGGTCATACTAAACAGCTTAAAATATATTTTAGACTTCTTTAAACACTATAAGATGTAGACAAAACTTTAACAACTTTATTTTTCTGTACTCCTTCCTGAATTTTTCCACAAGGAAATTTAGATTTTCTGTCATTGATTGCATTTTCCTTACCAGCAGTGAGATAGAGACACACAATTCTGCTCTCTTTCTATTTAAGTTGTGGTACCCTTAAAAATGTTGTCTTTTGATATGAATTTGAATCTCCCATTTTCTGCTGCAGCCGGTGATGGTAGGAGTCAGATATGTCAGAGCTGACATGCCAGAGTAATGTGCTGATATCCCTGGTGATATTGCAGATGACCACTTTATCTTCATATGTTCATATTTCTGATGTTAAAATAGATGTCATTACAAAAAACATGAAGTATTCTAATGCAGCTCCTCCATATTCTTACAGGGCTACACAGTCTAATAGCAGATGCATATCCATAAAATTGCTTCTCACTTTTAGGGCTACAATTTAGACAATTCTCATTAAACAAATCCTCTTCTGGGTTTTTTCAGAAGTTTACCACATGAGAAAACCATGTCTCATAAAAGGAAAAATTCAAGGAACCAAGATGCTGCCCTCCTTCATGTAGCCCTCTTCTGCCCCAGTGCCCTGTAGAAGGCACCCTTCACCTGAGCATTCCTCAGACTGTAAATGAGAGGGTTCAGCAATGGATTGAAGAGGCCGTAAAACAGGGTCAGAATTTTCTGTGGCTCTTGCCGTTGACTGTCATCTGGGACCAAGTACAGCAGCATAGCTATGCCAAAGTAGAGCCCAACCACACAGAGGTGGGAAGAGCAGGTGGAAAATGCTTTTTTGCGACCCTCCTTTGACTTGATTTTCAGGATATCCCAGAGGATGCATGTGTAGGAGATGAGCATCAGGGAAAAGGGCCCAATTATAATAAACACACCACCAGCAAAGACAATGAAGGTATTGACCCAGGTGTCAGCACAGGCCAGTTTGAGCACAGCTAAGATTTCACAGAAGAAGTGGTTCACCTCCTGAGGTCCACAGAAGGGCAGCCTTAGAAGGAGAATTATATGTATTTGGACCAGGGAAAATCCACATACCCACGAAATGACAGCAAGGACTGTGCACCTTCTCCAGCTCATGATGATGGTGTACTGGAGCGGGTGGCAGATGGCCACATACCTGTCATAGGACATCACCACCAATATCATGCACTCTGTACAGGCAACGGTCAAACACAAAGTCATCTGCACAAGGCATGAGACAAAGGAGATAGTTCTTTTGTGCTGGTCTAGGTTTCTCAGCATGTTAGGTATACTGGTGGAAGCATAGGATATGTCGATGATGGCCAGGTGTGAGAGGAAGAAGTACATGGGGGTGTGCAATTGAGGATCTGACCAAATGAGTCCCAGGATGATGCCGTTTGCCAGCAGACTGAAGATGTATAAGAGGGAGAAGACCCAGAAGAGAAGAAGTTCCATCTCTGAACTGAGCTGGAATCCCACCAGGATAAATTCTGTGACCCATGATTGGTTGGTTTCCATTTCTTAATGATGATTAGTCAAGGATTGAAGAGTGATGTCAAGTCAGAACTAGAGAGTCAATGAAAACTGGAGTTATCTCAAAATATTATCATGGGAATTTTGTACACTTGTACTCATTTGATTAAACTCTTTTTGGTTTGTTCTTTTTGCCTTGTTGTTTTAAATATATATTTTGAAGAATTCAAACTTTGGGACCAGCAGTTAGCGTAATGGCTATGTCACTGGACTCCCATTTAGTCCACCATGGTTCACGTCCCGGACCTGGTGGCTTAAACTCATGCGGGGCACATGTGCGTGCGTGTCAAGATCCCGAGAGGAGAATGGAAGAGAAGGGATTGAGGTGTGGCCGTCCCCCCTCGGGGGTGATTTCTCGCTTTCTGTCTCTCTTTCTCTCTCTGCCTGGCGAATGCACGTGCCCTATAGCAAAAAAAAAAAAAAAAAAAAAAAAAAAAACCTCTTCCAAAAAAAAATAAATAATTCAAACTTTCAGTTATGTATCATGGGTTATTCCTAGTATTCCTAGTATCCTCATATGTACTTTGTACATGTTCAATGATTGTGTATATTTTTCATAATTTCTTATCATTCTTTTTTTACGTGTATTAATTTATCTTATTAGTAATTCTTTCTGGGAACTTAAGACTAAAATTAATTTTTAATGTGATATTGTTAATTTCTAAGTATCATTTTTCACTATTTGCTCTCTTTATATTTTCATTACATGATTAATTAAAAACAATATGAGATAATATTTTTATACATTTTTACTTGTAATCATATCCTATCATATATATTTTAATTAAAATACATTTCTGCACTGTCCTTTACACAAATATTATTTTATTGCATACATTTTTAAATTTGCATAATGTCTTTTCCCAGTTAGATTTTTTTGTCCATAAAATGAAATGATTAAATTTTATGTTTGTACTTTAGACAATGGAGGTTTACAGTCATATATATTTCTCTCCCTTTCTCTCTATGATTATCATCATTGTTCTCACCATTATCTTCCTTCTTAATCCATCAAAAAAGAAAACAATAAAAAAATCAAGAAGTATCATTTGTGTAAGAAAATATAGGATAAGAAATAATCTCTGGGCCAGCAGAGGTGTAGTGGTTACATCTCTGGATTCCCAACTGGCCGAATGAGGTTCAAGTCCAGGACTCAGTGGTTTGAGTCCAGGACTCAGTGGTTTGAAAGTCACACCGGGCACGTGTGCATGCAGCCCCAGGTCCCAGGGAGAGAGTGGAGGAAAAGCAAATGAAGGATGGCCATCCCTTCTGTGTTGATTGCTCCTTTTCTCTCTCCACTAAGCTCACATTCCCTAAGGCAAAAAAAAAAAAAAAAAAAACCTCTTACAAATAAAAAAGATATAATCTAAATCTGGCTACCAGGACACTCTACTCTCAACCTTACCTATCTTATAAAGTTGTACTTTGATCAGATTTTCAGCTTTTTCAAACTGCTTTTGAGAGAAACATTTGTCCTATTTAACATGTGTCAGTCAAATCTGGGATAAAAACCAACAATATTTTGTGGACGTCGTGATCTCTATGCCCTCTGCTCTGAATTTCCTTTCTACACATCCTTTAACCTCTATGTTAAGATCAAGTGGCATCAAAGTTTGACTTCATATCTAGTGGCCTCTTTTCAATTTCAGTTTGGGCCCAAGAAGTCCTCCTGTTACCTAGACAAGTGTCGACTGGAATGACGTGTTTTTCCAAGAACTCCATCATCTGTTACACAGACATCTCTTTACCAATGCAATCAGTACAAGTTAAAACAATTCTTCAATACACTCAACACTACAGCTTTTGAATACAAATGGAGAAAATTATGTTATTTTTTTAACCATTCATGGCAAAAGCATATTTTCTACAGAGCTAACATACACCTAAGAAAATATGATTATATCATATTATGATGGATATACATTTAATTTATATTGATTATTGACATTATTTTTAAGCTTATAAGAGAATGGGTTTAATACTAAAAATAATTAGAAAATTATGGTAAAGCACTGTGGAGAGTATCAGGCACAGGTAACACAAGTTCTGAGGCAGGCTTATGTGAAGCAGTAAATTGCATACGAGTTATTCAAAAACACTAACGTCATCATACAGAGCCTACCCATCCCCTTACTGAGTATTGTAAAGTGATGACTCAGAGTACAGAAAATACTAGGGGTCCTCAATTGAGGAGTTCTCTTATACGTTTAGGACCATTTACTGCAGAAAAGAAAGTGTCAGTCTGCTTATTCTTCTTCATGCCTCATAAAAGCTCAGGCAATTGGCCGCCCGTTCTAGGGTCTTTTTCAGTTCTAGAGTTAGAGTAGATTCACATGGGCTGACTTTTCAGACACCTCTTAAAGGTACAGAGTTGAGTAATAATATCTATAAGAAGAATTACATTTTTCTGTCTTCAAAGAACATATACGCAAGATAAAACTTAAAAACTTAGGAGGGTATGAAATCAAATGCTATTTATTTGAACTGAAATGCCTCCTGTAACCAGTTCTAAAAGTGTGAGTTTTATGTTTCATACATCTTTCTGTCTCATGGTAATAGTAAATTAGTAGATAAACAGGAACTCAGAAGTGTTATTAGATAGTGTTAGTTAAGGGACCAGCATATGGCATAGTAGCTAAGGTTCTAGACTCTCCTGTGGCTGACTGCTATTCCAGTCTGTAACTGGTGGCTTGCAATTCACACCAGGTGTGTGTGGGTTCATGTCCAAAATCCCAAATGGTGTACGGAGAAGGGATTGTGGCATCGCCACACCCCTGAGGGATGATTTCTCATTT
This sequence comes from Tupaia tana, assembly GCA_026018925.1. Classification (NCBI taxonomy): domain Eukaryota; kingdom Metazoa; phylum Chordata; class Mammalia; order Scandentia; family Tupaiidae; genus Tupaia; species Tupaia tana. The sequence goes on from JAKSZU010000003.1 coordinate 11,742,851, forward strand.
TCATATGTCTCCTTTGAAAGTGTTAGTTAAAAGTATTAATTTTGTTTTGAGCTAAAAATTACACATTCTTAATAGTTTCTATTGTCTGTTTGCTTTGCAAGATATGTTGTCTACTAGGAAATGTACACAATTTGATTTAATCATTTGAAAATGATTTTTTTTAAGAAAAAGTGCTATGAATTACCCATGTAATTTAAAAATCATTGTTCCTGGAATATATATTTGAATAATCTTAAAGAAATGGTATTATATCTGTAGGGAAAAAACCAACGATATATGAATTAATTAGTGTATTATAGCAGCTTGAATGTTGTATAAGAAAATGCTTCAGAACATTGTTATTGAAAAATTAGTTCACAAGAAAGTGAAGTAAGCAAGGCCCTTGAAGACATTAGAAACAACATTTTGTACTTGGAAATATATCAGCTTAGAAGAATCTTCAATTTTGTGGCCAAAAATATTAAAAACCCTATAAGAACAAGGATGTTAAATGTTTGTTCCCTGTTTATGCAGACAAAACACAAGGTGTATTTGAATTCTACACTTGGAAAGGTTCTGAATTTTGTACTGTGGTTATGAAATAAGCTAAAATTATATTCCCACAGTTTAAAAATGAATTCCCTGGATTCATAAGATTAGTGTAATATGAAACAATATGAAGCAGAACATTTTTTATAACTACCATCACCACCTGTCCATCTTGTCCAAAACTGTGACAAAAACTTTGAAAATGCCTTCTTTAAAAAAGAAACCCATTAACACTATCATTTTAAGGTCTAAATTAGGTAAACAAGTCTTTGGAAATTGCTTAGATAACAAAAGGAAATAAAAAAGAAACATGACTTTTTAATTCATTTTCTGTATTATATGATTACAGGTATTCTAACGTAAGGGTTTTCCAGGATAATGTCAATTCTTCAATGTACAGTAATATGGACATTATTACCTTTTTATGGTTGTTTTCTGTCTCTTGCTGCACATTCTATTGACATCTTCTCATATAGTCTTACAATTCTCCAAGAAAGTTGATTAACAGAAATCAACAAATGTTTGCCTTTCAAGAAGATTTTGCTTAGGGAACAAGCAGTTAACGTAATGGTTATGTTGCTAGACTCCCACGTAATTGTCTGTGGGTCGCGTCCCGGACCCGGTGGCTTAAAACTCACGCTGGGCGTGTGTGTGTGCGTGCCCAAGATCCCAAGAGGGGAATGGAGGAGAAAGGATTGCGGCGTGACCATCCCCCCTGGGGGGTGATTTCTCGCTTTCTATCTCTATGTCTCTCTCTCTGTCTGTCTGGTGAGCGAACGCGCCCTATAGCGAAAACCTCTCAAAAAAAAAAAAAAAAAAAAAAAAAGAAGAAGATTTTGCTTAAAAATAAAAAATGAGGTTAGGAAATTTGTAGGTGAACTTAGAGAAAAAAAATAAAGAGCAATAACTCATTCAAAAGAAGACAATCCTAGGTCTCCTGTATTTTTATTAATGCAAAAAAATTGGAGAGATTTATATAAATATACATACTATTTGTAATAATAATATTTGTAACAAATAGTAGATATTGCTAAAATATGCGAGATAGATATAGTGCCAGCTCATCTTGTCTTTTAGTAACTTTTATCTCTGAATTGCTTATTCCTTATTTTCATCTCTGTTGCCATCATTTTCAATTCACTATTTAAAAAGTAAAATGTAAGATTAATAGTCAAGGAGATTGAAAACTCCTCAGATGGTGTCATGCTGAAATGTAGGAAAAATTTCCTGTTAATCCTAAATAAATGTTTCTTCCCAAAAGAGCGAGTAAAATAGTAGCAGGTCAGAGACATACCATGATAACTGGTCCACCCAGCGCTCCCTACACCAGGCCTGTGAAGAGCCAGGGAGCTGTATGGTATTTCTCTAAGGCTGATGAGCAGTATCTAACCAGTTTTGTTGTAGGACAAATCTCATTTTAAATAATAGTAATTTCTGAGTCTAATAAAATTTGACAATGAGAGTGGTCCCCTTGAAAAGTTTCAATAAGAAATAACCTTATGGCAAACTTACCTGCTACACTATTTTAACAAGGAATAGAATTTGGTGCAGATTACTACTAAAATCTCTTTTTGTGGTAATAGAGCGTATTCTAGTAATATCTCTATATAAGCTAGGTAGTAAATAAGATCCTTTGATTCTGTCTGATCTATCAAATTTTATCCGTAGGAAATGACTGCCAATGGACTGCCCAAAGTTCCAGGAGCCTTTTCATTCAATACAGCAGGGCAGTCTTGAATGATCACACCCACACACATTGGTAGGTGGTGGTGAGACTGTCCCCCAGCCAACAAGGATCCCTGGCCCCAACAGAAGAGATAGAAGGTGTCGGAGTGGGTGGAGATGGGTCATTGTCTATTCCATCTCCTGGAACACACCCTTTGAGTCAGGGGTCTCAGAGTTGTCATTGAGGAGGGACATTCCTCCCTGCATAGCCATAGCTCTTACCTCAGCCACTCTGTACTACTTAAACTACCTGTTCTGAAAACCACCCTAGTGAGTGAATCCATTCTATGAAAGCAGATATAAGCACGGGATATTCCTTATGAAATCTACCATGACCTAGAGAGCCCCTCAGAGCTACATTACATATGAGACCCTCTAGGAAGCTTCAAAGGACACAGTTCTAATTCAGGAGCACTTCCTCCAGTGAAGACGGTCACCACAGAATATAAAACCAGCATTAAACCTTCAGGACTAAACAGGATTTTAAATCCCAGAAGGATAATGTCACATGCATCTTTCTTTCTACCTTCTCCTAAGAGAGAAAAATGTTCTGAGTCTTCTCTCTGGAGGGAACAAACTGTGCTTGTTTTTAGAAAGAGACGGCAGCACACAGCTCAGCACTGTGCCGTGTTCCCACAGATTTATAGATATCTCAAGGGTCACTCCCTGAGAGAAGATCACAAATTACAGTACGCACATCCTTACATTGATTAGCTGGATGTATTGGAGCTTCCCTTCAGCCCCCATGGACTGTGACTTTTAGATGTTTGAAGGATGATTCCCCTGGAACCTGGTGTGGCAATCTCTCTGCCTGCAGCTGGATGTTATAGATACCCACAGGGAAGGATTATAGTAGCTAGAAACAGTAACTATTGAGTCCACACAATGTTTAATAAAATGTCCTAAATTCTGTATGTTGCTCTCATTCTTTAATATAGTCATTATCATCATTTCACAGATACAGAGACTGAAATTCAGATATACGAAGTCTGTTGTTCTCTATCGCTGACCTAGGGAACCCTGACATATCTTGATGTATTGACGCAGTCAAATTTTATTTTCAGAATGCTATAAGATAGTATAATGTTTCTTCAATCTCATGCTCTCAGGAGGACATAATGTAATTTTAAAAAACACTACATGACTTGATACCTTAGGAGACTGGATGCTGAACTAAATACAAAAATCTAGATGTCTTGTAAGACAGATATCAAGAATTTCAGTGACAGAACGACAATGCTACTCTTTAACTTTTTTGATAATGAAAATACAGTTAATTTGGGGCTGGCAGATGACAAGGTGGTCAAGGGCGATGGACTCCCCCATGGCTGACCATGGTTCAAGTCTCAGACCTGGTGGCTTGCTTTCTCATTCTCTCTGCCCATTTCAAATTGAAATAAATAAATAAATAAGTAAATAAAATTAAATGAAATAATTCTATAAAAAAAGAAAATATAGTTAATTTAAATATATTACATAGTCTATTTTAACTCCTAATATGACAAATATAAACACAAAAAAAGCAAAATCTTTTTATTTTCTGGGATATTTGGGTATGAAGAGTTCTTAAAAATGAAAAGCTAAAAGAACCATTGCAATAAATGTATTTTAATTATCTAGCAAGGGCCAAAGTTACCATAGGATTTGTTTCTCTGATTTCAAAGTGTCTCAATTTTTTACTTTATTTTCCAGAGAATTTTACTATAGGGTGCATATGCTCACCAGAGAGAGAGACAGAGAGGCAGAAAGCTTGGAAGCATCCTCGGGAGCAAAGCCACACCACAATCCCTGCTTCTCCAGTCTCTAGGATTTCGGCACGCACGTACATGTGCCATTGACTCTGGAACCAGAACCGTGGTGGGCCATGTGAGAGTCCAACAATGTAACCATGAAGCATCTGCTGGTCCCAAAGTGTGTTAGTTTTCTATTTCTGCCATAACAAATTACCATAAACATAGCCTCCTGAGCAGCACGTGATTGTTATCTTGAACTTTCTGTCAGTTAAATCCTGGGGCTGGTCTTCTGCAGTATGTGCATAAATCCAGGAGGAGTTTACCTTAGGCTGAGAAACCTCCTGGCACGCTTAGAGTTCTCAGGGTCTTTAACAGATCGTGGGTGAATTCTGTACCTTGTGGTTGAAGGATTGAGTTCTTCCTGTTTTGTCACCTTGGATGGTGCTGTTTCTTGCTGCCACTACTTGTTCTTTGCATGCAAACCCTCCATGTTCAAACGGCAATGGTGTGTCTAATTCTCTGCACAATTCAATCCTCTGACAGCATGTCAACATTCCTCTAACTTTGATGAAATACTTGAGTTTATGGAAAGTCATGACACATATTTGCACAGAAAAACAGAAAAAAATACATACTGGCATTTTTGATAATATAATAGACCATAAAATTTATGGTTTAAACTATTTTCCTGTACAATTCAACTGCATTAATTACATTCACAATATTGAACAGTGATCACCAGTAGTAATTTCAAAAACATTCAACCAAACACAAACTTTGTAACCATTAAATAACAATTACTCTTTTCTATAAGTTTTATAAAATTCAGTTTATCAAAATTTCTTTTGTTACCTGCGGAAGAAAATGAAAGAATATTTCTTGGACTCCAATTTCCAAAGGCATGAAATGGTCTGTAAAACTACTAACTGCAAACATGGGCTAGCTCTTCATGAAACAGAACATATAACTTCTCTAACAATAAATTCCACTAATTTAAAAAGAAGAGACGTTCGTGATTTATTTAACTAATGATAATGGACTACCTTTATTGCTTTTACTGTCCTTTAGTAGGGGCATTGCTCAACTTTGTTTCAGAAAATCAGACTTTCTGCCATGAGAGGTAAATGGTGTTGGTTATGTGAGAGCTGTCTCAGAGTTCTGGTGTCATCCCAAATTATCTTAAGGCGAATTAATTCCACATTCAAAATATTAAAAGGAAACATCTACCCCAGAGCCTGTACAGGTGATTCAGTCTTGCCATATTGGTAGTTATCGTAACCTCTGTAAAAGTGCAAAATTAGAGTAACACATGATTCTTTGCCACTAGGATAGTTAAACATTTCTAAGTGGTTTTAATTTTCTTGCTTATACTAAACAGCTTGTAACATATTTTAGAAATTTTAAAATGATTTTTTAGATAGATGTTTACTATAGGGCACATGCCCTTGTTGAAGAAACAGAGAGAAGAGAGACATGAAGGGAGAAATCAATCCCTCTATACAGAGCACGATCATGCCGCAGTCCCTTCTCCTCTTTTCTCCTCTCGATATTTTGGGCATGCACACATATTCCCTCAGTGTGAATTTTAAAATGTCGATTCAGTACTCAAACTGCAGTTGATTATGTGGGAGTCTAACATCTTAACACTGCCATCATCTTCTGGTCCCTAAAATTTTTTACACATATCTATTTGATGTAGATTAAAACTTCTCACAATATTTTTCCTATACTCCTGAATTATTCCACAAGGAAATGTAGAGTTTCTATATCCTTTAGTTTACTTTCCTCACAGTCAGTGAGGTGGAAACTCATGACTCTGCACTATCGTCTTAAAGTTGTGGTATCCTTTAAAGTTTTTTTCTCATCATATTAAATTTTTATTTTTTTAAGAGAGGTTTTTGCAATAGGGCGTGCATGCTCACCAGAAAGAAAAAGACAGAAAGCAAGAAATCACTCTTCAGGGGGGATGGCCATGCAGCAATCCCTTCTCCTCCATTCTCCTATTGGGATGTTTGGCATGCATGCACATGACTGGCGTGAATTCAAGCCGCCGGGTTTGGGACTCAAACCAAGAACGACTACATGTGATTCCAGTAGTTAAACCACTATGCCATCATCTACTCATCCCATCATTATATTAATTTAAATCTCCCATATTCTGCTGCAGCAGGTGATAGAAAGTGTCACATATGTCAGAATTGACATGCCAGAGTAATGCATTGATATCTCTGCTGATATTGAAGATGACCATTTTATTTTCATATGTTCATATTTCTGATGTTAAAGTAGATGTCGTTACAGAAATTGTTAAGTATTCTAATGTAGATCCTCCATATTGTTACATGGCTACACAGTCTAAGAAGATAAACATATTCTTAAAATTGGTTCCCACTTTAAGGCTAGACTTTAGACAATTCTCATTAATAAAAAGCAAAAACAAACAAACAAACAAAAAAACAAAAACAAAAACAAAACCCCTCCTCTGGTGATTTCCGAGATTTATTGAATAAGGAAACCACATCTCATGAGATAAAAAACTCCGCCCACCCACATACAGAGGTGCTTGTGAGATTGTTTATGAGCCATCAAGGACCCTTGGCCACAGCAGAAAAGAAAGAAGCTGTCAGAGTGAGTGATGATGAGTCAGTGGGTCAGTGTTTATTCCATCTCCTGTAACATACCCTTTGAGTCAGGAAGTCTCAGATTTGTCACAGAAGAATATCATTCCTACCTACATAGCTATTCCTATTTTTGCTGTCACCCTGTTCTCAAAACCATCTCACAGTGCATATGAACCCCTTCTGTGTAAGCAGGGGTAAGCCATGGATATTCCTTATGAAATCTGCCATGACCTACAAGAACCCCTAAGAGGTGAGTGACATGAGACTCTAAGAATCTTCAGAAGATAAATTTCAAATTCAGGAGCATTTACTTCACTTAAAGACAATAGCACAACAGAATATAAAACCTACATTAAACCTTTAGGAGTAATGGTTTTATTTGGAATTAACCAAATCTTCATTTTCAGTAGGATTATGTCATAATTTGTCTTTCTATCTTCTCTCTAAGGCAGAAAGAAACAGTTCTCTGAGTCTTCTCTCTGGAGGAGAACAAAGACCATGCCTGCTTGGAAAGAGAAGGCAGAACTCCTCTTGGCATTATGCTGATGCCCACAGATTTTCACATATCTCAAGTGTCTCATACCCAAGAGAGGGAGAGGACAAATTACAACATGTACCAACATTTACATTGATTCATAGGATGAATTCATGCTTCTCTTCAGTACCCATGGACTGTTACATGTTTCAAGAATGGTTCCCAGGGAACCTGGTATGGAAACCCTGAAAAGAAACAGATCCCAAATCAAAGTGCACCTCTATCTGTAGTCAGACATGACGGAAACAAGCAGGGAGGGATTAGAGTAGCTACAAGCAATAATCACTAGTCCACACCCTGTTTAATAAAATGTGCTAAGTGCTTCATGTAACTCTCAAACTTTATTCTAGTGATTATTATTTCACAGAAACAGAGAATGAAATTCAAATATGCTAAGTCCATTGTTCTCTATCTCTGGTCTAGGGAACTCTGAGACAGTTTAATATATTGATGTGGTCAAAATTTATTTTTGTAAGATGTAAAATAATAAGATAGTTTTTAATTCTTACTCTCTCAAGAGGATACACATGAATTTTCAAAGGTAACATGACATGATACTTGGAGAGTACGGATGCAGAAGATAATGCAAAAATCTTGATGTTTTCTAAGACAGACATTTAAGAATTTCAGTGAAAGGTACAGCAATGCTACACTTCCCCTTTCTAGTTTTAGAAATGATGGTTAATTTAAATATGCTACATAGTCTATTTTAACTCCTAAAATGACAATTAGTAACACAAATAGAAGCAAAATCTCTTTTCATCCTCTGGGATATTTGGGTATAAATGGTTCTTGAAAACAAAGTGTTAAAAGAAACATCACCTTAAATTTATTGTCAGTAATCTTGCAAGGGCCAAAGCTATAGCCAAAGGATGTTTCTCTGATTTCAAAGTGTGTTAATGTTCTATTGCTGCCATCCCAAATTTCCACAAAGGCAGCTGCTGAGCAACACATGATTGTTATCTTAAGCTTTTTGTGAATCAAACTCCTGGGACAGGTCATCTGGATTCTCTGCACAAGTCCCAGGGGGAGTTTACCTTTGTTTGAGAATCCTCCTGTGAAGCCTGGAGTCTTCTACTTTCAGCAGCTCTTGGGTGAATTATGCTCCTTTTGGTTGGAAGGTTTAGTTCTCAGTATTTGTCACCTAGTACTCTTCTTGGCTCTTTAATGCCATTATGTATTCTTGGCAAGTGGACCCTCAATTTTCAAATGGCAATAGTGTGTCGAATTCTCCACACATTTCTATTCTCTGACAACATTTTCCCATTTCTTTTATTGTAATAAAATATAAATCATAAAATTTATTGTTTTAACCATTTTCATGTACAACTTAGTGGCATTAATTACATTCACAATATCAGACTATGATCACCACTAGTAATTTCAAAAATGTTCAACCAAACATAGAATTGGTAATCATTTAGATAACAATTGCTCTTTTTCTATAATTTTGATGGAATTCAGTTTATCTGAGTTTTCTATTGTTATCTGTGAAAGAGAATGAAAGAATACTTCTTAGACTCTAATTTCCAAAGGTGTGAAACAGTCCATAAAACTACTAACTACAAAGATGTGCTTACCATTTGTAAAAAGGAAGGATAACTGTAAAAATAAAAATAATTAAAACAAAACTCCATTAATCTAAAAAAGAGAAGAAATGAGTGATTTATATACCTAATGACTGTAGGCCCTACCGTTTATTGGTTTTACTGTCATTTACCAAAGTTTCTTGCTCAATTTTGATGTGCAAACCTGAGAATTTTTTGCTGGTAGGAGAGGTAGATGATGCTGCTTATGTGAGAGCTGTCTCATAACTCTGGTGGCAGAGCTTTTGAACTAAAGACAAATTCTCCTTTTTACTTTATTCCCTCTTATTTGGTCTTATCTTCTTCTTCCTCCACCATCCTGGTCGAACTAGATAGGTTTAGAATCACAGTTCTGAAATACCATAGTATTGCAAGACTCCCCGTGGTCCTCCCTTTTACCAAATCACCTGCAAAAAAAAGGAGATACTGCTTTTCAGAAACTTGAATAGAATCCTTCTTGGACCACATTGCTAAATAGAACAGAAGAGAGACTTCAGCACTCACAAATCCACAGCAAAAGGGAAACACACTTGCTCCTAGTTAAAGAAACATTCTTCTAAAAGGTATTTCCAAGTGAATACATCTCCCAATTGCTAGAAGTAGAAAAAGAGCTTGAGGTCTGAATAAACCAGGAAATATGTCTCCATCAACAGTGACTCCCCTGCACTTCTCAAAAAAACAGAGGAAGTTACCAAAATGTCAGAGAAAGAATTTAGAACTTTCACGGTGACCAAATTCTATGAGTTTGAACAGAAAAGAGACAATTAACTATATGAGATTAAGAAGTCCTTCCATGATATGAAAGAAGAAATGGACACACTAAGAGTCAGATGGAACTATTAGAGATGAAATCTGTAATACAGGAAATCAAAAACTCTCTCGAAAGTACTAAAAGTTGATTAGATCATGCTGAAGATCTAATCTCTGACATAGAAAGATAAAATCTCTGACTTAGAGAAAACCACCAGAAAGATAGATAAAATCACAAAAAAAAATGAGGATAATATACAAGAAATACTAGATTCCACTAGACGCCCTAACATCTGAATAATTGGTATCTGAGAAGGTAAAGAAACGAATAAGGGCATGGAAAATCTATTCCATGAAATCTTGGAAGAAAATTTCTCAAGTCTAGAGAGGCATTCAAACATCCAGAACCAAGAAATACAAAGGATTCCAAATAAAATCAACCCAAGAAGATCTTCCCCAAGGCAAATCTTAGCCAGACTGGCAAAGAACACAGATAGAGACAAGATACTTAAACTAGCAAGAGAGAAACAAGGGACTTACAAAGCTCATCATCCCATCAGACTAACACCGGACTTCTCAAAGGAAACAATGCAAGCAAGGAAAGAATGGGAAGACATATTGAAAGTATTAGGAGAGAAACAATTAGTTCAGATATTCAAAACGTTAACAGGAAAAATCTCTGACAGCGCCTGCGCAGGTGACCTGATCTTGCCATATTGTGAATTATTTTAACAAACTTGTAAGTACAGAGTTAGAGCAATGTTTCAACATCTGCCTCTGAGAATATTAAAACATTTTCAAATGGATTTCATTTACTTGGTCATAATAAACAGCTTAAAATGTATTTTAGACTTCTATAAACATTATCTATTAGGTGTAGATAAAACTTTCACAACATTTTTCCCCTGAACTCCTTCCTGAATTATTCCACGAGGAAATTTAGAGTTTCTAAGTCATTGATATGAATTTGAATATCCCATTTTCTGCTGCAGCAGGTGATAGTAGGAGTCACATATGTCAGAGCTGACATGCCAGAGTGATGCATTGATATCCCTGCTAATATTGAGACGACATTTTATTTTCATATGTTCATATTTCTAATGTTAAAATAGATGTCATTGCAAAAAGCATGAAGTATTCTAATGCAGCTCCTCAATATTCTTTCTTACAGGGCTATGCAGTCTAAAAGCGGATGCATATCCATAAAAATGCTTCTCACTTTTAGGGCTACAATTTAGACAATTCTCATTAAACGAATCCTCGTCTGGACTTTTACAGAAGTTTACCACATGAGAAAACCACGTCTCATAATAGGAAAAATTCACTGAGCCAAGATGCTGCCCTCATTCATGTGCCCTCTTCTGCCTGAGTGCCCTGTAGAAGGCACCCTTCACCTGAGCGTTCCTCAGACTGTAAATGAGAGGGTTCAGCAATGGATTGAAGAGGCCATAAAACAGGGTCAGAATTTTCTGTGGCTCTTGCCGTTGACTGTCATCTGGGACCAAGTACAGCAGCATAGCTATACCAAAGTAGAGCCCAACCACACAGAGGTGGGAAGAGCAGGTGGAAAATGCTTTCTTGCGACCCTCCTTTGACTTGATTTTCAGGATATCCCAGAGGATGCATGTGTAGGAGATGAGCATCAAGGAAAAGGGCCCAATTAAAATCAATACACCACCAGCAAAGACAATAAATGTATTGACCCAGGTGTCAGCACAGGCCAGTTTGAGCACAGCTAACATTTCACAGAAGAAGTGGTTCACCTCTTGGGGTCCACAGAAGGGCAGCCTTACAAGAAGAAATATATTTATTATTACCAGAGAAAATCCACATACCCACGACATGACAGCAAGGACTGTGCACCTTTTCCAGTTCATAATGATAGCATACTGGAGAGGGTGGCGGATGGCCACATACCTGTCATAGGACATCACCACCAATATCATGCACTCTGTACAGGCAACAGTCCAACACAAAGTCATCTGCACAAGGCATGAGACAAAGGAGATAGTCCTTTTGTGCTGCACTAGGTTTCTCAGCATGTTAGGTATACTGCTGGAAGCATAGGATATGTCGATGATGGCCAGGTGTGAGAGGAAGAAGTACATGGGGGTGTGCAATTGAGGATCCGACCAAATGAGTCCCAGGATGATGCCGTTTGCCAGCAGACTGAAGATGTATAAGAGGGAGAAGACCCAGAAGAGAAGAAGTTCCATCTCTGAACTGAGCTGGAATCCCACCAGGATAAATTCTGTGACCCATGATTGGTTGGTTTCCATTTCTTAATGATGATTAGTCAAGGATTGAAGAGTGATGTAAAGTCATAACTAGGGAGTAAATGAAAACTGGAGTTATTTATCTCAAAATATTATGAGAATAATCTTGTACACTTGTATTCAATTTATGGAACTCTTTTTTTTTGTCTTGTTGTTTTAAATTTTTATTTTGAAGAATTCAAGCTTTCAGTTGTGTATCAAGGGTTATTAATGGTATTACCATAAGTACTTTGCACATGTTCAATGATTGTCCATGTTTTTCATATTTTCTTATCGTTATTTTTAACTGAATTAATTTTTCTGATTATTAATTCTTTCTGAGGACTTCAGACCAATCTGAATTCATAATGTGATCATTGTTGATTTCTATCATTTTTCATTATTTACTCTTTTATATATTTCATTACATGATTAATTAAAAATAATACAAGATAATTTTATCTATGTTTTTTAAGAGAGTTTTTTGCTGTAGGTACGTATGTTCACCAGAGAGAAAGAGAGAGAGACATTAGCATGAAATGACTCCTCAGGGGGATGGTAATGCTGCAATACAGTCTCCTCTATTCTCCCAGGGTCTTAGGAATACATGCAAAAGTGCCCAGCAAGAGTTTAAGCCACCATGTCCAGGACTTGAACCATGGTCAGATATGTGGAAGTCCAACAATGTAACCATTATGCTATATATCTGCTGGTCTCATCATCATATTAATTTTAATCTCCTATTTTCTACTGCAGCAGGTGATGGTAAGAGTCACATGGATTAAAGCTGATATGCCAGAAAATGTGTAGATACACCTACTGCTGTTGAAGATGACCAATATATATTCATATGTTCCTATTTTTTATGTTAAATCAATCTCATTACAAAAAATGTTAAATATTCTAATGTAGTTCCTCCATATTCTTACATGGCTACACAGTCTAAGAAGATATACAAACCCATAAAATTGGTTCCCACTTTAGGGCTAGAATTTTGACAATTCTCATTAATAAATAAAGCCCCTTCCTCTGGATGTCTTCTGAGGTTTATTGCATAAGGAAACCGCATCCCCTAAGAGAAAAAATTCACTGAGCCAAGATGCGGCCCTCCTTCACATGGCCCTCTTCTGCCCCAGTGCCCTGTAGAAGGCACCCTTCACCTGAGCGTTCCTCAGACTGTAAATGAGAGGGTTCAGCAATGGATTGAACAGACTGTAAAACAGGGTCAGAATTTTCTGTGGCTCCTGCCATTGACTGTCATCTGGGACCAAGTACAGCAGCATAGCTATACCAAAGTAGAGCCCAACCACACAGAGGTGGGAAGAGCAGGTAGAAAATGCTTTTTTGCGACCCTCCTTTGACTTGATTTTCAGGATATCCCAGAGGATGCATGTGTAGGAGATGAGCATCAGGGAAAGGAGCACAATTAAAATCAACACACCACCAGCAAAGAGAATAATTGTATTGACCCAAGTATCACCACAGGACAGCTAAGATTTCACAGAAGAAGTGGTTCACCTCCTGGGATCCACAAAAAGGCAGCTTTAGAAAGAGAATTAGATGTATTAGGACCAAAGAAAATCCACATGCCCAGGAAGTGACAGCAAGGACTGTGCACCTTCTCCAGTTCATGATGATGGTGTACTGGAGAGGGTGGCAGATGGCCACATACCTGTCATAGGACATCACCACCAATATCATGCACTCTATAGAGGCAAAAGTCAAACACAAAGTCATCTGTATAATGCATGAGGCAAAGGAGATATTTTTTGTGTGATACACTCGGTTTCTCAGCATATGAGATACACTGCTGGAAGCATAGAATATGTCGATGATGGCCAGGTGTGAGAGGAAGAAGTACATGGGGGTGTGCAATTGAGGATCCGACCAAATGAGTCTCAGGATGATGCCGTTTACCAGCAGACTGAAGGTGTATAAGAGGGAGAAGACCCAGAAGAGAAGAAGTGCTAACTCCAAACTGAGCTGGAATCCCACCAGAATGAATTCTGTGACCCATGACTGGTTGATTTCCATTTCTTAATTTTAGTTAGTCAAGTATTGAAGTGTAGTAGAAAAGTCAGAACTGGAGAGTAAGAGACAATTGAAGTTTAATCTCAAAATATGATAAGAGGAAATCTGTACACTTATCCCCACTTGATAGAACTCTCTTTGGTTTGTTTTTTGCCATTTTAAATTTGTATTTTGAAGAATTCAGGCTTCAGATAAATATAAAGAGTTATTTATGAAACTCTCACATATACTTCACATATTCAATGATTGTCAATAGTTTCATATCTTTCTCTATTAGATCTTTATTAATTTATATTATTTCTCATTTTTTCTGGGGACTTCAGACTATTATGAATCTATAATGTGATCAGTGTTAATAATTTGTAAGTATCATGTTTCATCATTTACTTTTTATATTTTAATTACATAATTAATTAAAATTATTTGAGATAGAATTTTTATCCATAATTATAATGTATATAATTCAAAGTTAAAATATTTCTCTGCACTATACACAACTCTATTTTATCACATACATTATTTCAATCAGCATATGTCTTAACACTGTTAGTTTGTGTGCCATATAACGTTATAGTGATTATGTATCATATTTGTACTTTGTGTTTTCCTATTAAATCTTTATGCTAAATACCAAGAATAGAGCTTCACAGTAAAATATGTCTCTCTTTCTTTTTTATGATTATCATCATTGTTATCACCATTGTCATCTGTCTCTATCCATTTAAATACCAAACAATCAAAACTGAAAACATATCATTCCCAGAAGGAAATACAAATGGGAAATAGTCTCTAGTTTAGCTCTAAGGACACCGTACTCGTTTATCTTTTGTACAAAGTTGTCCAATGTTTAGCTTTTCAGCATTTTCATACTGTTTTTGAGAGGAGCATTGGTCCTATTTTAATATACATCAGTCAATTCTGGTACAAAAACCACTGATGACAACTTTAAATGACATTTCCAGTGTTTCTTCCTGCCCAGGATCCAGTTCTCTGGAAGTCACTATCTCAATGTCCACTGTTCTGAGTTTCCTTCCTGCATATCCTTTAATCTCAAATGACCCAAAGTTTTACTTGGCATCTCGTGGTCTCTTTTCAATTCCAGTTTGTGGCCCAAGAAGTTCTCCTGTTTCCTAGAGAAGTGATGACTGTATGAACATTTATTTCAGACCTCCACCATTTCTTACACAGAAATTTCTTTACAAATGCCATCATTACAAGTTAAAACAATACTTCAATACAATCAATATCTGAGTCCAGCCAGTGGCATAGTGGTTACATTGCTGGACTCCCACATGACTGACCACAGTTCATGTCTTGGATCCTGTGGCCTGAAAATCAAACTGGGTACATGTGAATACATGCCCAATATCCCAGGTTGAGAATAGAGGAGAAGGGATTGTGGCATGGCCATCCTCCCTGTGGGAGAGGGTGGGGTGGAGTGATTTTTCATTTTCCCTCTAACTGTCTCTGTCTCTGTCTCTAGTGAGCACATGTGCCCTATGCCCTCTTGAAAACATAGTGATGCAAATTATGTTATTGTGTTTAATCACTCACAGCCAAAGCATGTTTTCTACAAAGCTACCATACATCTAAGAAAAGATGATTATATCATATTATGATGAATAAAAATTTAATTTATATTTAATATTGACTTTATTTTTAAGTTTATGGAGGTAGGATGGGTTTAGCAATAAAAATATTTTGGAAATTATTATATATCCCCTTGGAGAATATCAGGCATAGGTAGTGTAAATTCTGAGGCAGGCTTATGTGAAGCTGTAAATTGCTTGTGAGTAATTCATAAACACTAATGTGGTTACACAGTGTCTTCCCACTACCTCACTCAGTAATCTAAAATGGTGGCTCAGAGAACAGAGGAAATTAGAGCCTCTCATTTGAGGAATTCTCTTGTATGTTTACAGTTACTATAGAAAAGAAGGTGACTGTCTGCTTATACTTATCCATGCCTCATTAAAAGTTCAAATAAATTGATCTTTTTCTGTTATAGGGAATTAGAGTAGATTCATATGAGCAGGCTTTTCAGACACCTATTAAAGATATACAGTTGATTAGTAATATCTGTAAGAAGTGTCATATCAAGCCCTCAAAAATTCACAAGCACATTCATAAACAGCCTACTCCTGAATGACTTTACAAGTATAGAAGTAATTAAGAATGAAACCAAAAGCTTCATAGAAACCAATGATAATGAACAAGCAAGTGTTTATAACCTATGGGAAACAGCAAAAGCAGTCATAAGAGGGAAGTTCATAGCAATTAGTGCCCACAAGAAAAAAACAGAAAGGTGGCACCCAAACAAGCTAATGACACAACTCAGGGAACAGGAGAAACAACAACAACAAAATTCCAGGATAAAAGAAATAATAAAGATTTGAGCAGAAATAAATGAAACAGAGAATAAAAGAACTATACAGAAAATGAACAAAACCAAAGACTGGTTCTTTGAGAAGATAAACAAAATTGTGTAACAAGAACAGAGAAAGGAATCAGACAAATCAAATCAGCAAGAAAACAGGTCCTATTACAATGGATATAACAGAAATACAAAATATCACCAGAGAATACTATGAGTGACTATAGGCCAACGAACAAGAAAATCTAGATGAGATGGACAAATTCCTGGACATGTGTAACTTACCAAGAATGAACTGGGAAGAAATAGAACGTCTGAATGGACTCACAGCAAGCAAGGAGATTGAATCAGTAATAAATAGTCTAACAAGGAAGAGCCTAGTTTCCAAAGGATTTAATCCTGAGTTATATGAAATTTTAAAGAAGAACTAACCCCAATTCTCCTTAAACTATTTGTGAAAATTCAAAAAGAAGGAACCCTCCCAAATTCACTCTAAGAAGCCTCCATCATCTTAATTCGAAAACCAGACAAGGACATAATGAAAAAAGAAAACTTCATACAATTCTGAGGGATGCATCCATTAGGATGAGGGAGTGGTGGGAACAGCAGATGGTGTAATAGTTGGGGCACTAGACTTTGAAGTAGTCAACTGTGGTTCAAGTACCAGATTCAGCAGCTTAAAACTCACACCAGGGATGTGTGCATGCATGCCCAAAATCCCAAGAGGAAAATGGAGGAGAAAGGATTGCAGTGTGGCCATCTCCCAGGGGTTGATTTCTCACTTTCTATCTCTCTGGCTCTGTCTCTCCAGGACATGCTGGATTGGAAGAATTAGTATAATCAAGATGTCAATCCTACCCAAATCAATCTACAAATTTAATGCAATTCTGATCAAACTACCAGAGATATTTCTCACAGAAATAGAAAACAATATTAATAAAATTTGTCTGGAATCATAAAAGGCCCTGTATCACCAAAGCAATACTGTGCAAGGGTAATAAAGTAGGAGGCATCTCACTTCCTGACCTCACTAATTATTACAAAGCTGTGATATTAAAACAGCATGATAGTGAACAAAAACAGACAAGTGGACGAATGGAATAGAATTGAGAACTCCCAAATAAACTCCAAAACATATGGCCAACTGATCCTTGACAAAAAGCACAAGACAATCCAGTGGGAAAAAGACAATCTCTTCAGCCAATGGTGCTGGGAGAACTGGATATCCACCTGCAGAATGAAACTGGATCCTTATCTCTCATCACTAGCAAAAATTAACTCAGAATGAATTATCTAAACATAAAACCTCAAACTATAAAAATACTGGTGTAAAACACAGAAAATATGGGATATATATATATATATATATATATATATATATATATATATAAAACTAGAAATGGAAAATTATTGATAATAACATTTTTGATTAAGCTACTATGCAGTACATTCTGGATGGGAAATCACATTTTGTATAATGTGACAATGCTCAGGGAATGAATGTAAATTGATTAATTAAAAAAAATGCTTCAGAAAAAAAATTTCAAAAAGAAAAGAGCTTTTAAATGACTGCAGTAAACTATAAAGCCCCAGCTAGGTATACTTTATAGTATGTTCATTCTACTCACTGAGGTTTATGCCTAAAGTCAGACATATGTTCATGGATATGTATATATATCAGCTGCACTTGCTATTGAATGTATTTAGATTAAGATCTTTAGTGAATCAATAAAATGTGAAAAAAAGGGGGAGCATGGAAAACAAGTGCCAATACCAGAGACTGTATCTAAGGAAGGTAAATAGCAGAGGTGAGAGATAGGGAATCAAGAAGGGGGGAGAAACAAAATACATAAGAAACAAGAAATGGAAAATTATTCGTTGACGATTACACATATGGTAATATCCTTGATTGAGCCAATATACAATGTATTCTGGATGCAAAAATCTCATTTTGTATACTGTAATGATGTAGAGTGAATGAATGTAAATAAATAAATTTAAAATAAAGTTATATATTAAAAAAAAACACAGGAAAAAGCCTTAGAGATCTTGGAGTAGACAAAGACTTCTGACAGAAGGCCTCCAAACACAGGCAATAGTCTCCCAAAGAGACAAAAGGGACTATATTAGGCTGAGAAACTTCTGCACAGCAAAAGAAACAATACCTAGAAGCAACCCTCAGAGTGGTAGAACATATTTGTAAACTATACCTCAGATAAGGAACTGATAACTAGAACATACAGGAAAATCAAGCAGCTTACCTGCAAAAAAATAATCAATTCAGTTGAAAGATGGGAAAATGAGCTGAACTGACATTGCTCTGAAAAAGACACATGAATGGCCCAAAAACATATGAAAACATGATTGACCTCTCTAATCATAAGGGAAATGCAAATCAAAACCACAATAAGGTAGCACTTAACCCCAGTCAAAATGGCTAAAATTTAAAAAGGAAATAATGATAAGTGCTGGCTAGGCTGTAGTGAAAAGGGAACTCTCCTACACTACTGGGAATGCAAATTAGTACAACCACTTAGAAAACTATATGGAGATTCCTCAGAAACCTAAGACCTAGTAATTCTACTCCTAGATATTTACCCAAAGGATAGAAAACTCTCTGTCAGAAAAATACTTGCAGATGCATGTTTATTACAGCATTACTTATAATTGCTAGGACATAAATCAACCCAAATATCCAAAAATACATGATTGGAGAGAAACCCTGACACTTGATAGAAAGTGAATGAATATGGAAGACTTAATGCTAAGCCAAGAAATCCAGGCTATGAAAGACAGATTTTTGCCCCACTCAATACATACTGATTGCGCTATACAGCAGAAACTGAAAGTTTGGAAAGTACAGTAGCAGGGAGGGCAACTGTAGATACTAGAGATAGTAATGATAGGAGTAATGTGGAGTGGGTAATAGAGGGCTGGAGAGAAGCAGGCGAAGGAAAAAAAGGATGTTTAATTGACTAAAAAATGAAAAACTATTTGCTAATAATAATGTGTATAGTAATGTCTTTGTCTTGGCCTATATACATGGTATTCATGCTGAAAAAAGTGATGTACACTGTAAAGATATATGTGATTAAATATAAGTTAAAAGAAAAAAAGTTATGTCTATATCTTCAAAGTATATATATTGCATAGATATTGATGTGTGTATATATATATCTGTTACATGCTCAATATAAAATAAGAAAATGAGGATGGATTGATACTAAATGCTATTTATTTGAATTGAAATGCCTTTTGTTAGTAGTTATAAAATCTTATGTGCTGGTTATATGTTACATACATCTTTCTGTGTCATTATAACTAGTAAATTAGGAGATGAAACAGGAGCTTAGAAAATATTAGTTAAATGCACTAATTTTATTTTTAGCTGCAAATTAAATACACTCAACATCTTTTGTCAGTATATCTTCTGTGCATAATATGTGTTCTGCTTTACTTGAGAAAGGTGCACAATTAAATTTAATAATTAGAAAATTATTAAAAATGCTATGAATAATCCATGTAATTTAAAAATCACTTTCTATAGTATATACTGGAATAAGTTTAAAGAAGTGGACTCTATTTTATCTGCAGGAAAATATAGCAATACATAGATTAATTAGTGTGTCATACATGCTTGAATGTTGCATATAAAAAAATATCAGGATAGTCATTTGTTTGAAAAATTAGTTTATAAGAAAGTGAAATGAAGTAAGGTCCTGAAGACACAGGAAACAGCGTTTTGAACTTGGCAGAATATCGGCTTAGGGAAACCCTCATTTTTGTGGGCATAAGCCCTTTAAGAGCAAAGGCTCTTAAATTTTATATCTCTTTTATGCAACTAAAAATTGAACTGTATTTGAATTGTACATCTGGAAAGTTTTGAATTACTGTTCTGTGGAAATAAGGGTAAGGTAAAATTCTATCCGCTCAGATTTTTATCAATTTCCTGGGTGGATAACAAGATTATGCATATGAATCAGAACATTTTTATACCTATCTCTGCCACCTGTCCCTCTTGGCCAGTACTTTGACAAATAACTTCAAAATGCCCTTAAAAAATCTATTTTCAGTATCATTTTAATGGACATTTTTAGTGAAACAAGTCTTTGAACATATGCTTGGCTGACAAAAGGAAATAAAAGAAACATGCCTTTTATATTTGATTTATCATAGTCTATGAATACAGGTATAACAGTTAAGCCTTTTCCTAAATAATATTCTTTGATATACAGTAATATGAATATGATTACCTTTTTTAATGTTTGTTTTCTCTCTTATTGAAGCACATTATATTAACATCTTCTCATATAACCTTTCAATTCTCCAAAAAACCTGATAAACATAAGTCAATAAATATCTCTCTTTCAAAATGATTTTCATTAAAAATAAAAAATGTGGCTAGAAAATTTATGGCTAAAACTAAAGAGGCAAAACATGTCAATAACTCAGACAAAAAAGAGACAGTCCTAGATCTCTTTCATTTCTGTGAGAAAGAAAGTTTGGCAAGGTTTATATAAATGCCCATTCTGTTGCTAACATGAATTTTTGCAACAACTAAAAGAATATTGCTAAAATGCACAAATTAGGCAGGGTCATCTTATCTTTTTGTTTTAATGATTTTTATCTCTGAATTGATAAATTCTTTATTTTCATTTCCATTGCCATTGTTTTCAGTTCACTTTTTAAACAATAAAACATAAAAATAATAGTAAAGGAGAATTAAGATCTAGAAGGTGCAGTCCTAAAATGCAGAAAACAATGACAATCATTCTTAAATAAAAATATTTCTTCCCAGCAGGGCCAGTAAAAGAGTAGCAACTCAGAGAAGTGGTGATGGCCAGTCCATGTTGCTCCCTCAGGCCTGTGATGGAGCCCAGGAGTTTTACACTATGTCTCAGCTCTGATCGGCAATATTGGCACTCACTCTACCCCGTTTTGTGGTAGGACAAATCTCATTTCAAATAACAGAAATTTCTGAGTCTAATAAGAACTTAAAATGAGAGTGATATTGTTGAAAATGTCAATAAGAAATAACCATTTTGCAAACTTACCTGTTACACTGTTTTAGAAAGGAACAGAATTTACTGCTGACTGCTACTAGAATTTGGTTTTCTGCTAATGGAGGTTATTCCATCAGTATCTCCATTTAGGCTAGGTAACATGCATAGTTTTTTAATTTCATGTGCTGTATCAGAGCTTGATCCAGAGAAATGACTGCTTACATGCAGCTCAGTTCCAGGAGCCTTCTCAGTCAGTTAGAGCTGAGCGAAGTTGGCCGACCACCCTAGTGTGTTTCCACTTACCCATATTGGGAGGTGCTGGTGAGACTGTCCCTGAGCCATCCAGGTTCCCCTGCCCTGGACCAGAAGGAAGAATCTGTCAGAGTGGAGGTAGGTCAGTGTGCGTCTATTCTGTCCCCTGGTGCACACACGTTGAGTCAGGCAGGACTCAGGATGTATCACTCAGGAGCGTCATTCCTCTCTACACAGCCGTAGCTACTCCTGCTGCCACCCTCTGCTACCTTAATAATTTGTTCTGAAAACCACCTCACAGTGCAAACAAATCCCTTCTACATAAGAAAGTATAAGCACTGTATGTTTTTTAGGAATATATGAGGAGACTTGAAGAAGTTGGTGGGGAAAAAATGAATAAAAATGGTCTTATTTTGGTGAAAAATATTTTGAAACCTGTGTTTTTCATAATACAAATTTTTCATGAACTTTTTGAAGACCTCTCATACTTTGTCCTAGATAAAAACATGTAGAGTTTAGTTATTTACTATAAGAAAGTCTGGCAGGTTCTAGAGGAATAAAGTAGCATGTATAGAGTTCTAAATGAAAACTCCAGGTGTAAAGGTTTTATTTAGACTTATTTATGAATTAAATTCCCAGAAGGTTGATGAGATGTTAGAGTTCTTCACTTTCTCCCTAAGGGTGTGGGGAAATTAATCCCCAAATATTTTCTCTGAGGAGAGCAAAGATTATGTCTGATTGTACAAGGAAGAAAGTTTAGGGGAAGGTGGGTCCATCTTGGTACTGAACTGTACTCACACAGATTTTCATCTTAAGAGTCAACTACCTGAAAGAGATAATCACAAATTACAGTATTTGGTATTCTCAAACCGCACAGTTCGCCATCTGGGATCCAGCTGCCTTATCTTCCATGCCATGTGCTTGCCCAACACCTGTTTATTAGGAGAATGCTTTGTGAAAGTTAGTTGAAACTTTAGGAGAAAAAAAATCCAGAAAAGTTTCAACAGAGAGTCCTTCTCCATTATGGCAATGGTCTTTTGCAAGTTTGACTGGGATGTAAGTACGCATCAACCCAACAACCTTAATTTAACTTCTGACTTCTTTTTGTCTCTTAAGCATAAAGAATGTTTAAAGCGCACCCATGTTCTTCTGTTATTAAGATAAAAAGGACCAGTAAGTTTTCGGTTTTCTTTCAATTTCAATCTTTTTTTTTTTTTTTTAGAGAATTTTTTTTAAATTTTGCTGTAGGACACATGAACTCGCTGGAGAGACAGAGACAGAGAGACAGGAAGCGATAAATCACGCCCCCAGTAGGGATGGCCATGCCACAATCCCTTCTCCTTCATTATCCTCTTGGGATTTTGAGCATGCACACACACGTGCCCAGCATGAGTTTCAAGCAACCAGGCTGGGACTAGAACCACAGTCGATTATGTGGGAGTCCAGAGACCTAATCATTACATCATCAGCTGGTCCCCATACATTTTCTTTATATAAGAAATTGTTTTAGTTTTTTTAAGACCTGTGGAAGTAGAATGATTGGAGTAATGCAGGCATATTGACAATGGTCATTTATTTTTTGTGGCTATAAGGTAGATATATAATATATTAAAGACTGCCTCCAAGACTTTCTTGCACACAAGCATAGATTCTCATTAACCTTGTAGTACAAGTCTGAAGGGCTGCATCAGAAATCATACGAGCTGATTTTCTGAGTCTTAACCTTCTTCTTGTTTGAAGAGCTTTGACTCACACAAAATATTGACCATAAATCAAGGGGCACAGCTAGCTGAAGCTTTCTAGGCTTATTTTTTAAAAGTTTGGGGAAAAAATATAAAAGGAAATAAAGATACCACAGTTATTTTTGCTTTATAGATCCAGGCTATTCTGGGCACTAGATCATATGAATGGAGAGACCCTTTAAGCTCATATTAAATATGCAGTCTGGGTCAAAGACTAAAATGATCATTGTAATAGTTATAAAAAAAAACTATAAAATAATTATATTGTCATTATAAGTCTTTAGTTATTTTTCAAGACAAAGTTAAGGATCAAATAATGACAGATCTGAAATGAAGGGCATTCAATTAAATTCAAATATAGACTATACCATATAAAACATGTCTTGAGGATGTGCATGAAATCATTTTATAGTTATATTTCACCTAAAGGAAAACTGGGGTCAGAATTTGTTGACAGTTTCTGTAGATAAAAAAGCATCAAAGTTTTTCATACCAAGAATCTGAGGGCTGCATTGATTAAGATGAGAGACTGTGCCAGCCAAGGAGTCTCATGGTTAAGGTAACCAGATCCCACATGGCCAACCATGGTTTGAATCCTGGCCTCAGTGACTTGAAAAACATGCCAGACATTTATGTGTATAGGTGCCAAACAGAAAAAAAAAAAAAAAAAGGAAGAAAAGGGATTGCAGTGTGATCAAGCCCCATTGAGAGTGCTTTCTCCCTCTCCCTCTCTCTCTCTCCCACTCTCTCTCTCTTTCTCTCATACATACACATTCTGGCAATTAAAAAAGATGAGGTACTATTTTTTTGAAGCAAAGGCTCTATGACTGTCTTAGATTTTTTATTTTCTATAAATATGATTGATTGAAGGTCTTAGATATTTTATTTGCTATAAATATGATTGATTGAGGGAGAGTTGGCACATAGCAATGTATTAGATAAGTGACTGTCATGGTTTCATTGAACTTCTGTAATAAAATATCATGAACTGGGTTGCTTACAGACAACAGGGATTTATTTCTCATTATTCTGAAGGCTGGATGTCCAAGATAAAAGTGCTGGCAGATTTAGTGTCAGATGAGCATCTCCTTTCTGATTCGTAAATGATACCTTCTAGCTCTGTCCTCACATGGCTTTAGGAGCAAAGACGTTCTGCAGCATTGATTTATAGAGGCATTACTCCCATTCAGCTGAGCCTTCCTGACCTGGTCATATCCTAAAGTCCCCACCTCCTAATACCATCACATTAGTATTTTTGAAAATTGGAGGTTACTTGAACATTCAGACCATTGCAATGAAATTCCATTTAGCTCCCCAAATCTGCCAAGAGTTCAGAATTGGGCAAAAAATATTAATACACTCTAAGGTTATATGTAATCTAATGTAATATAAAGAAGGTTATGATGATAATAAAAATAAATTGAAAAAAAAAGAATACATGATGATAATGTTTATAGTGTCCCTAACTCTGTGTGAAATGTATTCATGTTGGAAAATTAACTTTACAAGTTAAGTAATGTATAGTGATTGAATGTATAAAAGAAATTAAAATAAAATAAAATATATTATATAAAAAGAAACAATAAAAATAAAGCATACTCAGATTTAAATGGAAAGGTTAACTATAGTAGTTAGAATTAATTTTTATTTTCATCAAGTAGGAATATCTACATCTTAGATATCAAGTCTTGTTTTCCAGATTATCTTTTAATTGTGTTTCTTTTCTGATTTCAAAGTAAAAAATCTTTTAATATTTATTTAATCAGTTTCCATCAGGTGAGGTAATTCTCTCTCTCTTTGTCTGTGTCTCTCTCTCACAGAAGAAATAAGTAAATAAATGTAAAAAAAACTTAACCAAAAACTAAAAAGTTAAGATGTTTTGGAATACACTATTACAGTACTAGAAGGAAAAAAAAATGGTAAGGAAAAGCCTAAATCCTAAAACAAACCAAAACAAAACATAAAAACCACAAAAGTAACTGACATCTTTTCAAAAGATAATTAAATTGAGCATCAACTTATTGAAATAAGCAATAAAGTCAGTATGAGCATTTCCTTGCCTGGACAATGGTTTCCATTGAACATACAATGCACTAATACCTGAAAAATGTTTCTTACGAAAAAAAAAGTACTATATGTCTCCATCACTATGATATTTTCATAAAACAACCAGCAGCCTTGACATTCACACCAATCAAATCAACTTGACTATTTCAAGGCAGTGAAGACTGCTTATAGGAACTGTCATTTGGACTTGTTTTGACGCCGGTTGACATTTGCTCAGTGATAACAAAATTAATAGCAAATGATATGGGAAAATTTTGAATGCAGGAGTTATCCAGAAATTAGAACTCCTGTCTTATCCTACCATTAGGTAAGTTTGGATAAGTCAACTATATCTCTTCACATAAGCCCTTCCGTCTAGGCATGTGTAAATCCTCTCACCTCTGTGGCTGGTTTCACACATATGTACACAGAAGCCACAGCCTGGCCAAGAGTCTCTCATTTTTCTTTGTCTCTTCTTAGTTTTCCATTATTTCAAATGAAAAAGCTAATATTTTAATTTAGCTATGTAAATGATATGCTAGTAGAGCTATTCAGTTTGAAAGATATAAATATGCATGTCATTTATCTCCAGTTTTCAATGTCGCAATTTAGGTCATTCTTTTTTTTTAAAGTTATTTATTTATTTATTTTTGTCATTATTATTATTATTATTATTATTATTCTTTAAATTTGACCACAGGGAGACAGAGAGAGAGAGAGAGAAGGAAAATGAAAAAGCAAGCCACCAGGTCTGAAGCACAGTTGGTCATATAGGAATCCAATGCCTTAACCACCACACCATCTGCCAAACCTGGTAATCCTTGTTCTTAAATGAAGCTTATTCTTGTGGACATTACCGAAAGTTTGTCACATAAGAAAAACACATCTTGTAAGAGGATAAGTCCACAGAACCAAAATGCCGCCCTCAATCATCAACCTCTGTTTTTCTTCAGTACCCTGTAGAAGGCACCCTTCACCTGAGCATTCCTCAAACTGTAGATGAGGGGGTTCAACAATGGGTTGAAGAGGCTGTAAAACAAAGCAAGGATTTTCTGCTGCTCCTGCCGTTGACTGTTGTCTGGGACCAAGTAAACTACCATGGCTATGCCAAAGTAGAGCCCAACCACACAGAGGTGGGAGGAGCAGGTGGAAAAGGCTTTTTTGCGACTCTCCTTTGACTGGCTTTTCAGGATGGCCCAGAGGATGCACATGTAGGAGACTAGCATCAAGAAAAGGGGCCCAACTAAAGTAAACATACCACCAGCAACAAGAAAAATTTCATTGATCCAGATGTCAGCACAGGCCAGTTTGAGGACAGATAAGGTTTCACAGAAGAAGTGGTTCACTTCCTGGGGTCCACAGAAGGGCAATCTCAGAAGGAGAATTAGATTTATGATGGCCAGAGAAAATCCACATGCCCAAGAAGTGACAGCAAGGACTGTGCACATTCTCCAGTTCATGATGATGGTGTACTGTAGAGGGTGGCAAATGGCCACATATCTGTCGTAGGACATCACCACCAAAATAATGCACTCCGTAGAGGCAATAATAAAACAAAAGGTCATCTGTACAATGCATGAGACAAAAGAGATAGTTTTTTTTGTGTTGCAGTAGATTTTCCAGCATGTTGAGTGAATTGCCAGAAGCATAGGAGATGTCAATGATGGCCAGGTGTGAGAGGAAGAAGTACATGGGGGTGTGTAATTGTGGATCCAACCAAATGAGTCCCAGGATGATGCCGTTTGCCAGTAGACTGAAGATGTATAACAGGAAGAAGACCCAGAAGAGGAGCACTTCCTTCTCTGCACTGAGCTGGAATCCCACTAGGATGAATTCTGTGACCCATGATTGGTTGACCCCCATTCTTTAATGACAGGTAGTCAAGGATTGAAGTGTGATAGAAAGGCGAGAACTGAAGAATCAAAGAAAATTGGAATTATTTATGTCAAAGTGTGTTTAGAGGAAGCTTGTATATACCTGTCTTCACTTGACTAAACTTTCGTGGCTTCAATGTTTTCTCCTTTTTAGTTTAGCTTTTTATTGTGAAGTAATTCAAAGTTTCAGATAAATATCAAGAATAATAGGGACCAACAGTTAGCGTAATGGCTATGTCGCTGGACTCCCACGTAGTCGACCATGGTTCGAGTCCTGGACCGGGCTTAAACTCACGCCGGACGCATGTGCGTGCATGCCCAAGATCCCAAGAGGAGAATGGAGGAGAAGGGATTGTGGAGTGGCCATCACCCCTGGGGAGTGATTTCTCACTTTCTGTCTCTCTGTCTCTCTCTGTCTGGCAAGCGCACGAGCCCTATAGGAAAAACCTCTCCCCCCCAAAAAAAAAGAAGAATAAACAATTATATCATATAGTTCACACATATTCTATAACTACTTCTTTTTGTATTAACTTATCATTCTCTTTGTATGTATATTGATATATGCTATTATTATTTTTTTCTGAGCTACTTGAGACAAATGTGCATCCATGATACCAATTTATTCCTAAATTTTTAGTTTTTTCCAAGCACAAAGATATTATCTAATATTATCATAATACCATACCAACATTTAAGAATGAAGCATTGACACTGTTTCTAAACGCAGCATTTTCTGAACCTTTTGTCAAAGATGCAATCCAAGATCACATAGTATATTGAATCTCTTCTAATCTGAGAAGAGATTACCAGATGTTTTCTAGCTGTCTCAAAATTGATATATTTTGTAGAATGTTTTACAATATGTATGTTCTATTGATACTTTCTGTTTTTATTTAGATTTAAAATTTGGGGCAGGAAAAATGTCACTGTGTCATTGTTATGGAAGATTTACTACTTAATGAAGCAAGCTAGGTTATGAAGGAGAGACATTGTATGTCCCCACTTGATATATACCGAGTGTCCGCACTCTATGACTGAAACTGAATGACTAAAGGATATAGAAACACAGTAAATGGTGATGAATACCAGATATAGTGTGAGAAGAGAGCCGGTAAAGGAGTAGAGTCTGAGGAAGGACATTAAGGAGAAAAATCGAGAGGCAAAGCATTAATGGGACAAAAAAATGGGGTATTATCTGTTGAAGATAACTATATAGTATTATCAACTGGACTGGGGAGAAATGTACACTTGTTGGGATATTCACTTTGCTAGCTAAACATCATTGAATGTATAAAAGAACTCGAAATAAAATAAAATAAAAACTTAAAGACACAAGAGACAACATTTTTGATTTTTGCAAAATATCAGCCTAAGGGAGACATACATGTTGTGGGCAGTGGCCCTTTTAAAGCAATGGCTCAAAAAAAAAAAAAAAAAGCAGTTCTATATCTGTGCTTTTATAAATTTGAACAAATTTGTAGGAGGTTTATATAAACACACATTAAGTTGGTAGAATTAACTTTTTCTACAACTAATAAAATTGTTTTAATGTGGACAAGAGGCATAATAACACCTTGACTTTTTAATTTAGTTATTTTTGTCTACAAATTAATAAACTATTGCTTTCACCTCCATTGCCATCACTCTCAATTCACTTTTTAAAAAATTACTTAAAAACAGTGACAAAGTAAGATTGAAACTCTCTAGAAGATGCAGCGGTGAATTAGAGAAGAATATTATAAAGATACTAAATAAAAATATTCCTTCTCAAGGGTCAGTAAAACAACAGCAACAGCAACAACAGTGGTGTGTGTGGTTTGTATGCCTGGCATCTGCCCTGCTGCTTCTGTGTCTAAGCTAGGGAGTAGTATCTCATTTCTCCAACTCCGATCAGTAGTATTGGCATTCATTCTATTCATTGTGTGGTAGGACAAATCCTTTTTCAAGTACAGTAATTTCTGAATCTAATTGTTAACAACAAGAAAAATTTGAGTAATAACTACATTACACACTTACCTCTATACTGTTTCAAAAGGGAAAGAATGTATTGCACCGGGTAATACAATTCAGTTTTTCAGCAACAGAACAGAGGTTTTTCTGGTTCTAAATGTCATGAATGAGTTCATTTGTGCTTATGAAGAAAATAATGGAGGGGATTTATTCTTTTTGCTCCATTAGAGCCTTATCCAGACAGTGTCTGAGTAGGAAACCTCTTACAATTGTAGGTGCCTTCACAATCCACAGATAGGGCTAGTTTGGGAGACCTCCAACCATCCACACTGGGAGACAGCAGTGAAAAAGTAGAGCAATTGGAAGACCCCCTGCTACAAAGCAGCAGGCAGAGATCGTGGAGATGGGGGGTTGATCATGTGTAGATGCTACTCTATGCACCTGGAACACAAATCTCACTTTAAAAAGAACTGAGGCTATGTCACCCTGGAGTGTCATTCCTGGAGTGATCTCTGCCTCCAGTTTGTCCTACCTGTCATGATGCACATATGAAACCCTTCTACATAATAAGGAATAAGCACTGGACATTTCTCCAAAGCATATTTTGACCTTGAATATAAACACTACAGAGATGAGTTACCTACTCTAAGAAACTCTAGCAGGTAAATCCCTGGCTAAGAAGTATTTACTCTTCATGCTGATGGTATAAGACAGAACACGAAACTCACAATTAAATCTCCAGAAGTAAAGGTTTTATTTAGAATTATCCTAGAAAGAACTCCCAGAAGGATGATGAGACTCCATGCCTTTCTCCCTTCTTAACTGGTTAGGGGAATAGAGGCTTGATCTCTCTGGAGGAGACCAAAGATTGTGTCTGATTATCCCGGGAGGAAAGGCAAGGCACATCTCAATACCACACTGCACTCACGCACGTTTTCAAATATCTCAAGGATTAGATACCTAAGAGAGCTATCACAAATTACAGTACCTAGACATTTAAATAATCAGATTTATGATGCCCTATTTCCCCTCAGTGTCCATGAAGGTGTATGAGAGGCTGGGACTTGTAAATTGTTAAGAGGCAGTTCCTGAGCAACCCATTATGGTAACCCTGAGAAGGAAAAGATTCCCCATCTTAAGATGTTACCTGCAGTAGGACGTGGTGTTTGCAGTAAGGGAAGAATACAATAGTCAGGAGCTACAATTATTGAGCCCTTCTCATGTTTCAGAAGATGTGCCAGGGATGTGCTTCACATGGACTATGTGCATGTGTATTTTTCTTCCATGCGTGAGAGAGGTAGAGAGATAGAGAGAGAGAGAGATAAAGAGAGACAGAACCCCTTCAGGTCTCAATGGTGAAATTCATCCCCAGCTTCAGCCAGCTCTGGATCTCGGGCCGTCGCTTGCCTGGCGTACTCAAGGAGGTCTCTGGACCCTAACCTGGAACCTTGCCACGGACCAGCCTCACAGAGCGTCCCATTTTACAGCTATGCCACCATCCACTTCCTGTCTATAGTAATCTAATCATTAACTCATTTTACAGCTGTGGAGACTGTTACTTAAATAAACTAAGTTGATGTTTCCCTAATTTGAGACTCCTGAAATCAACTGAAATGGGCTGAGAGGTCAGAGTTGTTTTCTAATAGTTTAATATATTATTGGTCTCCACTCTTATCTATCATGTGAATATTGTGCAGTGGATGAAGACAGTGCCCCCAAGGAAACCAGCAGCTTACGAATGGAAAACTCATTTTGAGAAGGCATGGGATGATGTTGATGACATCTGAGGTGGCAGACCACACCTATCAATATGTAAAGAAAATATTCATCTCATTGAATAGGACTGAAAAATAATGGTGGAGATAATGGCCAATACTAAACACAGCTCAACTGGTTCAGCTAACATAATTCTGACTTCTGACTGAAAAATTAATGCTGAGCAAATTCTCTGTTCTGTTTGCCCAAACTTGTGCTCAATTCATCTTCCTTGTTTCTTTTTACATTAAAACTTTTTTCAAGTTTTAGTTTTTTTTTTGCTTTTGTATTTCAGTGTTGTTTATTGAGGAGTGAATGAGAGACTGCTGCCAGACATGCCAACAACACTTCACATTCAAGGGCCGGAAGCCAAAAAGCTTCTAAACTGAGTCACTGCATAAGCCTTTTGGGAATAAGAACTGAAAGTGACATCAAATATGACATCTTTATGCTTGATGGTTGTCAGTTTTTTCAACTTTTGTCTCTACTGGTTTATTGGATAAAGGCTTTTTCCTACAAAAAGACTTGCACTCCAAGTAATAGAATGAATAGTAGGTGTATAGCAATTTAACACACATACACTCTGAGTAACTGATCTTAAAGCTGTTGTTTCTTAAATTTCTTTATGTCTAAATGAGAAATATTAATTGTATTTCCCTTTCCCTTTCACAAAGGTGGGTCATACCAATAGAAAAATACTCTTCAGTGCTACTGTGGGGCGGACAGGGAACACCTTCAGTGGTCTGAAGATTTCATTGAGACTCCATTGTGCAAGACGGTGCTGCTCCTCCTGCTAGTGGCTTCCAGAAGAAGGGCTTACACACAACACTACCATTCTCTTTTGCTCAAAAACAAAACAAAGAAACCTAAACAAAAGGGTACATGTTTATTCGTAGTTAGTTTTCTGGTGGGTGATCTTAAGGCTCTTCATGCAGAGTTCAGGAGCTCCCGTGTGGCTGTCTGCTGCTCAGGACTGCGCTGTGCTATGCATTTAGTCCACAAGCCTCCAGAAGTCTGTACTCAGCTAACTACGTTAGCCAGACATTTGGCACAAAGATCTACATATTTAATTGCCTGATGCATTTCTCCTTCTGCAATTATACTGAGTATTTTGGGCAGATTGGTATTATTTGGACCAAGAATGATTGAGTTTTAAACTTCACTGTATTCATAGGAGATGAACCACTTCTGTGAAATTCTATCTGTCCTCAAACTGGCCTATGCTGACACCAGTACCAGTGAAATTTTTGTCTTTGCCAGTGGTGTGTTTATCTTAGTTGGACCACTTTCATTGACACTAGTCTCCTACATGAGTCTGTATCCTTTGGGCCATTTGAAAATCCAGTCAAAGAGGGCTGCAAAAAAGCCTTTCCACCTGTTACTCCTACCTCTGTGTAGCTGTGCTCTACTTCAGCATAGTCATGATGGTTTACGCGGTCCCAGACAACAGGCAAAGACAGGAAGAGAAGAAAATTCTGACCCTGTTTTACAGCCTCTTCAACCTGTTGTTGAACCATCTCTTCTACAGTCTGAGGAATGCTCAAGTGAACAATGCTTCCTACAGGGTACTGCAGAAAACAAGGACCACGTGAATGAAGACAGCATTTTGATCCAGTGGAATTACTTCCCTTACAAATTGTGGATTGATTATGCAATGAACTACAGAAAATGTCTGCAAGAAGAGGCCTTAATTATGAATGAAAATTACCTAATTTTTGACCCTGAAAAATGGGTACGAATTTCAAGGATATTCATATCATCTTAGGTTGTGTAGATTCAGTAAGATGTGGAAGAGCTGAATTAAAAATATTTAATTTTTATTGGTAGTAGTGTAAAAATGAGTAGAGATAAAGTAAGTTAGAGACTCTTGGCCTGGCCATAGTCTCTATATGAGGCTGCCTGAACCAGTCAACGAAGAAAAGATTTGCACACACCTACAGAAAGATATCAATGTACAGGGATCTTACTGACTTCCAAAAATCACTAAATATAGCATGAATGTATGTATTTCTGGATAAATCTTCCAATACAACTTTCATCATAACAACCATAACATTCGTTACCAATTTTGGTATTATGGAGCAAATGTTTACAAACCTCAGAATTAAAATTCAAGTGACAGTGTCTCCAAGCAATCTTTATTGCCTTGAAATTTTGGGTCACTGGAAAAGTTATGATTCATTTTTGCATAGAAAAACAGAAAAATATGTCATGACTTTTTCAATGACCCAATAATATCAGTATTTCTCACCAAACTCTCAGCTAACTTCTTCTGAATTTAAGTTCCAGATGAGTACAACTGAGATGGGAGCTCTATTCTACCACCCAATCTTGTGTATGTCATATGGTGTACATATTAACAATTACTTTAAAAGTAAATGGATTATACTTTCCAGCAAATGCCATAGGTAGGCAACAAGGATTAAAAAAAAAAAAAATCAGAATTCTGTTCTCTGTTAGCCGTAAGACACCTGCTTTAAGTCTGAAAACACAAATAAGTCTAAAAAAATGACAGGAAGAAAAAGATATTCCATGCAAATAGGTAGCTATAATGATATGGGACAAAATAAGTCTTAAGTAAACAATTGTTACAAGCAACAAAATAATATAATATATACACTGGTGGGACCAGCAGTTGGTGTAATGGCTATGTCAATGAACTCCCATGTAGTCAACCGTGGTTTGAGTCCCAGATCCGGTGGCTTAAACTCACGCTGGGCACGTGTGTCTGTGGATAAAGGATGCCAGGCACTGCTAAGATGCTATGCTCTGTAAGCTGAGACCACACAGGAGCCCAGGTTTGATCCCCTGTCCAAACTGTGTGTGGTGGTGTGTGTCGCGTATGCATGCGTGCCCATGATCCCAAGAGGAGAATGGAGGAGAAGGGATTGCGGCATGGCCATAAATATTTAAATATATACACACACACACACACACACACACACACACATATATATATATATATATATATATATATATATACTGGTAAAAGTGTCAGTTCACCAAAAAGGCAAACAATTATAAATACATGTGCACCAAGTATCAGAGCACCAAAACATATTAAGCAAACATTGCAGACTTGAAGAAAGAAAAACACAATTTTACAAAAATAAACTACTTGGAAGCTTTAATATCCCACTTTCAGTAATGAATAAAACAATCAAACAAAAGATGAAGTAGACTTGAATTACATTGTGAACCAATTGAAAAGAACTGACATACACTAATCATTCTACTCAACAATAAAATATATAATTTGTACTAGTGCACATGGACATTCTCCAGAACAAACCATGTATTAGGACAGAAAACAAGTTTTCATACATTTTAAAAGATCAAAATTATATGAAATACTTTACCCATCACAATGGAATGAATTTGGGATCAGCAGATAGTGTAGCAGTTATGTAGCTAAACTCCCACATGGCCGACCACAGTTCAAGTCCCAGACCTGGTGACTTGAAGCTCACACCAGGCATGTACGCACGTATGCCCAAGATCCCAGCAGGAAAATGGAGGAAAAGGGATTGTGGGGAGGCCCCCCCCAAAAGTGGATGATTTCTCACATTCTCTTTCACTGTGTCTGTCTCTTTCTCTCTCCAATGAATGCTTGTGCCCTAAAGCAAAAACCTCTACAAAATAATAATAAATAATAATAAAACAAGGGAATTAATTTTAAAAATCAGTAACAGAAAGAAACAAGAAAATTCACAAATAGGTGGAAATTAATCACCACCCTTGAAAAGCCATTAGTTTAAGTTAAGAAACACTACTATGGAAGATTTAACGCTAAGTGATGTAAGTCAGACTATGAAAAAGAGACATTGTTTGTCCCCACTTAATATATACTTAGTATCTGCACTCTATGGCAGAAATTGAAAAATGGGAAGGTACAAGAGCAGGAAGGGCAACTTTAGATACAAGAAACAGTATAGGAGGGGGTGGATAACAGGAGATGCGGGGGGTGGGGAGAACCAAGTATGGTGGTACACACCTGTAGTATCAGCTGGGACACTGAGGTAGCAGGGTTGCAACATGGGATGATGATGCTCCAAAAGAAGAATATCAAAGACTTTCAATTTCCGTCATACATAGACGTTAGATATATATTGAGCAGGGATACACAATGTTTGTCTTTCATAGTCTGGCTAATTTCACTCATCATAAAATCTTCTGTATTCATCCACATTATAGTGAATGACAGACTCCTTATTCTTTATGGTTGAGTAGAATTTCATTGTGTATATGTGCCATGTTTTATTTCAATCCAGTCATCACTTTTGAGCACTTAGGTCGATTTCATGTCTTAATAATTGTGAATAATGCCTCAATAAACATGGATGTGCAAGTATCCTTCCAACTGAATGTTTTCCTGTACTTTAGGTAAATACCAAAAAGGGGGATTACTGGTTCATATGGTAGTTCTATTTGTAGGTTTTTGAGACTCCTCCATGTTGTTTCCACTGGGTTGTACTCTAATGGGCAAGTATAGAAATCAGAGTGTGTATGGGATGTGGGTAGTTAGTGTGGGGTGGGTAGGAGGAGGTCGTGAAAAAAGATTTAACAGACACAATAATGTAAGATTTTTTTGTCGAAAGCAATGTGTATGTCAATATCCTTGGTTTGACTATCACATGCTACAGGCGTACTTTGAAAAATCATACTGTATGTCATAAAGATGTCAATTAGTTTTAAGAAATTATAAAATAAAATAAAATTGCTAAAAAAAAACAAATAAAAAGAAAAGAATAGCAGGATGTACATTTTTCTCAAATGCTCATAGAACTTTCTCCAGGACAGGACATATGCAGGGTAACAAACATGTTTTAATTTTAGAAGACTGAAATCATGCAATGTGTCTTTCTGATCATAATGGAAGGAACCTACAAATCAATAAAGGTAGGAAATTTTAAATTTCATAAATTCATGAGAATAAAAAAACACTCTTAAACAATCAACTGATTCAAAGAAAAAACTTAAAGAAAATTAGAAAATACATTGAAATAATTAAAAACAAAAATAGAACATGTCAAACCCTATGGGATACTTGAAAAACAGTAATAAGAGAGAAATTTATAGCTATGAACATTTTATATTTAAAAAATAGATGTTGGAGGAAATAAAAAAAAGGGAAAGAAAAGCAGACTAAAGTCTAAGCATGCAGAACCTTAGGGCAGGTGGTCAAATGCTGGGAAGACAGATTGGAAGTCCTGTTAACCTGATTACCTAATAATCACATGTCCTGCCTTAGATGCCCAAACATTACAAACTCAGATTGCATTTGGAGAGATTACATGTACTCTCTGGGATTGTGCCTCATAATTATGGATCATGACACTGTCTTACTCTAGAAAGCATTCAAGTCGGCTTGAGCTCACCACGCACATGTTCACTATGCTCGAATGGACACACCAGGCCAGAAAAAAGATTCGTACTGACATTAAGTGAAAAAGCCTCTTGGCTCTCCAATATAGTCAGGAAAAGACTGGTTGGGACAATGGTTGAGGCTCACAGCTTCAGTCTTCCAGGCAGGTTGAGCATCCTGCTTGGGGTGATTTTGATTATAACTATGGTCTACTATTTCCTCAAACTAATTATCCACTTCTTTCTTTTTTTTATTCTTCCCAGTATATTCATTTATTTTTTGCATGTGTGCAAGCCAAAGAAAAAGCACCCTTATCAGGGCCTTCACTTGACAATACACCCATGTCTTACCCATCCTGGATCACTGGTATGCATGTCTGTACCCCAAATGCTCAGGGAGGTCCCAGAATATGAACCTTTCCCAAATAGATCTGATTGAGTTACTGCTGTACCACCACCTGGACCCTAATAAATTTTTCTTGACATAGCCCCTCAAAATATGAGCCATTAATGTTCATGATGGTGTAGATTGTTTTTGCTTAGGACCTAAGAAATGAATCTGCAGGGTTTAGGAATTTGGCTCTTGGCTGAAATCCTGTATGGTCTTTTAGCCAAAGGCTTTACCTGAAAGGTCTAAAAAGGAAACTCTTCCCCTTTTCACATCAAACTCAGGGCACAGTCAATGCACGGCAGTCTTGAAAAGGGGGCTGCAGTCAAGGATCAGGTCTCTTTGGCAGGCCAAGCTTTAATAAATATTATATTCCTATACCAGGCACCTCCACCTGAAAGCCTTGTCATCTGGGAGACTCTGAAGAGGAATTCTTATGGACCTCTGCCTAGACCTTTATCTAGACAATGGGAATGTTGATGGTCATTTCTCTCCACTCTGGGATTCAGTATTTCTCCACTCCTATTCCCTCTTGCCCTCTTCTACACCCTCCTGTACTTCCAGGTCTATAAAACATCAAGACCTATTATTATTCAGGGCTCCTTTAGCAGTGAGACAGTCTCTACATGTGCATAGGTTTATAGATTTTGTTCCCTGTGATAATGTTTGTCTGGTTTTGGTATAAAATAAGACTGGCCTCATAAATTAATTAGAAAATGTTTAGCTATCTTCTGTTTTTCAACAGTATTATTAATTTTTAAAAATTGAGTATAATTTACCATTGCAACAATGTGGCCGATGGCTTTGTTTAGTAAAAATTTAAAAATTACTAATTCAGGGGCCAGCAAGTGGCGTGGTGGTTAAGGGTGCTGAACTTCCACATGGACAGCCGTGGTTCTAGTCCTGGACCTAGTGGCTTGCTTTCTCACTTTCTCTCTCCCTCTCTCTTTCTCTCTCTCTCTCTCTCTCAACAAAGTAAAAACAAATAAATAAAGTTAAATAAAATAATCCTTTAAAAATTATTAATTCAAACTTTTACTTACTGTAAGACTATTCAGATATTTTTTGAATGACTTGGTAGATCATGACTTTATAGAAAATGTTTCTTTTATCTAAGTTCTTAATTATTGGTATATAGTTGTTTACAGTATTTCCTATCGATAGGGTTGATAAAGATATAATTTTATATACCTAACTTTAGAAATATTAAGCTTTTCTCTTTATCTTTGTTGGTCAATATAGTTAAATGAAGTCAATTTTGTTCATATCCTGAAGCAATCAACTTTTGGTTTCATTAATTTTATTTATTGTTTTTCTATTTTATATTTTATTTATGTCCATTTAATATAAGTTATCTCATTCTTCTGCTTGCTTTGTGTTTACTATGCTTTTCTTTAAAATGGGTGATTTCAAAAAGTGCCCAAAAAAGTGATGAGATATCAGGGGAAAACAGTTCCTCCATTTTTTCCACTCTCCAAGTAGCAGTGATTTTCAACAATAGAATTTAACTCAGAAACAGTCTTATAATCCAGAGAAAGTTTTCAGTGGGAAGTGGTAAGAGAATACTGTCAACTATAATGACGTCTTGTTTTTACTGTCAATTTGCCCTATTTTTAGAGCTAGCATTTGGACAAGCAATATTTATTATTTCAAACTTTAAAATGGAAATATTTTTTGTGAATTTTTGCTTCACAAAGAACATGTTTTAAAAGGAAAGCCTACTTGACTAACCTTCTACGCATCCCTCACATGGACCTAGTCTTCTGCAGTGCTCTGTGGAAGGCGCCCTTCACCTGAGCGTTCCTTAGGCTGTAGATGAGAGGATTCAGCACAGGGTTGAAGAGACTGTCAAACAGGGAAAGCATTTTCTCCTTTTCTTCTCTTTCATTAGATTCTGGGACCATATAAACCACCATGGCTATGCCAAAGAAGAGTCCCACCACACACAGATGAGAAGAACATGTAGAAAAGGCTTTTATGCGGCCTTCCTTGGACTGAATCTTTAGGATGGCCCAGAGGATGTGCACGTAGGAGATAAGCATTAAGCAAAGGGGTCCGACTAGAACAAAAAAAGAAGCCGCAAGGAGGACGACTTGGTTGATCCAGGTGTCAGCACAGGCCAGCTTGAGGACAGACAGAATTTCACAGAACAGGTGGTTTACCTTCCTGGGCCCACAGAAGGGCAACCTTAGAAGGAGAATTGCATGTACCACAGCAAGGGTAAATCCACATGACCAGGAAGTGACAGCCAGGACCACACACAATCTCCAGCTCATGATGACGGTGTACTGGAGAGGGTGACAGATTGCCACGTATCTATCATAGGACATCACCATCAAAATCAGGCACTCTGTAGCAGCAAAAGCCAAATATACAAAGCTCTGTATTATGCATGGAACAAAAGAAATGGTTCTTGTGTGATTCACTAGGTTAGCCAGCATCTTGGGGACATTGTTGGTAGCATAGGACATGTCAATCACGGCCAGGTGTGAGAGGAAGAAGTACATGGGGGTGTGCAGACTGGGGTCCAGAAAGATGAGTCCCAGGATGATGCCGTTTGCCAGCAGGCTGAAGACATATAACGGGGAGAAGACCCAGAAGAGGAGCACTTCCTTCTCTGCACTGAGCTGGAACCCCATCAGGATGAATTCTGTGACCCATGATGTGTTGCCTCCCATCCTCAAGGACAGTCTGTCAAAGACTGGAGTGTAATAGAGCAGAACCTGAAAAAGTCAATTAACCTTTAAGTTACCTATCTCAAAATAAACCCTGAGAAAAGTTTTTTTCCTTTTTTTTGGGGGGAGGGGCTGTGGGGAGCTTCCCCATATCCTAAGATTTGTTACTTCTGTTTTTAACATTTTATTCTGAAGTAAAGTTAAATTTCCAGAAAGTATCTAGAATTACTCAAAAGAATCATATATTTTCATTCAGATATAGCAAAAGTTAACATTCTTTGTAATTTATTTTAATCTTTTCCATACTCTTATATTTTGAACCACTTGGGAAAAAAGTGAAAACATGATGCTCATTTACACCCAAATTCCTCATTTTTTAACCAAAAAAGAAATTTGCTAATCAAACTACAATTTAATTA
Organism: Tupaia tana; assembly: GCA_026018925.1. Lineage (NCBI taxonomy): Eukaryota > Metazoa > Chordata > Mammalia > Scandentia > Tupaiidae > Tupaia > Tupaia tana. The sequence continues at coordinate 11,782,457 of JAKSZU010000003.1, forward strand.
TTAAAATTGGGAAATTTAGCATTGACTTTTCTCTCTAATGGACAGTATTCTCTTTACAGCTTCATTTGTCCAGGACATAGTCCAAGATTGTACATTATATTTAATATCAATTACTTTTGGTCTCCTTGCATCCAGATTATTTACCCAGTCTGTGCCTTTTCAGATGTTGATATTTTCAAAAGTAAAAAAAAAAAAAAAAAAGGTCTTCATAAAGTTTGTGGAAAAAGTATATTATTAAAAAAAAACTATGAATAGTTTTGGGACCAGCAGTTGGCATAATGGCTATGTCACTGGACTCCCATGTAGTCTTCCACGGTTCAAGTCCTAGATCTGGTGGCTTAAACTCACGTCAGGCGTGTGTGAGTGCATGCCCAAAATACTAAGAGGAGAGTGGAGGAGAAATCCCCCCTGGGGGGTGATTTCTCGCTTTCTGTCTCTCTTTCTCTCTCTCTCTCTCTCTCTCTCTCTCTCTCTCTCTCTATCTTTCTGGTGAGTGCACACACCCTATAGCAAAACCTTCTCCAGAAAAAAACAAACAAACAAACAAAAAAAACAACTATGTATAGTTTTAAATATGTCTTTGCATTAAATAAATGTGTACTTTTAATTCCATTTCCATGAATTTTTGAAAGTATTATGATATACGTTACTTTTTTAGTAGAATTCCCCTGAAATTGAGAGTATACAGGATTTCCAATTCAGAGTATTTGCTTCCTGCAAGGAAAAACCGCATCCCCCGTTGTGCATTGCGAGCAGGTCTATTATCAGTGATGCTCACCTGGAACACTTGGTGCAATTATTTTTGCCTAATTAATTTCTGAGCATCATTTAAATTATTTTATAAACATCCATTCCTCATAAAGAAACTGGTCGTTTATGCCTTTTAGTCATGAGTTTTATCATCCATTGATTGTCTTTCCTGTCAGTAATGATTAAAAATGTGCTGTTCTGGTCCAGCCTGGAATAGTGGTTAAAATGACTGGATCCCTCATAGCTGACAGCATGGTTTCAGTCCTGAACTCAGTGGCTTGAAAAACACGCCAGGTACACATGCATGTGTGCCCAAAATCCTGGGAGGAGAATGGAGGAGACAGATTGTGGCAAGGCCATCCTCCTGGAGGACTCTCTCTCTCTCTCTCTCTCTCTCTCTCTCTCTCTCTCTCTCTGTCTTTCTCTGGTAAGCACACATGCCTTCTCACAAACTTTTAAAAACATGTTGTTCTTCGTTGTTGATTTTACATTTATTGTTTGGCAATTTTAGTATAAAGTAATGATTCAAATTTTCTATGTATCTACTCTTCTATCAGTGTAGAATTATGGGTTTTTAAAATTAAGTGTTATACACCATTATTATCATTCATTTGTTAATACTTAGTTTTCCTATATTTGTGCCTTCCAAGTTTGCTACTTGTCCTTTCCACATGATCCTTTCGTCCTTATTTCCAATATGAGTAGATTTTTTTTATCACTTTCAATGTTTCCAACTTCAACCACAAATAGTCATTTCTCTAAAAAGATGTGATTACCTTAATGAGAGATCATCTTTATAAACAATTATAACATTAAAAAACTGGGCCTAATTTACCTGACTTTCTTAAGGGGGTAAAGGCTAATTCACTCAAATATCATTAGCTAGCATTGAAGACAATAATATTGATATTATATATTTTATTTTTAGTGAAAATATATATTTGTAATTATACTACCTTATTAATGATTAGATTTACATTACTTTCTTACTTTTCCTCTGATTTAGAAAAGTATACACTCTTGAACATTTCAGATTAGAGATGAACATTTCTGGAGTGTAGTTCATTGTGTATCAATGTTGCATGTGATTTTGATATCAAGTTTTGAAAGACTCTCAGAAAAACATTATAGGACTCTGTAAGAGTAAACTGATATACCTTGAAACATGCAATGAAAAAGTGGCCATTGTTAATAATTGTACAGTTAAATATTTTACCGTACAGCAATTTTGATATATATCATGAATTTATAGATTATTTATTCATTTAAATATATAGCACAGGGGCCAGCAGGTAGCATGGTGGCTAAGGTGCTAAACTCCCACCTGGGCAACTATGGTTTGAGTCTTGCTCCTGGTGACTTGAAACCAGAGTACCCCGAATAGGATCAACCCCAGAAGACCTTCTCCAAGACACATTGCAGCCAGAATGACCAAAACCACAGACAAAGACAAGAATCTAAGATTGGCGAGAGAGAAACGTCAAGTTACCTACAAAGGATATCCCAGGCTAACAGCGGACCTCTCATTAAAAAAAAAAAAAAAAAAAAAAAAAAAAAAAAAAAAAAAAAAAAAAAAATAAGCGAGCCAGGAAAGAATGAGAAAATATATTCGAAGAGTTAAGGGAAAAGCAATTTCAACCAAGAATACTACATCCGACAAAATTATCTTTCATATGATAAGACAAGAACATTCTCAGATAAACAAAACCTGAAAGAATTGACCAACACCAGACCAGTTCTCCAAGAAGTTCTGAAAGGATTGCTATCCCAGGAAAACTAAAGTCAGATACACAGAAATAAGAGTTCTTAAACAACTAAGAAATGGATAAGTCCAGAGTTGAACATTATCTTCCAGAATTTAAGTGGAAAGTTTGGACCACAACAGAAGATAAAGTACATGAGTTTGAACTGGTGAAATAGAATTTTATGACTTTTGACTAAAACATTACTGATCTTCTATCTTTGTTCTCCAGAGTTAAGGAGTTTTGTCTTCTCTTGAGGTGTGGACAGGTCCGTGTACCTACTATTTGAACAGAATCCTAACCTGTTTCCTGGCTTTAAGTATTAAGCAAAATTCTCTTAACATTTTAAAATTTTGATTTATTAAAACTAAAACTGCCTTTCTTGAAATTAAAAAATATAATTAAAAAATACCTAAAGACCACAGCAAGCTGTGTAGTCTCATCTAGGTGCTGCCTTATAGTATATTCATTCTACCCACAGAGTTTCATGCCTAAAGTCAACTTTTGTAAATAGACATGTATATATCAGCTGAACTTACTATGCAGATATCAGAGACAGGGTGGGAGGAGGATGGGAAATGTCAATCATTTTCATACTAAAGATACAGAAGGTGTTGATACCAGATAACATTTATTTGAATGGAGATCACCTTTCACAGGGTAGATAATGAATGATAATTCGTCTGGAGCTGTTTTATAATAATAACTGGTACAGTTATGACTGAAATAGATATTCAGAAACTGTAAATTAAATGGATGACATTTTTGTCATTTATATATTTAGTCAGCTATATATAATGCACATATGAAATATATGTAAAATATAATTTATAGACAGATAGATAGATATAAATATATTTCTATATATTGACCAAGACATGATTTTTACTTTTTTAATGAAAATTACCCTGTTTTTTTTTTTTTTTTAACTATAGGGCACGTGCACTCACCAGACAGAGAGAGAGAGGCAGAAAGTGAGAAATCACCCCCCAGAGGGGAAGGCCACGCCACAATCTCTTCTCCTCCATTCTCCTCTCAGGATCTTGGGCACACACTCACATGTACCCGGTGTGAGTTTAAGCCACCAGGTCCAGGACTCGAACTGTGGTCGACTACGTGGGAGTCCAGCAACATAGCCATTACGCTAACTGCTGGTCCCGAAAATTACTCAGTTTTAATTTGAATATTTGATATCTGAAATAATTAAAACATGTTTGTAAAGGATAAGTTTAAATGCTTATGTGTTATCTCCTCAAGCCCTCTGAGGAAGCATGCTCGTACTACATTTCAGAATTCAGGATTAGAGAACAGTGAAGGAATAAATTTCTACTGTTTCAAGCCATCGTATCTGAAGTAATTTGTGACACCAGCTGTAGAAAACAAATACAGAATCTTAAACCTATTTTGAATTGATGCTTACAAGCTAATTTTAGAAAAATAGATTTTAGAAAAATTACTTTATAGGGAGGTGAAATAACCTAAGAAGTAGGTTTGAACTCTTGGAAACTATGAGTGCAAGAGATAAATGATAGAAGTGGCCAGAGTTTCCTTGGGAATGACGACAAGCGGAGCAGAGGAACAGCACCACAGATTATTTAACTTCTGGAAATACATTGCATTTGAGGAGGGTTCTAGCTAAATGTGCATTAAATTATTGTTGCAACAATGAAAGCATATTTTAATTATATGTCAACTGGAGGATAAAAGCATAGGTATAGCAAAATTTTACTTAGACACAGGTGGACACAATAAACAATATCTGAAACACATTTTATTTGTGATTACAAAGTATAATAGTGTTGTTGAAGATATATCAATCTATGCTACCAACTAGGAACATTTATTTATTGACCTTAAAGTCTCGTTACTTTGTGTCTTGGTTAATAAATCTTGGATCGTCCTTATCACTCCATTGTGCTGTCAGAAATAAACCAAATAAAAATTAAAATCAGCAGTAGATCAAAATTCTTAAGCAGCTATCACACTTGAATAGAGAAGAAAGTGTCATAGTGATGATGCCTAAAATCTGACCTTCCCAACATAGTAAATTAAACAATAGCAACTCAGAAAATAATGATTAAAAAAAATTTCTGCCAAACACAATGATTCTCTGAAAAGGGAATTTTATCTTATTTCTCTAACTCCTAGCAGCAGTGCTGGCTGCTGAGTCACTCTGTCCTATTTTGTGGTGGAAAAAAAATAATGCTATAAATGTAGTAATTTCAAATCTAACAGATGTTATAATAGGGTGATAGCCTGGGGTAGTTCTAAAGAGAAATATTTTATGACAAACTTACCTCTTACAGTTTATCATCAAAGAGAAGATTTACTGCAACGGTTACTAGACTGTTATTTTCTACAGAGAGAGGGTTTCCTGGCCATCACTGTCCTCATTCAGGCTAGGTATATGTAAAGCTTTTCATGAGTCTGGCTGTTTCAGAGCCTACTCACAGCAATGCCTGGATAGAAAGCCTCTCCGCCTAGAGCCCCTCTCAGGGAGACAGTGGTGCTGGCTCTAACCACCACTATCAGGTCTCCTTGGGGGGTGTTAGTGAGAGGGATGCAGAGGGTGTTCTGGACTCTCCTGTCAAGAGCACAACAAAAGGCTCCCTGGGGGAGAAGGTGACATTGGTGTCCATTCCAACGCCTGGAAATACTCACTGATCCAGGAGGGATGATCACCTAGGAATGTCATTCCTCTGACATATCCATCGAGATTCCTATTGCTGTTCTTGTCCTATTTCAACAAATAGCTATGAAATCCATTTCCCAGCCCAAATGAATGTCTCTTTTAAGGAAAAAAAATGTTATACTGTATTTTTCCTGAGGAAATCACGTTGACCTAGAATAAATGCTACAGTGGTAGGAAACTTACCCTTAAAGTGAGTATTAAATCCTATTCCCATTTGTAACCATCCCAAGATTAAGACCCAGGTACGGAAGGGTTCACTGATGGTCTGACACTCTTCCATAAACCCCAGTAGATAGTTTTTATGATTGCATCAGATGAATAAAAATACTCTTGCATTTCTATTGAGAATTTAAATTCCCAGAAGAATCATAAGATAGTAACACCTATTTACCTTTTCTCTAAAGATCTCTGAATCTTCCCTTGGGGGAGAGTAATAATTGTGTCTAACTGTTTTGGGTGAAAATCATTTGCATTTTTGCTTTTTCTTCCAAATAATATGATTAGAATATTTTAAAGTGTCTTTTAATTCCAAATTCATATTAACATATCTGAAGGAACTATTTTTTTTGAATTGTTATTTCTGGTTTATATATAATTTTTGTATATCTTTTAGGGATACACTGTGGTTTTTCAAAGCATGCATATAGTGTGTAATAATCAAATCAAGATAGAGACACTTCTTTTCTGACATTGAACATTGCATTATGCTGTGTACACTTGATAATGGTTTTACTAGTCTCAGGGCCAACAGGTGGCATAGTGGCTAAGGGGATTGATTCTCATGTGGTCCACCATGGTTTGAGCTCCAGACCTAGCAGCTTGAAAAATCACACTGGGCGCAGTGTGTGTGCATGCCCAGAATCTTGAGAGGAGAATGGAAGAGATCGGATTATGAGCTACCCATCCCCCCCGGGAGTGATTTCACACTTTCTCTCTGTGTCTCTCTGTGTCTCTGTGAAGAGTGCACCCACCCTCTGGAAAACACCACCCCAAAAAAATATATTTCTGCTAGTTTTATTTGGTGAGGGGTGTTTTACAATCTACCACCAGGATTTTTTTCTACACACTCTTAGAAACAAATAATCATTTTTTTAAAAGAGCATTATTGAACTAAGAAAAATGCTGAAATAAAATAAGCAGAGATTGATTATCTGGGAAGCACAATGTCCAACTTGCCCTGACTAATTTGCACCAAGGTCTTACTAACCGAGAAAAATGAGTGCTATTTAAAGATTTTTTTATTACTAGAAAAACAAACAAGAAAAAATCAGAAGGTGCCCCAGGGGGACTGTACAATATAGACCTAATGATCAAAATGCTGACAAAATAGCCCTAGTTTATTTAAAGGAATTAATAGGAGCATGGTTGGGGTAAAGAGGGACCACTGTTGAAACTTTCTCAGGCATTTTTTTCTTCAAAAGCTTCAGTTACTTCTCAAAACACTCTCACAATAAGCAGAAATTATCATTGTTTGTTGACTTGAGAGAGTCAACAAGCAAAATGCCTGGAGCATTACAAAAAGCTGTTGTCAGGATCCGTGCTATTGGCCAGTCTGCTTTTGCTTTGACTGGACCACTTTCATTTCTTCATAGCCACCTTTTTTTAAAAGAGGTTTTTGCATTAGGGTGAGTGAGCTCACGAGAGAGAGAGAGAGAGAGAGAGAGAGATAGGGAGAGTGAGAGGGAAAGAGAGAAATCACCCCCCCCCCCCCCCCCGAGAGATGGCCATGCCACAATCCTTTCTCCTCCATCCTCCTTCTGGAATCTTGGGCATGCATGCACACATGCTGGGCATGATTTTCAACCACCAGGTATGGGAATCAAACCATGGTTGACCAGGTGGGAGTCCAGCAACATAATCACTACACCATCTGCTGGCCTCAGTAGCCATTGTTTTTATTGTGCTTTGTCTTCAGGTTCACACTGATAAAGCTAAATTCCAAATCCTGTTACAATTCTCTCAAGAAAATCTTTAAGGATCTTAATCCTTCTAATCTAAAATTTTCATTGAAGACATGACAGTTTGACACTCTGCATAGAATGACTCTGTAGAGGATTCCTGGATGTATTTCTCTCAATAAATAAATTAACTTTAAAAATTACTTTTATCCTGTAACCTTGCTGAATTTTATCAATTCTAACCAACTTTTAGCAAATCCATTAGGAATTCCCACGTAGAAGATCATGTTTGTTAACATTAGAGGTTTACTTCTACCTTTACAATGTGTATATATATATTTTTTCTGCTTCATTGCTCTAAGACAGATGCTACTTAGAAGCAGCAAGAGAGGGCATCTTTGATTTTGATTTTTGTTGTTGTTGTTTAATGGGGAAAGTCTGCAGTCTTTAACAAGTAATTATCAGTTTAGCTGATGTTTTCTCATCTGCTCTTTATCAGTTTGAAGCTTTCCTTTTTTGTCAAGTTTGAGTATATGTTTATCTCTGTGTGTGTATGTGTGTGTGCTTAGCATGGACAGGTGAAGGAATTGTCAAATGCTTTTATTATGAACAATGGGATGATCATAGTTTTTCTTTGTTTTATTAACAAGATGTGTTACATTGATTACAAATATTAAAAAAACCTTTCATTCATGAAATAAATCTACTTAGTCATGATATTTAATTCCTTTAATATTTATGATTTTGACTTACTGGCATTCGTGGAAGATTTTTGCATTTATAGTCAGAAGGAAATTGACCTTTTTTATTATTTCTGTTACTATCTTTGTCTGGTTTTGGTATCAGAGTGATACTGGCCTTTTAGAATAAGTGGTCTTTTATTTTGTGAAAGAGTTTGTGAATAAGCAGCATATGGTCTTCTTCCAAAAAGTTAGTATAATTTACCACTACAACAATATGGTTCATGACTTTATTTCTTAAAATTTAAAAATTACTGATTTGTCATATTTACTTATTATATTTATTCAGATTATCTTTTTGTTTATTTCTTTGTCTGTGTGAGTCGGTAGACGTGACAGTTAATTTTGGGTACCGACTTGATTGTGTTGAGGGATATCTGGATGGTTAGTGAAGCATTGTTCTTAAGTGTGTCTATAAGGGTGTTGGAAGACAAAATTAGACTGTGAGTTGGTGGACATAGAGGACATTTGATGTAGGAGAGTACCATCCAAAAAAGAGGAAGCAAGAAATCCCATTTTCTCTCTCTGGATTTTTCCTTCCAGAGCATGCTTTGTATTCCATTCCTGCAGCTTCCATGTTTGTCTTCCTCTTCTGGCTTCATGACTTGGCCCTTGGTCTTGTTTGGTTCTTGCCTGTGCTTGGACTCATGCCAGCAGCCATTCAAAGGCATGTAGGCCAGTAGCATTCTGGGGGCACTAGTGGCTTTAGTCTCAAACTTGGACCTGCATTACACTTCAGAATCTTTCAAGTGTTTCTCCAGGTTGCAGATGGCTTATTGTGAGACTTCTCTAACATTTGTGATAACATTTGTAATAAGTCCCTTCTTGAACACATATTTATTGTTAGTTCTGTTTCTCAGGAGAATGTTGACCAATACTGAGATTTTTATCTTTCTGCAAATTTTTCTTTTTTTAAAAAAACAAACAAACACAAAACAGTTCTTTATGGGTGGCATAGTCCATGTGTTTTTTTAATTAGATTTTTTTTTATGAAATCTTTCTTTTTTTCCCATGAAATCTTTCTTGTAAGTTCTGACTTAATACATAAGTAAGGCAAATCAAACAATTTGTCTGCGTATCTATGTAGGGCTCTATCTCTAATTTACTAAAAAATCAAACAAGCTAAAACCTCAAATATAGTAAGGCTTATCCCTGTAAGAAACCTGCTATGGGAAAATGTGACTAACTTAGCAGTCATTACTCTATAATCATGACTTTTCTTATGACCTTTTCTATGTCGTTATCCTATTATTATGTCTTATCCTTTTATGCTGGCTCCCAGAGGACATTGATTTTCTTTGAATGCTTTGGTGAAAACTCACTTAAAATCAACTTCCTTTGTTCATTCTTATCTCAGCTTGATATAGATAATAAGAAAGAAGAAGCTATGATAAAAGCAAATTAATATTCAATGATTGTCTCTCACCAGAGAGACAGAGAGAGAAAAAGTAAGCAATCAACCCCCTCAGGGGAGATGGACATGCCACAATAAATTCTCCATTCTCTACTTGAGATTTTGGACTCGTACTCACATACGCCTAGGGTATTTTCCAAGCTGCTGGTCTAGGACTCAAACTGTGTAGTTGGCTATGTTAGATCCAGCCATCTTAACCACCATCTGGCTAGCCCAGATTCTATTTTTAATAAAAATTATTCATTTTTAATTTGAACATTTGAAAATCTAAAATCAGTAGTGTTTGTAAAGAATAAATGTCAATAAGCATAATGATGTAGACTGTATTACTTATAGATAACATGACCATATTAAGCACCTGTAGTGGATTGAACTATGACTCTAAGAAATTATCTCTAAATCTTAATTCCCAGCATCTTCTTTTGAAAAAAGGTCTTTGCAACTATGACTTATTTGAAGATCCTCAGAGAGATAGTTCTTAATATTATAGTTTGATTGTGAATCCAATGACAAATACCTTCTGGAGAAAAAGAAAGAAGAAGATTTGATACAAACTGGGGAAGGCACACAGAGGTGATGTGAGAGGACGCAGAGAGTGGGGCAGCCAGAACTAATGAGTGCTGACACTCAGGAGCAGTTGGAAAAGGAGAAATGTTCTCCCCTTGAGCCCTTCAAGGAAGCATTCTCTTACTATATTGCAGAATTCTAGATTAGAGATCAATGAAAGAGTAAGATTATACTGTTTTAAAATATCATATGTGTGCATTAGTGACACCAGCTGTAGAAAAATAATATGGAATCTTAAACCTGTTTTGAATTAATGCTTGTCAGAATTTTTAAAAATTGATATTTGGGAAACCTATTAATAATTTCTATGGAGGTACAGTGATCTAAGAAGCAGGCTTGAAATTAAACTTGTGAACTTAATGAACTCTTGGAAAATATGAGCCTAAAATAAAGATGAGTTAAATGAGCAGTGACTCTTTGAGAACAGCTAGTGGAACAGAGAGATAATATCATAGATTGTTTAATTTATATAACTTGATGGCATTTGAGGAAGGTTCTATATAAACGTCTATTAAGTATTTTTAGTTACAATGAAAGAATATTCCTATAGCATTGAAACTAGTGGATAGTAACATCAGTATAGCAAAATTTTACTTAGACAGACCTGGACACAATAATCAATGTCTGGAACACATTTTATTTCTGATTATAAAGCTATATAATGTTGTGGAAGATATATAAATTTATTTCTACTAAGTAGGGACATTTATTTCTTGACCTCATAGTCTGTTATTTTGATTAATAAAGTTTCGATCATCCTTATCACTCCATTGTGCTGTCAGAAATAGACCACATAAAACGCAAAATCAGTGATAGATTAAAATTCTTAAGCAGCTATCACACTTGAATAGAGAAGAAAGTATCATAGTGATGATGCCTAAAATCTGACCTTCCCAGTACAGTAAATAAAGCAAGAGCAACTCAGAAAACAATGATTAGATTAAACAATTTGCTACCAGACACAGTGTTCCTCCGAAAAGGGAATTTTATTTCTCTAACTTAGTAGCAGTGCTGGCTCCTGAGTCACTCTATCCGATTTTGTGATGGGAAAAGTAATTACATAAATGTAGTCATTTCAAAGCTGATAGGTGTTATAATAGGGTGATAACCTGGGGTAGTTCTAAAGAGAAATATTACGTGACAAACTTACCTCTTACATTGTTTCATCACAGAAAAGATTTTCTACAACATTTACTAGACTGCTATTTTTCACCGAGAGAGGTTTTCCTGGCCATCACGGTCTTCATTTTGGCTAGGTATATGTAAAGCCCTTTATTAATCTGGCTATTTCAGGGCCTAATCACAGCAATGCCTGGATAGAAAGCCTCTCCTGCCTAGAGCCCCTTCTCAGGGAGACAGTGGTGCTGGCTCTAACGACCACTGTCAGGTCACCTTGGAGCTGATGGTCAGGGGGATGCAGAAGGTGTTCTTAGCCCTCTTGTCAACAGCACAGCAACAAGAGGCTCCCTGGGGAAGAAGGTTATATTAGTGTCCATTCCAATTCCCTGCAATGCTCACTGATTCAGGAGGGAAGATCACACAGGAACGTCATTCTTCTGATCCATGGAGATTCCTGTTGTTATTCTTCTCCTGTTTCAACAACTAGTACTGAAATACATCTCAGCGAAAATGAATGTGTCTTTTAAAAAGAAATGTTAATACTGTGTTTTCCCTGAGGAAATCATTTCGACCCAAAATAAATGCCACTCATGAGAAACATACCTCTAAAACGGGTATCATATCCTATTCTCACTAGTAGCCAACCCAAGAATAAGCCCCAGATAAAGGAGGATTCACTGGATGGTCTGACACTCTTCCATAAAGCTCAGTAGCATAGCTTTTATGGTTGCACCAGGTGAATAAAAATATTCTTGAGTTTCTATTGAGAATTTAAATTCCTAGAAGAATCATAAAACATAGCATCTATTTACTTTTTCTCTAAATATCTCTGTCATCTCTCTGAAGGAGAATAATGATTGTGTCTGTTTTGGGTGATAAACATTTCCTTTTCTTTTCTTTCTCCTAAGTATTATGATCAGAATATTTTAAAGTGTCTTTTAATACCAAATTTATATTACTATATTGGAAAGAACACTTTTTTCTATTTTTTTTAAGATAGATTTTTGCTACAGGGTGTGTTCATTTGCCAGACAGATAGAGAGACAGAAAGTGAGAAATCACCCCCTGGGGGGATGGTCATGCCGTAATCCCTTCTCTCCCAGTCTCCTTTTAGGATTTTGGTCACACCCCCTCATGTACTTGGTGTGAGTTTGAAACCACTGGGTTCAGGAATTGAACTGCTGTTGACCATGTGGGAGTCCAGTGACATATCCACCACACCATCTGCTGGTCCTGACCCTTTCTTTAAATTATTTTTTCTGGTTTACATATAATCATTTTATATCTTTTAGGGGTATGGTATGGTATTTCAAAGCATGCATATGGTGTGTAATAATCAAACAAGATGTAGACACACTCTTTTTTGTCATTACATTATGTTGTGCACACTTGATAATAGTTCTGTTAGTTTTGGGGCCAGCAGGTGGTATAGTGGCAAAGGCAGTGGACTCCCTATAGTCTGAGCTCCAGAATCAGTGGCTTGAAAATTACACTGGGTGCTTGTGTGTGTATGCCCAGAATCCCAAAAGGAGAATGGAGGAGAAGGGATTGTGGCATGTCCATCCCCCTGGGGGTGATTTCTCACTCCCCCCCCCCCCCTTTAATGAGCATATGTGCCCTCCCAATAAAAAATAGTTCTGCTAGTTTTATTTGGTGATGAGGGGAGAGGCCTTGTGCAATCTTCCACAAGTATTTTGTCCTAGGCACTCAGAGCCAAATGATCATTTTCTTAAAGAGCACTGTTGAGCTAAGAAAAATGCTGACACAACATATGCAAAGAGATTGATCGCCTGGGAGACACAATATCCAACTTGCCCTGAATAATTTGCACCAAGTTCTTATAGATTGTAGATCTATATGCTGATTAATTTATCTACAGATTATCAGTTTCAATGTTGTCATATCATTTATTTATATAGGTAACTAAATATTACCAACAACGCTGATATTATACCATATTTTGATATCATGCTATAATCCGCGTTGTTACAGAACAAACCAGAAAGGATTGGAGAAGTATTTGCCATGCCTTCATGGCAGGGAAATATTTGCTCTGTCCTGCTTGTGTAAACTCTTTCACACATGCTAGATTATTACGAGAAAGTGTCATTATAATCAGCCTTGGTTTGTTTTAATTTCAGTTCTGAATCTACCGGTTAGAAAGCCAGTCACCCCATCTCAGTTAGTCTTTAGTGAAACTCTTATAGTTCATATTTTGTACCATTACCTCTGGGCACTTCAAAAAGTTCATAGAAATATGGAATTTGAAGATAAAGGAACCAGCGGATGGCATAATGGTTGTGTTGCTGGACTCCCACATAGTTTTCCACAGTTTGAGTCCCAGACTCAACAGCTTCAAACTCACTGCCAGGTACACATGCATCCATGCCCAAAATCCCAAGAGGAGAATGGAGGAGAAAGGATCGCAGTATGGCCATCCTCCCTGGGAGTTGGTTTCTCGGTTTCTGTTTTTTTATCTCTCCAGCGAGCATGTGCACCCTATAATAAAAAGCTCTCTCTCTCTCAAAAAAACAAAAACAAAAACAAAAAAATGAAAAACAAAACAAAAACAAAAATATAAACATAAAAAATACAAACTTTCCTTCCTAACATAAACTGTGTGAAGTTTAACAACATTTTGTAAGTAATAATATCAGCAATTTACTCTATTCCAAGAGAACTGGGAATTTGAGTGTGTCAATTCTCTCTTACATTAGTGAGCAAAATGAGTACCCTTTAAAGATTTTTATTCTTAGAAAAAAAATGTCAGAAAGTGCCAAATCAGGACTATAAAGCATATGCCTACTATCAAAATGCTGATAAAGTAGCCCTAGTTTGATAAAAGGAATGAATAGAAGCTTGTTGTCACAGAGAGGGACCACCACTGAAGCTTCCCCAGGCATTTTTCTGCAAGCTTCCATTAACTCTCAAAACATTCTCACAATAAACAGAAGTTATTATTTCATTCTAATACGAAATAAATCCTTCAGGTCCTAAAAAACTGTTGCCAGGATCCTTGCTATTGGCCAGCCTACTATTGCTTTGACTGGACCACTTCCATTTCTTGATAGCCATTGTTTTGATTGTGCTTTGTCTTGAGGCTTATACTGAGAATGCCAGGTTTCATTTCCAGTTACTATTCTCTTAAGAAATGCTTCAAAAACCTTAATCCTTCTACTCTAAAATTTCCATTGAAGGCATGATATTTTTACACCCATAGCATAGGAAGACTCTGTAGAAGATTCCTGGATCTCAGTCTCAATAAATAAATCGACTTTCAAAATTACTTTTACCTTGTAACTTTGCTGAATTTTATTAATGCTAACCAATTTTTAGCAAATCCCTTAGAATTTCCCATATTGAAGATCATGTTTGCTGACATTAGAGGTTTACTTATGCCTTCAATGTTTGTTTTTTCCTTGATGGTTGCTCTGCCTAAGAAAGATCCTGCTTAGAAGGAACAAGAGAAGGCTTCTTTGACTTCGATTTTGTTTCTTATGAGGAAAGCTTCTATTCTCTAACAAGTAATTATCATTTTAGTTGATATTTTCTCATTCGCTCTTTATCAATTTGAAGAAGTGTCCTTTTTTGTCAAGTTTGAGTGTGCATATGTGTGCGTGTGTTACTGTACCTGTGTTTATTATGGATAGGTGAAGGAGTTGTCAAATGCTTCTGTTACGGATAATGAAATGATCACATTTTTTTCTTTGTTTTATTAACAAGATATATAACATTGAGTTTTGAATTTAAAATAACCTTCTATTCATGAAATAAATTTTGCTTAGTCATGACATTTAATTTTTCAAATATTTATGACTTTGGCTTGCTGATATTTGTATAAGATTTTTGATCTATACTCAGAAGGCAATTGATATGTACTTTTTATATCTTAGACTATCGTTGTCTGATTTTGGCATCAGAGTGATAGTGGCCTCAAGGAAGAAGTGGTCTTCTATTTTGTGAAAGACTTTGTGAAAAAGAAAATCTTCTTAAAAGTTAGTATAATTTACCACTCCAGCATGGTTATGATTTTATTTGATAAAATTTAAAAATGATTGATTCAACATCTTTATATATTATCTTTATTCGGATTATCTTTTTGTTTGTTTTTTTTAGCCTGTGTGTTAGTAGACATGACGTTTTATTTGGGTGTCAGCTTGATTGTGTTGAGGGTCTGGATGGTTAGTGAAGCATTGTTCTTCTGTATGTCTGTAACAGTACTGGAAGACAAGATTAGCCTGTGAGTCTGTGGACACAGAGGAAGATACAGGTTTTATGTAGGAGAGTAACATCCAATCACCTGGGGACATAGGACAAAGAAAGGAAGCAGGGAATCCCATTTCCTCTCTCTGGATCTTTCCTTTCAGAGCACGTTGTGTGTTTTATTCTTGTTGTATGCATATCTGCCTTCCTGTTCCTGCTTCATGAGTTCGCCCTGGGTTGTGTTTGGTTCTTACCTGTGCTTTTGGACTCATGCCAGCAGCCATTCAAAGGCACCTGAGCCAGTAGCATTCTGAGGGCGCTATAGGCTTTAGTCTCAAACTTGGAGCTGCACTACTGCTTCAGAATCTTTCAACTGTTTCTCCAGGTTGCATATGGCTTATTGTGAGACCTCTAGATTTTGTGAGATAATTTCTGTAATAAATAACTTTATTGTTGTGTTTCTCTGGAGAATGACGACTCAGATTTATATTCATCTTTCTGCAAATGTTTCCTTTGTTTAAGTTCTTCATGATTGGCATATACTTGTTCATAGCATTCTCTTATAATTTATAGAGAGTATTCACATGGATCTCAACTTCTGTAATGCTCTGTGGAAGGCACCCTTCACTTGAGCATTCCTCAGGCTATATATGAGAGGAATCAGCATAGGGTTACAGAGACTGTAAAATAGAGAAAGCATTTTCTTCATCTCTCCTTGCTCATTAGAATCTGGGACCATATAAACCACCACTGCTATGCCAAAGAAGAGTCCCACCACACACAGATGTGAAGAACATGTAGAAAAGGCTTTTATGCGGCCTTCCTTGGATTGAATCTTTAGGATGGCAAAGAGGATGTGCATATAAGAGATGATCATTAAGCAAAGAGGCCCAATTAAGACAAAAAAAGAGGTAGCAAAGAGGACAATGTGGTTGACCCAGATGTCAGCACAGGCCAGATTGAGGACAGACAGAATTTCACAGAACAGGTTGTTCATCATCCTGGGTCCACAGAAGGGCAACCTTACAAGGAGAATTGCATGTACCACAGCAAGGGCAAATCCACATGACCAGGGAGTGACAGCCAGGACCACACACAATCTCCAGCTCATGATGACGGTGTACTGGAGAGGGTGACAGATTGCCACGTATCTATCATAGGACATCACCATCAAAATCAGGCACTCTGTAGCAGCAAAAGTCAAATAAAAAAAGGTCTGCATTATGCATGGAACAAAAGAAATGGTCCTTTTGTGGGTCGCTAGGTTTACCAGCATCTTGGGGACACTGTTAGAAGCATAGGGTATGTCAATGACAGCCAGGTGTGAGAGGAAGAAGTACATGGGGGTGTGCAGTCTGGGGTCCAGATAGATGAGTCCCAGGATGATGCCGTTTGCCAGCAGGCTGAAGACATATAACGGGGAGAAGACCCAGAAGAGGAGCACTTCCTTCTCTGCACTGAGCTGGAACCCCATCAGGATGAATTCTGTGACCCATGATCTGTTGCCTCCCATCCTCAAGGACAGTCTGTCAAGGACTGAAGTGTGATAGAGAGATCAGAACTGGAAGATCAATGAACATTTAAGTTCCTTATCTCCAAATGAACCCAGAGAAGTTTGTTTGTTTTTTTTTTTTTTGGTCAACTCCCCCAAATCCTATAATATGTAACCTCTGTTTTTAACATTTTGTTTTGAAGTAAACTTAAACTTACAGAAAGTATCCAGAATTATTCAAAGAGGACTCATATACCTTCATCCAGATATAGCAAAAGTTAACATTTTTTATTTGTCTTAGTCTTTTCCTTTCCTTTTAAACTTTATTTATTTATTTTACATTTTTTTACATTTATTTACACCATTTATCATTACAGCAGGTCAAATGACTTTGCACTGTGAATACATGGTACACCAGTCCAGTCAAAGGGGACACCTCATATATTACCATCAACAAATCATTTTCCATTTTTGTGTCCATTAAATGTTTTGCTTCTTTCTGTCCCTGCTTGATTACTCTTTCAATACACTTATATTTGAACCATTTGAGATGAAAGTATAGACATGATGCCCTTTTACGTCTAAATTCCTTATTTTTAACGAAAAAAGACAGTTACTAACCAAACTACAGTATAATTATTAAAATCAGGGATTTAACATTGACCTTTTTTTTCCTCTAATGAACAGTATTCTTTTTATACCCTCATTAGTTCAGGACATAACTTAAGATTACACATTACTTTTAATGTCAGTTATCTTCAGTCTCCTTTCATCCAGATTATTTACATAGACTGTGCTTTCCAGACATTGATATTTTGGAAAGTGCAAGGGATCTTTAAAACGTCTGCAGAAAAATGTGTATTATGGAAAACTATGCATTTGTTTAAAAATATCTTTGTATCCAATAAACTTAATCTGTTAATAATGTACATGAAAATATCTATGACTTGGTTAATATGTATTGTATTCACTTTCTGAAAAACTTTTTTATATTCTGTAAAGATTTATAGTGATTAAATGTGCATTTAAATATATTTAAAAAAACAAAAATCTTTGACTCTAATTTCATTTTCCACAAACTTTTTGAAGTAGTATTATGTATAGCAGTTTACTAGAATGCACCTGAAACTGAGGGTATACATGATTTTTTTTTTTCCTAGAAGGAAGTGAATAATCTGAATCAAAAATCATGTATATCGGGACCAGCAGTTGGCATAATTACTATGTCGCTGGACTCCCACGTAGTCGACCGTGGTTTGAATCCCAGACCTGGTGGCTTAAACTTACGCCAGGCACGTGTGTGTGTGCATGCCTAAGATCCCGAGAGGAGAATGGAGGAGAAGGGATTGCGGCGTGGCCATCCCCCCTGGGGGGTGATTTCTCGCTTTCTATCTCTCTGCGTCTCTTGGTCTTCCTGGCGAGCGCAGTGCCCTATAGCAAAAACCTCTCCAAAAAAAAAAGATTATCAGAAAAATATTATCAAACTATGTATAAGACTAAACAGCTATTACTTAGAAATATACAATGAAAAGTAGTCATTGTTAATAAACATACAGTCATCTCTTTTTAGTGTACAACAATTTTTATATATATCATGAATTTGAAGATACTATTTCTATCATTTAGAAATAAATCATGAACCATTTTCCATGTCAAAATAATTCTTTGCAACATATTTTGAACAGCTGCCTATTTATTTCCTTAAATAAAAATATAATTAATTTAATAAATTGTCTTATTCATTAGATGTGTGAATTACAATACACAAAAATTAAGATACATATCTAGATCTCTCTCTATATATATATCACATATCTATCTTATATATAAATATGTATATAAATAAATATGTACTTTTAATTAGTCTTGTTTTTTCATCAAATCCTTATAGTAAGTTCTGACTTACTATATCAGTAATGCAAATTAAATGATTTGTCTGCATATCTATGTGGGACTCTACCTCTAGTTGACTACAAATCAAAGGCAAAAATTTCAAACATAAGGCTTATCCCTGTGAGAAACCAGCCAGGAGAAAAAATTGCTGAACTTAGCATTCATGACTCTATAACCCCCAATTGACCTTTTCTAGATTGTTACCCTAATTTTTCGGCCAATCCTTTTATGCAGGCTCCCAAAGAGACATTGATTTGCTTTTAATGCTTTAGTGAAAACTCATTTAAAATCAGCTTTCTTTGGTTCATTCTTATCTCAACTGGATACTAGATATTTTAAAAAAATGTATATTAATATAAAACAAAGTTTAAGTACAATCTGACTTGTAATTTGTATAGTTAATTGGTTACCAGGAAGAAATTCTACCCTGTTTGCCTACAACCTTGAGTCAAAAAAGAAGGCATTATTTTATGTGACTTTTGTCAGTTTCTATTAGAGAGAGAGAAAAGGAGAGAAAGATAGTGTGAAAAAGTCAGAGATAGGTGTTTTAGAGACAGTCTTCCCCTGTCACGATACTCCTAGCCCAGACTTCCAGTTAACTATGATGACAGGCTCTCACAGCTGTGCCTGGTGTGTTCACATTGGCTCAGCGACTGAACCCAAGCTTTCCATGAAGCCTCCAGTTCCCCAAGTGATGCATGAGGGCCAGCATAGCTATGCTTTCTCTGTGCTTCATACTCCTCATGTCCCATAACTTGATGTGTGAAAGGACCATCCCAACATTGCTCCAGATTTCCTCCTAGAACTCTCTGAATACATATATTATTAAGAACAAGAGACAGATTCATGCTGTATCTAATTTAGTAGTTTTTTGTTTGTTTGATTTTTTTTTTTAGCAATTCTAGTTTATGGATTGAGAGAAATTCATGTTTCATGGTGAATAACACATGGAATAAATCAACTCTTTTCTATGAATTAAACAGAGAAGAATGTCTTTACCTGTACAGGAATTACAAGGTAAACCATATTTAAAAAACATACAAAAACAATAAAAAATGTTGATAAGTATAATCTCATTTTATCATACATAGGTTTTCAGCAAGATTTCCATAGAGCAGACAATATATTCCCAGACATGTGTGAGTTAAATTTCTTAAGATAATGTGTATAATTTTAGTTACTTACTATTGAGTTAATTTTATAACACTTATAACTGAAAGATGGACTTGGTAATTAAATTCAGAGTATTTTGAATATTCCTTTTAGGGACGCCAGGCATAGATGGGAATTCTCAGGCAGGCCTATATTGCGTTGGAAAATGCAGGTAGCTCTCACAAGAATACTTGTGTCTTTACCCACTGTGCTTACTCACTAGCCTCATTGTATAAGCCTTAAGGGGCATTGCACTGGTGTGATCGGCCTCTGCTGTAGAGACGTTTTCTTACATGTGTACAACCAGTTTCTATAAAAAGAAAATCAGCAGCCTATTTGATTTTGTCTAAACACCATGAAAAGTCTACTGGATGGAAAGCCTATAAAGAAGATCTTTTCTATTCTAGGAAATTAGAGTAGATTCGTAAGGATAGGCTCTTGAGGCACTTTCTAAATTTATAGACTTTGTGAAAAATAACAGTTAAAATAATTATAGCCTCATTATGAAGGTATCAATACTTTTCAAACTAAAGATACAAAAGGTGTTAATGCCAGTTGTCATTTATTTGGGTGGAGAAACTCCTTCACAAGATAGTGATTGATAATAAAGCTGAAACTTGCCAGATGTGGGGTGTGTGGAGGAGTGGGGCCTAGGGAATTTTGAAATTGGAGGAGGGATACAGAGGCAGAGAATTGACGGGATGGGGAGGTGTGGTGTTATCTGCTGAAGATATTTTGATCAACTGAACTAGGGGAAAATGTTCACATATTCAAATGTTCACTATGTAAGCTAAATAATGTGATTGAATGTAAACAAAAATTAAAAATTAATTAAAAAATATATTCTATTAACAACTAACTGAAAAACCGAAGAGAAAAGTGATAATTTTTTAAAAAGAATTATTTTTAATTTAACTTTATTTGTTTATTTATTTTAATTTGACCAGAGAGGATGAGAGTGAGAGAGAGAGAGAAAGTAAGAAAGCAAGCCTCTAGGTCCAGGACTTGAACCACGGTCAGCCATGTGGGAGTCTAGCAGCCTTAACCACCACACTACCTGCTGCCCCCTAAGTATGTTTTATAATAAAAAACACATTTTTTTATTATGGCCATGCCACAATTCCTTCTCCTCCACTCTTCCCTGAAGATTTTGGGACACATGCATACACGTCCAGGGTTTTGGTTAAGCTGCTGGTCCAGGGCTCAAACTGCATAGTCTGCTGTGTTGAGTCCAGCCACCTTAAGCACCACACCATCTGGTTGGCCAAGATTCTACTTTTATTATTTTTTTCATAAAAATTATTCAGTTTTGGAAACCAGCAGTTAGCGTAATGGCTATGTCGCTGGACTCCCATGTAGTCGACCATGGTTCGCGTCCCGGACCCGGTGGCTTAAAACTCACGCCAGGTGCATGTGCGTGCGTGTCCAAGATCCCGAGAGGAGAATGGAGGAGAAGGGATTGCGGCATGGTCATCCCCCCTGGGGGGTGATTTCTCGCTTTCTGTCTCTATGTCTCTCTCTGTCTGGCAAACGCACGTGCCCTATAGCGAAAATATCTCAAAAAAATTATTCAGTTTTAATCTGAACATTTGAAATTTGACATGATTAAAGCAGTGTTTATAAAGAATAAAAGTAAATATGTGCAATGATGTAGACTATATTACTTATAGATGAAATGGCCACTTCACATCTACGCTGGATTGAACTATGACCTCAAGAATATATTTCAAAATCATAATTCCCAACACCTTATTTCGACAGTCTTTGCAAATATAATTTATTTGGGCATCCTGGGATGAGATAGTCCCATATATTATAGTTTGCTTCTAATTCCAGTTAGAAGTATCTTTCTGAGAAAAAGAATGATTTGAGAAAACTGGTCGAAGGCTCACAGAGGTCAAGGTGACGTGAGGAGGCAGAGAGTGGGGCAGGCCAGGGTGAGAGCTGACGCTCAGCAGCAGTTGGAAGAGGCAGGAGAAGTGCTCTCTCCTTGTGCCCTTGGAGCAAGCATGCTCTTACTGTGTTTCAGAATTCTACATTAGACAACGGTGAAAGAGTAAGTTTATACGGTGTTAAGCCCTATTTGTGGTCATTTGTGACACTAGCTAGAGAAAAATAACATAGTATCTTAAACCTGTTTTGAATTGATTTTTATAAGACAATGTTAGAAAAATTGATTTTAGGAAAACTACCATATACAGAGATAAAATACCTAAAAAGCAAGCTCAAAATTAAATGCATAAACTTATGGACTCAAAAAGATGAGTTAAGTGGGCAGAGATTCCTTGAGAACAGCTAGTGGACGATAATTTTATAGATTTATCAACTGGACTAGGGAGAAATGTTCACATGTTGAAATATTCGCTTTGTAAGCTAAATAACGTGATTGAATGTATAAAAGAAAATGAAATAAAAATAGTAAAAATAGAAAGACAGCATCAATGATTATTTATGTAATAAATATATTATATATGTAAATAGATCACATTTGAGGAAGGTTCCTTATAAATGTGCATTAAGTAATTTTATCTACAACGAAAGAATATTATTGTATTCCAAGTGAAGGATAATAACATCCGTATAGCAAAATTTTACTTGGACACAATAAACAATGTGTAGAACACATTTAATTTCTGATTATAAAGCATAATAGTGTTGTTGAAGATACATTAACCAATTGCTACCGAGTAGGAACATTTGAATCTTAACCTTTTAGTCCGGCTATTTAGTGTCTTGATGAACAAATCTTTAATTGTCATTATTTCCATTTTGCTGTCATAAAACAGACCACTTAAAAAATAAAATCAAAGATAAATATAATTCTTAAGCAGCTATCACTCTATAATAGAGGAAAAGAAACTATTATAATGGTGATGCCTAAAATTTCACCTTCCCAATATAAAGCAAAGGCAACTCAGAAAAAAATGATCAGTATAAACAACTTTCCACCAAATAGAATGTTCTCCAAGAAGAGTTTTGTTTTAGTTCTCTAACTCTTAGTACTTTGTTGGCTGCTGACTCACTCTATCTTATTTTGTGCTAGAAAAAAATAATGTTACATATTTAGTAATTTCAAACAAATCTGATTGGTGTTATAATAGGGTGATAACCTAGGGTAATTCCAAAAAGAAATAATAATGATAAACTTACCTCTTACACTATTTTATCCAAGAAAAGATTTACTGAGAATGTTACTAGACTGTTATTTTTCACTGAGAGAGGTTTTTCTGGCCATCAGTGCCTTTATTTAAGCTAGGTATTTATAATGCCCTTTATTAATCTATTTCAAGCCTATTCACAACAATGCCTAGATAGAAAGTCTCTCCTGCCTAGAGCCCCTTCTCAGGGAGACAATGGTGCTGGCTCTAACCACCACTGTCAGGGCACTTTGGGAGCTTACAGGGTGAGGAATGCAGAGGAAGTCCTTGGTCCCCACCAACAACACAGCAATAACAGGCTCCCTGGAGGAGAAGGTGACACTGGTGTCTATCAACACTGTCCACAGCGCTCACTGGTTCAGGAGGGAAGATCACCCTGGGGATGTCATTCCTTTGACAGATCCATGGAGAGTCCTGCTGTCATCCTGTCCTGTGTCAGCAACCAGAACTGAAAACCACCTCCCAGCACAAACGTATCTCTCCTTAAGAAGGAGATACTAACACTGGATTTTCCCTCAGGAAACCACGTCGATCTAGAATTAACATACTTCTAACGTGTTTGAAATCCTATTCCCTCTGGTAGCCAACACAAGATTTAAGCCTGGATAAGGGAGGGGTTCACTAAATGTTCTGACTGTCTTCCGTGAACCCCAGGAGTATAGGTTTTATTTAATAATCAGGTGAATAAAAATATCCTAGGGTTTCTATTGAGAATTTAAATTTCCAGAGGGATTGTAAGATATCAAACCTATTTACCTTCTCCCTAAAGATCTCCAAATCTCTCTGGAGGAGAGTAATGATTGTGTCTAACTGTTTTTAGAGAAAAATATTTCCATTTCTGTCTTGTCTTCCAACTAATATGATTAGAATATTTTAAAATTTCTTTTAATTCCACATTTATATTACTATAACTGAACCAATCAGTTTTCCTCTCTTTTTAAAACTGATGTTTCTGATTACATATAATTATTGTAGAGGGATACAATATGATTTATCAAAACATGCACATAGTATGCAATAATCAAATCAAGGGTATAGGGACATTCTTCTTTTTCGACATTGAGCATTGCATTATGTGTGCACAAATAAAAATAGTTCCTCTAGTCTCATTTGGGATTGAAGGGGTCTGTACATTCTACTCACCAGGATTTTGTTGTAGGGGTTCTTAGAGCAAAATGATGATGATGATGATGATGATGATGATGATGATGATTTTAGCATTGATGATAAGAGAAGTGCTGAGGCAAAAGACGCAAGAGGACTGAGTGCCTGGGTGGCACAGTATCCAACTTGCCCTGAACAATTTGCACCAACCTCTTAAAGATTGTAGGATGATTATTTGTTCCAGTGTTATCATATGACTTCTTTATACAGGTAGCTGAATGTTATCAACAATGCTAATATCACGCTACATTTCAGTATAATCACGGTATAATCCTTGTCATTGTAGAGCAAATCAAAAAAGATTAGAGATGTATTTGTCATGCTCTGCCTTTCTGGTGTGAGCTCTTGCACACATTCTAGAAACCAACATTATAATCAACCATGGTTTGGGTTTGAAATATGCTCATGACAAAGCCAGTCACCTCACCTCAGTTTAAAGTCTTTCCAGTGGAACTAGTTTCTAATTTGTACTGTTATATCAGGGGACTTCAAAAAGTTCATGGAAATACAGAATTAAAAGATAAAAATAAAAACTATAAACTTAGTTCTTAACATAAACTGTGTCGAGTTCAAGAACTTTTGTAAGTAATAATATCTGCAATTTAGTCTATCCCTAAAAAGCTGGGAAATTAACCCTGTTAATACAGTTTCTCTTGAATTACTGACTGAAGAAAAATGGGTACCCTTTAAATATTTATTACTATAAAAACAAAAAAAAAATGTGACAAGGTGCCCAGTGGGTACTGTATAGTATATGCTTAATAATCAAATGCTGACAAAATAGCCCTGTTTGATGAAAAGAATGAACAGCAGCATGGTTGTGGTAGAGAGGGGCCACCATTGAAGCTTTCCCAGACATGTTTCTGCAAAAACTTCAGTTAGCTCTTAGAATACTCTCACAATAAGCAGAAGTTATCATTGCTTGGTTCCCAAGGCAGTCAACAAACAAAATACCTTGAGCATCCCAAATAGCTATTGCCAGAATCCTTGCTATTGAGCAGTCCATCTGTTTTGCTGGGACCACTTCCACTTCCTGGTAGCCATTGTTCGTACTGTGTAAGCTGAACCAGTTGAGACGACCATGATGTCTCTTTTGTTTCTGCCATTAATTGTCCATCCTCTACAACTAGAGCATGAACATGAGTCATTTTTCCCTTGCAAAATGATATGAGTGGTGAATGTTATTTTTCTCTTCAATTCTGTCAATGTTTATGTAATAGATTTTGGAACACTCATGTTTAGTGTATACATATTATAATGATTATCTGCCCTTTTATCAATATATAAAGTTCATCTTTTTTAGTTAGTTCTGACTTAAAATATGTTTTTCTCTGATATTAGACTAGCCACCTTATCTCTCTAAATAGTCACATTGAGTATCTTTTTAATCTTTTCACTTTCAACCTATTCGTATATTTAGATTTCAAGTGAGTCTCTTATGGACAGTTAGGTTGACTATTAATTTTTAAATCCACTCTGCCAATCTATTTTTTTGATTAGAGAGTACAATCTATTCACATGCCATACAAATTAATTCCTGATAAAAAAATTAGTTTATTTTTTGGATGTCTTTCCTGCGGCAGCTCTATGGGGATCAATAGAACAGTGTGGGAGTTGGAACTTATTCTGGTTTAATCTCTTGCTTATATAATCGCAATAAATGGTGAAAGCCCCAACTGTTGCTCTCATTTTGACTTGTTGCTTCATGTAATTGCTCACTCACTGGACAACTTAGCTGTCTCCAGTTTAGCTCAGCTGTTGATAGAAATAGCACTGATTTTTGTTGCATAGAATTTTTATGCTTTTAGGAGTCAGCAGGTGGCATAGTGGTTAAAATGCTGGTTCTCACATGACCGACAGTGGCTTGAGTCCTGGAAGCAGTGTCTAGAAGATAACCCCACGCATATGCATGTGTCCCTGCTTCAAATTCCATGAGGAGACTAGAGAACAAGGGATTGTAGCATGGCCATCCTCCTGGGGGGTGATTTCTCACTTTCTCTCTCACTGTCTCTCTGGTGAGCACATGTGTCCTATGGAAAAAATCTTTAGAAAAATAATTTTTATACTTTTAGTTCAGCTACAGGGACGTAGGAAGTAAGATGCTGCTTCAGGTTGATGGATCCCTATGTGAAGGCCTGGGATTCAGATCCTAACTGACTTGAATACACCAGGCATGCACTCAGGCATGCTTTTGATTCTGGCTGACTGAGGAGAGGATCATAGCATAGAAAGACTCTGCGAAGGGATCCTGTGTCTCTTTCTGTAAAAAAAAACTTTTAAAAGAATTTTTTTTTAATGCTTTTGCCATAGGGCCCGTGTATTTGCTGAACAGAGGCAGAAAGAGGGAAAGTGATAAATCATCCTCTATGGGGGATGGCCACACTGCAATCTCTTTTTATCCATTCTCCTTCTGGGATATTGGGCATGCATGCACATGAGCCTGTCTTATTTTTTAAGCCACCAGGTCTGGAACTTGAACAGTGGTCAACTATGTGAGAGTCCAGTGTCTTAATCATCAGGACAGCTGCTGGCCCTTTAGAAAGAACTTTTAACCTATAATCTTGCTGAATTTTATTGATTTTTAACCAATTGTGAGCAAATCACTTCGGATCTATATAGAAGTTCATTAGCTGACAATAGATGTTTACCCTACAATTTGGATGTGTTTTATATCTCTTTCCTGTTTAATTGTTAAGACAAATGCTACTTAGGAGCAGCAAGAGTGGACATCTTTGATTTGGATGTTATTTCTTATCTTATGGAGAAATCCTCCAGTCTTTAAAAATAATTATTATTTTAGCTGAAATTTTCTCACCTGCTATTTATGATTTAAAGAAGTTTCTATATATGTCAAGTTTGAATCTGTGTTTACGTGCGTGTGTGTGTGTGTGTGTGTGTGAATATCGTGGACAGGAGATGAAAATGTTAAATGCTTTCATTATCTGCAATAAGGTGATCATATTTTATTCTTCATTTTATTAATAAGTGTATTACATGGAGTTCTTAATGTTAAAAGAACGTTCTATTCAGGGAATAAATTTCACTTGATCATGCTGTTTAATCCTTTCAATTTTTTTTAGAGGGTTTTGCTATAGGGCGCGTGCACTCGCCAGACGACAGAAAGAGACAGGGAGACAGAAAGCAAAATATCACCCCCCAGGGGGGATGGCCACGTCGCAATCCCTTCTCCTCCATTATCCTCTCAGGATCTTGAGCATGCACGCACACGCACCCAGTGTGAGTTTTAAGCCACTGGGTCCAGGACACAAACCACGGTTGACTATGTGGGAGTCCAGAGACATAGCCATTACGCTAACTGCTGGTCCCAATCCTTTCAATGTTTATGACTTCAGCTTCCTGTCATTTGTTGAAGATTTTTGCATCTATAGTCAGAAGGAAATTGATCTGTTCTTTATATTTCCTGTACTATCTTTGTTTGGTTTTGGTATCATAGTGTTACAGGCCTCCTAGAATAAGTAGTCTTCTATTTTACAAAAGAATTTGTGAAGAGATATTATGTCTTCATTGTAAAAGTTAATATAATTTGCCACTGCAACAATGTTTTGTGACTTTATTTGATAAAATTAAAAAATTACTAATTCAACATTTTATTGTTTATTCAGATTTTCTCTTTTTCTCTTTCTTTGTGTGAGTTGGTAGACATGACACTTAATTTTGGGTGTCAACTATATTGAGAGATGTCAGGATGGTTAGAGAAGCATTGTTCTTAGGTTTGTCTATAAAAGTGTCGGCAGACAAGATTGTGAGTCAGCAGACTCAGAGGAAGACAAACCTTCAATGTGGTGGGTACCATGCAATCACCTGGGAGTATAGGGAGAACAGAGGAAGCAGGGAACATGTTTCCCCTCTCTGGGTCTTTCCATCCAAAGTCTACTGTGTGTCCCATTCATGTTGCCCACACATCTGCCTTCCTGTCTCTGCTTCATGACTTGGCCCTTGGCTGTGTTCGGTTCTTGCCTGTGCTTCCGGACTCATGTTAGCACCCATCTAAAGGCACATGAACCAGGTATTTGGAGCTGTGGCCTCAAACTTAGAGTTGTGCTGCTGCTTCAGAATCTTCCAGCTGTTCCTCCAGTTTGCAGATGGTTTATTGTGGGACTTTTCCATCTTGTGAGTGATTTCTGTAATAAATCCTTTCTTTCTTTTTTTTAAAAGAGGTTTTCACTTTTGGGTATGTGTACTCACATGAGAGAGAGAGAGAGAGAGACAGAAACAGTGATAGAGAAAGAGAAATAAGTCACCAGCAGAGATTGCGACCCTGCAACCCCTTCTCCTCCATTCTCCTCTTGAGATCTTGGGCACAGATGCACAAGTGCCTGATATGATTTTGAAGCCACCAGGCCTAGGGCTTGAACTGCAATCAGCCATGTAGGAGTCCAGTGACATAACCACTATGCCATCTGTGGACTCCTTAGATCCTTTCATTTACACATATTTACTGTTAATTTTGTTTCTCTGTAAAATGCTGACCAATATGTTAGATTACATCTTTCTACAAACTTTCCTTTCATCTATGTTTCTAATGGTTGGCATACAGTTCACAGAATTCCCTTATAAATATAGCAAGTCTTTATACAAATCTCATCTTTTGCAATGCTCTGTGGAAGGCACCCTTCACCTGAGCATTCCTTAGGCTGTAGATGAGGGGATTCAGCACTGGATTAAAGAGACTGTAAAATAGAGACAGCATTTTCTCCTTCTCTTCCTGATCATTAGAATCTGGGACCATATAAACCACCATGGCTATGCCAAAAAAGAGCCCCACCACACAAAGGTGTGAAGAACATGTAGAAAAGGCTTTTATGCGACCCTCCTTGGATTGAATCTTTAGGATGGCCCAGATGATGTGCATGTAGGAAATGAGCATTAAGCAAAGGGGTCCGACTAAGACAAAAACAGAGGCAGCAAGGAGGACCACGTGGTTGATCCAGATGTCAGCACAGGCCAGCTTGAGGACAGACAGAATTTCACAGAATACATGGTTCACCTCTTGGGACCCACAGAAGGGCAACCTTAGAAGGAGAATTGCATGTACCAAGGCCAAGAG
Organism: Tupaia tana; assembly: GCA_026018925.1. Lineage (NCBI taxonomy): Eukaryota > Metazoa > Chordata > Mammalia > Scandentia > Tupaiidae > Tupaia > Tupaia tana. The sequence goes on from JAKSZU010000003.1 coordinate 11,811,509, forward strand.
AAATCCACATGACCAGGAAGTGACAGCGAGGACCACACACATTCTCCAGCTCATGATGACAGTGTACTGGAGGGGGTGGCAAATTGCCACATACCTATCATAGGACATCACCATCAAAATCAGACACTCTGTGTGAGCAAAAGTCAAATACAAAAAGGTCTGCATTATGCATGGAACAAAAGAAATGGTCCTTTTGTGGTTCACTAGGTTAGCCAGCATCTTGGGGACACTGTTGGAAGCATAGGACATGTCAATGACGGCCAGGTGTGAGAGGAAGAAGTACATGGGGGTGTGCAGTCTGGGGTCCAGATAGATGAGTCCCAGGATGATGCCGTTTGCCAGCAGGCTGAAGACATACAACAGGGAGAAGACCCAGAAGAGGAGCACTTCCTTCTCTGCACTGAGCTGGAACCCCATCAGGATGAATTCTGTGACCCATGATTGGTTGACCCCCATTCATTAATGAAAGTCTGTCAAAGAATAAAGTGTGATAGAAAATTCAGAACTGGAGTATCAGTAAAAATTTGTAATTCTTTTGTCCAATGAGCTTAGAGACAGGTTGTATGCTCATTCCCATTTGACAGCTTCTATAAGTTCCCCATCAGTGGCTATCTTTCTGTTCTACACATTGTATTATGAAATAAATTTAAACTGACTGAAAATATGAAGTATTATGTATGAAATTCCCAAATGCCTTCACATAAATATAACAGAAATTAACATTTTTTGTTTTATTGTCTTTCTTTCTAAATACTTTTTTTGGGGGGAGGGGTTTTTGCTATAGGGCACATGCGCTAGCCAAAAAGACAGAGAGAGACAGAGAGACAGAAAGCAAGAAATCACCCTCAAGGGGGGACGGCCATGCTGCAATCCCTTCTCCTCCGTTCTCCTCTTGGGATCTTGGGCATGCTCGCACACACGCCCAGCGTGAGTTTAAGCCACTGGGTCCAGGACTCAAACCGCCGTCTACTACATGGGAGTCCAGCAACATAGCCATTATGCTAACCGCTGGTCCCACTAAATACTTTTTTCCAGCAGCTTCAGATTAAAATGAAAACATGATGTCTGTCATACAAATATTAATATCAGAAAACTAATGTTACTTTTTTCCCATATACAGTATCTTTCGTCCTGTCTTGCCCATAAAGGATCTAGTCCAAGATTAATGTCACTTATCATCAGTCTCCTTACCTCCAGGAAACTAAGCAGTCTACTTGTACCATATTTACTTAAAAATTACAAAGTCTAGAACATTTTAGACTTAGAGATTAATAGTTGAAGAGCATGGTTCATTGTATAATCAAAGTGCTACCTACTTTGTATGAGCTTGTGTGATTTTGTTTGTTTGTTTGTTTGTTTTTGCTGTAGGGCACATGTGCTCACCAGAGAAAGATAGACAGAGAGAGAGAGAGAGATGGAAAGAGAAGGAAAGTGAGAAATCACTCCTGAGGGGAAAGGTGGTCATGCTCCAGTCTCCTCTTGGGGTTTTAGGTGCACACACACCACACACACACACAACATATTTTTCAGGCCATCTGGTCTGGGACTTGAATCATACGGGCAGCTAGGTGGGATCCAGTCACCTTAATCATCATGCCATCAGGCTACCTGGCTGGCCTAACCTTGTATGAGATTTTGATGTTAGCTTTTAAATGCTTTCCGTGAAATTCTAGTTAAAAAACTAAAGAGATGTTATCTTGAAATATACAACCAAAGATGATCATTGTTAATAATTGTACAGTTTTACCTTTTTACTGTACATCTATTTCTACTCATATATATCTTGAATTTAAGAATGATATAAAAGAGTGTTGTTTGTTTAACTATTTCTAACATTTAGAAATATGTCATGAATCATTTTCCATGTCAAAATATTTCTCAGCACCTACATTGAGTATCTAGCTATTATTTACTTAAATACAGATATAATTTATTGAATGTTAACTTATCATTTGATGTATGCAATATACTAATCCAATAATTAGCCTACAAATTACAAATTTATTTTTTTCTCTCTTCTCCCTTCACTAGGTAATGAATATTTCATTTAAATAAATGATTACTTTTTATGTCTCATATAATCACTAGCACAGAAAGAAAATGTTTAATAATGGGGTGAATGACACTTTTAATCAGTTATATATTTAGTTACATACATATAATATGTTTGATGGCCTTGTTTTACAAATTTTTTTTGTTGAAGTCCAAATCTTGGAAGTACCCAGTCAAATCAATCAATTTGTTGTGTCTATGCAAAGGCATCTATCAACCTCTTGTCATCTAAAAAATAAAACAGCAAAAAGTCCAACTATATTAAGGCTTATCACTGTAAGAAATCAGTCAATGGGTGAGGGTGTCTAAACTAGAAGCCATTACTTTATATTCCCAAATTAATCTTTCCAGATTTTCTCAAACTGATTCTCAGATAAGCATTAATCACTTTCTTTTTTTGAGAGGTTTTTGCTATAGAGTGTGTGGACTCACCAGAAAGACAGAGACAGAGAGACAGAAAGCGAGAAATCACCCCCCAGGGGGATGGCCATGCCGCAATCCCTTCTCTTCCATTCTTCTCTCTGGATCTTGGGCACACACACACACATGCGCCCAGTGTGAGTTTAAGCCATCAGGTACAGGACTCGAATTGTGGTCAACTGCATGGGAGTCCAGCGACATAGCGGTTACGCCAACTGCTGATCCCAGCATTGACCCTTCTAATTGTTTGATGAAAAATGTTAAATAAACTTTCTTTGGTTCATCCTTATCTCAGCTTGATATTCTAGAGAAGAAAAACATTCATTGCAAACTACCACTGCACAGAGTTTAAGGACAACCTGACCTATAATACGTGTAGTCGCTTAGTTAACAAGATGAAATTCTCGCCTTTTTTATTGGCAGTGCTGAGCTCCTGACTCTCTAAGTGTAATGAGGAGACACAATTTCATGTGAAAATTGTTTTTCTAACTCCTCAGTTTCCATAAGATTATATATAAAAGAACCATGCCAACATGACTCTTCAGATCTCCTACATATCTTTTGTTAAAAACGTTCACTTTATACAATCACTGTACATCACTACACTCTGTAAAATCAATTTAACCATCATGAGCACACTTCACACCAGCCCAGCTGATATTGCACATGTCACAGATTGTCATCAGCAGACAATCGTCCATTTCTGTGTCCCTCAAATGTCTTGCCTCTCTATTTTCCTCCTAAACATTTTTTACATATATTACTAAGAACAAGAGACACCGATTTATCATGTAGTATCTAACCTAGCTTTTTCCTCAATTTCAGTTTCTGGTTTGAGAGGAATTCCTGTTTCATGGATGAATGACACCTGAAATAATATAAGTCTTCTCTACACATTAAATGGAAGGTGATATCATGATCCCATCAGGAATTACAAAATTTTTAAATAATCAATACAATAACACTCAAAAATGTTGATAAATATAAAATTTTATCACCCATAGCTCTTAGCAAGATTTCTATAGAGTAATGTGTTCCTAGATAGTTCTGAGTTGAATCTCTTAAGATGATGAATATAATTTAGTTCATATTTGTTATTGAGCTCATTTTAATAATTTCTGAATGTTAAGATGCATTTGGTAATAAAAAAAAAGCTAGTATTTTAGATAGTTGTTGAGAAGACATCAGACATACAAAATGTCAACACCCAGGCAGGCTTATATTGAGTTGAGAAATGCAGGTATGTCTTTCAAAAATACTTGTGTCATTACACACTGTGCTTATCCACTAGCCTCACTGTACAAGCCTGAAGAGATGTTAAGAGGTGTTGCAGTGGAGTGATAGGACTCCTCATTAGAGATATTTTCTTTCATGTTTTTAATCAGTTTCTACAAGGAGAAAGGTTGCAGCCTACTTAATCTTGAGTAGGCACAATTAAAAACCTATTGGAGGGGGCCAGCAGGTGGTGTGGTAGTTAAAGCACTGGACACTCCTACATGGCTGACCACAGTTCAAGTCCTGGATATGGTGGCTTGCTTTCCCACTTTCCCTCTTCTCTCACTATCTCTGTCCCTCTATGGTCAAATTAAAATAGATGAATGAATAAATAAAATTGAATAAATAATTCTTTAAAAAATAAAAGAATAACAATAAATAAAATAAATAGTAAAGCTAGGGTCTTTAAAACTTTTCTACTGGAGAGAGATTCTTTAAAGAAGTTTTTTGTTTTTGTTTTTTTTTCTGGTAAATTAGAGTAGATTTATAATGGTAGACTGTCACCTACTAAACGTACAGGCTTGGCCAATATTGGAGTTAAAAGATATATATTATCATTATAAAAATATAAATAACCTTCAATATAAAAGATGAAAAGGCACTGATACCAAATGTCACTTATTTGAATGGAGATAGCCCTTCACTAGATAATGAATATTTCATTAAAATAAATGATTATATTTTTTGTCTCTTATAATCACTAGCACTAAAAGAAAATGTTTATTAATGGGGTAAATGACACTTTTAAACTGTTATATATTTAGTTACATACATATATTATGCATGTTAAATTTATATGATATAATATGTACATATATTAGATATTTATACAATATTTGTTTCCATTTATTGACCAGGTCATGGTCCTTACTTTAAACAAAAATATTAACAGTTATAATTTGATCTAGTAACTTATAATTTGATCATTTGAAAACTTCAAATAATTTAAAACAGTGTTCTTAAAGGATAAGTTTAAATAAGCATAATAATATGGACTATATTACCTCTATATAGACAATGGCCATGCTTAGAATCTGTAGTGGATTGAATGGTGATCCCTAAAAAGAAATGTACACAAGCTAATCCCTAGCACCTGCAAATACTACCTATTTGGAAAAAGGATCTTTGTAGATGTGATTCATTTGAGAATTTGGAGATGAGATAATCATCAGTTTTTTAGTTATCCCTAATTCCAATGATAAGTGTCTTTCTGAGATAAGGAAAGAGGGAGATTTAAAACAAATGGGAGAAGACACACAGAGTTAACAACTATGTGAAGTGGAGCAGAGACACAAATGTGATCAACAAATGCTCACACCACAAGTTGGAAGAGGCAAGGGGCTTACACCTTCAGAGGGAGTGCAATACCCTTTGCTTTCAGAATTCTAGCAGATCCGGGACTGTGAACAAGTACATTTCTATTGTTTTAAGCCAACATATTTGTGATAATTCGTGACACCAGCTGTAGAAAAATAATAGAGTATCTTGTACCTACCTTGAATCAATGTTCATAAGACAACTTTAGAAAAACAGATTTTGGAAAGACCACTTCGTGTGAAGATAAAATAAGCAAAGAAGTAAGCTTGAAGTTATGTGTGTGAATTTTATGAATTCTTGGAAACTGTGACCCAGAGAGAAGGATGTCCCACTGTTTCCTTGAGAACAGTTCATGGAACAGGGAGACAGCATCATAGATTTTTTGGTTTCTATAAATATATTGTGTCTGAAGAGAGTTTTATATAAACATGCATTAAATTATTTTTGCTACCGATTAAAGACTATCCCCATGGAATTCCAAGTGAAGAACATTAAAATCAGTATAGCACAATTTTACTTAGACACAATTGCACAAAATAAGCAATGTCTGAAGCACACTTAATTTCTCCCTTTAAATTATAATTAATAGTGTTGAAGATATTTCAGCCTATTGCTTACTTCATAAAAACATTTGTTTCTTCTTTTTTTTTTTTTAACTGTAAGTACAGCTTTGTTGCAAAGTGCAAAGCAAGGAGAGCTGGCAGCTGATGGTGAAAAGACCTGGTCTCCCCAAGGTGTTTCCCACATACTTTTTAAAAAATATATACTTTATTTTATTTAATTTCTTTCATACATTAAATCACTATACATCACCCAGCTAGTAAAGTAAATTTTCCAACATGAATACACTTCACATCAGTCCAGTTGGAGATAGTATACACATTATCATCAACAGATAATATGGTTTTTTTAAGACAAAACTAGGGGCTGAGGTCCCAGGCACATAATCATATGATTGGTTGAAGAGGGCATGATAGTCTGGTTAGTTTTATGCCTTGATTAATAAACTGTCTTCATTGTCATTTCAATATTGCTGTTAAGAAATAGACCACATAAAAATAAAATTGAAATAGACCACATAAAAATAAAACTGAAAATAGACTAAACTCTTAAGCAACTATCATGCTGGAATAGAGAAGAAAGTCTCACGGTGGTGATGCCTAAAACTGTACCTTCCCAAAGCAATAAATAAGACAAAAACATCTCAGAAAACGAACACTTTCCATGATCAGTATGAGCAATTTTTCACCCAGGCATCCTGCAACTCATAATGTTTCTCCAGTTGAGATCCATTCTATTTCTCTAGCTCTTAATAGTAATATTGGCTGCTAATTTGCTCTATCCTATTTTATGGTGGGAAAATATTTATATAAAATATAATTATTTCAATTCTTAAGGTTATCTTGATAGGGCGATAATCTGGGCTAGTTCTGAAAAGAAATAATTATATGATAAACTGACCTGTTATACCATTTCAGCAAGAAAGGGATTTACTGCAACTCTTACTAGAATGTTCTTTTTCGTTGAATGAAGTTTTACTGACTACAAATATCTTCATTTAGGTCAGTCCTATATAAAGTCCTTTTATTAATTTGGTTATTTCAAAGCCTAATTCAGAGACAATGTGTAAAGTCTCTTATTCCTCAACCCCTTTTCAAGATTGCGGTGGTGGCCATGATGACCACAAGCAGGTCCAATTGGCAGTGATGGTGAGAGAGATCATCAGGGCCTCCTGAGACATCCTGTCCACAGCACAATAGGGAGTGTCCCCTTGGATTGGAGGGGGACATTGGTGTCTATTCCAACTACAAGTAATGCACACCTATTCAGGAGGGAAGGCCTGCCAAGAATGTCATCTCTGGCATAGCCATGGTGATTACTGCATCATCTTTCCTATTTCAACAACCAGCACTAAAAACCACCTTCCAGCACAAATTAGTCTCTTCTCAATACGGGAATGTTAGTTTCCCTTAGAAAAACACTTTGACCTAGAATAAACTCTACAGGTAAGAGAAACATACCTCTAACATGGGTACTGAATCTTATTCCCTTTGGTAGCCTCCACAGGATTAAGTCCCAGATGTGGGAGTATTCACTGAACTTCCTTAAACTTCTTCAATGAACCCCAGGAGCATACATTTTTATTTTAGAATCAGATGACTAAAAACATGATAGAGTTTCTACTGAGAATTCAAATTCCCAGAAGGATCATAAGACAACACACTACTTACCTTCTACCCACAGGAGCGATGGATCTCGAAATCTCTCTGAAGGAGGGCAAAGATTGCATCTTAGTGTCCTTGGAGGAAACATTCTCAGCAACAGGCAGGGGAGAACTCAGCATCACGCTGTTACAACACACGCTTTCAAACACTCGAGTTCGAGAAACCTGACACAGGTATCTCAAGTCGCAATACCAAACACTCAAAACAATTACAGTTTTATGATTTCATGTTCCTCTACCTCCCCATCAAGATAGATGAGAGGCTGGAACTTCTAGATGGTGGTGATAGTTCCATAGAACCTGTTATGACAATTCTGTGGAGGACTAGATATCTCAATGTCAAGGTATATAGCTCTAGTAGGACATGCTGATTACTAATGCTGATGGATTAACATGGCCATAATCAATGACTGAGCCCTAACTATGTTCAGAAGATGTGCCAAATGCTTTGTGCAGAATATACATATACATATATGTGTGTGTGTGTGTGTATATATATATATATATATATATATATATGTATATACTTATGTGTGTGTGTGTATATATATATATATACACACACATGCATATACTTTTATATACATATATATACATATAAAATAATTATTCTCATTGTATAGATATGAAAGCTGAAGTTTAAATATACTGTCAACTATCCTTATCTTGATCTAGGACCTCTGGAAAATCTCTTAGAACCTGTCAAAAGATCCGTGGAATTAAAACTACTTTTGCAATATTTAGACACATCTTCCATGTTTTTACCTTTATTTTCTCATAAGTCCACATTGATTTTTCCAGTAGCAATATGATACATATTGCAACAGAAAGAATGAAGCAAAAATAAAATGCATTTACCTTCTATTAAGCCAAACATTTTTAAAAATTGTAAAACTGCAAAAGTTACTTTTACCTTGTATCTTATGAAAGATAATTTTAAAATTTTACTCAATAAAATATTTTATTTATATTAACTTACAGTGAAACTAAAAGTAACTTCTTAATAAATCCTTCATTTTAACTTATATTGTTACAAATATCAGGAAATATTCTTTATAACCAAAGTATCACTCAGTCTTAAGTAATTTTTAAGAGTTTAAAGGTGTCTTAAAACCCAAGGGTTAGAGAATTATTGCACTAAATGGCAGATTCCCAATCTAGCAAGGGCCTGAGTGAGAAAAATATGATCACTATGTAATGCCAAAAATGTATTAGTTTTCTGTTGCTGCTGCAACAAATGACCAAAAACGTGATGGCCAAAACAAACACTTACTATCTTACAGAAAATGAATCTATTATCCCACTGGTCAGAGGCCTGGTATGGGCTAACTGGGTTCTCTGCATAGGCCTCTTAGGCTGAATCAAGACTTTGGCAGGGTCTGCAATCCTCATTGAAGGCTTAGGATCCTCTTCAAACTTCAATGGTTATTGGAAAAATTAGCTTGCTTGTGATTGTAGGGCTGAGGTTTCTTTCCATTTTTGTGGGTGTAGCCATTGTTTTGATTGTACTTTGTTTTCAGGATTATACTGGTAAAGCTAGGTTCCATCTTCTGTTACATTTCTTTGAAAAAATGCTTCAGGATCTTGATTCTAGCTGTTTAAAATTTCTCTTGAAAGCTCTGCTCTTGTTTGCAGTTGATCTGGGTGCAATAGTTTTGGCTCCTTTTAAGCAGAAAATTTGTACAATTTAAATTTTTTTCTTTTTTAAAAATTTATTTTGTATGTTTAATCACCATATAAAATTTTTTAGCAGTACCAGTATTTCAGTTTTTATTGCCAAATAATAGTCTATTACATAAATATACCACAATCTTTTTGTTCATTCATCAGCTTATGGACATTTTAGTTGTTTCCATATTTTGGTTGTTATGAATGCTGCAATAAATATTCACAAACAAGTTTTTAGATAAACATATGTTTTCATTTCTCTTGGGGAATACTTGGGAGCAGAATTTCTGGACTATTTGGTACCTCTGTTTAACCTTCGAGGATCTGTCAGACTATTTTCCAAAGTGGTCACACCATTTTATTATACATATCTACCAGCAGTGAACATGTAAATTTAGCATGTAAATTGAATTTACCCAACATGAATACATTTCACACCAGTTCAGTTGAGGATACAAAATACGTTATCATCAACAAATAATAATTCATTTCTATGTCCCATAAATGTCTTGCCTCTCTGTTTTCTTCCTTAGTTTCTTTCCTTACACTCTTCCACTTCTCCCACCTTCTTCCCACATTGTCTCCAGTATCCATAACCATTTTCAATGCTTCTATGTACTCTAATCTTTCAGTTTCCACCATAGAGTGCAGGCAGTTAGTATATGTTAAGTGGAGACATACAAGAGACATACAATGTCTCTCTTCCACAGCCTAAATTGCTTCATATTCATGTACTTTCTATCAAATGCCAGGGTCTTGTTGTTTTTTATGACTGAATAGTATTCCATTGAGTATATGTGCCACACTTTTTCAATCTCTTCTTGGGTTCGTGAAAATTTGGGTTGGTTTCATGTCTGAGAAATATGAATAATGCTGCAACAAACAGATGTGCAAGCACTTTTCCAACTGAGCATTTTCTGTCCTTGGATAAATACCCAAGAGCAGAATTGCTGGATCGTATGGTAGTTCTATTTATTGTTTATTTTTAATCTTTGCCGTTCTGACTGGGGTTAGGTGACATCTCATTGTGGTTTTGATTTGCAGCTCCCTTATGATAAGGGATGTTGAGTATTTTTTCATATGCTTTTTGACTGTTCATGTCCTCCTTAGAGAGTTGTTTAATCAGCTCATTTTTTATTCTTCTAATTAGGCTAATCATATTTTATTTTTTTGGAGAGATTTTCGCTATAGGGCGCAGGACGCGTGTGCTTGCCAGACAGACAGAGAGAGACATAGAGACAGAAAGCGAGAAATCATCCCCCAGGGGGGATGGTCACGCCGCAATCCCTTCTCCTCCATTCTCCTCTCGGGATTTTGGGCATGCACGCACACGCACTTGGCGTGAGTTCTCAGCCACCGGGTCTGGGACGCAAACCGTGGTCAACTACGTGGGAGTCCAGCGACATAGCCATTACGCTAACTGCTGGTTCCCTAGGCTAATCATATCTTTTCAGGTAAGTGGCTTGAGTTCCTTGTGTATTCTGATTATCAGTCCCCAGTCTGGGGCAAAGTCTACAAAAGCATCGTCCCATTCTGAGGGTTGTGTGCAATTTAAGTTTTTGCCAGAATTGTGTAAGTTGAACCAATTGGTGTTGGCCATATTTCTTTAACTAGGAAATGAAAAAGAATACTTTTTCCTTGAGGATTGACATGAATGATGGATGTTATTTCTTTCTTGAATTCTGTCAACATGAAAATAATAAATTTTGGAACTCTAATATTTTGTACATACCTGTTTATAATGGTTATCTCTTCTTGGTGAATTGCTTCTTTTTAAAATATAAAATGTGTACCTTCATGTGTCATAATACTTTTGATCTAAAGTTTTTTTTCACTGATATTTTAAGAGCCAGCCAAGTTCTTTTTTAAGTACTATTTTTTATTGAATAAACTTTTCCCATATCTTCACTTTAAATCTATTTGTATATTGATATTTGATTTGTTTGTTTATAAATTTTCTTTATACACTTTATCAGTAATAATTTTGAGTACACATCTGCAGTAAAATGTATACATATTCATAAATTAATCAAAATTTTATATTATCATGTACAGTACAAAACACAACAATAAAAATACATAAAATGGTTATAAAATTATCTATAGATTAGAAATGAATATCTTATAGATAAGGTATAGTATATACAATTTATTTTTATTCATTCTGCCAATTTGTGTCTTTTGATTGGAATGTGCAATCCATTTATATTTAAAGTAATTACTGATAAGCACGTTATTTCTTTTGCCATTTTCATTTGCTTTCTGTATGTTTTACAGTTTCGGGTCATTATTTTCTCCATTACTATCTTCTTTTTATTTTGTTAATTTTTACAATGACACATCTTGATTGGTGCCTCATTTCCTTAATTGATATATTTCATAGATATTTTCTTAATGGTTTGCATATAATATCTTAAAATTATAACTATTATCTTAAAATTATAATTATTCTAAGTTTTATTTATCTGAACTTAATTGCGTTGTATAAAAAAGCTAATTCTTATACTGTTTTATTACTCTCCCCACTACTTTATGTAACCAAGATTTTCTCTTAAATATTTTTTTATTATGCATCCATTAACATAGATATATAATTATTACAAGTCTTTTTGTTGAAATCTATGAAAAAAGAAAAAGTAGAACTACAAACCAAGTGCAATAATATTGTATTTTATATTTTCTTATGTGTTTACCTCTATGGAAGTATTTCTTTATATTTTCTTTCATCTTTAAGTTACAATTTAGTGTTCTTCCTTTTGTTTTTGTTTTTGTTTTTGTTTTTGTTTTTGTTTTTGTTTTAAGAGAGAGTTTTGTGCGCATGTGCTCACCAGAGAGAAAGAAAGAGAGAACTCACTCCCCAGGGAAATGGCCATGCTTCTCCTTATCCTCTTCTCTTCTCAGGATCTTGGGCATGCAGGTTCACATGCCTGGCATAAGGGTGAAGCCACCAGGTTTGGGACTTGAAGTGCAGTCAACTACGTAAGAGTCCAGCAATGTAACCATTACACCGTCTGCTGTCCCCCCCCCCTTTTTGTTTAGAGGGTCTAACTTAGGTTGTGTGTGCTCACTTGAGAGAGAGAGAGAGAGAGAGAGAGAGAGAGTGAAATGGAACATGAAAAATCACGCCCAAGGCGGGGTGGGTATGGGGGGGTATGGCCACACTGCAATCCCTTCTCCTCCATTCTCCTCCTGAGATCTTGGAAACACATGCACATGTGCACAGCATGATTTTCAATCCCAGGTCTGGGATTCTATCTGTGGTCAGCCATTTGAGAGACCAGCAACATAACCACTACACCATCAGTTGGCCCCTGTCCTTCCTGAAGAATTTAAACAAATTTTTGCAGGGCAGTAAAACTGCCATAACATCTTATCTGGAAATGTCTTAATGTATTCCTCATTTTTTGATGGGTAGTTTTCATGTTCTTTTTCCTTTCATGTCAACATTTTATTTTTCTTCCCACTGTCTTTTGACTTTCAACATTTCTGCTGAGAAATATTTTGATAAAATTAGTCTGCTGAGAAATATTTTGATAATATTAGTCTGCTGAGAAATATTTTGATAATATTAGTAGGGATCCCTTGCACACAATGTGCCAACTCTCCAGATGCTTTCAAGATTCTGCTTTTGTCTTTCAACAGTTTTTCTACAATGTGTCTGTGCGGATTTCGGGGGTGATGAGAGGCTGTTATACTTCCTGTTTGCACATATTCTGCAAGAAGCATGAATTTGTATGTTCCTATTTTTCACCAAATTAGGAAGATCTTGGAAATTATTTCTTCAAATAATCTATCCTTCCCATATTTGAGGTAAGAGGTACTGACAGACAGCCATATAGGGAGACATTCTGCTGAGCCCCATGGAAGCCAAGTGTGTGTTAAGGATGATAAATTGGTTTCCTGAACAAACAGATCTGTTTAAGACCGACTTCTCCCAAGAAGTTCTTCTGAAACAAAGTTAATTGGATTGAACTAAAAATCTCAGAGCATTTGGTCTGTGATGGAAAGTCACACTGGAAGCCCTTTAACCTGATTTCCTGATGATTGCATGTTCTACCCTGGATGCCCTAACATTGTAAACTCTCTCTTTTTTTGGTTTATTAATTTATTCTTCTATGAAAAGGAGAGAGAGAGAGACCGAGAGTGAGAGAGAGAGAGAGAGAGAGAGAGAGAGAAGAGTTAGGCATCCTGAACAGGTTCTTTACTCTGCAATCCAGCCTCAGCCAGTCAGGATCATGGACATGTGTGCATGCACCTGGCTTCACAAGGCGAACTTTGGCTGAAAATCCAGGACCTTCCCATCTGGGCTCAGAACCATGAAGTATTGTATAACTGCTGCACTGCTTTGGCTGGACAACATTGCATACTCTGATTGCAATGGGAGGGACCAGATCAAAGTTCTGGGATTGTACTTCTAAAGTGTGTATCATAACACTAGATACCTAGAAGATATTTCAGGTCAGCTTCAATTTATTGGCCACAGTTACTCTGTGTTTAAATTAATGCCCCAGGCAAGAAAAAAAAAGAGTCATACAGAAACAAAGTAGAGAAAGGTTCATGCAGAGACATAGTTCTCTAAAGTAACCAGGAGGAGAATGGTTTGGATAGTGATTGGAGCGCATGGCTATATTAACTCCTCCATGCAGACCTAATCATGCTACTTGGGGTAATTTTAATCATAATCTTGAGCTACTGTTGACCCAGAGAAACTATGTGTTTCTTGACACACCCCTCAAAATCTGGTCTATTCAAGTTTGTGATGAAATTGACTGTTTCTGCTTAGGACTTGAATCTGCAATTTAGGAGTCTGACTCCAGGCTCAAATCTGGTGTGATCTCTCAGCCTGACTGTATTTACAAAGACTTACCTGGCAGGCCTCGAGGGGAAAAACTGCACTTCCCATATAAAACTTGGTGCAGAGTCAATGTATTTTAGTTTTCAAAGGAAGATACAGTCAAGATTAGACCTCCTTGGCTAGTCATGCTGGTATATTACATTCCTAGCCCAGATGTCTCTATTTGGAGTCCTCTTTATTTGAGTGGCTTTCCAGAGGCATTCCTTGTGTACCTCTGCCTAGATCTTACTTTTCAGTGGAAGGAGCAGGAGAACTTTAATGACACCTTTCTCCAATCTGGTTTAGTATTCAGTATTTTTCCACTTCTAGCCTTCCCATTCTTCCTCTTCTCAACCCTTTGTACTTCCTTGTCATAAAATACTATGACCTTTTGTTCAGGGCTCCTTCAGCAATGAGATAGTCCCTACATCTGCAGTGTGGGAGCTGAACTTACTCTGGTTTAATCTCTTACTATATTATCACATTAAATGGTTAAAAGCTTGATTTTTGTTTTCATTTCAGCTTTTTGTTCTAACTACTGAGACATTTGGCAACTCTGTGGTCTCCCGCTTAGCTCAGCTGTTGACAGAATAGGGTTGAGTTTTGAGTAATGAACTTTTATCCTGTTGGCCCAGCTGCAGTGGAGTAGGTAGTAAGAAGCCTGTACATCATGCTGGAGCCATGTGGGAAGGCCTGGGGTTCAGATCCTGAGAGACCTGAGTATGCCAGTGTATCCATTCTTGGAAATCTCAGGATCCCGGCTGGCTAGAAATCTGTCAGGAATGTCATGGCATGGCAAGACTTGTTAAAGGTCTCTCACTTTCATGAAATAAATAAAGCTAAAGCTAAACTTTTATATTCTGCAATCTCACTGAATTTTATTAATTCTAACCAATGTTTTGCACATTCCATAGGATTTCCCATATACAAACCATTGAGGTTTTACTCACAACTTTCCAATCTAGATTTATTTTATTTCTTTTTCTTGTTTTATTTTGACCAGCATAAAACCAATGTTGCATATTTACAGCAAGATAAGAAATCCTTGATCATGTTTCCTATCTTATAGTGAAAGCAGCCTATCTGTAATAATTAATTATGATCTTAGAAGAAGTGTTCTCTTCTGCTCATTACCATAGTGAAGAAGTTCCCTTATGTTTCTAGTTTAATGAGTGTGTGTTTATCACGAAAAACTTGGAATTGTAAGATGCCTTTATTATACATAATGTGATGAACTTTCAATTCATTATTTTATTAATAAATTCTGTTAAATTGACAGTTCTGAATATTAAAAGAACCTTGCCTTAAAATAAATCTCCCTTGGCCAAGGTATTTAATCCTTTGAATGCTTACTGGATTTGTGTTGCTGGTATTTGCTGAGAAATTTTGCATCTATCTTCATGAGGAATTTTTCTGTCATGTGTTTGGTTGTGGTATCAAATGATACTGTCCTCATAGAACAAGTTGGAAAATATTTCACTGTATCCAATTTTTTGAGAGAATTTGTGAAGAAAGAGTATTAACTCTTCTTTTTAAAATTTAGTATAATTTATCACTGCAACAGTGTGCAACAAAAAGTTTTAACTAATTCAACTGCTTACACTAAATCTATTTGGATTATCTGTTTTCTTTATTCTTTTTTTTATAAGATGGCAGACAATGTATTTCTAGAAAATTTTCCTATTATCTTAGCTCCTAAATGTTTTGCAAACAGTTGTTTACACTATTCCTTTAAAATCCTTTCATACCTATAAGTTTGAGAAAGAAGCTGCGTTACATCCCTAAGGTTAGTCACTTGGGCTTTCTCTATTTCTTTTCTTGGACATTTTATGTACTTTGTAAATTGTATTGATCTCAAAGAACAAACTTTGCTTTCATTGATTGTATACGTTATTTCTCTCTTTTCTATTTTTAAAATATCCATTTAATCTAAATTATTTCTGTTCTTCTGTTTGCATGAGGTTTAGTATGAATTTCTTTCCAATTGGGTAATTTGAAATAAACTGCCAAGAAATTTATGTAAATATTGTCAAAAAAAGCTTTCCCATCTCTTCCACTCTTTAAATGGAAATCAGTCTGGGAACTGGATGCGTACTCCATAAATAGACTTCAGTGGAGAGGAGTAATGGAGAATATTCTAAGTTAGAATAATACATTATTTTTCACAGTAATTTTGAAATTAGAAATAACTTTTTAGAGCTAGAATTTGAACAATCAAGGAGTGAAGTTTGTGATACAAAGGAGAATCAAGGAAAATCAGAGTTAGTTTCTCAGAGTAAGTTCAGAGAAAGTTTCTGTGTTTTTTTCCCATTTGACACCTTCCTGAATTCTCAAGATTTGTTGCCTTTCTATTTTTAAATATTTATTATTAAATAAATTTAAACTTGAAGAAAAATGTAAAGACTTAAACTAATTGCTCTCATATGCTTTCATGTAGACTCAGCAAAGGTTATTTTTTTCTTATCTTAGTGTCTATCTCTATATATAGTCTTTGTTTATTTATTATTTAATGTTATTGTCTGATATCTTATTTACATTTTATTATTGTACATCTTTATAGCATACAATATAGTTTCTCAAAGCATGTATGCAGTGCATGTCAATCTAGTTAAAGATATTACCATGTGCATCACCGTCAACTGATAACGTTACATTTTTTTCTACATTTTTTTTTCTGCCACAGGGCATGTGCACTTGCTGGAGAGAGACAGAGACAGTGATAGGGATAGTGAGAAATCACCTCCTGGGCGGATGGCCTTATCACAATCCCTTCTCCATTTTCTTCCTAGGATTTTGGGCACACATGAACTTGTGTCAGGGATGAGTTTCAAGCCACCAGGTCCAGGACTTCAGTTGTAGTCTTTCATGTGGGAGTCCAGCATGTTAGCCACCATTTCACCTGCTGGCCCCAACTTTCTATTCTCGTGTTTGTTAATTTTTTTTTTCTGAGTCCCTCCCACCTACCCTCTACTAATCACCACCTCCCTATACAGTCTCTGATATCTACAGTTGTCCTCTCTACTATTCTATCTTTACTGTATTCATTTTTTAAAGACATTTTGATTAAAGTGTAGGCATCATGCCTTTTCTCCATAAAGTCTTAAGTTTTAAACTGAGGTAAGAAACATTCATAGCCTAACCACAATGCAATGATATAAATCGAGAAATTAAATATTTTTCTCTAATGTGTAGTGTTTTTCTTCCTCCTCCATCTATCCAGGACATAATCCAAGTTGTTTTTTTTTTTTTTTTTTTTCATTCCAGATTCTGGTGTATTTTGAATATAAAGCAATTCATTCATAAATTGTCCCTCAAAATGGCAGTGTATAATGTTCCTCATGTTTTGACTCAAATAATCTACTTTCTGCAAAAAATGTAAGTGTCCTTCTTGGTGCATGATATTGAACTGTCCTATTGATGAAGCTAATTTGGGTCATATTGTTAGTATGGCATTTCCTAGATATCTCCATTATATAATTATTAATTTCCCTAATTCATTTCTGAGGAATTTATTAAAATTATTATATATCTTGTTCCTCATAAAGGAACTAGTCAGTTCTTCCTTTCAATCACTTGTCTAAGCATCCATTGACTGCAGAATGACCATTCCCATTTGGGGAGTGCTTTCTCACTCTAATGAGTAGAGTCATCCTCTGGTAATTTAGAAGAAAAAAATCTACTTGATAGAAAGTCTATAAAAATAATCTAGGGAATTAGGATACACTCATAAGGATAGGCCTATTACATGTAAGTTTAGTCAATAATAATTGAAAGCTTTATGTACTCATTATGAAGACATGATTAATCCTCAAGATAAAATCAGTAATAAAGTATTGATACCAAATGTTACTTATTTGAAGGGAGAGCTGCCTTTCCACCAGATAATAATTGATATGTTTGGTACTTTTTTTGTGTCTCTTATAATAACCAATACAGTTATAAACAAAACAGATACTGAGAAAATGTTTATGAATGAGATGAATGACATTTTCAGTCACTTATATATTCAGTTATTCATAACAATGTGTATAGAAAATATATTAAAATATAATATGCATTATATAGAAATATTATATAGAGGTATATATTATATGCATTATATAGAGATACGTATTATATAGAGACAGATACAAAAATTTCCTTATCTATTGATCAAAATATGGTTCCTACTTCCAAAAAATGTCAGTTATAATTTGAAAATCTGAAATTTAAAGTTTAAAAACTATGCTTTTGGACCAGCAAGTGATTTGGTGGTTAAGGTGCTGGACTCTCACATAACTGACTGCAGTTTGAATCCCAACCCTGGTGGCTTGCTTTCTCACTTTCTCTCATTAAGTTAAAAAATAAATAACAATAAAAAATACAATTAAATAAATAAATAAATAAATAAATGTATTTCTTAAAAAATCTCTGTGGTTTTAAAGAATAAATTTGAGTAAGCATAATGAGATGAACTATATTATATCTACATATAAAACAGCCATACTTGATATTTCTTGTAGTGGATTGAATGGTGACCCCCAAAAGATATATATTTATTCTAATCCACAGTACCTGAGAATTTTGCCTTATTTGGAAAGAGGCTCTTCACAGACGTTATTAACTTTTGGCTCCTGAAATGAGACTATCTTCAATTCTATGGGTTGGTCCTAACTTAAGTAAGTATCTTTATAAGATAAATAAAGAAGTTTTGAAATAAACAGAAGGTACACTGAAGTGAAAGTGATATGAGATGAAACCTAAAGAACTGTGACCAGAAACCAAGAATACTGACACTCACCAACAGTTGGAAAAGACAAAGGAAGTATTTTCCCCTTGAGGCTTCTGAGGAAGCATGATTCTACTAGATTTCAGAATTTTAGATTAGAAAACTGTGAAAGAACAAATTCCTATTAAATAATTTGTGACACCAGCTGCAGACAATGAGTACAGTATTATGTCTGCTTTAAATGGATGCACAATAGAAAAACAGATTTTTGACAATCTATTTCATATAGACATAAACTAGCCTAAGACTAGGCTTGAAGTTATGTGTGTGCAATTTATGAACTTTTGCAAAGTATGAGCCTAAGGGAAAGATCAGTTATGTGGACATTCGTTTTCTTCTTATTTTAATTTGCTCTATAGAGAAAGGAAGAATGAAAAAGCACTCCCCCTTTCCCCCAGAAATTTGGCCACACCCCAATCTGTTCTCTTCTTGGGATTTTGGGCATGCAGGTTCACATACCGAGTTTTTGGGTTTTTTTTTTTTTTTTTTGTATTTTGTTTGTTTGTTTTTGCTTTTGTTTTTTTTTTTTATAAGCTTCCTGACCTGGGACTTATGCAGTAGGCCATATGGAATCCATCTGCTACCACCATGCCACCAGCTGGCCCATGGGCAGTGTTTGTTTATTTATTTTTTAACGATGGCTCAATGAAGATCACAGATTCTTTAATTTCCATAAATATATAGAAGATTCTATATAAATGAGCACTGAATCGTTATTACTGTAATAAAAAATCTACCTACTGGGTGCCAAATGGAGGAGAGTAACATTAGTATAGCAAAATCTTACTTGGACAATAGACATAATAATCAATGTCCAAAGCACACTTAACTTCTATTAAAGATAACAATGTTTTTGAAGATAATCTAATCTATTGCTACCTAATAGGAACATTTGTTGTTTATTGACCTTTTAGTCTAGTTATCTAGGTTAGTAAATATTTTAACCTTCATTATAATTTCCATTTAGATATTAAAAATAGATATTAAAGTGAAATTGAAATCGAGATTAAAATTCTTAAGTAGCTATTACCGCAGAATAAAGGAAAAAATATCACAGTAGTTATTATCTTTTCTCCCAATATAGTGAAAAAAACAATAGCAACTCAAAAAACAGAGGTTTATTATAATCAGTATAAGCAATTTCTATCCAGGTAGTCCTGGAAAGTCCTCTAATTAATCTGGCTATTTCAGAGACTTGTTCACAGGAAACACCTGGATATGGTCTCTCCTTCGTAGAGCCCCTTCTCATTGAGATGTTAGTGCTGACTCTAACCACCACTGTCAGGTCAGGTGCGGGCATAATGATGGGAGTGATGCTGAGAGAATTCTTGACACTCAGTACACAGCAAAGGGGCAAAAGCTTCAGGACCATGGGGAGGGACATATTGGTGTCTATTCTTGACTACCTGAGATGCGCACTGATTCAAGAGGGAAGATCACTCAGGAATGTCGTCCCTCTGGTATGGCCATGGTGATTCCCGCTAGCTTCCTGTCCTGTTTCAACAACCAGTATTGAAAACCACCTCCCTCTGATTTTTATGAATCTTTCTTTTAAAAGGTGATGTTAACGCTGAATTTTTCCTTCGGGAAACACTTTGACCTAGAATATAACCTACAGAAATGAGAGAAAGTATCTCTAACATGGGTATCAATTTCTCTTCCTTCTGGTGGCCTTCATAGGCTTAATCCCAGATATATGGGAAGATGCACTAGATTTGCTGAAACTTCTTCATTGAACCCCAGAAGCATAGCTTTTATTTCAGAATCAGATGATTAAAAATATTCTGGAGATTCTATTGAGGATTCAAATTCCCAGAAGGATCATAAAATGTCTCGTTAAGGAATGAAATGGGGTGAGTAGAGTTAGATCTTAGAATCTTCTCTAGAAAGGACAGCAAAGATGGTGTCCAGCTGTCTTACTCGGAACTTAGCCCGCAGCAGTAGATGGCTGGGGTTGGGGGAAAGGCAGGATGAGACGTGCTGAAGTTTTTCATGCAGGAGGAGAAATTCCAATGTCCTGGCACTCCTGGAGATAGCCTCTGCCTGGGAGCTGGCTGGAGAGGGAACCCGGTGACCTTGGGAGCAGCTGCCCAGAATAGAACTTCTTTTTGCTGAATTGAGAGATAGAAGGAAAGAAACTGGTCATGATTCAAATCTCATAGATTTGCTGTCCTTAAAGAATTTAATAGATGTCCTAACATAAATGTGTATTTGCTCCATATGCTTAGGATCATTTCCAGAGACTTCAAATGACTGTTTTAAAATAAATTTCACCAGTTTCACTGAGGCATATGTCTAAAGAGCTCCTCATGCTGTTGTGCTAGAGTAGGATTCCCCATGAATGCTTTTTAATTGTTATTTATTTTTTAATTTCCTGAGGCGTGTGTGCTCACCAGGCAGTAACAGAGGGTCAGAGAGGGAGGGAGAAAGCAACCTCCAAAGGGGTGAGGTTGTGCTGCAATTGCGTCTCTCTTTTACACTGCCCCTTCTTACCATTGTCAGTACTGCATCAGATTAACCCATGCACCTGCAATGTGTGCATGTGTGTGTGCGTGTTTGAACTTTTTAATAAACAAAATGAATAATCCAAATCAACACACGAGTGCCATTGTCCTGTCCCAGTCTGAGCAACATTCTACCAAAAAGCTGCTGCATATCGTTTAAAGAAACAGTATCTAAAAAGCAAAGGAAGGCTGAGTACAAAATTTATTAAATTTAAAATATTCACATTAAAATAACATTTTGAACATTTTAGGGGGTTTACAAGAGTATCACATAGTGGCTCGGATTTATAACTTCGTGCTGACTGATGGTGGAAAGCATCATTTTATATGTTTATCACCCACTTGCATTGATTCTAGTAGTGTCTATTCATGTGCTTTGTTCATTTTATAAATGTTGACTTTTATTTTTTTTGTATTGTTGCTATGGAGTAGCTCTTTAAATTTACTAAGTCCCATTTCTGGGTCCACGTGGCTTGAATATCCTCAGTTGGTTAGTGGCTTGCATTTCATGTCTCCTAATACAGACTGGTGAGTAGAGTGGTTCACTTGGAAGATGTCCAATATTAACCAATTTTTCAAATACCATGTCTATTGCTTTGTGCATCTTCTCTGTGACTCTATGCCTAGCCAAGATCGTAAAGGCATTCATTTATTTGGTCCTCAAAGGTTCTTCAGACTTTATGTTATACCTATAGGTCTATGGTATTCTTTTATGAGGCAGCATTTATTCTAACAAAAGGAAAAACAATGCCAACTATCATATTTCTCAGGAGCAGTGCCCTCACTCTCCGGGCCCTGTAAGTCTCTCACATTGTCCTGTCCTTGCACAGCACCCTGTTCAGGGCACCTTTGACCTCTGCATTTCTCAGGCTGTAGATCAGGGGGTTCAGCATAGGATTGAAAAGACTGTAAAACAGAGAAAGGATCTTCTGCTGCTCCTCAGGGTGGCAGGATTTGGGGGCCATGTACATGACGATGGCACTGCCAAAGAACAGCCCCACCACGCAGAGGTGGGAGGAGCAGGTGGAGAAGGCCTTCCTGCGGCCCTCCCTAGACTGGATCCTCAGGATGGCAGCCAGGATGCGTGAGTAGGAGACCAGCACCAGGCACAGGGGCCCCACCAAGATAAACACACACGCTGCAAAGATGACAACCTGGTTGAGCCTAGTGTCAGCACAGGCCAGCTTGAGGACAGACAGGATTTCACAGAAGAAGTGGTTGATTTTGTGGGGTCCACAAAAGGGCAGTCTGAGGAGGAGAACCAAGTGGACTAGGGCCAGGAGAAAACTGAACACCCAGGAAGTGGCGGTCAGCGTTACGCACACTCTCCCGCTCACAATGAGCATGTAATGCAGGGGGTGGCAGATGGCCACATATCGATCGTAGGACATTACCACCAAAATCAGGCACTCCATGTGAGCAAATGCCAAATACAGGAATGTCTGCATTAGGCATGGAACAAAGGAGATGATTCTTTTCTGGCTCGCAAGATTTGCCAGCATCTTGGGCACGTTGTTGGAAGCATATGACATGTCAACAAGGGCCAGCTGTGAGAGGAAGAAGTACATGGGGGTGTGCAGCCTCGAGTCCAGGCAGATGAGCCCCAGGATGACCCCGTTCCCCAGGAGGGTGAAAACATAGAACAGAGAGAAGAGCGCAAAGAGGAAATACTCGAGGGCCGCCTCCACCTGGAACCCCAGCAGGGTGACTTCTGGGATCCACGTCTGGTTGCTTCCCATGTCCTGTGGCAGAGGAAGATGAGACCTGGTCTCTGGAACGTCAGAGCTGGGAGCAATCAAAGATATAAAATTGATACTGAATGCAGCAGAGTGGCATTTAGAAATGCATTCATTTGGATGGATTTCCTAGAATTTATATTTTAACATATTGGAAAATTTGTGTGCTCATAAAAATGAGAGTTAAAAATCCCACTGTATCAATTAAGTAATAAAAAGATATAAATAAAGATATGTATATCTTATAAACAATTATGAAATATAAGGTAATATAATCTATGATAAAATACACTAAATATGAGGATACACATACACAGATGCATACGTGTGTTTTGGAGAATTCAGGTAATCTTCCTTCCATGGTACAAGTCTCCATGATCAATATATATAAAGAGATGACTTCAACAAAAAATTACACTTAAAGGGGATGTTATTTCCTTGGCTTGTTTGTCTTCTTGTTTCAAGACACAACGTGACCAGTGCTCTCTGTTCTCTACATGCTGGCTCACTTATCCACTTACCTTCTCACATGATTTCAACCTGCTTGTTCACATAAAATCCCTTCTAAATAAACTCAACTTTATAGTTTCTTTGAAGCATTCTAACACTCTTTTCTACTATTTCACCAATGCTTTTTGGTATCATTTTGGTTTTCCATTTGGAGTGTCTGTAATTTTATATCGGACATTACATTTACTTCTTTCTCCACACCTGATAGAATAGGTTGGTAAAAAAGTAATTGTGGTTTTGTGTTGTTGAAATTGGCCACTTTTTTCTGGATACATTCTTAACTGTGGTTAATGTTATACATAATGTGAATTTCTTGCTTTAAGATTTTTTTGCTAATAACTTGTTACTTACTATTTATTTTCTATGTATTTTAGAGTATAGAAATAATATAGACAAAAAGCAATTTAAGTGACTTTCTGATTCAAGTTCAAAATGAGTCATAAGGGAACCAGCAGTTAGCGTAATGGCTATGTTGCTGGACTCCCACGTAGTCGACCGCGGTTCGCGTCTCGGACCCGGTGGCTTACAACTCACGCTGGGCGCCTGTGCGTGCGTGCCCAAGATCCCGAGAGGAGAATGGAGGAGAAGGGATTGCGGCGTGACCATCCCCCCTGGGGGGTGATTTCTCGCTTTCTGTCTCTCTGTCTCTCTCTGTCTGTCTGGCGAGCGCACGCGCCCTATAGCGAAAAACCTCTCAAAAAAAAAAAAAAAAAGAGTCATAAAGCAGTGGAGACAACTCACAACAACAACAATTTGGCCCAGAAACTGTTAACAAATATACAGTGCAGTGGTGGTTCAAGAAGTTTTGAAAGGTATTCCAGAGACGTGAAAATGAGGAGTATAGTGGCCAGCCATCGGAAGTTAAAAAGGACCAGTTGAGAGCAATCATTGAAGCTCATCTTCTTACAACTAAACGAGAAATTGACAATTGAAATATTGGAGGACATAAAAGCAGTGGAAATAGTTTGTGATGGTAAAACAGTGTGGAAAGGAGTAGGAGAAAAGAGTACGGAGAAGGATAGCAAGAGAACAAATAGAGAGGCATGACATTAGTGGGATTCAGATATGGTTTATTACCTGTTGATGATGTGTAAAGTATTCTCAATTGGACAGGTCTGAGAAGTATTTCATGTTAGGTAAAGTCTTTTTACAAGCAAAATGACATATAGTGACTGAATGTTTAAAAAAATAATTGGAATAATAATAATAATGATAAAGAAAAAATTAAAAGCTATTGGATGATGATGATGGGGATTTTAATGTCTTTGTATTGACTGATATGAATGACATTCCTTCTAGAAAAAGAAATGTAATACACTGTAAAGTGTGATTCAATGTAATATAAACAAGATTATGATAATAATAATAATAATAAATGAAATTGCCAAAGAACTCAGTGATGACCACTCTATGGTCATTTGGCATTTGAAGCAAATTGGAAAGGTGAAAAACCTCAATAAGTGGCTGTCTCATAAGTTGCCTCAAGGGACCAGCAGTTAGCGTAATGGCTATGTCACTGGACTCCCATGTAGTTGACCGCGGTTCGAGTCCCAGACCCAGTGGCTTAAACTCACACCGGGCGCGTGTGTGTGTTTGCCCAAGATCCTGAGAGGAGAATGGAGGATAAGGGATTGTGGCATAGCCATCCCCCCTGGGGGGTGATTTCTTGTTTTCTGTCTCTCTCTCTCTCTCTCTCTCTCTCTCTCTCTCTCTCTCTCTCTGTCTTTCTGGTGAGCGCACGCACCCTATAGCAAAAACTTCTTAAAAAAAAAAAAAGTTGACTCAAAATAAAAAAATTATCATTTTGAACTGTTTTCTTCTCTTATTCTATGCAACAATGAACCATTTCTTGATTGGCTTGTGACATGCAATTGAAGGTCGATTTTATATGATAACCAGAAATGACCAGCTGAGTGGTTAAATGAAGAAGCTCCAAAGCACTTTCCAGAGCCAAACTTTCACCAAAAAAGGTTATGGTCACTGTTTGGTGGGATCTGATCCACTAAAGTTTTCTGAAACCCAGCAAAACCATTACATCTGAGAAGAAAGCTCAGCAAATCAATGAAATGCACCAAAAATTGCAACCTCTGCAGTTGGCATTGGTCCACAGAAAAGACCCAATTCTCTACAATGCCCGACTGCATGTTGCGCAACCAATTCTTCAAAAGTTGAACACATTGGTGTACAAAGGTTTGCCTCATCAGCCATATTCACTGATCTCTTGCTAAACAACTACTACTTTTTCAAGCATCTCGACAACCTTTTGCAGGGAATATGCTTCCACATTGTTGGGTGTGAAAATAACCATGATGGAAAGAAACAGGGTAAACTAATAGAGTCACTCGTGTGAGGAGATGCATTGGATGAATGATCAGGGAAGGTCCTCATAAAGAGCAGACATGGGAGTGGGTCCTAAATGATGAAAAGAGTCAACTCTGTACAGAGAAAAGGAGGCATGTCCCTGATGCAGGGTGTAGTAAAGGAACAGTGAAGGCAGAGCCCTTGGGCAGGAAGGTAAGTTCTGGGAGGAGAAAGAAATCTAATGTGCATGAACTACAGGAAGCAATGAGGTTGTATATATTCATTTCAACCTTGCATATATTTTTAAAAACTTAAATTGACATAAAAGTGCATCAGTGGGAGATGGATTAAATTTATTTGGCTACTTGAATAGCACAAACTATTGTGCAGCATTAGAAAGGATATGATAGATTTTTACATGGTGAAACTTAGAATGATCCACATGTAGTCAATGCATACTTTTATACGATGATCTCATTCACATTTTAAAATATAATTACATTGGTCTAGCCACCACAGCAGGCATTGCTAAGTCATTGTGCTCCATGGTCTGGAACCATGTGAGAAGCCCAGGATCCATTCCTAGTAAAACCTAAATGATGGGTGCAGTGGTATGGGCCTATAATCTCAGTGATTCAGAAGCTGAGGTTGGAGGATCATGAGCTTGAGTTTTGTGTAAATGACACCTTATTAAAAAAGAGAGTAGGGCTATGTAACTCACACCTGTAGCCCCAGGAGGATCTCTGTAACACAGCAAGAACTAATTTTTTAAAAAATATCTATGGCAGAAATTGAAAGACTGGAAGATCTAAAAAGATAGAGAGTAAACATGGATATTAGAGACAGTGTGGGAAGAGGGTGGGAAATGGGGTAGGGTTGGGAGGGAGAGAATCAAGGGGGAAAAGAAGCAAAAAGTTTAAGGGACATCAAAATGGAAAATTATCTGTTGATGTTAATGTATATGCTATTATCTTTGACTGAACTAACATACAGTATGTGTATGTTGGGGAAATTTATTTGAAAAGAAAGAAGTATGCAGATTGAATATAAGGCCATGGAATTTGATAGAAAGTGGACAAATATGGAAGGTTTGTTGCTGAGTGAAGCAAGTCAGGCTATGCAAGACATTGCATGTCTCCACTTAACATATACCGACTGCACTCTATGGTAGAGACTGAAAGACTGGAGAACATGAAGGTATTAAAAATTGTAATGGACATGAGACAAAGTGGAAAGAGAGTGTGAGAGGGGAAGAGTGTAGGAACTTCAAGAGAAAAATGCAGAGGTAAGAAACTTGTGGAACAGAGATAAGTTCTATTATCTGTTGATGAGGATGTGTATGGTGGTCTCAACTGGGCTGGACTGCGGGGTATATCATGCTGGGTAAAGTCTCTTCATAATCTAAATTATGTATAGCAATTTGATATATGAGTAATAATAAAAATATATAAATAAAAAATAAAGATAAAAATTAAAAGAAAATAAAGAAAAGAAAAAGATATCTAAATGCATCTGTATCTATAGCTATCCTCATATATTATACACATATATATGGCTTTTTTACCTATTTGCACACGTGTAGGAAAGTTCAGAAAATTAACATGGAAAATCTGTACCTCAATTATCTCTACCAAGTAAGATCATGCAGAGACTTACCTTCGAAATAAGTTGTTTGCTTTTTCTTTGTTTTTTAATAAACTTTATGCAGCATCAGAGAAAACACATTTCTCCAAAATTGTACACTCTCCTTTCTTATTTCTAAAGAAATACTAAGTTTCAAAAGAAATCACCCATCTGACCAGATTTTATTAAGACTTCAAATGAGAGAAATAAATCACTGCACAAGAGAAAAGGAAACTGAAAACCTCAATTCTTTTTTCTTTTTAAAGACATGATTTTTCTTCTGAGTCGTCCTAGTAAAGAAAATGATCAAGATCTTTGATTGGCTGTATGTGGAAATAGTTCCTAAATCAGGTTGAGAAATATTCTGACAAATATCAAATTGTGAATGAGCGCACTAAAAAGTTCTGAAGTTGCACAGTTCAAAAAAAGTGAACATTGTCATCTAAAGAATCCCATGTCAATGTTTTTAAAATTCCTATGTGTCATACAGTACTTTGTTCAAGTTAGAAATCAAAAAAATAAAAAGAGTGCCTCGACGTGCAGAGTTTAGAGTGACAGGGAAATTAGCTGTCTTCTTATCTAGGAACTGATTTTCTTAGAAAAGCCTTTGAGATCCCAGCCTGCTTGTCAGTGAGAATCGGCTATTCCAGGTCCACTCGTGACGGTATTCTCTTTTTCCTAGATGCTTCTCTGGTAACAAACAAATTCCAAGTTTGTTTTGATGAATTCCTTTTATTTATTTTTTATGGTTAGCCAGTGTGTCTACTAGTAGACATATTTGACCCAAATTCCACAACATTGCAGGCTAGAGGGACATTTGGTCTCTGCAATGTGAACTTCCGTGTTCATGTCTACATAAATTAGTTGTTTCTCTTAAAAGCATATTGGCATCTTAAATACTTCCAAAATCTGGGATAGATACATCACTGAAACTCTCAAGAAATAGCAAAAAAAGAAAAAAAAAAAAAAAAGAATTAATCAGTAAAATATCTTCCAATTATAATACAATTAAGTTGATTTTTATTTGAGTAATAGGTACTTTTTTATTACCAGATGGTGCATATGCTTGCCAGAGAGAGACAGAGAGTAAAGTAGAAAGCAACCCCCTCCCCTCATAATGGAGTGTGATCATGAAATCCTTTCTCCATTTCTCCATCCAGTCATGATTTGGGGCACACACGCACATGCACCTGGAGTGTTTTTCAAGCCCACGGGTTGGCATTTATTCTGTAGTTGGCTGTGTGGGATCTGGCTTCCTTAACCTTTTGGCTAAGTGGCCAGCCAAGTTATAGCTATATTTTGGACTAATTCTTTTGAGTCACTTATTATAAGCCCAATTATTTTGATTTTTTAAAAGGTGACAACTGATATCAAAAGGGCTATTCTGAAAAAAAAATCACAAAGTTATGCATTAGAAGTTTAATAAAGGTTAGCTGTTATTAATAGTATTAAAGTTGTCATAAAGTTGAGGGAAGAATTTAAATCATTGGGCTTAAAAATCCAACACACTCATCATGGTACTGCAAATAACTTCACATTTACCCTGCTTTACTTTTTAGCTGTCTTTGAACTTAAATAAAAAACATGTATTTTGCTTTCATTTCTTAAGAGAAATATTTACATATTTTGATTTATAAATTTTTAAAACTAAGATTAAAAAGGAATTTGAAAAGATGGAAGAATCTCTTAAAGTAACCTCACTTCTATATTGAAGAAAAAAGTTCAACTTTAAAATATAGGCTTAAGGGACTGGCAGGTGGCTTGGTGGTTAAGGGTGCTGAACTTCCACATAATTGACCATGGTTCGAGTCCTGGACCTGGCAGCTTGCTTTCTTACTTTCCCTCTCTTTCTCTCTTGCTCTGTATCTGTACCTCTCTGGTCAAAATGAAAATAAGTAAATAAATAAATGAAGCTTTTATTTAAAAAAGAATTCTTAATCTTAATCTAATATATATATATATATATATATATATATATATATATATACACACACACACACAACTCCATGGGCACCCTGTTGTGCCAAACACCCTATCGAAGAGAGAGCTAGCACAGAGTGCTGGGGGGGGATATGGAGGGCAGAGCCAGAAGGCTCAGAGGAAGCACTGACCGTATCATGGGGTCGACAGGTCGACAGTGTTCATGGAGCTCCACTCAGCGACCTAGTAGTAAACATATGCTTAGGGCCAACAGGAGACCACATACTGAGGACGCTTCATTGCAAATATCAGGAGCCAACGATTTCGTTCACTGCCCTTTCCCCATTTCCCATCTGCCAAACTCCCTCTCGGGAACCACTTTTACTTACAGCGGCATAATCTGTGGTCTTCAAATAAAGCCTGGAATTTAGGAGAAACATCAAAGAGAGGAAGGGAGAATATATAGAATGAGACTGATTCTCCTTTCTATAGGGGCCTCGGTAGAGCAGGAAGCACAGATACAGAGCACTGGTGAGCTTCATGCTAGACTTGTGCAAGCCAGGGTTTTATCCATCATCATCTGAATACAACTCACTCCCCACAGACAAAACTAATGATCCCAGGGACAGAACCCCATGGAAACATATTTAATCGCCTTCTCTCTAGAGAGAACTGAGCAATTGGCACTTTCTTATCAGCAGATGAGCCAACACACACATTTCCCAATTTCATTCATTTTGTTCTTTTTGTATTCCCATGGGATGTGTTTCAGTATGTTTGCCTGGGACTGGCTTGGGTCAAGTTTCTGTAAAAGAGGTAAGACCTGGCACAGAAAATGAAAAATTTAGATAGCATTATTTGTTTGATATACTCAGGCTTACTTATTTTATTAAAATTGTTCACCTCTCCCATTTCTCATGTTTTGAAAAACTAGCTCACTTATTTTACTCATGGTAGAGTATGCACACACAGGAGAGAGAGACACAGCCTTGACAGGATTTGTCACACTATGCTCCTCTTTTCCTGGCTTTCTAGCTCATTAAAACCATGGTCACACATATGTCTGGCATGTTTTCATGCCTACCAGAGAGTCAGAACTCATGGCCATCCATATGGCTTCCAGTACTTCAGTTCAACTTGCTACTAAATGTGCCACCAGACTGGATCAAAATTCCCCCTATTAGGCTATAGAAGAAAAGCTGTGATTTCTTCTCATAGTTAGAGGCCCCATGGACCCTATTAAGGCATAGTCTGAGACACGTTTCGTCTAATGAAGAAAAAGCTTTTCCAAAATACTCCAGATTTTCATTTACACATATTTGATTTGACAATTCAGATATGCTTTATTTTCTTAATTTTCTTCATATGTTTTCCATGTCAAACATTTCCAGCTTTCTTAGCCACATTTTGATTTGCTTATTCTGGATTAGGGCCTACAGTTAAACAAACTCTCTCACTCCCTCCACCTCTGCTCTACCTTTGCACTAAGAGATAGTGTTTGACGATTGTAAAATCCTTCCAGTTCTGTTTTCCAAAATGACTGTTCTTAATCGAGTTTCCTATAGAGTCTTGGTTCTTGAACTATGCTGAAAAGAGCACTTCACAATAACAGTACTATGTTTAATCCATAATGGATTAAAGCAAAATGTATATTTTAGAAGAGACTAATTAAAGTTATTTGCCTATTAACACAATCTTGGGGCTAAAAGAGACTCACTCTACTGATCTTGTTCTGCAACACACAATGTTTTATTCAAGTACTATTTTCCAATACCTCCTATTTTAGAAATTCTTACTCATTATTTTGGGTCAATTTAATTTTTTTTTAAATTTTTGACATAGAACTCATGTGCTCACCAGAGAGAGAGAGAGAGAGAGAGAGAGAGAGAGAGAGAGAAAGTGAGAAATAACTCCTCACCCCAGAGAGAATGGTCCACTGTAATTCCTTCTCTTCCATTCTCCTCTCGAAATTTTGAGCACACATGCACATGTGTCTGCAGTGACTTTCAGGCAACTGAGCCTGGGACTCAAACCACAGAGTCAGTCATGGGTCCAGCTCCCAACCTCCACACCATCTGTGGCTCTTTTAGGTCAATTTAACTTTGTTTTATCTATTTTACTTCAAATACAATGCCAATCTTTCAGAGCATTTGTGAAGCCCTCTTCAACTCTGTCAACCAAGTTGGTTTCCTGTGATAGACCAAAGCACTTTACTAGAGTGCTTTAAAGTTCTACTTTTTTTAATTACATTTTTTATATATATTTTTACCATAGTATGTGTGCACTTACCAGGGAGAGAGGGAAAGTAAAAATTCATACACACACATCCCCTCAGAGTGGATGGTCATGCCACACAATCCCTTCTCCATGCACCTCTCAGGATTTGGGGCACACATGTACATGTGTCCAGTGTGTTTTTCAATTTGCAGGGTCCAGATCTTGAGTAAGCTGGCAATGTAAGATCCAGTGCCTTAACCATGACATCACATGCTGGCCCCTGTGCTTAATTTTTTGCTTTTAGTATTTCTTATTGTTTATTTTTCCTACAAGTCTATTGCTAAAAAATAAATTTGACTCACCAACACCTGGATAGAGCTAAAGATGCTATATGGTACATACTCATTTAGAAAGACATAATTCACACAATTCTATTTCTTCTTTGGAAGACAATACAATAACATTTAATGCTGCCTATTATGGAAAAAAAATCATGTGTCATGATTTGTCTATTTTCATTTCTAATCTTTGAAGTGGTTAGAGAAAAATAATTTCCTGTGAAAAGTCTTAGACATCACGTGATTGCTACATTTATATTTTTTAATATTTAAATAAGTATTACAAAACATACATGCTTTATCCATGGTAGTGATCTTTACTGAATAAGGGTCAATTTTCAAATTGAAGTAGTCACAGCTTACAATTAATTACTATACCTACAGCCAGGCCTAGGTATACTTTTAACATTTTGCCCTCTCTGAGACAGAGATACCTTCTTCACACGACTTGAGTCTCTTCCTTCCTTCTTTACTTCTGTCCTTCCTTCCTGTCTTTGTCCTTTCCTTCCTTGCTCCTTCCTTCCCACTTATTACATAGATTTTCAATGGAGTATTAAGGAAAATAAAATAACACAAATTAGATTAGAGAGTATAGGTTGTTTCCATCATCACTCTGTCATTGTACATCTTTTAGACCTTATAAAGCTACTGTAGCATGTATCCCAGCAAAACAAGGGAGAAAACCAAGAAAGAGGAGGACATGATTAATGAACTAGTGAGTCAGACTCAGGGTGAAGGAAGATGGAGTTTCTAGGAAACAACCAATTTAGAAAAAGAATGGAAGTTTCCTGAGGAATGTCTGCAAGTTAGAATGGATATAGCACGAGAGGTGGTAGTGTGTATAGAAAGCCTTAAAAATTGGCACAAGTGGGGAAAACAAAGCAATTAACATGACTTTATTACTTACAGTTGTAAACATTCTACCTGACACATACTGCTTACCTA
This sequence comes from Tupaia tana, assembly GCA_026018925.1. Classification (NCBI taxonomy): domain Eukaryota; kingdom Metazoa; phylum Chordata; class Mammalia; order Scandentia; family Tupaiidae; genus Tupaia; species Tupaia tana. Next base: position 11,844,161 of record JAKSZU010000003.1, read on the forward strand.
CAAAGTCAGGTGACAGTAAATATTGGCTTAATAAAGAGGCTTTTATTTATTTATTTATTTATTTATTTATTTATTTATTTATTTATTTATTTTTGGGTTTTACCATAGGGTGTGCTTGCTGGAGAGAGACAGAGAGAGAGAGTGAAAGTGAGAAATCAACCCCTCCCATGGGGTATGGCTATGACACAATCCCTTCTCCTCCATCCTCCTCTTGGGATTTGGGCATGCACACACACACCCAGTGTGATCTTCAAGACAGTGGGTCTAGGATTCACCATGGTCAGCCATGTTGGAGTCCAATTCCTTAACCACCACGCAACCTGCTAGACCCAAGAGTTTTTGTTTTGTTTTGTTTTTAACTCATTGCCACTGCTGACTTGCTGTGGATGAATGGGCTTCAAGGGGAATGTTGCTTTTCTTATGGATACATACATCTTTGTACTTTGCTCAGGAGTTGGAAAGTTAGTGCTGGCTGCCAGTGTCTTTCCTAACTGAATGTTTATCATACACCAGGAGATGAGTCTGGCACACTTTAAGGTACAGGCAGGAGGGCTACAACTATTCAAGAGACAAGCTCTGCATTCTCCTTGCTCACAGACTAATGTTAAATAGGTCTGCACTCCTGTTATTTACTTTCTGAAAAGTCTAACCTGTTATCCTCCTCTTTTTCCACTTACTTCCAAGGAAAAATAGACTTTTGAAAAATAAAATGAACAAAAAGTTCAAAATGCACAAGAGAAAAATTCTGGAGAATAAAATAAAAATATTTAAAATGATTCCAGAAATAACTATTATGACTGATTTTAAATTAATATATACAGATAACAGATATGAAGTTAGTAGGGTGGAGAGTTTAAAATTTACAAAACTGAGATCCTACAACATTTTAGGAAAACATTTTGACTTTTATATTGTTGTGTAAAATGAGCATTCATCCAGTATGAAAACAAATTAGGCAATAAAGAAAAACATAAAACCATATCATGCATACATGTGGTTAATTAAATTCCAGATGTCTCTGTGAGCTCAAGAAAAATACAAGCCTAGAAGGATAAACTGATGATTTAATATACTTTCATAAAAACTATTTTATATTCCTCATGCTCTTTTGAAGTATATATATTTTTAATGTAGCAGAAGGAACAGTGCCTGTTATGTAATCCAAAGTCCTGTTTTTTTAACTGTTTGTCATAAAGTTCATTTTTCTTTTTTTTTAAATAAGTTCTTGCTTTAGAGCATGTGCACTTGCCAGAGAGAGAGACAGAGACAGAGACAGTGAGAGAAAAAGTGAAAAATCATGCCCTTGGGAGATGGGCATACTGCAATGTCTTCTCCTCCATTCTCCTCCTGGGATCTTGGGGATGCACACACACATGCCCAGTGTGATATTCAAGCCACAAAGTCTGGGACTTGAACCATGGTTGGCCATATGGGAATCTAGCAATGTAACCACTAGGCCATCTGCTGGTCCCTGTCATACAGTTCCTAATGGAATTTCCTTGACTTGGAAAAAGAATCTATTATATTTTGAGATTCTAGACATTATAGTTTTAAACTTCCCATTCTGTCTTCAGAAAGCATCAGTTGGATCCTTATAGTTAAAAGATGAAGAAATTTGCAAATTTAAATGCTTTATTTCTGGGGACAGCCAGTTGGCATGGTGGTTAAGGCAGCTGGATCCCACATGGCTGACTCTCTGGTTTGAGTCCTGGACCTGGTGGTATGAAAAACATGCTGAGCAGACGTGTGTGCAAGCCAAAATCCCAAGAAGAGACTGGAGGAGAAGGGATTGCACTGTGGTCATCCCCTAGTGTATAATTCCCACTCCCCACTTCCTATCTCTCTCTCTTTCATGAATGCTTGCATCCTTCAGCAAATTATTTTTTGAAAATTGCTCTACTTCTTTCCAAGATTTAAGAAGACTTGCTCTAAACCTTAAACCATGTGCCAGATATGCCAGTTATCTATCCTATGGCCATGGCAAACTCCCTTGCTTACCCTGTTCCAACTCTCTAACGGAGTTAGGCAGAACATTAGCAGAGAAAGTGAGCCCCGTTCTAAGCCACAGAGGATCCAAACCATGACTGAGCCAAGCCAAGCATTCAGTTTTATCTTATTCATCAGTAACTAGTTTAGGGATACCTGTTTGACTCAATTTTGGCCAGTGGAACACAAGGAAAAATATACCAAGAGGAAGAACTTCTCAGAAAGATTCTTCTACCCTATCAAAAGGGAAAAGCATACAGAAAGAATTTCTCTTTGTTTCTTGTTTTAAAAGAATTTTAGGCATTTCATTGTCAGAAAATTCTTTTACTATAAACAGCTAAAGATGGCTTATCTACTGTGTTGCCAAGGGGGGGGGGACCTCTCTTGTTTTGAAGTGATTCAGGGGTGAAAAATCTCTTTTCATTCTATTCTTATCTTCTTTTTTTTAACAGACGCTATTTGGTATGATGACTCTTAGTATTTTTTTACTTAAAATAATTTAACCATTTTTGTACTAATATTAGTTTCTCAAATTCAATTCAAATATCACTACTATAAGGACTTTTTAATTAATATTTTGAGAACTAAATAATTTTTGTTTTATTTACCTATAGAATTGAGTTTATAACCATTCCATTCCATTCGTCACATGAAAATCAATGGTCATCGGTTCTTGTATTTGAAGGATATATACATTTGCTTCAATAACAGTGGTTCAGTATCATGGCTATTTCCAATGGACGGTTCATGATTAGGATCTTATGAAGAAAAATGTTACCTTCTGCTTTGATTTGATTGTGCCTCCCCAATTTGCCTATAATGGTATCAAGAGTGTGGAAACTTAACCTGACTACAGGAGTAAGAGGTAGAGCCTGTGGGAAGTGGATTAGGATTGAGTAAAGTCATCAATATGCAGCCCCCATGATTAAGTCATTGTGGTTTATAAGAAGAGAAGTACATAGACAAGCCTCTCTCACTCTCTTGCTTGCCCTTCACTACTTAGGGTCTCAGCAGGGAGTCCCACCAAGAAAAAAACCCTTACCATTGTGGCCCCTTGACCTTCCCTCTCCAAAACTATGAACTAAATAAATCTCTATTTTTTTATAAATTACCCAATTTATGTTACTCAGGTATTTTAAAAACTCTAGAACAGACTAAACTGTCTTCATTAAAAAAAGTAAAAGAAAGAAATTTCTCCTTTGATGAGGCTGAAGACTCCCACTACTGGGGATGAAGGGAAAATATGTTTGTGTTGTCTGAAATGAGTGGGTCATTGGTGTGAGTGTGCTAGCGTATGGTGTTAGCACAGAGCTAAAAAGATAAGCTCTCCCTCTGCCCACTGTGTGAGGATATGGTGAAAAAGTTACCTTCTGAATGCCAGTCAGAAAGAGAGTCCTCGTCAGGATCCAACTGTGACAATACTGGGACTTCTATTCAAAAGCTCTGAGAACTCAGAGAAAACGAATTTCTATTCTTTATACTCACACACACACACACACACACACACACAAGCTAAATAACTTGTAATTTGTATTTTAACTTTAGATTTTTCATAGACTGACTCAGTTACCTAAGGTAACTTATTCAACCTCTGTATTCCTTTATCTCTTCATTTGCAAAAGAGAATCAAAATAGAAGATAAGAATTTGTTTCTCTCCCCCTAACTGCCAGCTCTTTGGTTTTAAGAAGAGAGTAGATGGGACTCACATGCCTATTAGTCAACCTGTCAGCCATATGTACCATTTCTCTGTGCCTAGCTCTGCCCTAGGTCTTAGGGACACAGTTATGAACAACACGGAAATAATGCTTATGATGACCTTGTACATTAAACACATCCACGGATACATAAAGAAAAAACTTCAGGTACTTCATGCCATGGAGAAGACAAATGGTCAGAATATGACAGAAATTCACATGGTCAAGTAAATTAAAGGACTACAGGGGCATTCAGGGACCTAGGATAACAACCAAGGTGACATGCTCAGGAGACACTAAACCATCCCTTACCTGAACCTCTGTTTCCAAAGAACCCTCTTTAAGGCACCTTTCACCTCTGTGTTCCTCAAACTGTAGATCAAGGGATTCAACATAGGGTTGAAAAGACTATAAAACAAGGACAGAATTTTCCTCTGCTCTTGAGAATGGCTGGACTTGGGGGCCATGTACATGACAATGGCACTGCCAAAGAACAGCCCCACCACACAGAGGTGGGAGGAGCAGGTGGAGAAGGCCTTCCTGCGGCCCTCCCCTGACTGGATCCTCAAGATTGCAGCCAGTATGCGCGAGTAGGAGACCAGCACTAGGCAGAGGGGCCCCACTAAGACACACACAGAGCCAGCAAAGAGGACAACTTGGTTGAGTCTAGTGTTGGCACAGGCTAATCTGAATACTGACATGATTTGACAGAAAAAGTGGTTGATTTTTTGTGGCCCACAAAAGGGCAGCCTGAGAAGGAGTGTAGCATGGACCAGAGCCAAGAGAAAGCTAAATATCCAGCAGATTGCAGCCATGACCATGCACACTCTCCAGCTCATGATGAGGGTGTATTGCAAAGGGTGACAGATGGCCACATACCGGTCATAAGACATCACCACCAAAATCATACACTCTGTGACAGCAAAAGCCAGGTACAAAAAAGTCTGAAGTATGCATGGAGCAAAGGAGATGACATTTCTGTGCATCACGAGATTTGCCAGCATCTTCGGGACTGTGCTTGAGGCATAGGATATGTCAACGATGGCCAGGTGGGAGAGGAAGAAGTACATAGGGGTGTGTAGTCTAGCGTCCAAACAGATGAGCCCCAGGATCAGCCCATTTCCCATCAGGGCAAAGCTGTAGAACAGCAAGAAGAGCCCAAAGAGGAACAACTCCAGGGCTGGGTCAACCTGGAATCCCAGTAGGATGACTTCTGTGATCTGTGTCTGATTGCTCTCCATGTTTTTGTGATAGTAAATCCTGGGATGCACTTAGGACAGAAATTTCACAGCTGAGGGGTAGAAAAAGAATGTGTATATATATTTATATACACACACACACACTGTGTGTGTGTGTTCGTGTGTACTTATTATAAAGTGTACATTTATGTCAGAGGCCATAAATCAGTAAGTTATGCATCCAGCCAGCCTACATTCCCTGTGGTGTTGACCTATAAACTTACCTTTAAGAAATATGTAAAATTTTAGTTATTGATCATTTAAAAAAATAGGAAAATCCACATAAAAACTGGATTCTTTTGAAAAAAATAGATTATTTTTTAAAGATTGCTCTGAAGAGAAGGACCAAGATAGAGAAGAAAAGTCAGAAGGCAACCCCCAGGGAGGATGGTCATGCTGCAACCCCTTCTCCTCTATTTCTCCTTTCAGGATTTTGGCCACACACGCACATGTGCCCAGCATGTTTTTCAAGCTGCTGAGTCTGAGACTTGAACCACACAATAAGCCACATGGGATCTAGCTACCTTCACCACCATGTCATTGGCTGGCCCAATTTTTAATTTTATGATATTCATTGTAAGCAATAATGAGCTATAGCTAATGAGGAGACAGACAAAGACATGTCCTTTTTCATTTACCATCATTTTTGCCAATCTCTATTTTCTCCCAGAAATTGAAGTTTAGTGACATTAACAATTTAGCATTGCATTTCCACCACTGATAACATGTTTAGTAAAGAAGAAAGGAAAGACTTAGGCTTAAGATGGGTTCCTGATTTCTCCTCTATATCAAAAGCATATGACTGGTAAAATTTAAAATACAAACCCCATGTAGCTTCCAGAGTTTAAAATGAGACAACACCTTTATACAAATATACCAGAAGTAAATAAAAAACATGATTGCTCCAATACAAAGACAGCGAATTACACATAGAATTCAGCTTTTATGGCATGAAGGCAAGCTACGAGGAAGTGGGGTACCAAAGAAATTTCTTGAAACTAAGAGCTTGGATATTGCCCATGAAAGATTTAAAACAGCTATTGGGCTGCTGGGTGAGATAACTTTAAAAAAGTCAATATGCCGACTGGCTCTATAATTCCATCACCAGAGCCTGAGAAAATACTGCAAGCCCTGATTTTGTATCAGAGGCCCATAGAGCCTGGAGGAAAAAAAAACAAAAAACAAAAAACTGAAAACCACAAGACTGAGAAAAAGAGAAGGTGAAAAATGAAATTAAAATAAAAATCAAATAATAAAAACAAAAGCTACTCTGCTGAAAATATGCCTAAAAAGCACATTTTCCCCTAAAACACATAAATTTCATGCTAAAGAGAATAGTAAAGTAAAATATTGAAACCTTATATTTATTCAAGATAAAAGTAAATGTAAGGTTTATTATCTGTTGATGAGGATGTGTATAGTATTCTCAGCTGGGCTGGACTGAGGTGTATATCATGCTGGGAAAAGTCTCTTTACAATCTAAATGATGTATAGTAATTAAATGTATAAATAATAATAATAATGAATAAATGTTTTAAAAAATAAATGTATAAAACTCTAACACAAGGATAATATAGACTCTAAGAATAATTGTGTTGTGTGACTAGATTAATGAAGATTTAATATTTACTAAAATGCTCAATAGATTAAAAAATAAACAATATAGTTATGAAAACACAATTAGTATATAACCAGATAAGTTACAGATCTTTGGAATAAGAAACATAACCACATGATTAAAAATAATCAATAAAGAGGATATTTTTCTGACCAAACATTAAAGAGTTGAAGTTCTGTATTAAAAAATCTCATGAAGAAATCTTCCATATTTCAATATATTCAGAAAAAATTTAATACTTTGAAAGTCCAGTTTAGAGACATAAATAATTGACCAAGTGTATAAATTTATATATGATAATTTCCTAAGCAAATAATGAAGAAAGTAGTGAGGAAACAATATCTAATGATAGTTTTCCAAAACTGTTCCAGAATAGACATGTCTTTAAATTATGTAAAAATGCATTTCACTTAAGGAGAACAAAAGAAGTATATGCATATTCATGAAAATTGAACAATTATTCATAATTGAAGCTGACACAGATCTTGAGATTAAAATATATACTCTGACAACAGAATAGAATAAATAAAAAACTACATTTTCAATAAATGTAAATTCTCATCAATTACCCCTGATAATTGTCTTTCCTTGTTGCTCTACATTTCACTCTGTCTAGACCTTCTGGATAGTCAGGAAAAGCTTATTTGGCACTTGTATGGGTTTCTCTGCTATGAGAAGAAACAGTAACAGAATCTTTATCAAATAGTTATATGGCACTTACTATCACTTGCCTTCTGGGCAGCCAAAACAGGAGTCCTAATAATCTTCACTTCCTTACCTGGAGGATATTTCAGTAGGAGGAGATGGTTCTTTGTAGAAGAAATGAGAGATAGGTCAAAGGAAAAATGACATACCACCTTGGGTTTCGCCTTATTCATTTGTAAGAGGAACAAGATTAGATGCTTTTATGCCTCTTTCAGCTTGATAACAAGAAAGAGACAAAGACATCTACTGTCACCAGCCACTTCTCATCAGTGTGAATGGGGAAGTGCTGGGATTAAGAGGACTCTGAAGACCGCTAAGTTTCAGCACTGTGTTACCAGATGTTACTCTGAGACTTCCAGAAGAGAGGCAGGAACAGCTCTCCATCTTCTCCTGTATGAACCTGAAGTTTTTGCCAGCCATCTGTCCTACTCTCTCACGTAAACCATCAATTAGTGTATAACCAATGACTCATACAAAAGAAGATACTACTTCTGGTATTTTTCTCAAATTGAGCTCAAATATGCAGGAAAACTTAGACACAGGGAAAGGTTGGGCCGAATTGCCTGCTCCTGAAGCAGATTTGGTAGATAAAGAGGATGAGATACACTTTCTGCCCTGAGGACTAGGTCAGGCTGTGAGGGTACTCAGGAGGCTTCTATGTGGGGTTTTATACTCTGATTACTTAAAATCAGCCCATACGCCAGAGACATACCTGCAGAGTCCAAGGAAAGAAATACTAAATGTCTTCCCACCATCCTATATTTTTCCCTTCAGAGTCGTAATGCTTTCCCTCTTCTTGGCTCTCCAGCCTTGTCATTCATGTGTGTGTGGTGTGTATGTGTGTGTGTGTGTGTGTGTGTGTGTGTGTGTGTGTCAGGTGTATGTGTATTCCTGTTTATGAAAAGAAGTAAGAACTCGAGAAGAATGACAGGGATGTACCTACTCAGGAGTTTCACAAATATAAATCACACATTACGGATTATGCCACACAGTACAGTCCCCAAGGTTTAGGATTTACTGTGCATGTGATCTTGAAATTGTGCCTGCCTCTATAGCCCCTTTTGGAAAGCTTGAAATATCATACTATGACCCCATGGAGCTTGTTAAGGCAGAACTCAAAGGACTATATCCTCCTTTGGGAGAGAACAATCTTTGCCTGCTAAAAATAATTATTGTAAAATGGATTATCAAAAATTTCCACTGCACACATATATTTTATTGGAAACTCACAGAGATAGAATCCCATTTTCTTGGTGCTTTTCTGCTTTTGCACAATTTTAAGTCACTCCCTATTTTTCCCATTTTAGAAACATATCTTTTCCATCTCTCCCTCAAATATATATTCTACCATTAGACCAGATATATTTAACCTCAATATTCTAAACATCTTTATGTTAGACAAAAATTGCATGACAAATGACATTGCCATGTAGTCACCAAAGTTGTGAAAAAAATAGTTATGATAACAGTTATTTTAATTTCACCTGAACTGATCCCTTACCTAAGGAGGATGATCTCTGTGTCCCTAGGTGGTGTGGTGGTTAAGGTGTTAGACTCCCACATGGCTGACCACGGTTTGAGTTCTGAACCTCGTGGCTTGCTTTCTCACTTTTTCTCACTTTTCCTTTCTCTCTCTGCCTCTCTCTGGTTAGCACACAAGTTCTATAGCAAATAAACTAATAAGAATAAATAAAATTAAATAAATAATTCTTAGGAAAAAAGTATGATCCTGAGACAATCACTATAAAAGGATATTTTAAATACAAAATTACATATTTATCATCAGTCCTACCTCTAACTTTGAGGATATTCTTTCCTTACTTATTTTATTATTGAAACCCTCGGGCTGGCAATATCTCTCTACACTGTATGTAAATAAGTTGAGGGGACGTGATCTACCCTCCTTTATGAAGGATTTGCTATTAATATTTCTTTAAATATTGAGAAGTATTCAATTATCTTTGGGACTTTTTAAATTATCTCACTGAATTAAGTTAAATTAACAATTCAGTCTCTTTACTTGTTAAAGGTTTCTTTGAATTTTGTATTCTTCTTGAGTCAGGTTTTGTGCTTTTCTGAGAATTTTTCCTTTTCAGCTAGGTTATATAATTTGTTGGCATATAATTACTCATAATAACCCATATAATCATTTTATTCAAGAAAGTAAATCATAATATCTTATGTTTTCCTGATTTTTGTAATTTGTGTCCTCTCTTGTTTCTGGTGCCCTAGTTCTTACCTATCAACAAATGTAAGACCCACTTTAAAAATAACACCATTAATCAGATTGATTCATTGCTTATGTAAATGATGTATATGTGTCTCTGCCAAAACCTCTTCAAATTGTTATCTTTTTGCTGTTTCATTTATTAATTAACAAGCATTTGCCACATGCTGAAGATTAACTTGGCCAAGAAATTTTTCACAAGATTTATTGATAACTCAAGCAAGTTAAATTTGTCAAATAAGGCAGACATAAGCTTAAGCTTCTAATGAATGTGTATTAGAAGTAAATGTGTCAGGGACCAGCAGTTAGCGTAATGGCTATGTCGCTGGACTCCCATGTAGTCAACCGCAGTTTGCGTCCCAGACCCGGTGGCTTAAAACTCACGCCGGGCGCGTGTGCGTGCGTGCCCAACATCCCAAGAGGAGAATGGATGAGAACAGATTGCGGCATGGCCACCCACCCTGGGGGGTGATTTCGTGCTTCTGTCTCTCTGTCTCTCTCTGTCTGTCTGGTCAGCACATGCGCCCTATAGCAAAAACCTCTCAAAAAAAAAAAAAAAAGATGTAAATGTGTCATTTAGTAAATTAGAGTTCAATGACTAATTTTCATACAGTAACTATAGAGAATACAGATTCATACAGCCATATTACCACCCCTGAAGAGTTAAGGAAACCAAAAGGTGAAATGGAAAAAAAGAACTGTAGGGTCAACCAATGGCCTGGTGGTTAAGGCACCTTGATCCTACATGGACAGCAGTGGGGTTCCAGTCCCAGATCCAGCAGCTTAAAAACATGCAGGCATGTGTGCATATGAGCTTAAAATCCACGGAGAGGGAGAAATGGAGGAGAAAGGATTTCAATGTGACCATCCCCAGAGGGAAATCATTCTCTCTTTCCGTCTCTCTGGTGAGGACACACACTCTGGCAAAATATAAAACACAAAACAAAACAAACTGTAAAGAGTTGGAAGTAACATCAGTATTTTTCTCCCACTGTAAATAACCATAAAACTGAATGAAATCCATGAAACAATCATTTTCAGTTGTAGGAAAGTGGTTACAGCAATGCAATCCTTGTGAGAAGAGTAGTAGAACACAAGCTTCCTATTCCAACAGGATTCTACCCCGGAGGCAGTTTCCACGTAGTGACCAGGAAAATGAAGTCTGGGAGAAAGCTGTAGTCTCCCTGAATTAAGTAACAGAGAAGCAGAGGCTGGAGTTAAACACCAATGAGGAAGACAGTATTTGGTGGTAGGAAAATGAAGAAAAAGGATATGTAAAAAAGGATCCCCTAACAAATTCATAGGTACTTCTCTCTCTCTTTTGTTCAGTTAAGGTTTTAATTTCTACAGTATTAAACAAAGGACAAGAAAATACTAAGTTAATTTTAAAGGCTAATCTTTACTCTTTAAACAAAATACAAAAACTGTGGTACTTTTATAATAAATCCTTTTTTAAAAATAATATAAACAAAAAACTAAAAAACACTTGTTTTCTTAAACTACAATGAACCACAGAATGGGTGGAAAAATTTACTTCTTGGTGGCAAACACAATCTTGTGAAACACAGCATGCTTAAAAGGAAAAAAAAAAAAAAAAAAAAAAAAACACAAAACAAAACAAAAAAAAACTGTACCTGAACACTTAAAACAACCAAGCTTTCATAGTCACCACTCCCTCTTCCTTGGCCTAAGTAGTCACCACCATAGCCACCTCCTTGTTGGAATCTCCCAGATCCTCTGAATCCTCCCCCACTAGAACCTCTGTAGTCTCTCCCGGAACAACCTTTGTAGCTACCTCTGGAACCTCCTCTATGGCCTCCACTACCGCTTTCTCCCCAATTGAGGCCACCTCCGAAGTCTCCAATGCCTCCAAAGCCTCCAATCCAACCCCCCAAGCCCCCAAAACCTACAAAGCCTCCACCCCCTCTGAAGTTTCCGCCTCTTCCAAAGTCTCCGCCTCCTCCGAAGTCTTCTCTTAAACCTGGTCTCAATTCAAGGTTCAAGACTATTGAGGCATAGCAGACAACAGTTTTTTGTGGGACAAACTGTTAAAATGTTCTAATTAGGGCTGAAAAGTGATTTCAGAAGTTGCAAAGTGTTGGGAATGTTGAAGTTATAGCCTCAACGGATGAAGAAGTTTTGATGAAGTCTGTACTCTGGAAATACAATTCATGACTTATGAACAAGAGTGATCTATCACAATTATAACTGTTTGTAATTATAAAAACAAACAAACTTCCTCAAACTATCACTGAAACTGATGGACTAAAGGATATAGAAACATAGTAAATGGATATAAATATCAGATATAGTGTGTGTGAAAGAGTAGGGTCTGAGGAAGGACGTTTAGAAGAAAAATAGGGAGGCAAAGCATTAATGGGACAAAGAAATGTGGTATTATCTGTTGAAGATATTTTATAGTTTTATCAACTCGACTAGGGAGAAGTGTTCACCTGTTGAAATATTCACTTTGAAAGCTAAATAATATGATTGAATGTATAAAAAAATGAAATAAAAAATGCAAATAAAAAAACAAAATTATATCAGTCTTTACAGGAATAGTACATAATAGAGAGCCTTTAACATTTATTATTGAAAATGTGAGAAAACTAATCAATAATCAAGAAATAGAAAATAAGACTCCCATATATAACACAGATATCAAATTCAGAATGAGACTTTGACATCTCTATAATTAATGTTACAGAATATGGACACAAAGATATAATAAATGAAAAGAAAATTTAATATCTTGACAAATAACTAGAATTCATAAAAAAGAGTCAAATAGTCATTCTAAAACAACAAATATCTGAAACTAAGAACCATTGGATAATTACCCAAAACACTGAACTCACTGAAAGATAAGATGATTAAAGTAAAATAAAGGGTGCTGGCAGGGGGTGTGGTGGTTGAGGTTCTGGACACATGGCCAACCATGGTTCAAGTCCCAGACCTAGGAGCTTGCTTTCTCACTTTCCTCTCTCTCTCTCTGGTCAAATTAAAATAAATGAACAAATAAAAAAATAAATGAATAATTATTTTTAAAAATAAATAGGTAATAAAGTAAAATAAAGATAATAGAAAGATTCAAATAAAAACATACAATCAAAATAATGGAAAAAGGAACAGATTATAAAACACACATGGGTTGTGTTTAAAAGACTAACATATGAAGCCAGCAGGTGGAGTGGTAGTTAAGGCATTGGACTCCCACATGACCAACTGCTGTTTGAATCCTGGACCTGATAGCTTGCAAATCATGCCAGATGTGTGTGTGTGCATGCCCAAAATGCCAGGAGGAGAATAGAAGAGAAGGAATTGCAGCATGGCCACCCCCCCTCCCTGGAGAGTGATTTCTCATTTTCCCTCTTACGTATCTCTTTCTGGAAAATGCACATGCCCTATGACAAGAAGAAAAACAAACAAAAAGTCAAACATATGATCAAGAGAAAGGAAAAATAGAATGGACCTAAAACAAATCTTGTCTGAGAATTTCTAAATATGCTGAAATAAACTTTTCTATGAATTCAAAATGCTCAACAAGTCATAATCAATATAAATAGAAAGAAAATATACTCTTGTCGTAGCCACATGTATGAAAACCAAAGACAAAGAAAAACATATTTGAATTGATGAAACAAAACACAAGCACTCATTACTACTGGGGTGTATGTTCTCCAACGAGAACAAAATTTCCTTTAGTGTCTAGTGCAGTGCAAGTCTACTAGCCATAAAGGTTCTCACACGTTTCCTCTCTCCCTCCCTCCTTCCTTCCCTCCCTTCCTTCCGTCCTTCCTTCCTTCCTCTTTCCTTTGATGATATATTTCTTTCATCTTACATTATGAATAACATTTTCTGTATATAGAATTATAGAGTACCAGTTTTTTTAACACTTCAAAATATAATGCCAATGTCTTCTGAATGCCTTAGTTTCAATTAAAATATCAGTTGTAACTTATTATTTATTACTGAAAGCGACAGGTGGAGGTTCCTATTTCATGAAGATATTATTAGAATTCAACACCTTACATAGATGAAAAGTTTCAAGCAGATGACCTCTGGAATCGTCTCAACTTGTCACTCAGGGGACTGAGAAAGACCCTACAGGTAGGTATAGGTTTCTATTTTTATACTGAATTTGTTTTTCTGCCAGTTGCTGGCTTGTGTTATCTCTCCATTTTGTTTTATACCCGATTTTTATCTGACATCATTTTATGTCCTTTCTTGCAAACCCAGTCTACATCTAAAATTATTTTGATTGGCTTAGTATTTCATCCTGTGTTTTTAGGTGTTTGGCATAAGACAATGTTCAGCCTCTACTCCTGGCAACAGAAGTTAAAAACCCAAAAACTAAACAATCACAGAAGGGAGCCACATTAATGTCATTTTCCTTTGAAAACAAGTTGCATGCTGTGAACAGAGCCAAATTTTAATTATTCAAGTTAATGCTTTCCAACGGACTTGAGATAATTATAGCAGATATGCACCCAGAGGGAAGCCATCTAGATGCAGGTTTTGACAGCCAGAATAGGCTTGATTTCAGTCTGTAGCAAAATAGTTGTCATAAAAATAAGGCTTTGTCTAAGAGAAAGATTTCTAAACTCATTAAACTTCATCAATAAATCAAAATCTAGTTCTAGGGGACTTGTTTCAGACACACATCTCTTCTAGCCTCATATTTTTGGGACCCTTGGTCACTTGTCCCAACTCTGGGCTCCAATCTGGTTGATGTCATTCAAAAGTAACCCGAGAGAATCTCACTTTATGTTCTTGACACTTTTCTTGCTTTTTGATCTGAGGCTTTCCTTTTGCTTCCAGGTGTGAGTCAGAGTAGACTGGCTAGTAGCCATGTGGTATGTGCAACCCCTAAAGGGAGTAATCACGTTGCAGAGTTAAGCACACCTTGACCAATGTGAATCAGCAGCAGCAATGAAATTCTTCACTCTTTTTGCCCCCAGATGAACTTTCCATTTTAAATGCAATATATCATAAGTTTGTGCAGAAGCCTACTCCATGCAATAGGGCAACTGGTTGTTTTTGGCACTGACAGTGGCCAGCTTCAGTAAAGCACTCTTGAACTTTCTCTGCTCTTCCCGGCTCACTCCTCTTCTCCCTCATTTTTAATTAAGTGGTGTTACATAAGCTCTTATATCAAGCTTTATTTGTGAGGGATTCAGGCTAACAGAACTACTGAAATTTCTAGAATGACATGGTAGAGAGAACTCAGCCTGAGAGGTAAGGGCCACTTAGAAAGCCTGCTCCTCTGTTTCCAGTGAAGTATAAGGAAAAAAAAGAAAGATGGGTAAAAAAAGTAAATGGTCAGATGCATGTGTATTTTGGCTTTCCCATTCTGGTCTTATATCACAGAATTATTACAAATGATAAGTATAAATTAGAAAGCAGAAGAACTGTCTTCCTATAATCCCCATTTGCAGTTCTGGCAAGAAACCATTAGGCAAGGCAGCTTCATGAACCAGCACAGCAGGGTGAGCCAGGGAAATGAGTGCTGAAAAACTGTTTTGGTTAAATGGAAAGAACCGAGGGCAATTCTCCTGGTTGTCAGCTGCTTCCATGTTTTCTGGAAGGGATTCAGATGATTCCACATACCCACCAGGTGGAGAAGTTTCCATAGGAAATCACCACAGTGTCAGTGAAATAGCCTTGTGTCCCAGGGCTTTGGGGTGGTCCAGCCAGCTCACAAGCTCATATAACCAGCAAGGCAAATAGTAGGGATGAGACATCAAGGGAGTACAATTTGTATCAAGTAAATATAAAAAGAGGACATACTGCCCATAGGCCATTCTCCAGGATAAATTCCAGACGGGGCCTGGAAAAGGTCCAGAGAGGCCAAATCTCAGTAGGTAACTTCCAGCCCTCAGCAAGATCCAAACAAGCCTCAGAAAAACCAATATATAAAGCAGGATGAGATGGCATGAGAAGAGGCTCTTTAAACCCAGCAAAGCAGAGCTATCTTCAATAGAAAAGTTTAAAATTCATGCCATCTCAACACACACACACACACACACACACACACACACACACACACAGAATTTCCCCTTCCCCATTTTCCTAACTTCTTATTGCTGTTCATTAAGATTAAGGTAATAATGAAAGAATAAATAATTCCTTTTTTTAATTGCCAGAGATAAGTGAGCTTGCCAGAGAAAGATATTCAGAGAGAGAGAAAGAGAGATTAGGATGAAGTACTCCCTGATGAGGCGTAGTCACACTATAATCTGTTCTGTTCCGTTTTCCACCATGTTGGGATTTTGGGCACACACGCACATATGCTTGGTATGTTTTTCAAGCCACCAAGGCCATGATTCAAGCCACGGTTGGCCATGTGGGATCTATTTCCCTTAACAACTAACATATGGGATAGACCCAATAAGGTCTTTTTTTAAAAAAAAAAAATTTTATTTAACTTTAGTTATTTCTTTCTTTTCTTTCTTTTTCTTTTTTTTTTTTTTTTTTTTTTTTTTGGAGAGATTTTCTCTATAGGGCGCATGCGCTCGCCAGACAGAGAGAGACATAGAGACAGAAAGCGACAAATCATCCCCCGGGGGGATGGTCACACCACAATCCCTTCTCCTCTATTCTCCTCTCAGGATCTTGGACACGCACGCACACGCGCCCGATGTGAGTTTTAAGCCACCGGGTCCAGGACGCAAACCGCAGTCGACTACGTGGGAGTCCAGTGACATAGCCATTACGCTAACTGCTGGTCCCTATGTATTTAATTTTTAAAATTTTGACCAGAGAGGGACAGAGTGAGAGAGGGAGAGAGAGAGAGAGACAGAAAGTGAGAAAACAAGCTGCCAGGTCCTGGACTCAAACTGCAATTGGCTGTATGGGAGTCCAGTGCCCTAAACCATCATGCCATCTGTCGGTTCTCCCAATAAGGTCCTTATTCTTGGTTCTTTATTTTATTTTATTTTTTAAATAATTATTTAATTTTATTTATTGTCGTTATTATTTTAATTTGCTACAGGGCATGTTTGTTCACCAAAGAGAGAGAGAGACAAAGTGAGAAAGCAAACCAACAGTTCTGGGACTCCAAACTCATCCCATGGTGAGCCATGTGGGATTCCAGCACCCTAACATCCATACCATTTCCCAGTCTTGGTTCTTTATTTTAGAAGAGAAAAATTAGTTTGTGATTCAGAAATATATTTATGTGTGCTATTATCAGAGTAATGCCTGTTTCCCTCATTAGACCACAAATGTGTTCCACAATATTTTAATATTTCAAGTATGTCAGAATAGAGAAGATATGATACATTTATACAGCATAATGAAAATTAATGAATTACAGCTACACAGAACAACGTAGGTGAATCTCACAAACAATAACAAGTAAAAGAAGGGTAAGAAAGGATGCATGCATTTATATATTCTATTTGCCATTGGAAGTCAGGGTAATACTCTCCTGTGAGAGGAGGAAATTTTCAGAAATTGGGAAAGAGAATAATAATGGCTTCTGAGATGCAGATAAATTTTATTTTTCATCCCAAGAAGTGGTTAAATGGGTGATTTATTTTCTTATCTTTCTCTGAGCTGAAATTATGACTGTGCATTTCTCTGTATGTCACAATTAAAATGTTTTTGAAAATTCTTCCTGTGACATGGCAGTTAAGATAGCTGGATCTCTCATGGCCGACTGCACAGTTCTAATCACAGACCCAGTGGCTTAGAAAGCATACGGGCATGTGTGCATACATGCCCAAAATTCTGAGAGGGGAAGAGAAGGGATTGCAGTGTGGCCATCCCCTCTTGGGAGTGATTCTCACTTTTCCTCTGTCTCTCTGTGGTGAGTATACATGCCCTAGGACACGAAAAAAAAATTCTTCTCAGACTCAGTTTTAACCAGTCGTTAAACTGTGCCCATTTTACCTCCTCATCTCCCAGTTCACTCACCCTCACTTTATTCTTGCGTGCACCTGTCTACTTCAGCCTCCGGCCTGCTTTCTTGCCTGAATAAATATGGGAGCTTGGAAACGGACTTCTCTGCTACCAGTCCGATGGCTTCAAATCCACATACCACCTAGCCTCTTTCTAAAAGGAGCCTAATTGGTGTTTTCATACTTGTAATCCAGTCTTACATTTCATATTGGATATATTTCGAGACCATTAGCCTGGAATCGTGAGTTCTGTGCCATTTTCCTTCCACTTCATTACTCATGAGTTCCTGCCTTGATTTTTTTTTTATCTGAAACACCCTGGGCCATGTTTAGTTCCCCTTCCCCCAGAGTACACATGCTGCTTATCCCTTTTTTTTTATTTTTTTAATTTGATCAGAGAGGGACAGAGTGAGAGAGAGAGAGTGAAAGAGAGACAGGAAAATCAAGAAAGCAAGCTGCCACATCTGGGACTCAAACCACCGTCGGTCATGAGGGATTCCACTGCCCTTAAGCACCACACCACCTGCCGGCCCCGTCCCTGTGGCTTTTGGTTCTTCTACTCCTTAGAGGAGATACTCCTCTCAGCCATTCCAGTGCTTCCAGACCTTTCTGGCCATCTCTTACTTATCGTTTAATTAATTAATTAGGTGGTCTTCTAATCCGGAAAGGCTTTCTTAAACCACTCTCGTTTTGGGTGAGTTACACCTCCTCTGGCTACTTTAGCTCCGGTGCATATGTCAGTGATTAGCTTAGCTTCTGACATTGCTAATTTCCATTTATATATCTGTCCTATTCTCCCCACTAGACAGTGCATATGACAATAATAGGAAAACTGTTGTACTCACCTTTCCATTTCCAGGACCCATCACAATGTACATGTGCACACGTACACTCATGTGAATATGTGTGTGTGTGTGAATGTGTACATACACAGAGACATAGATCTGTGAATTTTAGCAAGGCTGAATTGTATTTCTCCGTGTACCTTTTTATATGAATTATTTCTTGAGAGAATTGAGATTGTCAAGAAAGGATTTCAGGTCACTTGTTTGACATCATGACATTCTGCATTAGCTAAAAGGCTAAGTTTTGTAACACTCCTGCTCCTTTCTGGTAACACGGGAAATCCGTGCTTTCATTGTTTCATTTATAAGTTGTGGTCCTTGTTATTTAGAGACATGACAAATGTGTGTAGTTGATAATATTAATAAAACCCATTTATTGAGTACTAATTAGTCATGTATTCAAGAGATTTTTACATAGTATTTCCTCTTAGCTTCACAACAAACCTGTGGGTTTGGCATTAGGGATCTCATTTTATACTTAATCAGTCTAAAACTGAAGAATTTAAGTAAACTGTAAGAGTTTGCAAATCTAGCAACTGGCAGAAACTTTAAAATTGCAGGCCTATCTAAACCCAAAGCACATGTGCTTTTAGCATTTTCTTGGTTAAGGGATCATTTGTGTACAGCAGATGTGTCTATGGGATACTTCAAGAGAGATAACGTGTAATGTTTCCTTCAAGCATATTTTCTCATTAAAAAAAGTGTTAATGACTTTTTCCTTTTATGCATTTTTAGATTTTAAGTTATACTTATTTTGAGAAAGAATTTTTAAAAAATAGTATCTTTAGACCTCTTTTCCTATTATTTTATCATTTTCCAACACTTTATAATTAATCAGAAGACTTTAAAGTTTATTTAACCTACTTCAAATATCTTTATTAAAAAAAAGGCTATTCTTGATCATTTCAAGTTCTAGTAGTTAGTTTGTTCTTGTTTTCTAGGATGGCCTCTCCGAGTTTTTATCATTTTTCATAAGCTATAACTAACCAAAGCAGTGAATGAAAACATAGTTCTTTTGAGGATTTCCAGTTCCTTAAGTTCTGCTCTCATCCCTTCAGTTCTACATGCCATGGATCTCCACCAACCCTTCAGAAGCAGGGAGAAAGAGAGATAGAGAAAACTCCAATATTTGTTAACACGACATCTGATAGTGCTTTATTGTTCTAAGTTGCTTCACAGTACATGTTCTTCCTAATCTAAATTGCTTATGCTTTGGAAAACATCACTAACTATAATAGGAATATATATAAATAGTTAATATTTGAGATATAGACCTATTTTTAAAGGAGATGCTTCTGCTAAATTTAAAATATTTAAACAACTGTGATCAAACTCTCTCAACTTCCATATCTTAAACACTCTACCAATACTTTGGGTTTTTTTCTGTTTTCTTTAAGTCCTTCTTACAGAACAAAAATTATACAAATTCACTTGTTTTTACTCAGAACACTTCACACAACATATTAAAAGTGTATACAATATGCAGCTAGTGTCAAGACATGTAGTCACTTGCGTAGCATCAATCTTCAGTGTTAGAGAGAGGAAAACAGAATAGGCTTTTTTTGAGAGAGACCTGTAGGAAAAGTTCAAGATGGGAAGGATTTCCTGGAGCACATTTATATACTAGATATTAAATGATATGAATGGGTAGATATTACATGATATGACTTCTTGGATCTCTTTAGGCCTAGCTGTTTTATTTTCCTATTAGGCTTTCAAGAGAGTCTCTTCTTTTCGAGCATCCTCTTCAGAGCACCTTTGACTTCTTTGTTCCTCAGACTGTAGATCAGGGGATTGAGCATGGGATTAAAAAGGCTGTGAAACAGTAGGAGGTATTTTTTCTGCTCCTTAGGGTTTCCATATTGGGGTCCAACATACATGATAATGGCTGTGCCATAAAAGAGCCCAACCACACAGAGGTGGGATGAGCAGGTGGAGAAGGCTTTCTGGCGTCCCTCCCCTGACTGGATCCTGAGGATGGCACATAGAATATGAATATAAGATATCACAATTGATGAGAAGGGTCCCACCAGTACAGACACAGCCCCAGCCAAGACCATAACCTCATTGATGTGGGTATCTGCACAGGCAAGGTTGAGAACAGCTATAATTTCACAGAAAAAGTGATTAACCTTTTGGGGTCCACAGAAGGGCAATGGTAGGAGTAATACTAGATGTATGAGAGCCAGAGAGACTCCTAAAGTCCAGGAAGCTACCACCAGGCTAATGCAGACTCTCCAGCTGATGATGGCAGAGTATCGGAGGGGGTGACAGATGGCCACATATCGGTCATAGGACATCACCACCAGGAGAAGACATTCAGTGTGAGCAAAAGTCAAAAAGAGAAAGGTCTGTGTCATGCAGCCTGTGAAGGAGATGGGCTTGGCTGGATTGAGGAGGTTGACCAACATCTGGGGCACCGTGTTGCAGGCATAGGCAATGTCAACAATGGCCAGTTGTGAGAGAAAGAAGTACATGGGGGTGTGCAGTCTGGGGTCTAGCAAGATGAGTCCCAGAATGACCCCGTTCCCCAGCAGGGTGAAGGCATAGAACAAGGAGAAGAGCCCAAAGAGAAGTATTTGAGTCCTTGGGTTAAGGGGAAATCCCAGTAGCAGAAACTCTGTGACCACGGTCTGGTTTTGCCCCATTTCACTGTGAAAGAGACAATGGAGTCACCAAATCTGAGTGTCTGAAGCAAGTGTTTGAGTATGGTGCACGTGTGTCATCTGTATTTCTTAACAAAATGCCTTCAATGACTTTGAACTGTAGCCTAAGTAAAAATTATGCATGACAAATGAAACAGAGGAAATTCTGTTATCTCTGATAATTATATGATAGTACAACATTACAGTATTTATTAAATCTTTAACTTACAAAGTAACTTTTACCATAACTCAGAACATATTAATACTTAAATTGCCTTCATAAGTCAGACACTTTGCTCAGTTTGTGATGATTATACAGATGTTTGGCCATGTGTTTTCTGTATCAAAGAGTTCATATATCCATGTGTGTACCTGTGTGCTGGTATCTGATATATCCATATATGAGGATGGGAAGAAGGATGAGAAGCATTTCAGCAATCCTTTGATCAAGTATTCTCACAAATTTGTGCCCTCAATGTAGAAATTTGTTAGATTTGTGATCTTTATTGAGAGCATAATCTTGAACTAAGTTGAGAGGATGGTGATTTCCCATATCTGGATTTAAAAAGAGATGTGTCTTTTATGCCTACAGAAGGTCTGCTTTGCTCATCTTATCTCATGATCATACCATAGTTATCTGTCTTCTCTCTTACACCTCACATGTATATTTATATTCTATATATGTGTGTGTATGTATGCATGCATTTTTGTATCTTTATCTGACTTTTTCTTTTTTAAAATTTATTTTACATTCATTCAGTATATATCATTATAGCACACAAAATGAATTTTCCCATTCAGAACACACTGTATATTGGCTTGATCGAAGATATTACCATACATATTATTTTCAACAGATAATTTTTCATTTTGTGTTCCTTTACTGTTTTACTTTTTTCTTTTTTCCCTTTGATTTCCTCACCCTCACTTTCTGCCTTTTCCTATCCTCCTCCCACACTGTCTCTGATATCCATAGTTGCTTTTTGGTCTCTACTCAAAGGATAGTAATGCACTCAGGTGGAAAAACACATGCATATCTGTGTTTATTGCAACATTATTTATTGCTAAGATGTGAAACCAACCCAAATGTCCCAAAACAGATGAATGGATTGAAAAAGTGTGGCACATATACACTAAGAAATACTACTTAGTCATTAAAAAAAAAGAAAGTGAGACTCTAGCATTTGAAAGAAAGTAGATAGGTGAAGCAAGTCAGACTATGAAAGAGGCATTGAATGTCTCCAACTTAATATATACTGAATGTCCACACTATGACACAAACCGAAATATTGAACAATATAAAGGCATGGAGAGGAAGTGTGGACATCAGAGACACTGTCTGACATTTATAATCATCCTCAGACCAGAATCCACTTAAATTTTACTACAATAATCTCAGAAAAAAATCCTGATTTCCTATTCAGTTCCCCATTCAGATTTTCTGGAAGTTAGTATTTGAAAGTGTTCCTAAGTATAACTGAGTAAGCTTTAGCTTGGCTTCAGAGGAAGAATCAGAATTCAAAGTAGAATTATTGGGAGATAGTCTTATCTCAGTCTAACAAAGTAACTGCATAACAATCAAAATCAAATTGAAAAGTTTGAGAAGTGATTGCTTTATTAACACTGCACTTTATGGATGTGAATGCTATAAAACCAAAAACTGATTAACATCCATTCAAGATGGGATTCCTCTGTCATATGAGAAGTTAAACTGGAATAATGTTAAGCTCTCTTTCAACTACAGGAGTTAGTGATATTAAATGTATTTTAAGAGCTATTAATTTTCGCTCCAACTTTCTAACAATATTTGAGACCTGTGAAGATATTAGTGCTCTTTCTAAAATTTCACATGATGAAGGCTTCACGTAGCTAGAACAAAACAAGTACAGGCATTTACTAAGCATATATTATGTTCTGGTATGTGTCTTGGCTGAGGGTAGACGGGTAAGCTAGTGCTTGTTTGCTACCATGTATAACCTTCTGAGATTGATAAAACTGATAAAAGAACTCACAAATACGAGAATTCTCATGTTTAAATAACTCAGAGTAAGAAATTTCACACTCAAAAATAAAGCCTTTGAAATACCCTTCTTTTTCTGTAAACCCATGTTGTAATCAATTAGGCCTATTATTTTATGATTACTACTTAATTTCATGAGGCAATAGAAACTTACAAGCAAATCTTTCAAACAGCTATTTTATCTTACAATTTGTATAACAAATTTATTACCAAATGTATCAAAGCAAATTACTCATATTAAGTGCATCTAAAAGAGATGAAAACTTTTCCATTATTCTTGTAGCTACTTCTATAAATAGAAATTTGGCATTAACAGACAATAACAATTACATTTTGCATTGTGATTTTTCATTATAGTCTATCAGAAATTGTATAAAGAATAAAGACTGGATAGTATAAAAAATTTACCTCAGACCTACAACTAAAAACAAACAAACTGAAGATGAGTTGGATGAAGCTTCCCAAATAAAAAGAAAGCATCTGTAAGTGTTGAAACTCTTTCTTCAAAGAAGATCCTTGGAATTATGGCTGCATTTCCCTCAGAAGATATGATTTTATTCTTTGCTAATCTCAGCCACCTTTCAGTATGCTCTGAAGTTTGATGTAGGGGAGGGATAAAGATCTACCACACATGCTGAAACTTCTCCCTTCCAGGGAAATGGAGTCCTCAGCTGTGCTTATCTCTGGTTTTCCCTGGAGGGGTGTTAATGGCAAGGTGATAATACTAATGACGTCTCCCTTCACTGAAGGGTTCATGAACATAAATATGGAGCAATAGAATGATCTCCAGGGTCCATATGCCCATTAACAGTTTCCACATTCTTGGATTCATTACAATTTCAAAAATTTCCCAACCTCTAACCCTCCAAATAGATTATTTGCCATTTAGGGCAGGTGGAACTCATACAGTTTCCTTATGCTCTCTAGTACTGCCTGACTTTTATGTTATATTTGAACTGGATATTTCTAGGTATTTTTTCCATCAGGTCTTCAGAAGAAATACAATTCACGAAGTAAGACCAGATAGACCTACTGAAGCTATGAGGACCACGTAAAGAGTCAGAAAAAAGAATAGGATTACTCTTTTCTGAAAGATTTGTAGAATTTACCTTTAAAAATATATGACTTGGGGTTCTTCAGTTTTAGGATGCTAGTAACCAATTCAACATTTTGTTTATTTATTGTATAAATTTTCTGCTTATACATAAAGAAGTTTAGGTAATACCTTCTAATTTTTAAATTTGTTGAACTAAAGTTTGTCCATTCTATTATTATTTTTAAAACCTTTATGTTTTTATTATGTATATTTTATTCTTAACATTGTATATATAGACCTTTTCCTCTTTGTATATGGTTAGTCATGCATTTTATAGGATTCTTTTTCAAAAAATTTCTATTTTAAAGATTGTTATAACTCTTTATTGCTTCAATAAAGATTGCTCTTATATAAATTTTATCTTTATTTTAATTATTGGACATCATATCTTCTTGGGTTGAATATTTAACTTACATATTATAAACCTTTATTTTGTAAAAATATGATTTTGCCAATGAATATATTTTTCATGATTTTAGCTATTCTCTCAAGTTTGACATTTAGAATTATAATTATTAACTTCATCTTTAAAGGACAAATAATATACTTTTTGGTTTCCAATTTTTTTTTTTTTTTTTTTTGGAGAGGTTTTTCACTATAGGGCGCGTGCGCTCGCCAGACAGACAGAGAGAGACAGAGAGATAGAAAGCGAGAAATCACCCCCCAGGGGGGATGGTCACGCCGCAATCCCTTCTCCTCCATTCTCCTCTCAGGATCTTGGGCACGCATGCACACGCGCCCGGCGTGAGTTTCAAGCCACTGGGTCCGGGACGCGAACCGCGGTCGACTACGTGGGAGTCCAGCAACATAGCCATTACGCTAACTGCTGGTTCCTGGTTTCCAAATATTTTTATTATATTTGTGTTTTAATTTAAAACTTATTATCACTGTGGTAAGAAGAAAATTCTTGTGATACTGATGCTTTTAGAACCTGAAAGGTCTTGTTGATGCAGAATATATGTGTGTCTTTGAGGAGCTCCTATCTTTCTTTGAAAGTGTCCAATTTGTGAGTGAGGATTTTGCTTTCCATTTGAGGATATTGATTTTGTTGACTTTTGTTTATTCAATGAAAATATTTATTGCATTTATTACAGCAAAACATGTTGCAATAATTTAAATGTATACTTTTCACACTTAGACACATTTAGACAAATGTTTGCATAATCAAACATTTTCATGTATACATACATGAAAATCTTATGAAATATGAATTCTTGAATTCATATTTGAATTCATACATGACCACAAATATAAAATCTAAGACAATAGGAATAAATTTTATGAAAAAACAATTGAAGTACAATACCTCAAAATTCCATATTTTTTCTTTACATAGATAATTGTTTTATACATTTAATCACTATATATCATTTAAAAATTTTTAAGTTATTATAATTTATTTATTTATTTTGGAAAGGTTTTTGCTATAGGGCACATTCACTTGCCAGAAAGACAGAGAAACACAGAAAGACAGAAAGCGAGAAATCACCCCCCAGGGGGCATGGCCATGCCACAATCCCTTCTTCTCCATTCTCCTCTCGGAATCTTGGGCACGCACGTACAAGTGCCTGACGTGAGTTTAAGTCACCAGGTCCAGGACTCGAACTGCGGTCAATTACATGGGAGTCCAGTGACATAGCCATTATGCCAACTGCTAGTCTGATTATTATTTTATTCATTCTTTCACTATACATCATTTAGTTTGCAGAGAGAATTTACAACATGAAAAACACCTCAGACTAGCCCAGTTGAGAATACTATACACAATATCAACAGGTAATGAATCATTTCTCTGTCTCACAAATATCTTACTTCTCTATTTTCTCCCTGATTTCTTTCTCTACACTCTTCCCCTCTCCCACCCTCCTTTCACACTGTCTCCAGTGTCCACAACTATTCAGCTTGAGTTTAAGCCTCTGGCCCAGGACTCAAACCATGGTCAGCTACGTGGGAGTTCAGCAACTTAACCATTATGTCATCTGCTGATCCCCTAAAATCATAATTTATTTTTAAGAAGGTATGTGTGCTCATTACAGAGAGAGAGAGAAAGAGGAAAGTAAGAAAGCACCATCCCCCATGGTAGAAGGTCACGCCATGATTCCATCTTCATTTCTCCTCTCAGGATGTTTACTACACATGCACATGCTTCTGGCATGATTCCCAAGCTGATGGATCTGATAATCAAAAGTATGACTGACCATGTGGGATCCACCCACGTAAGCACCATTTCATGGACTGAGCCCCAAATCATAAAATGTTAAGACTGAGGAGACATTGGAGAGACTCTATTGCAAATGTCTACTGAAGCTCTGCATATTTCACTGAACTATGACTAGTTTATTATTTATTTATTTATTTATTGAGAGAGATTTTTGCTATAGGGCAATTGCACTTGTTGAAAGACAGAGAGACAGAAAGTGAGAAATCACCCCCAGGGAAGGTGGCCATGCTGTAATCCCTTCTCCTCCATTTTCCTCTCTGGATCTTGGACACACACACCCACATGCCCACAGTGAATTTCAAGCCAATAGATCTAGGACTCAAACAGCAGTCAGCCATGTGGGAGTCCAGTGACATAACCATTACACCATCTCCTGGTCCCAACTTCAGCTAGTTTATTTATAGCAAGGTTGCACACCAGTTTATAAGACCTTATTGTTGAATAACTTGCAATGTTAAAATATTTTGTCACATTGACTTTAATTCTACTCGCCTATAAACTTAACTATTGATTCTAGCTTTTCCTTCCACGGATGGAAATAAACACTGCTTTTGCCTCCTGCAAGATGGAACATTTGAAGACAAGTACCCTGTTTATTTTTTTCTATGTTTCCAGGCTAAATATTTAATGATAATTTTCAATTATTTGTATCCATTCATACTTTTATTCATCTATATATTCTTATATTTTTAAGAATTATTTTATTTTATTCATCATCATTTTTTTTATTTAATTTGACTACAGACAGGCAGAGAGAGAGAGAAGGAGAGTGATAAAGCAAGCTGCCCAATCTGGGACTTGAACTGTGGTCAGCCGTGTGGAAGTCCAGCACCCTGACCACCACACCACTAACCAGCACACCTGTTTTTTTTTTTTTTTTTTTTAGAGGTGTTTGCCATAGGGCACATGCACTCTCTGGAGAAAGAGGGAGAGAGACAGTGAGAGGGAAGTGAGAAATCACTCCCCAGAGGAGATAGTTACACCAAAATCCCTCCTCCCTTCTCCTCCTGGGATTTTGGACATTCATTCTTGCAATATGCACCTGGTGTGATTTTCAAGCCACCAGGTCCAGGACTCAAACTGCAGTTAGCCAGGTGGAAGTTTGGCGCCTTACCCACTATGCTACTTTCTAGCCCCATTTAGTAAATGTTTCAAAAATTTATAACTCAATAAAATAAATTTGGCTTTAGTAATTCTGTAGTTGATTAAGCATGGATTTTACTAACAATCTTATTACGTGATCAATTTCATTGCCTTTATAACCTTCTACCCTTCTATCAAAAAATACATGTATATGTTTTATATGCATATAGAATATATATGGATAGATATGTATCTCATCAAATAAGACTCATCTATGAAAGTTGTGTGAAGATTTAAAGTTACCTTAAAATATTCTTAAATATTGGGACCAGCAAAGGGTGTAATGGGTGCATCACTGGACTCCCATGGAGTCAATCACGGTTCAAGTCCTAGACCTGGCAACGTAAAATCCACACTGGGCACCTCTGTGTGTGTGCCCAAGATTCCTAGAGGAGAATAGAGGAAGAGGGATTGTGGAGCGGTCATCCCTCCTGGGAGATTATTTCTCACTTTCTGTCTCTCTGTCTCTCTCTGTCTCTTCACTGAGCACATGCACCTTATAGCAAAAATCTTTCTGAAAAAAAAATTTAAGATTAAAACATTATTATGGGCCTCATGGTAGTGCAGCAATGCAACTAGACCCATGGCCAAGGTCCTAGGTTAGCATCCTGGGGTCTCCCTGAGCATGCCAGGCACATGTGTACATGCGTGCAATCTGGGCCAGCTGAGGCTGGGGTGGATTGTGGCATGAAGACCCTGTTATCAGTACTTCTCTCTCGCTCTCCTTGTCTCTGTTTCATGAAAGACATAAATGAATAAACTTAAAGAGTAAACAAATACAAAAACAATGGTGTCCGTAACTGACCTAACTTAAAACTCAGGAAGGCAGGGGCTACATTGTTCTCAGAAGCTGACCTATTTAGGAAGTTGTGACAAAACCGAGATGTGAATCCAAGACAACAAGCATCTCCGCTGAAGCCTGTGCAGGGTTCCCCCTCCCTTTGTTTCTATCGCCTTAAACCTGAAGGTCCATCAAGGTTTGGCATCAAGGGAAACAGGGAAGCTTCCTAGGAAGGCATTTATCATGAAATAAAAGAAAGCAGATGGGAAAATTTGATAACAGGGAGACAGAAGTACAGGAAAGAAGTGCTACTGAGAACATTACGGTGTCTCTCATTCTGGTTGTCTCCTTCGGAACAATGCCCTGCGGAGCCATGTGGGTTTGCAGAAATACACGAAGAGGAAATTATGGTTGGGGAATGATTAGGCCACTACGATCTACTCACTACACTTAGCAAGGCTGATAACGAATCCCTGAAGGGGACAGGCTAGCACATGTATTCTTTCTGGTGTTAAGGATTTGGACGTAGTAATGTAAACTCTTTTGTCTTGGATTCTGCCTCCTCACACGGATATTGAGCCTAATGAGTTTGAGCTGAAATCCATGATGTTTTGGAAAGAAAGCCGAGAAGCAGCAGTGTGGGTTTGCAATCAGTACAGTCCATTTTAACTCTCAACTCTGTCTTGTTACTGGCTGTGTGGGGTAAGACAAGATACTAAAATCATGGTGAAACTTTGTTTCCTTATCTATCTACAAATAGAGAAAATAACATTGTTCAGAGGGGAGTAAGAGACCTAGGGTGACATTTGAGATGCACTCTAGAATATCCAGCAGAAAGAAACACATTTCTCTTCTACTTGCTCTTAGCCCATTGGAAACTATGACTAATATTGAAAAAATATGTAGACAGAGGTCATCACACCAAAGTATTTGTTTATTAAAATCTTAGAACTCAAATATTGAAACAACAGAAATGTCTCATATGTTCAGGTGTTCTCTGCAAGTTATTAACTGTACGTGTGTGTATTTGTGTGTGTATATGTACACATACGTATGTATGCATATGTATGTATGTCTTTCTATCAGTGCCATCTTCAGATGTTCTAAAAGCCATTTCTTTATCATTCATCTACACTAGTATCTTCTGCAGAAACTTGGTCTTTTGGTCTTTCCCAAGCATATTTGAACTGACATAAGAATGAATGACATCCTCTGATCTTTCTAATAGGCCCTAAGTGAAAGATCCTGAATCCAAATCTACAATTTAAACATATCCTATATGTTTCCTCTCTCCTTCTCTGTTAATCATCATATACATGAAAATATTTTAGAGAATATAACTTTTCTAGATATAGTGAGAAAGTTCTTTTTATATGAAAATATTGCCTTTTTTCTTCTCTCTTTGCCATGGGGCCTACAATAACTCTATAGTGCTTGGTAATTACATTTAGAGCCAGTATTTACTCACTTATCCAGATAGTTCTCTGTGGCAGGGCACAGCAAGGTCTGTGGAGTTCTATGAACTGGAATGTCCTCATACTGTGGAGGTAAGAAGTTGGAGAGGACAGCCAGAGATGAAACATTTTGCCCAGATGAACTGAGAGGTCGAACAGCCAGCATCTAGGCTTTTCACTTGTGAGAGAGAAATAGTGCATTAAGATAAAGAGTGAAAGGAAGAAGTTTCTCCTCTGCATCTTTATTTCACTGAAAGAACAATATGGAGTGATAAAGGTTTGTGAGTTAATTAACAGATATGGTTTATTACATGTTGATTACGGCATGTATAGTATTCTCAACCGGATTGGTCTGAGAAGTATTTCATGATGGGTAAAGTTTTTGCACAAGCAAAATGAGAAAAAGTGATTGACTGTTTTAAAAAAGTAATTAGAATAATAATAATAATGATGATTGGGAAAAACATTGAGAAGATATTGAATGATGAAGTGGGGAGATTAATGTCTCTGTATTGACTGACATGCAGGGCATTCCCTTTTGAAAAAGCAATGTAATACACTGTAAAGCTATATGCAATCCAATGTAATATAAACAAGATTATGATGACAATAAAAAATAAATTAAAAAAATTAATAATCAAAAAAATTAGCGAGCTCTCCAGATAGGAAATAATAATATAATATTATAATATAATATTATATATCATACTCTTGAATGGCACACATTATGTCAAAAAAAGATGCCAAACTCACTGTGTTAAAAAAATCCTTTTATCGCACTCTGATATCACTTAGGTTCCAACTTACAACAAAATGGGAAATTACTCTTTCATATCACTCTGACCACTTAGGGTAAGGAAAAGTGAGTTATATCACCTGGAGGAGGCACTCTTGAGAATTTTGTTAGGACTGACTGCAGTTGTTATGTGACTGGTTCCAGTGGTGGCCTTGAGTGTCATAGGAGGGTGTCAGAGTGACTTTGCAATATTTTCTGACTCCTATGTTATTTCCTGCAATCTCCATAATGGTGACTTGCCATCTATAACCAAGCCTTCCAATCTGGATTCTGGAAAAGGTAACTCTCCTTAAAAACTTTCTTTCCTATTTATTCTGAAAACAAATTCTCTACAAATTCTTTCGAATTAAATAATACAAAATGAAATGAAGCAAAGATCCTGATATTTCTGCCTTTCAAACCAAACCAAAACAAAACAAAACAAAACAAACAAAACTTATAAAAAATGTACTTTTCACAGAATAGCTTCATTAGGTACATTCAGCACTGACGTTGTCATGGACTCTGAGTGGCAGGGCGAGCATTGTCTCTGCCTCGGTCCTTCACTCTCGGTCGGGGCTGCCAACCCAGGCGAGTCCTTATGTCATGTTGTCAGAGTGCACTGCCATAGCAGCATATATTATGGGGTTAGTAGCATACACATATGCCAATAAAGGAAGTGGATATTACAAAACAATTTAAGGGGGAAACTCAGTAACCTGAGCCTCCAAATTACAGAAGCCAGGTCTTAGAAAGGGCCAGGAGGTGGGGGGGAGCCCGAGACTCTGAGCTAGGGCTTCGCCACCCCAACTGTTCTCTCCGTGGCCTGTGCGTTCCATGCCTTTCTGCCTATGCTTCATGGTCTGGATAGAACCCAGTGTTTAGGGACAGCTCTGGTCAGTACATGTGCTTGATAGCAGAAATCTAACAGACGGACTTTAGGACATTCACATTACCAGTCCCACAGTCTCACAGAGGGAAGTCTTCCACTTTTAAGATTCTCTCTGGCATCCCTTCCTCATCCAGATCTCTGTTTCCACAGCACCCTGTTCAGGGCACCCTTGACCTCTGCATTCCTCAGGCTGTAGATCAGGGGGTTCAGCATAGGGTTGAAAAGGCTGTAAAACAGAGAAAGGATCTTCTGCTGTTCCTCAGGGTGACGGGATTTGGGGGCCATGTACATGACGATGGCACTGCCAAAGAACAGCCCCACCACGCAGAGGTGGGAGGAGCAGGTGGAGAAGGCCTTCCTGCGGCCCTCCCCAGACTGGATCCTCAGGATGGCAGCCAGGATGCGTGAGTAGGAGACCAGCACCAGGCACAGGGGCCCCACCAAGATGAACACAGATGCCGCAAAGATGACAACCTGGTTGAGCCTAGTGTCAGCACAGACCAGCTTGAGGACAGACAGGAGTTCACAGAAGAAGTGGTTGATTTCATGAGGCCCGCAGAAGGGCAGTCGCAGGAGGAGAACTACATGGACCAGGGCCAGGAGGGAGCCACACACCCAGGAAGTGATGGCCAGGACAGTGCACACTCTCCAGCTCATGATGACAGAGTACTGCAGGGGGTGGCAGATGGCCACATACCGATCATAGGACATCATTACCAGGATGAGACACTCGGTGTGAGCAAATGCCATGTATAAAAACGTCTGCATTATGCACGGAGCAAAGGAGATCATCTTTTTCTTGTTCAGAAGGTTTGCCAGCATCTTGGGAACATTGTTAGAAGCATAAGAAATGTCAACAATGGCCAAGTGTGAGAGGAAGAAGTACATGGGGGTGTGCAGCCTGGAGTCCAGCCAGATAAGCCCCAGAATGACCCCATTCCCCAGCAGGGTGAAGGTGTAGAACAGGGAGAAGAGCCCGAAGAGAAGCACCTGAATCCTTGGGCCCACGGGAAATCCCAGGAGAATGAATTCTGTGACCCATGTCTGATTTTCTGTCATTCCCTGGCAATAGCAGCTGTACTGGTCACTGCCGGGCAGTGAGGTGGAGCTGAAAAGCAAATGCAGATCTGAATTAACCTTTAAACAGATTATGTTGTACATTGTATGTCAAACCAGCCTGTGACTTTTTTCAGAGTTATTATGTCACAACCTTGTGTCTACAGTAAAACAGAAAGAAAAGTCCACTCAAATAACTCATGTAAGTGAATACAGGATATGATACACTATTAGCATTTCTACAGACTTTTACTTAATTTTTATTGCAAAACCCGCATTTCTATTGTCATGACAGCAGCCACAGAGTAAATCGTTTTCCAGAATAACTAGCAATTTTATTTTTTAGAAAGGATTATATCCTATTCTCATGTACTTTTACTTTCTAATTTATTTAGGCTTCTTAGTTTGTTTCTACTTCTCTTAATTATCTGATTTTCTCTTATTTTATAATATGGGGAGAGTACTTGGCACATAGCAGGTACTCAATAATTAAAGAGCAAATTGGAAATAAAGGATGGGAGGAAAGTAAGAAGGAAAGAGATTTACAAATACAATTTCAAAGAAGAATGTGTCTTTGTGTTTACTAGTTTTAGTAAAATAAAAATTACATTGTGTTTTCTACTTCCTAATATTACCTAAAAAAAAATATTTTCCCTTCCTGGCACGAGCAGAGTGACATCACTAATCTGGCCAGCATTCCTTGAACTATTTTCTGATATCTTGTTGGAACAAGTGGTTATCTACATAAAGAATTAATAGTGTATTCTCCCTTCTGTCCACATCTCAGCCCCATGCAGGGCTGCTTCCTTAGATCTAAGTATATGTCATTTCTGGTACAGTGACCCACAGCATTTGGACAGTGCCCATTGCAATTGTTGGACAGATGGAAAGATGGATAGATGGATGGATGGAGGGTAGATGGATGGATGAATGGATAAATAGATGAATGGTTAAAGGATGGATGAAATGGATGGATGGATAGACGGATGGACGGATGGACAGAGGGATGAATGGATAGACAGATGGATGGACAGATGGATGGATGGATGGATACAATGGACTGATAAAAGGAATTACATTAGGAATAGCATCCAAAAAGCATACCCTAGATTTTAGTAAAATCTTTAGGCTCTTCTTTAATCCTCTCTGGCTGCCATTCCATTGACCATATGACCACAGGGGCTACAGAAAAGGAAAGTCTGAATGTTTCATAAAAGTGTACAGATATGAAATGATCAGAAGATCATTCTAGTGGGCAGCTATGAGTCTATCTCTGCAAATGCCAACACTATCTTCAACCCAGAAAACTACCTACAGCTAAGTTGACCATTTACCACCTTCTCCTAGACCCCAACTTTTCTAAACTGCTGTACATTGCAAGAGACTCTTTACTCACTGTGGTAGCGGTCCTTGTCTTATCTCAGAAATATGATTAGATTTAGAGGAAATTGCACAAAGATTAAGAAAGCTTTTGAATGTCAGAACTGAGGATCTTTCTCCCTCCAGCAGCCGCTGAATGAGGGACTTTCCAGGTGTAGGAGTCGTCACTGTTCTCTTAACACAGGCTGACGCAGGGCCTGAAACCTGCTCATTGGGAACAACAGCAAAACAGGTTTTATAGTGAGGCCACTGCCACTCAAGTCCTCCCAAGTTGTCCCGAAGGAGCCAACACTCAGACGCCATACCTACCAGGAGAACAAGAAGTCATTTGTCTTTGTATTTCCACTTCTTTGGGCCCAGGGGATGGACCTTCATGAGAAAAGGAGCAAGCAGGTGATGACTTAATACCCAGCTGGATCCACATATATGAAACTCTTGTAGTAATAAGAACATACATACTTACTCCTGGGGCTGCATTACAAATTATGTCTCTCAGGTATTTGAATTGGGACGAGTTTGTGCATCTCAGTCTTGCCCCAGATGGATCAAGTGGAGTTTGGAAGAGGCAATCATCATTTTCATGAGATAATGATTTGAGAATCTTCTCCTCAGGGACCAGCAGTTGTGTAATGACTATGTCACTGGACTCCCATGTAGTCGATGGTGGTTCAAGTCTTGGACCCAGTGGCTTAACTCATGCCAGGTGTGTGTGCGTAAGTGCCCAAGATCCCGAGTGGAGAATGGAGAAGGAATTGTGGCATGGCCATGCCCCCTGCTGGGTGATTTCTTGCTTTCTGTCTCTCTGCCTCTCTCTGTCTTTCTGGCGAGCACACGCGCTCTATAACAAAAACCTCTCCAAAAAAAAAAAAAAAAGAGAGAGAGAGAGAGAGATCTTCTCCTTCTCAGATAATCCTAACCCTGGTGTCGGTAGATAAGCAAAAGCACTTTCGTCAACCTTCCCATACTGTGATGAGAAAGATTCTGGATCTTTCCATGTTGTACCTGAGATCTGATATGGTGAAGAAGCCAAAGAGAGAGAAAGCAGAGCGAAGTCGGCAGCAAAGATGTGTCCTGGTCCAGCCCCTTGTTAAGGCAGCAGGTGTCTAGTTCACTCTCCAGAATGATGGACACTCATGAGGTCCAGATAAATGTCTGACCCTGGATAAGAGCACCTGCTGAGATGTAGTATTCATAGTCAACAGGACA
Organism: Tupaia tana; assembly: GCA_026018925.1. NCBI lineage: Eukaryota > Metazoa > Chordata > Mammalia > Scandentia > Tupaiidae > Tupaia > Tupaia tana. The sequence goes on from JAKSZU010000003.1 coordinate 11,879,048, forward strand.
CATGAGCAGGGGAGTCCTTGAACACTTTTTGAATGTCTTTCTTATGTCAGGCCTGTGTGTGGGTGTGGGTGTTTACTGACGGGCAAAGTTTTTAGAGAAATGCCCAAAATTCATTTATCAGAACAAATTTGGTTCTTTACTTGTGAGAGATGTAGCTTGTTAATATGTAAGACACGTGACTCATTGCTAAGCAGAGGGAGAAGTAATACACCTATAACTTCGGCTCATATCCAATCGAGGTTTCAAAGTAGGTATATTTCCATGGGCAGAATAATGAAGCTCAAGGAATAATTGTCCTCTAACCAGGGCAGAGTGGTAAAGCACATTGTTCAGCAGCTCTCTGTAGAAGTAAAAAAAAAAAAGAAAAAAAAAATAACTGACGTAGGTAACAAAACTAAACTACATTTATTGAGTCCATAAAACTGAAAAATTAAACCAAAAATGATCAAGGTGCTTTTCAATGATCTATATAGTATTCATACATGGATACTGTATGCTTATAATTATCCATGTACACATACTTAATATTTTATCCATTTATCGACTAACTGATTCAATTAACAGTTCTTGAGTATTTGCTGCTATAAGCTTTGTTCTGAACACTGGAGAAACAGACATGAATAAGCTGCCATCTGGATCTCCCAGGAGTTTCCAGCTTTCTTGTAAAGTAAGCCATGCAAATGAACTACTTAGGGACCGTGATACAGGGGAGTCTGTGGTAGATTATTCTGAATGGGGATGAGGAAAGGTTCACCATGGGCGGAATGCTTACACACTCTTTTGGAAGACAGGAGATAGATAGGACTCACCAGGCTGTCCTGGGGCATAGCAGGAACAGCAAACAAAAGACACTGGGAAAATAGCTCATGGACAAGCTTCTGTGCCTCATCAGGGTGTAAGGCCTCATTGTAAACAGAGAGTGATGTGGCCAAATAGGTAGTGATGAATGTGACTTTTGACTAATAAAACTTTTTGAAGGATTGTTTAAAAGAATGAGATTGGAGGGACCAGCAGTTAGCGTAATGGCTATGTCGTTGGACTCCCACGTAGTCGACCACGGTTTGCGTCCCGGACCCAGTGGCTTAAAACTCACGCCGAGCGCGTGTGCGTGCGTGCCCAAGATCCCTAGAGGAGAACGAAGGAGAATGGATTGCAGCGTGGCCATCCCCCCTGGGGGGTGATTTTTCGCTTTCTGTCTCTCTGTCTCTCTCTGTCTGTCTGGCGAGCGTACGCGCCCTATAGCGAAAAACCTCTCCAAAAAAAAAAAAAAAAAAAAAAAAAAAGAATGAGATTGGAGACTGAGTTCAAGGTATCTGAAAACTCTACATGTTTAAGCAATAGGTAATGAGTACTTGGATTAAGGTGGCGGGCATGAGAAAGGGTAGGAGGGAATGAAATGTAGCATGAAAAGAAATTGCAGTTAACAGCATTGAATGGCTTGTGAGTGGCCTGAGGGGGGGAAAAGAAACAGAACTGGAATGTTTCCCAAGTTTCTGGTTTATACGGCCTTATACAGAGGATTTTCATTCATTTATAAAGAGAATACCTGGGAAGCACGTAATTTAAGACAAAAAATAGAAAAATGGTAGGTTTGGTGTGACTGTGTAACTGAAATAGTCCAGCAGGGAGTTCACTTTTGTATTGGAGTTTATTAAAGGTATCTGGTTCAAAGGTATGGATTTGGGAACCATGTGGTAGATAGAGTCATAGTACTAAGTAAAGGTGGTAAGGAGAGTGGATTTGGTGAGCATAAAAGAGGGCTAAAAGGACCAGCAGGTGATGAGGTGGTTAAGGTGCTGGACTCCCAAGTGCCCGATCATGGTTCGAGTACCAAACCAGTCAGCTTAAAGATTATGCTGGGTGTGTGTGCATGCATGTCCAAAATCAGAATGGAGGAGAAGCGAATGTGGCGTGGCCATCCTCCCTGGGAGCTGATTTCTTACTTGCCTTCTCACTGACTCTCTCTGTTAAGCACACTTTCCCTATAGAAAAAAAAGATAAAGACAAAGACAAAAAGGCTAAGAAGAGTATTAGTCAGTATTTAGGAGGTGGACAGAGGAAGATAGATCTCCAAAAGAGCAAGAAGAAAGATCAGAGAGGCTGCAAACCAGAAAGCATCAGTGAAGGAAATCAATGAGCTATGCTGCATGTGATGCCAGGAGGCAAACTAGGATATTTCCTTTAACCACATGACCAACTCTATTTTTTATAAAAATGAACTTATTTTCATTTATTGACAGAGGGTATGTGCACTAACCAGAGAAAGAGACAGAGAATGAATGCATCCTGCTTCAAGAAGACATGGTCATAATGAAATCCCTTCTCCATGTCTCCATCCTGTCTGGATTTGGGGCATGCATGCACCTGCACCTGGTATATTTTTCAAGCTACTGGGGCTGGGAGGAGTTTGAGACGCAGTTGACCAAGCAGGACACAGCTCTCTTACTAGGCCATGGGGCCATAATAGTCTTAATGTGTAATGCTACACTAAAGTTAGCATAGTAAAAATAAACCACATCCAACATTACTAAGAGATGATCATTATTACTCTTCAAAAAAATCCAGCACTTTTTAAATGTACTTTCTAATTTTTATTGACCCATACAAGGATGAGCATTATGCAACCTCTATGGAAAATTTTAATGTCCAAAGAGCCTGATATCAGACTGTTGATCAGAAATACAACACAAATGTGTAGCAATTTCATTTTTAAAATAAAAAGTAGTTACTCTATAATTGAAACAAAGACCCAACCAAGATAATTTAATGCCAAGGATGGAGAAACAGCTGACCAAAGACATACAAAATGAGGCTTATCAAAGTTTGCCCTTGCAGAAATGGACTGCATTTAAAAAAAATCCTAACAGTGTCCTGGAAGCCCACCTCGTAGGCTGGCAACTCATAAATGTTATTCTTAATTTCTCAGCACACTCAGTGACAGCTGACGATTAGGAAAGAAATGGAATTTCACAGCTTCTCATTTCTTCTTCAATTAGGGGATAAGAAGGAGCAATATCTTCAAACACAGAAGAATCAGTATTAGATAGGCAATGCATTAGTAAATATGAATCTCAAAGACAAATTGTGTATATGTTAACTTATTCTTAGAAAACCATTAAATTCTTCCTTTTCTTCTCAACTGTTAGCATTTGGTTGAGTTCATAGACATCAGAGAAGTGTCTCTCAAAGAATGGCCAAAGGACTATTGGTGTAAGAACAGTCCTTCATATTTTAGGCAGGAGCAAAAAGCACCTTGGAAACCCTAAAACTTAATGTAAATACAAGGAATGAATATTTGAAACATTTTTATGTAAGCAGAGAAACTTAGAGGCCATATTATCTAAAAGTGTCACTTTTAAGATGAGATTATCAAAGCTGGAGAAGAGAGGACTGCTTCAAGACTAAGGAAAGATTTAAGATAAAACTCGGACATCTCATATCTAGTATATTCAAAACAATTTGCCTGATTTTCTTCTCCTGTCTTACTTATCACAATAAGTTGCATTACTACCCCAACAAGTTTCTCAAGTAAGAAATTGAGTTATTCTGATTCTTTTTCCTCTAGAAAATTTACCTGAAGCATCTTAGCAACCCTCCGTCTTCAATGCCACCACCATAGCCCACAGCCTGTGAGAGCTCATGGGTAAAAAGAGAGAGAAGGAAGACTTTCATACTGATAACAGTTCTGAAATATATATATTTGATATTATTTCTGTATTAAGTGATATAAGCAGATATAGATAAGCCACATAAATTAAAATTTTATTGTAAAATGCTACAATTTGTGTCCTGTTACTGTATCACACATACTTTGTAGTAACTATAAATAACATTTTGTTACTCCCATAATTATTTTATCTCTAGCAAAAATAAACAATGTTTGTTTGTTTTTTGTCTTAAAAGCAGTAATTAGCCAAATGAAAACACACTCAGTCTGTCCTACTTCACTTCTGTGAAGTTTTATTCTAGACAAGGCTGATGAAATTCACTAACTTAATGAGAGCCTCTGAGCAGCCTTCTAAAATGCAAACCACACTTTATGTCTGTCCTACTTTAGCATCTTCAATACCCTCTCCTCAAAAATATATAATTCAAAATTCCTTGGAAGGTTTTGAAAGCAGAAAGTAACCTGGGCCTTCCTACATTTGTCCACTTTTTTAAATTAATGTTTTAAAATTTTGTGATCATGATAGATTCACATGCAGTTATGTGATGCAATACAGGGAGAACCCAGTCCCCTTTACCTAGTTTCTTTCAGTGGCATCATTTTGCAAAGCTATAATATGATTTCACAACTAGGATATTAGCATTACATTTGCAGATATCAAAATATCACAGGGCATCCTATAAATACATGCAATAATTACTTGTCAACATAATGGACAGGTTTTGTTTTTTTTTAAAAGCAACGAGAAGGAGGTAAAAATATTCTTATAGTGGTAAAAATATTTCCTCTCTTGAATGTGTCAATCCTCCCTACTTCTTAAATCACATCTCTGGTTGTTCCTTTGTGTTGAAACTGTGCTAGAACTCAAACAAGTTCTAGATCATGTCAAAGTCTTTCAGTCCTCAGGGATTTGGCATTTGCTGAGCTCTATGCCAAGTAGCCATCAGCTTAATCACCTCTTGTCCCTTGCCCTTCCAGTCATGTACTATTGCATAGAGAGCAGCACACAACACAAACCAAAATTTTTATGCCCTTTCATGTTTGCTTTTTTTAAAAAAAGTTTATTTCTCCATGTGAGAGAGACAAAAAGAGGAAAAAAAGAAGCAAAAACAAGGAGACAGATCGCCCCAATTAAGTCTTCACACCACGATTGGGACCAGCAGTTAGCATAATGGCTATGTCGCTGGACTCCCACGTAGTCGACCGTGGTTCGAGTCCCGGATCCAGTGGCTTAAACTCATGCCAGGCACGTATGCATGCGTGCCTAAGATCCTAAGAGGAGAATGGAGGAGAAGGGATTGTGGCATGGCCATCCCCCCGGGGAGTGATTTCTCGCTTTCTGTCTCTCTGTCTCTCTCTGTCTGTCCGGTGAGCTCACGTGCCCTATAGCAAAAATCTCTCCAAAAAAAGAAAAGAGAAGAAGAAGAAGAAGGAGAAGGAGAAGGAGAAGGAGAAGGAGAAGGAGAAGGAGAAGGAGAAGGAGAAGGAGAAGGAGAAGGAGAAGGAGAAGGAGAAGGAGAAGGAGAAGGAGAAGGAGAAGGAGAAGAAGAAGAAGAAGAAGAAGAAGAAGAAGAAGAAGAAGAAGAAGAAGAAGAAGAAGAAAAGAAGAAGAAGAAATAGCAGAAAACTTAAAATAACCCAAATGTAAAATCTCAGGTGAATAGATAAACAATAATAAATATGGCATAGCCTTACAAGGTAATGCTACTCAACAACAAAATGAAGTACTGATAAAAGCATTAACATGGATGCATCACAAAAAAAATATGCTAAGTGAAAGAAGTTAGACAGAAAACATTATACTCTGTTTGATTCCATTCATAAAGATTGTAGAACAGGCAAAACTAATTTAGAGTGATGGAAATCTATGCTGGTAGATCAGTGATCACAAAAGGCAGGGGTGAGGCTCATAAATCCACTGGAAAAGGAATCAAGAGAATTTGAGAGATGGTGTAAGGGATCTTTATATTATTGATGCTAGTTTGTCTTAACTTACCAGACTATACCCTTAAACAAGTACATTTCATTGTGTGTAAGTTATACCACAATAAAGTTAGCTAAAAATCAAAAATGATTTCATGTTGATTACTGCAATTACAATCATCCATCTCTGGGTGCTTTCTAGTCACCACCACTCCATAGTTTTTTTTTGTTTTTTTTTGGTTTTTTTTGAGAGGTTTTTCGCTATAGGGCGCATGCACTCATCAGACAGACAGAGAGAGACATAGAGACAGAAAGCGAGAAATCACCCCCCAGGAGGAATGGTCACGCCGCAATCCCTTCTCCTCCATTCTCCTCTCGGGATCCTGGGCATGCACGCACACGCGCCCGGTGTGAGTTTTTGTTTTTATTTTTTTTATTTTTATTATCATCATAATCTTCTTTATATTACATTGGATTAGATATAATTTTATAGTGTATTACATTGCTTTTTCAAAAGGGAATGCCATGCATGTCAGTCAATACAGAGACATTAATCTCCCCACTTCATCATTCAATATCTTTTCTATGTTTTTCCAATCATTATTATTATAATTCTAATTATTTTTTAAAACAGTCCATCACTATTTCTCATTTTGCTTGTAAAAAGACTTTACCCATCATGAAATCTTTCTCAGACCAATCCAGTTGAGAATACTATACATGTCATCATCAAGAGGTAATAAGCCATATCTGTTTCTCACTAACGTCCTGCCTCTCTATTGTTCTCTTGCTATCTTTCTCTATCCTCTTCTCCTCACCCACCCCATTCCACACTGTCCTATTCTCATTAAGTACTTTCACTGCTTTTATGTCCTCCAATTTTTTGCTCTCTACCATAGAGTACAGGTAGTCAGTATATATTGAGTGGATACATACAATATCTTTCTTTCATAGCCTGGCTTACTTCACTCAGCAATAGATCCTCCATATCTGACCACTTTCTATCAAATGCCAGGGTCTTGTTATTTTTTTATGGCTGAGTAGTATTCCATAGAGTATATATACCACACTTTTCTAATCCTTTCATCAGTTTGTGGACATTTAGGTTGGTTCCATGTCTTGGTAATTGTGAATAATGCTGCAATAAACATTGATGTGCAAGCACTTTTCTGACTGAGCGTTCTCCTGTCTTTTGAGTAAATACCCAGAAGCGGGATTGCTGGGTCAAATGGTAGCTCTATTTGTAGATCTTTGAGGAACCTCCATATTGTTCTCCACAGTGGTTGAATTAGTTTACATTCCCACCAACAGTGTAGGAGGGTTCCCTTTTCACCACATCCCTACCAACACTTATCACTTTTTATATTCTTCATCTTTGCCATTCTGACAGGGGTTAGGTGGTATATCATTGTGGTTTTTATCTGCATCTCCCTTATGATGAGGGATGCTGAGCATTTCCTCATATGCTTTTTGGCTGTTCGTATGTCTTCCTTAGAGAGGTTTTTGTTCAGCTCATTTTCCCATCTTTTAATTGGATTAATCATTTTTTTTTTCACATAAGGCCCTTGAGTTCCCTGTGTATTCTGGTTATCAGTCCCTTGTCTGAGGCATATTTAACAAAAATAATTTCCCATTCTGAGGGTTGTCGGTTCACACTTGATACTGTGTCATCTGCTGTGCAGAAACTTCTTAGTCTAATATAGTCCCACTTGTCTATTTTGGGGATTATTGCCTGTGCTTTGGGGGTCTTATTTAAGAAGTCTTTGCCTACTCCAATGTCTCCCAGAGTTTCCCCAGCATTTTCCACCAGTAGTTTTATTGTTTGAGGTCTTAGGTTCAGATCTTTGATCCATTTTGAGTTGATTGTTGTTAATGGTGAAAGATGGGGGTTCAGTTTCATCTTTCTGCAGGTGGATACCCAGTTTTTCCAGCACTATTTACTAAAGAGGTTTTCCTTTTCCCAATGGATTGTCTGATATCCTTTGTCAAAGATCAGTTGGCTGTAAGCTTTGGGGGTTATTTCTGGGGTCTCTATTCTATTCCATTGGTCTACATGTCTGTTTTTATGCCAATACCATGCTGTTTTGATGACCACAGCTTTATAGTATATCTTGGGATCAGGGAGTGATATGCCTCCTACTCCATTCTTCTTGCGCAGGATTGCTTTTGTAATACGAGGTCTTTTATGATTCCAGACAAATTCTATGATTGTCTTTTCTAGATCTGTGAAGAATTTTTCTGGAATTTTGATTGGAATTTCATTAAACGTGTAGATTAATTTGGGTAGAATTGCCATTTTGACTATGTTAATCCTTCCAATCCAGGAGCATGGGATGTCCTTCCACTTTTTAATGTCACTTTCAATATCTTTTTTAATATTTTTATATATTTCTTTATAAAGGTCTTTAACTTTCTTAGTTAGGTTTATCCCTAGGTATCTTATACACCTTGTGGCTACAGTGAAAGGGATTCCTTTCTTCAGCTCAGCTTCGTTCAACTTGTTGTTCATAAATAGAAATGCTATAGATTTTTGGATATTGATTTTGTATCCTGCCACCTTACTGTATTCACTTATTACTTCAAGAAGCTTTTTCATGGATACCTTTCGGTCTTCTAAGTATACCATCATGTCATCTGCAAATAGAGATATTTTCAACTCTTCTTTGCCTATTCAAATGCCTTTAATATTGTTCTCTTCTCTGATTGCAATAGCTAAGACTTCCAGTACTATATTAAAGAACACTGGAGAAAGTGGGCAGCCTTGCCTAGTACCTGTTTTCAGAGGAAAAGCTTTCAGCTTTTCCCCATTCAGTATAATGTTAGCTGTAGGTTTTTCATAGATTGCTTTTATTGTGTTCAGAAATGATCCTTCTATACCAATCTTACTGAGAGTCTTAATCATAAAAGGATGTTGTATTTTGTCAAATGCTTTCTCTGCATCAATTGAGATGATCATATGGTTTTTATCTTTCTTTCTGTTAATGTGGTGTATTAAATTTATGGTCTTGCGTATATTAAACCACCCTTGCATCCCTGGTATAAAGCCTACCTGGTCATAATGAATGATCTTTGTTATATGTTGTTGGATACGATTTGCGAGTATCTTGTTGAGAATTTTCGCTTCTATATTCATCAATGATATTGGTCTATAGTTTTCCTTTTTTGTCATGTCCTTATCTGTTTTGGAGATGAGGATGATGGAGGCTTCATAAAATGAATTTGGAAGGTTTCCTTCCTTTTGAATCTTTAGAAATAATTTTAGTAGGATAGGGGTTAACTCTTCCTTAAAAGTTTTGTAGAATTCAGAAGTGAAGCCATCTGGACCTGGGCTTTTCTTTGTTGGGAGGTTATTTATTACTGATTCAAACTCCTGGCTTGTTATGGGTCTATTCAGGTCCTCTATGTCCTCCTGATCCAATCTTGGTATATTATATGCATCCAGGAATTTGTCCATCTCCTCCAAGTTATCTTGTTTGTTGGACGCCCAGTGTGAGTTTTAAGCCACCAGGTCCGGGATGCGAACCACAGTCAACTACAGGAACATAGCTATTACGCTAACTGCTGGTCCCACCACCACTCCATAGTTTTGAGTACCATTTCCTGCAGTTGGAACGACTCAGTGTACTTGGTCAATTATTATTTAATTGATGTGTCTATTTTCCTAGTCATGCTATCTCCAAACTCCAAATCTTGGAATGGCTCTAGTTCCCATACACAGATTCTTGCAACCCAACTCCCAACCACATTCAAGCAACTATGAAGAGTTGATCTCTTCTCCTTGAAAAGGAGACAATATAGAAACATCTAACAATTGCAGTTTACAGTCCTGTTCTCATCTCTGCATTGTCTCTGTTCCCATTGATTTTGCATTGATATTCCCTCCTCCTCTTGCTCTTCTTGTTCTTCATATTTGTCTCTCATACTCCAGGTATGGAGGTTTATACAGGATGACAGAATGGCCCAGCTAACAATTTTGTTGAGTTTCAACTATAAACATAGGTATCTCTGGAGCTGTTTAGTTTATCCAATGAGTTTTGCAACCTCTCATCTGAGGGTGAGCAGTGAGATAGAATGTGCCTGAGAGAGAGAGACTGAGAGACAAGGGGAGGAAAGGGCTGCCACTCTCATCTTTCAGTGTTGGGGCTTTCACTCAGTCCCTTCGAGGTCAGACCCATGACTCTGCTTTGTCTGAGATTTCAGAACTCTGAGATTCTTATCTTCAATTTCCCCATTCCAGGCTCCTGCCCAGGTGGGTTGCTGCCTGGCTGAGTGGGGATGGCCTAAAGGTCAGAAAAGTAGCTGCTCCAATAATGGACTTTCATCTTACCCCAGTTCAACTGTTTGCCCTCCACCTTCCACTGTTGTGGTGTTCAAATCTAAGCCTCTAAGAGGTTCTTAGAAGTGACCCATTTCACTTCTCATTGGCTCCTTTCTGTACACTAGTTACCTGGTAGCTTCTTTTCTGAAAAATCAGTTATCATTTTTTCTTGTGCTTTCCACATTTTAAAAAAATACTGCAATTTCTTATTTATTTATTTATTTATTTATTTATTTTTTTTAATATATTTTATTCCAATGTCTTTTATACATTCAATCACTTAGCTTGCAAAGTGAATATCCAACATGTATGCATTTCTCACCAATCCAACCATTTCTTTTGTCTGCTTGCTTCCCTTCCCATTCTATTTGTGTCTGTGGCATTTACCTTTTGCTCTTTTGTCATTTGAGTGGTATCTGGGTGGGAGGAGATGAGATAAGCCTGTATAATAAATTTTCCTGGCTTTTAGAAACCACTTATGATTACTTAAAATTCTATATTCCTGTCAACTGAGTCTTCACTCTAAGAACACCTTCTCTCTGAAATGAATTTGAGTTGAATTTATCTAAACTTTTACATAGGTAAATTGACCTAGCATAATCAGGAAAATGTTTTGACTATTAGTAGCTTCCTGGTTTAGGAAGTATTTGAGAAATAAAGGTATAGTTTACCTTTAAAACATAATTGGAAGCCTCTTTATAAAATCCCACCAGCACTATCACAGAAATGCTTCTCCTGCTTGGGCTGTCTGTGATGAATCCAGTCCCTTCTGGATTCTTCTTCCCTTTACCTTAACTCCAACATTGTTGAGATGTCTGATAAACAGTTAGTATAAAGGCCAATGTGAATATGAGATCAAAAAGCTTAAAAGATTGGTCATTTCAGTAATAAATGAAGTTTCATAACTTGGCCTCATGGACCCAAATTACTTTTTTTAAAATTTCTTTTTATTTATTATCATCATAATCTTGTATATATTACATTGAATTGCATATAACTTTACATTGCTTTTTCAAGAGGGATTGCCATGCCTGTCAGTCAATACAGAGACATTAAACTCCCCACTTCTATAAAGCAATTACATGTTTTTCATTATGAATTTGGTTCAATTAAATGTCCATAGTGGTTTATATGTGAATAAGCATTACACACATTCCTTGTCTGCTAATTTCCTGGTGGAAAGCGATCACCTGGGATAACCACAGGTTAATTAAAGAGGAGAGATAGCTTAAATCTGAGGATGGAGTCTCTAAGAGCATGTGTGTGCTCCTCCTGAAGATTTAGTCAGGACTCTGGCTTCTCTAGTTGCTAGACAATAGGACAGAGCTGAGACGCCCAAGGTGGGCACTCAAATACAAAATGCTTGGGACAGTTTCACCTGTAAGTGTCCTATTAACGCTCCCATGAGAACACTCCCTCACCTCGCCTTCCTTCTGTGGCTGTGAATGAAACTAGAGAGATTATAAGTTGAAAGGCTGTGTACCTCTGAGGCTGCCCAGGGAATCACCTTCAGGTTTCTCAGAACTTTTTATGCCCTTGCTCCCTAGAGCTCCTGGACTTCAGTTAGTGCAGTAAAGACCCCTGTGGCTCAAAAACTATGGGGAGACCTAATTAAAAAGACACAGCGGGAAATTGGCCTCAGGCATCTTAGCATAGAGGGGATAAAAACTTTTTAATTGATCTCAAAGGAATAGAAACTCTTTCAGGTTCTTAAATGTAAGTGTCAGGAAAAAAAATTTCCTTGTGGGGTTCATTAAAACTTCACCACTATTAATTAGAGCAGTAGGGTTCTCAGTAGACAGGTGCTTCAGAGGCCACAGGGGCACTTGGCCTTTCGGGAAGGAGTCCTGGTTATGCAGCTCAGACACCCAAGTGGACGCATAAGTGGAGATATCCTCTTTGGAGACTGGAGCACCCAACTAGCAATGGTTTGAGCTTTAGTTCCCATTCACACATTTACATATAAGAATAACAAACCAAATGAACTGCTATATAATTCAAGCACAGAACTAAGCCCAGTATATGCATCTTACCGTCATCAAAATAATATTTACAAGTGAATATATATTCCCTCCCTGTACATTAAAGAATAAGCAAATTCAACCAAATTAATTAACTCACTCAAGGTCATCTAAGTGTCAATCCTAGAGAATTTAAAACTAATTCCAAAGCCTTTCCCATTTTTCTGCTGATAGAAGACTTCAATAAGAAGCCAAGCATGCTTTCTAGACCTACTCATAGTCCCTAGTTCAACCATCTAAATAACTAACCACCCTGAATATTCTTCCTCCTTGGAAACAGCAATGAACACAAAACAGGGCAACATTAACTGAAGACATAATGATAAAGGATAGAAGCTGAAACTTCTTCAATTTTAACATTCACACATCTTGCTGCTACCATATGTCCATCCCAGTTGTTATTAACTTCAGATCTGACTCTGTCATCCTCTTGACACACACTCAATTCAGGCACCTTTGCAAGTGTGTAGATACATAGAATCTTTCTAAATAACTACTAACTAGGTGCTAATGTATGCAACTCTTTCACTTCCTTTGCAAGCCTTCACAAAGCCTATAGGTGGGAAAGTTTGAAGTTAATAAACTACAGTGTTTGTCTAGGTCCTCCAAGAAGCAAGTGATGAGATTAGAAGTACAAGAGATTAAGAGTGAAAACATCATGATGAAAACTGAGGAGTGGTCCAGAGTAGGCATAGGGAAGCATGGGATGCAGCTCTGAATCCTGTCAAGAAGAGTTAGAAGGAAATGAGCAAGGCAGATGAATCGCTGAGGGCCACAGAGGGAAACAAATTGCACAAATTTTAGTTATTTGAGGAAAGTTTAATACAGGGACAATTTACAAAGGTATGATCAGTATATGGGGGAATCACAAGGGAAGGTACAAAATCTAAAGACAGTGCAGGATCTTTGAGCTGGTAAAACAAACAAACAAACAAAAACAAAACAAAACAAAAAACTCATTTATAACCCCCGAGCCTAAAGGAGAACAGGTAATTGGGATTAATGGAACCTGGAGACAAGAAAGACAATGTGGAAAGGGAGGTCTGATAGGTACTGGAATCTTGAGTCAGTTGGACGGATCCACACTGACCCTGCAGGAAATGACAAAGTACTGCACCTCATTTTCTCTCTCCCTTTTGTCTTGTGCCTTTAATTCCAAAGAAGTAGACTCAACAGGAAGTCAGAGGCAGCAGAGGCTCATGATACAGTCCTTGAAGATCAGTCTTAGAGAGCACAGAGCAGGGTTGGGAAGGATGGAGCATGGAGATGGGGAAAAGAATGCTGACTGGTAAATGTAAAAAGGATAACAGGATTACTAATAGAATATCATTGTTGCACAGCCAACGTAATTGATTCAAACAATCAATGAGTGCTAAAATGATTGAACATATCACAGGATGTAGAACCTTCACATAGACTCCAGGATTCATACTGCAAAATACTTATTAATTGCAAAGAGGGAAAATGTGGAGCAAACCACTTAGCCAAATCATCACACTTATCAGTAATGAAGTATACTGACATCATGAACTTCCTGAGGTGATGCACTGAGAAGAACACAAAGTGGTCTATGAAAGAATTCTTCCCCCAAAAAAACCATACCTAAATCTAGATATGAGAAATCCAAATTTGGGGACATTTAACTGGACAACTAGGCTGGACTCTTCATAGAACATCAATAACATAACAGATAAAGAGTGAGAACCATTTGAGATGAAATAAAACTAAACAGGTAAGATACTAAATGCAGAGTACAATCTCTAATAGATAATGAATTAAAAAATAAAACAAAAACTGTAAGATCCATCTTTAGATATTATTGTACCTATGTTAAACTTTATGAGTTAACAATGAATTGTACTTAAATTTTGTGTATAGTAAATACTTACTAAATTATACAGGGATGAATAAATTCGTGTGCTGTGTATACATATATCCTGTAAGGTTCATTCATAGTGTCTATGATATACTTTTAGATGATTCTGTGTGTGTGTGGGTGAGTGTAGGTGTGGATGTGTGTGTATTCTCCTTAACCTAATGACACTTTAGACTAGATAATTCTTTATTGTGAAGAGGTGTCCTGTAAATTATAGGATTTAGGGAAGCATCCCTGGCCCCTACCCATTAGATTCCTATAGCACCACACCATCCAAGTTATAATTATCAAAAGTATCTCCAGACATTGTCGTATGTCTCCTAGAGTAGACGTACAAATCTCTACTGATGCATGTAAATCTGTATCTATGTATCTAGCTAACTAGCTGTCCAAAGAAACCAATATGGATAGATGATAAAGTAGATTAGGAATTACCAAATATAGGAGAAGGAGATAAGGGCATTCATTTTACTATCCCAAACATCTGTATAACTTTTCAAAATTCTGTGTATTTTAAAATTTCACAATAAAAATTGGTACAAGAGACAAAAATGAATTAGTCTACTAATGTTAAACTCTTATCAAACTATGAATAAACAGAAACTCTCTCAAATGATTTCCTCTAAAAATCAGGAAAAAAGAAAAATAACTACTCTCACTATGTTCTGAACGCTCAAGGAAGTCTAATGAGGTGGGGAAAAGAAATAAAAGGTACATACATTGAAAAGGAAGAAGAAAAATGTCTTTTCTTGTCCTTTGATGGTGCCTAAGCTGCTACTTTCTTGAACATACCAGGAAAACCTGTACTACTTCTATTAATGTCTTTGTTTACTAGTTCTTTTTTTTTTTTTCTATAGGGCCCATGCGCTCTCCAGAAAGCTAGAGAGAGACAGAGAGACAGAAAGCGAGAAATCACCCCCTAGAGGGGATGGCCCCACTGCAATCCCTTCTCCTCCATTCTTCTCTCGGGATCTTGGGCACACACGCACACACGCCTGGCGTGAGTTTAAGCCACTGGGTCCGGGACCCTAACTGCAATCGACCACATGGGAGTCCAGAGACATAGCCATTACACTAACTGCTGGTCCCTTTGTTTACTAGTTCTAATAATACTGTCTGACTCATCTTTGGGTCAGACATTATAGATTTCTGGATCATATTTTTCTGCTTTTTTGCATACTTATTATTAAATACATTATACTTTTATACCACATAGCTTTTATATTTTTGTAAATCATCTTTAAATATTTTTCAATTCTATTGTGGAATGCAATGAAATATATGTCTATCCCTTCTGGAGCTTGCTACAGTCTTTGTCAGTCAGGTCCAGAACAGCTTTGATCCAAGGCTTTTTTTTCTTTTTCGAAGGGAGAGATTTTTGCTATAGGGTGTGTGCACTCACTGGAGAGACAGAGAGAGACGGAGAGAAAGTGAAAAATCTCCCCCAGGGAGGCATGCCATGCTGCAATCCGTTCTCCTCCATTCTCCTCTCAGGATTTTGGGCAGGCACACACATGTGCCTGGTGTGAATTTTTAACCACTGGGTCCTGGACTTGAACCACAGTCAACTATGTGAAAGTCCAGTGATGTAACCATTATGCCATCTGCTGGCCCAAATCCAAGGCTTTTTTATTCCCATAATTTATTACCACTTTCTAAGGACTCTACTCAGGGTGCAAATGTTAAGAGGTGTTTCCACTCCAGCTGCTGGGGATAGGAATTATTCCTGACCCTCACAAGTATTCCCTGTTCTTGTCTTACAGAGATGTGCTGACCAGTGCTCAGGGGCAGATTTTAGAACTCTCTGTAGGTCTCTAGAGCATGCTATTTCACTTTTTCTCTATCTCTCATGTCTGCCTTCTCTGGCACTTGCTCGTATATATTATATCTGAACTCCTATCTCCCTGATGTGATGAGGTGACTGACTCTGTTTGGGTTCCCTCTGCTTCTCTCTTAACAGTAAACTGGAACAACCATTGAGCTCAATTTGGAATGTTTCCTGCAAGATTGTACGTGGACCTGACTCAGATCCAAGAAGCAGAAGAGATGGACTAATCATGGAATTACACAGATAAGTACCCTTTGCATGAAGAGGATTATCTTTGCAGAAAGGGGCAGAGGAGGTATTTGATATTGTAAAAACAAAACAAGAGTCCAGTGTGCACGGGAGAGCCCAGGATGCAAGTCCAGGGCATTTTCCACACTGGGTGACTGCGTTAGTGCTATGTTACCACCTGGCCCCATTGTAAACAGCTTAAACAGAAAGATGGCCAACAAAAAGCACAGAAAGTGGAAGATGTAACACTAACTCACAAATAGAACATTAGTTTATCCTATAAGAGCTGAAACAAGAAAGCTAAGTATCTTTTCTACCTCAGTTGTAAACATATATATTGGGTAACTCAGTTTTTTGTTATTCCATACATGTCTATGAAATTCCATAAAGATATCCTGAGTATTGATTTGGAATTATGAATAAATTTTAGTAATTGGGTAAGTTCATAAACACAGAATCTGGAAAATTTAAGAGTCTATAAAAAATCAATCTCGAGAGAAATTTCCCCACAAAACAGATGACTACAATATCCAAAAATCTCTTCATAATTTGTTTTGAATAAAGCTTTTTTTCCTACAATATAAGAATTCAGAGACCAGGGGACTAGCAGGTGGCATGGTGGTAGTAGAGAATTAAAATGAGGTAGAAATAGAGAATTAAAATGAATTAGTAGAAAAATAAAAGGTATGAAAGATAAGCATAAGGAATCTAATATATTTATTTTGAAGAAAGTTAATATAAAAATATTTAAAAGTACAATTTATGATTTTTTTCTCAAGGAAAATAAGACATGAGTCTAGAGATCAAAAATGCAAACTAAGTCTCTAGGTTGACACAGAATGATAATATAATATTAACTCCCATGAACCAGATGATAGCAAAGCAATAACATAGCTGGACCACATGAGAATGTCCTGAGTTTATTGTTCAAGCCTCCCATGCCAGACTTATGCATGCATACCCATGATTCAGTCTGACTGATGCTGAGCAGGGATCATGGCATGGGGCTATATTTGGAGTGCTTCTCTGTCTCTTCCCTTTACCTCTCTCTCTCAGAAGAGATAAATGATAAATTTTAAGAAAATTATATATTTATTAATATTACTAAGTTATAAAGAGATTCAGTATGGTTAGCTAAGCAAAAAAAAAAAAGAAAGAAAAAAGGAAGCTATTTATAGACAGTATAGATTTATACATTTCTTTTTATTATTTTTACAAGTGTACTTTATTTTTTTAATATTTTTCATTTCTTTTATACATTCAATAACATATGTCACTTAGCTTGTAAAGTTAATATTCTGACATGAATACATTTCTCACCAGTCCAGTTGGAAATACTATACATATTATCTTCAACAGATAATAACCCATCCCTTTAACCCATAAATGTCTTGCCTCTCTGTTTTTCTCCTTAATGTCTTTCCTCAGACTCTCCTCCTTCTCCCACCCTCTTCCCACACTGTATCAAGTATCTATAAGCATTTTCTATGTTTCTACATCTTCTAGTCTTTCAGTTCCAGCCATAAAGTGCAGACAGTTGGTATATATTAAGTGGAGACATACAATGTCTCTCCTTCATAGCCTGGCTTGCTTCACTCCACAGTAAATCTTCCATATTCATTCACTGTCTGTCAAAAGCCAGGGTCTTGTTGTTTTTTATGGCTGAGTAGTATTCCATAAAGTATATGTGCCACATTTTTTCAATCCATTCCTCTGTTTGTGGACATACATTTCTACAGCAATAGCCAATGACAAATGTTTGTGAAGCAACACCTATAAAATCCTGCAGAAAAGAAAGTACAACTCAGGACCAGCAGGTGGCATGGTGTTTCAGGCACTCTACTTCCATGTGGCTAACCACAGTTCAAGTCCTAAGCTTGACATCTTGCTTTATCACTTCCCTCTCTCTCTCTTATTCTCTCTCTGGTGAGCATGCATGCTCTATAGCAAATTTAGTATTATTCAAGTTTTATACACAGTCAGTACATATGTAAAGATACAAACAGTGTAGAACATGAAGGAATTCAATGAATATCAGTCCTAAAATGTTTTTGATAAAAGGACCAGCAGTAAGCATTGAGTCTTTTTATTTGAAAAACTATAATGCATACAAATATGAGGATTAAGATGGTAGAACAGAGTGAAATATAAACACTTGCCTTGAACATAAATATAGAATAAATATAAAGAACAAAAATTGGAGGGAAAAGAAGAAATTGTATTGCTTTTATTGACAAATTATATTATCCCATAATGGTTGCATAGCTGGACTCCCATGGAGTTGACCATGTTCAAGTCCTGCACCCAGTAGCTTAAAAACTCACGCTTGGCACATGTGCATGCACATGAGAGAGGAGAATGGAGGAGAAGGGATTGTGGCATGGCCATCCTCTGTGGGGAGTGATTTCTCACTTTCTTTCCGTCTTCCTCAGGGAACTCAAGTATCCTATAGCAAAAATTTCTCAAAAAAAAGTTAAGAAATTGTGTGGTGCTGAATTCTTCATCATTAATATTTGGGAGCAAAAGCATTTCACTTAAAAGGATATAAACACAGTTGTCCCTAGGTATCCAGAGGGTATTTTTTCTAGGACACCTCATGAATACCAAAGTCCATGGATGCTCCAGTCCCTTATATGAAATGGCAAAGTATTTTCATGTAACCTATGCACAATCTTCCATATATTTAAATCATCTCTGAATTACTTCCAATATCTATTATAATGTTAATTATATGTAAATAGTTGTGTTACTATATTGCTTAGGGAATAATAACAAGAAAAAGTCTACACATGTTCAGAACTGAACCCCTAATCACAGCCTAATTACCTAGTACATGTTAGCAACAATGTAACATTTCTATCTCCTATTCATTGAATTCCCAGCTGCAAAGCCCACAGATATAAAGGGCAAAGTATACATTTAAAACGTGAGAATCAATGCCAAGAATTATAATATGATCAGCTAAAATGAGGTGGGAGGGAGAGAATAATGCAGGATAAAATGTACATAGATACAGTTCACTTGCGTTGCATAATTAATTAAATGAAAAGAAATCAAAGATTAGCATATACTACAAAATTATAGGTCTAAAATATGACCTCAGAATGAAGTCATAATCTTCCTACTTACTATAACAGAGGAATCTATACACACACACACACGCACACACAAATATATATAAGAATTTTTTAAAGTCATAAATTCACAAAAAACAATATCAGATGATAAGACTCAGAACGAATATTTTAGTTACAACAATAAATGGAAATAGTTTTAACAAAACTCACTTTTTCAAAATAACTTAGAGATCAGATCAAAAAACAAAGTTTGGGTTTACTCTGTTTATAAAAATATTGAAGAGCTTTGGAATATTTAAAAAAGAGAAGTATGGATGAGGGCATACCAAATAATACAAAGTAAGGCGTGAGATGTAATCAAGTAAGGCTTAATTCAGGCCAAAAAAACCCTGAGTCATTTAAGAGCATTTAATTAGACTAAATAATACAATGAACACAGAAGAGTCGAAATTATAACCATACAAACTTTAAAGGAAGTAGAGTCATTCTTCATAAAACAAAAATTACAAGTGATTCAAGAGTAATAGAAATGAAAATAGAAGTAGCAGGAGACATTATTTCACCTTTCTAACTCAGATCAGGTCATAGGGGGAAAAACAAGATATACAGGATTAAATTGCATAATTACAAAGTACATCTAATTAATATTTCACAGACTGAAACCTGAAAACAATGAACCTTTTAAAAAATGTCAATAGAACACTCAAAAAGAGAAAAAAATGGAAAAATAGAAAAAAAGGCCTTATGTCGAGCCTCAAATTAAACTAATTTCAAAAAGAATTAAACCAGGAATTATTTTAAGAGAAAATTTTAAAAAAATGTTATTAGAACAAGAAAACAATTATTTTAAAATGAAAAAGAGCAGTAACATGGATAGAAATAAAGGTATATGTAAAACTTTTTACAAGCTTTTTTTAAGTTTTATATTGATTTTATTGACAAATTATATAATGGGAGATTTCAATACATGCATATGATGTGGAAAAACTTTAATAAAATGTGTAGATACAATGTGGAAAATTGTTAAGATGATTAGTGATGTAAGACTGACCAAATAGAAAGAATTGACTTGAATAGGAAGACTAAGCATTATAATATGCCAATTTTCCTAAGCAATTAAATAAATACAATGCAATCTCAGTGGAAATAGTAGCAGAAGCTTTTTTCTTTCTTAGTTAAATAAGATGATATTAAAATCATATGGGAAAATAAAAAACTAAATAGCTGAAAAATTCTATAAAAATAGTTATGAGGAAGTCAGGAATTTTTGTATTTTCAAACATCAAAAAAATTAGAGTGATTTAAGCGGTGTGTTACTGGTGCATGGCTAGAGACAGTCAATGGATCCAAATAAAAAGAATGTACATAAGCAAATATATATCAAAATTTTGTTTATGAAAAAGATGATATATCAAATCAATGAGGCAAAGATGGCTTACACAATAAATGTACTGAATCTTTTAAATGCACTGGAAAGTAATAAAATTTTGTTTATGTCACTCACTGTACATCATAGTTCTCCCAGAAATCAAAATCCATTTCTAAGACATTGGAAGGAAGGGAAGACATTTTTAACTACACTTTTGAATATTAAGCCATGTCTACGTATAAACTCTTTTAAAAGGTTAAATGTGAAGAGCTTTTTTTCTATGTTCAGTTTTGAAATAGTGCATTTTTCTAATTATAAAAGGAACATATGTTGTAGCAATGCGAGGAATATAGAGCATTTGAAATCATCAAGACAGTAAAAGCACAATCCTTATAATCTAAACAGAAAGCAAATAGCATAGTTATTTCCTCCCGTTTTAAAATTCTTCTATTTATTCATTTTATTATACTTATTTAAATCCTATGTAATCAAGCATTTGAATTATCTTTTTTACAATCCTTTTTTCATTGAAATTTTATGCCACAATTTTATTCTCTCTTCATCTATATTTCTTTTTCTTTTATACATTCAATCACATTATTTAGCTTACAAAGTGAATATTCCAACCTGTGAACATTTTTCCCTTGTCTGTTGATAAACTATAAAATTATGTTTAACAGATAATACCACATTTCTTTGTCCCATTAATGCTTTACCTTTCTCTTTCTCTTCTAAATGTCCTTCCTTAGACTCTACTCTTCTGCATACACTATATATGGTATATGGTATTCACATCCATTTACTGTGTTTCTATATCCTTTAGACAGTTTTTGTCATAGGGTGCAGACACTTGGTATATATTAAGTGGGGACATACAATGTCTCTCCTTCATTGTCTGGCTTACTTCACTCAGCAGTGAAACTTCCATATTCTTCCACTTTCTGTCAAACTCCAGGGTCTTGTAGTTTTTTATGGCTGAATAATATTCCATAGAGTATATATGTCACAGTTTTTCAATCTGTTCATCTATTTATGGGCATTTGGCTTGGTTCCATGTATTAGTAATTGTGAATAGTGCCATGATAAACATTGATGTGCAGACCCTTTTCCAATTAAGAATTCTTTTCTTTGGGTCAAAACCAAGGGGTGGGATTGCTGGATCATATGATGGTTCTATTTGTAGATTTTTGAGAAATCTCCAAATTGTTCTCCACAGTGGCTGGACCAATTTACATTCCCACTAGCAGTGTAAAAGAGTTCCCCTTTCACCACACCCCTGCCAGTACTTATCATTTTTTTTGTTTTTTTAATCTTAGTCATTCTTACTGGGGTTAGGTGTTATCTCATTGTTGTTTTGATCTGCATTTCCCTTACACTGAGGGATAGTGAGCATTTTTTATATGCCCTTTGGCTATTCAAATGACATCCTTAGACAATGGTTTCTTCAACTTATTCTCCCATCTTTTAATAGAGTTGATCATCTTTTTTCCGAACAGTTGCATGAGTTCCTTGTGTATTCTGGTTATCAACCCCTTATCTGACGCATAGTTTACAAAAATTGTTTCCTATTCTGAGAGCTGTCTATTCACGCTACTTACTGTGTCTTTTGCCATGCAGAAACTCCTTAGTCTGATGTAATCCCATTTGTCTATTTTGGGGATTATCGATTGTGCTTTGGGGGTCTTATGTAAGAAGTCTTTGCCTACTCCAATGTCTCCCAGAGATTCCCAAGTGTTTTCCAGGAGCAGTTTTATAGTTTGAGGTCTTAGGTTTAGATCTTTGATCCACCTTGACTTGATTTTTGTCAAAGGTGAGAGGTAGGGGTTCACATTAATTTTTTTGCAGGTGGAAATCCAGTTTTTCCAGCACCACTTGCTGAAGAGGCTTTTCTTTTCCCACTGGATTGACTGGTACCCCTTGTCAAAAATCAGTTGATTGTATGTTTGGGGAATTATTTCTGGGAACTCTATTCTGTTCCATTGGTCCACCTGTCTCTTTCTGAGCCAGTATCATGCTGGGTTTTTTTTTTTTTTCTTTTGGAGAGGTTTTTGCTATAGGGCGCATGCGCTCGCCAGACAGAGAGAGACAGAGAGACAGCGAGAAATCACCTCCCCAGCGGGGATGGCCACACCGCAATCCCTTCTCCTCCATTCTTCTCTCAGGATCTTGGGCATGCATACACATGCACCCGGCATGAGTTTAAGCCACCGGGTCTGGGACACAAACCGTGGTCGACTACATGGTAGTCCAGCGACATAGCCATTACACTAATTGCTAGTCCCCCGTATCATACTGTTTTGATTACCACAGCTTTGTAGTGTATTTTTGGGTCTGGCAGTAAGATGCCACCCACTTCACTCTTCTTGTGCAGGGTTGCTTTCGCAATACAGGGTCTTTTATTATTCTAGACAAATTTTATAATTGTCTTTTCTATATCTGTGAAGAATGTGTCTGGAACTTTCACCTATGTCTTTGATCTCAGTGTCTTTGTCACCAGAGCCACTGTAGGAATCATCTAACATAATTTTACAAAGCACGCCGTCTTCACTTTCCTTTAAGTCATTCAAAATGTAACACCTTTTTTTTTATTTGTATTACATGTAATCACATAGATCTTTACAGTATATTACATTTCTTTTCCAGCATGATTACTACGCATATCAATCAAGAAAAAGACATTACTACCCACATCATTATCAGCAAGACATTACTACCCACACATCATTATCATTATTTTCAGATTATTATTTTTAATTTTCTTCTTTTTTAACATTCAATTGCTATACATCATTTGACTGTTAAATCAATGTATAATCTGTTGTGGAAATCTTATTCCAAGATACAAGTACTCTTCTATGTTACTCTTCTATTAGGATATTAGTGTTTTTATTTATTCTTGGTATATACTCTTAATTTTAAATTTAATCACAGTTACATAAAAAGCTTAAATGACTAACTTAGAGCTTCTGCCTTTGAGTTTACTCAATAGATCGATTCAATTTAGTGATTCAACTTACAGCTCATTTTGGATCTTTTCACATCAAAGTCATTTTAACCACATCTTTTTTTTTTTTTTTTTCAGGTTTTTGCTATAGGGCGCATGCGCTCGCCAGACAGACAGAGAGAGACAGAGAGACAGAAAGCAAGAAATCACCCCCCAGGGGGGATGGCCACGCCGCAATCCCTTCTCCTCCATTCTCCTCTAGGGATCTTGGGCACGCACCCACACACACCTGGCATGAGTTTAAGCCACTGGGTCCGGGACTCGAACCGCAGTCAACTACATGGGAGTCCAGCGACATAGCAATTAAGCTAACTGCTGGTCCCTTAACCACATCTTTATGCTTTTGTCGTATTAGTCCTCCACTTCACTTAAACTAATTACGTATGCTACTCTCTTTTCTTATTTCTTTTATGCCAGAGTATGAGAGCACATGAGAGAAAGATAACCCTGAGCAGGATCTGGTCTATCTCAATTTCTTTTCTCCAATTTCCCATCCATCGAAAAGCTTAGCGAGCCTGGACTGGAACTCTAGCTTGCTATGTAGAGTCTGGCTTCCTCTGTGTAGCATCTAGGGGCTTTGCTATGAAGTGAGCCCGATCACCTTATTCTTCTATGCATTGTTTCCTGAAAATCTCCTTTCCTCTCCTTTCATTAATCATTTCTCTCTTGCTTCTCTAGCTATCCAAATCCTTCACAACTTCCAAATTTCATTTCTTCTAAAACCTTTGTTTTCAGTCACTGCCCTTCTAGCATGGTTTTCTTATTCTTCTGAATTCTTACAGCAATCTTTGTACATCTGTTAAATAGATTCTATTCATACTGAGTAATTCAAATATTTAATTAGCACATTTTACTTACTAATAATTTTTGCTACTGTTTTAGTGGTAAGTTACGTGAGGCTAGAAACCATGCCTTACTTTCTTGCATTCCTCTAATATTTTACTATAAATAATAGGTCCTCAACCTTATGCAGACCTTCAGAAGCCTCTTAGAATTTCTATATCTTCATTTGTTCCTTTGTGTAGTAGATAACATCAGATCACATGATGCCCAAAGCCTGTCTCAGTACTGCCTCTTCAGTGCCAGTGCAATTTCTGAACATTACTTCTTTTTCCCACTAGATGGTACCAACACCATATAAACCTGCCTAAGAAAGATGGTAATCTTTTATAAGTGGTAAAATTAGTAATTAGCGCAGGTAACCTGCTATGTACAACAGTTATATTTTGAGAAATAAATTAGAGTTATCTGCATATGCCCATGTTGTCATCAAGTTAATCAATGTACCAAGCACATCCATCACCCCCCAAAATCCTTGTGTTATTGTGTGTGTGTGTGTGTGTTGAAGTTTCTTTCTTTCTTTCTACCATGAGGAAAAGAAAGAGACAGAGAGAGAGAGAGTACTCCCACTACCCCCCAATGGGGTCTTGATACTACAATCCACTTTGGCCTCAGCCGGCCCTGGATCATGAGCACATGCATGCCCAGCATTTTCAAGGGAGGTCTCAAGACATGGACCCAGAGCTCAGTGTGGGTCAGCCTCTTAGCGTGTCACTTGTTAATACTGTGCCACCATCCAGCCCCATGTGTGTTTTTCTAAGTACTCTTACCATGAGTTTATCATTTTAATGTGTTTGAATGTGTATGTTTGAGAGTCTTGATAACCAAAGGTGCTATGTTGTACAGCATGTCCCTGGAAGTTATACATCTCACATAATTGAAACCTTGAACCCATTAAGCAGCAATTCTCATTTTTCCTCTTTCCTGATTCTGACAGCTGCCATATCTACTTGCAGTAAAGCAAGTGAAAAATGAGAATATTCAGAGGATGAAGATATTACCTTCAGCTACAGAAATCAGTGACAGTATTCAAGGGAATTGAGCTGCTTTATATGAGTTTTGGGTTATGGGTTTAATTTGCCATGTCACATAAAAAGAAGAGCATGTGGAAGCAGAGAGTAGAGTCTGCTGAATGTCGAACTAAAGTCTTCGAACTTCATTCAGTAGATACAGGAAAAAAAAAGGAGACTTTTCACACATAGTCTCATGATCAGAGCTGTGTTTTCAAAAGGTGTATCCACTGGTGGTGAGGCTATTGGATAAAATAAGACAAATAAATGAGAACAATGGTTGAAAGGACATATCAGTGCATCATGGGAGACGTTACAGATAATGGAAACAGTGGTGGCAGACATAAGACATCAAGGAAAAGAGGAAGGATGGATTAAAGTGGAGGCAAGAAAATGAGAACGAAGATAATAACTGGATAACTTGAAGAAAACCAGAGTCAAGTTGTTTCTACAAATGATGAAAGAATCAAAAAATGACTCATTTTTGAACATTTAGAGTCTTAGAAACTGGCATCCGGCTTCTTCCTCAGTGCTGTTCTGCTCGTAGACAGCAGCTCACACTGCATGTTTTCTGATGACTTAGAAAGCTACTGGGTCTGCCAAGTCAGTGTGAAGACTACAACACCATCTTACGCAATGATGCACAGATGGGTCTTCACTGAGTCTGTTAGTAACAGCTACAGAATTGCATAGACCTTTCAGATACTCTTCTGAAGGAAAGTTTTCAAGACATTTAAAATAACATTGGAAAAATAAATACTCATGCATGATCCCAGGAAACATCCTTGTCCCTTTCCTTCTTAGAAACCCTGATTCTACTTTAGCTTAGTTTAGCAGTGAACTGAACATCAGCTGTATGCCAAGTATTCAGATTGACTCTAGGGACACAACAAATAAGTAAGACACTATTCTTGCTTCTTTGAACCTCAAAGACGAGATGACAGGACTGCCTGATTGTGCCTCTGGTGAGGAGGTGAGCACTGATGAGTAAGATTCCTGGAGGAGATGATGCTTAAGTTGAACCAGAAGAGTGACAAATATTACCAACCAAAGAATAAAGGATGTGTTAGGCCCAATCAACAGCCTGAACAAAGACAGGGAGGCCTGAACTACCATGTGGTGCTTTGGAAACTGTAAGAAGTTTGAGAGCATAAGGTGCTGGTCAGAAGTATCAGGCAATACAGATTAAAAAAAAAAAAAGTATCAGGCGGGCAACACTGCAGGAGAGTCTGGTACTGAACTGAGATGTTCAGGCAGGAACACAGCATGGAGAGCCTTTCAGCAGGACTGGACGTGGCCTCTGACTGCAGGGATGGAGAGAAACACTGAAACATTTGAAAGAGGTTAATTGCAACAGATAACAGATTCACATTTTAATTGGGAAGATGGGAAATTATTTTATCTTAGAAATTATATATATATATATATATATATATATATATATATATATATATTGCTAGAGAGAGCTTGTGCTTACCAGTGAGAAACAGAGAAGGATCCCCAAAGGAGTGTGGTCATGCAATCCCTTTTGCTCTATTTCTCCATCCTTGTCAGAATTTTGGGTACACATGCATACATGCACACATACACATGCACACATACACACCCAGCATGTTTTTTAAGCTCCTGGAGCCAGGACTCAAACTTCATGTTGGGCCATGCCATGTGGGATCCAGCTTTTTTAACCACTAGGCCACCGGGCTTGCCCTACATAGTATTTTTAAACAGAAAAAAAAAAAAAAAAGTAAAAAATAAATGGTAGTGAAGGAAAAGGAATGCTGGGGGAGAAGGAAGAAATACAAAAACTGAAATATGCCCACTCCTGAATAAACACTTCTTACATTTTAGTATGTATACCTATGGCTATTTTTCTTATCAGGAGATTATTATTGACTCCATAGCCTTGGCTCACCAAGGGAGCCTTCCAATGTCTTTGTCAAAACACGAGTCTAAAAGGGAAACTTCCCAGTGGTCAATACGATTCAATAACTGCATTAGCTACTGTCAGATCTGAGCTCTATTGTTCCCATGACAACCTTCACAGCCAAAGGAAAGGCTGTTTTGTTATTCAATACTTCATAATTTTAATAACATGTAAATTTTAGTCAGCTCCCACATACACCCTGTTATACATCAGAAATCGTAGAATGGATAAGCTTTATATTCCAATACAACATGCTTCCCCACATATCAGTGTACATGTGGGGTCAAAGCTGGTCCTACTACGCCTCTGATCCAAAAGTGTCTCTGGGCCTCAGAAGTGTCCTTCTTGTGTGTGTGTGTGTGTGTGTGTGTGTGTGTGTGTCCTTCTAGTGAATGAAACACTGTACAAATACAAAAAAGTTTTTACACACAGTTTTTGCTCTGCCCATAATACATTTGTCCCAAATAAAAAGAAAATAATAGGACCAGCATAGTGGTTAAGGTGACTGGATTCCACGTGGTCAATTGTGCTGTTTGAGTTTTTGGGCACTATGGTGCATGCACGTGAATGCCCAAAATCCTGAAAGGAGAATGGAAGAGAAGGGATTGTGGCATGGCCATCCCCCTGGGGGCAGAGGGGGCACTTTCTCATTTTCTCTCTCTCTTTCTTTCTTTCTGTCTCTGGAGAGTATACACACTCTATAGTAAATTTTCTTTAAAAATAAATAAAATAAAATAATTTATACTTACTATATGCTAAACACTAGTCTTTTTACCTATATTTACTTGTTCAGTTTTCAAAACAATGTAATAGAATATAGTTTTTAGTCTTTGTTTTATAGATGAGAAAAAAACTGAGACATAGTAAGATTACATGCACAGCAAAAACTAGCTTCAAAATGGTCGCCTAGTCCTCAAACCTGTGCTTGTCTGTCTGTCACTACATTTTAACTTTTCATGACTGGCTTCTTTTCATTGTGTAGACTTTTTGGAAACTGTTAGCTCTTCCTAAGCTTTCCTTGCCTGCTGTTTCTAAGGATATCACCAAGCTGCTTATTTTCCACTGGTCTTGCCCCACCCTACAGCCGCATATCTATTCTCTGACTTGTTCAATGAGTAAGAAACTGGGTCCTACCATCTACATCTCTGGCCTTCCTTTGCTGCCTGGCTACTGAATAGATTGAGCCAATGGAGGTGCTGATAGAAAATGAAAAGGCACAGAGAAAGAAAACAAATGCTACCTCTGCTCCCTTGTGATTCAGACCATGTACCTAGCTTCATAGGCACAAGATAGAAAAACAGACACCACAGGAAATTTTCCGACTATCGGTATGTTAGCTACTTCCTGCAATTCAACTAGATAGAAATGAGCAGAGGCTGTAAGTGTCTGAAGACTAGGAAAAGCACATAGGTGTTTCTTAGCTAAAGCAATCATTTTTGGTCTTTATCCAGCATTGCAAATTGTCAGCCACTCCAGTAGTCTTAAGCCTGGAGAAAATAAAATGCTGAACTCTATTGCTAGCTAAGATGAACTCCATTCAGGGAACTCCTGAAATATTTACTATTCCTGACAAAAGTTTTTATTCCTGTTGTAAAAAGACATTTACTCATAGGGACGCAGCCTTGGGGCCAAGTGCAGGTATCAGTTATTTACCAGGGGACCCATTTACCAAGTTATCCAGGGCTGGGAGCTAAAGTGTATGTAGTTAAAAAGAAACAGGGGAAGTGACATTGAAGACTTACTTCTAAAGCATATAGAAGTTCCTAGACCTAGTTCTAAACTCAATAGCTTTGTTTTTATGACTAGCCCAATTTGATGGGACCAAAGGAAAAGAAAAACTGTGCCAAACTTTGTAGATTTATTGACCAAGAAACCCCAAACAAACTGCTAATCACTTCTGGTAAAAACGAACACACAGTAACAACAACACAACAAAAAACTCAACTCCTAACGCATTTCAAGACCTAAAAGTGAACCAAGAAGTGAGTTTTTTAAATACCACAACCCTTTGTAGGTCATTGAGTAGCTTGGCCTATCTAGTATATGAGTTTGGCTCTACCGACCTGGAAACCAGAAAGATGATATGTATCAACTACATTATTGGTCCATAATACTTTTTTGGGAAAAGAAAGACTCCTGATTGGTAAATTGCATCCTAACTTAAAGTAAAAATAAAATAACTATAAATAGCTATTCTCATAGAGAGGATATTCTTTGGTATGTATGATAATTTTTATGATTAGCATATTCCAGTTACAGGGACTCTGGAAGTTATGTGTCTGCAATTCTCTTAAAGAGATATTTGCTCCTGCAGATGCCCACACTTTTAAGTTGGGGAAATTCCTGTGTTCATCAGAGATCTGTTCTCCACTGACAGCTAGAATGATTGTTTACAACGAAGAGACCATGTCACCCTTCTGTTCAAACTCTTTCCATGGCTTCCCATCTCACTTAGAATAAGACCCAAGATTTTCTTCCAATGGCTTGCAAAGGTCCGGAACCACCCGGCCTCCTGCTTTCTTTCCTCTTACCTCTGGCTATGCTTGCCTTTTACTCACTATCCCAGCCACTCTGGCCTCCCCATAGCATTTACTATCTCTTTAATTGGTATGGGTACTAGGTTTCTAGGGCTGTCATTACAAATTACCACAAACTTGATGACTTGAAACTATAGAACTATATTTTTCTTAGTTCTGGAGGCCAGAAATCAAAGTGTCAAACCAGCTGTGCTTCCATTGAAAGCTCTGGGGAAGAATCCTCACCTTTGTCTTTCGACTTCTAGTGGTGTGAGCATTCTGTGGCCTGCGGAAGCATGACTGCAATCTCTACGTCCATCTTCACAGGGCCTTTCCTCTGCAGTGACCTCTTCTCTACTCAGTATGGACCTTGTCACTAGACTTCAGCCCACAGGGTAACCCAGGATGCTCCCAGCTTGATATTCTTAACTTTATTACATTTCAAAGACCCATTTCCCAAGTAAATTCATGTACATGAGCTCCAGGTTGACAATATGAACATATCTTTTTGTAAGCCACCCGTCGAGCCCATGTATGTCTTACATGTATGCAAATATATTAATTTGTTACCTGTTCTTATCATGACAGTGACACATTTTTGTATGTTGTTATTATTGATTTTCTACAAGTACATAGTAGGTATTTAATAAGTATTAGTTGAATAGATGAGTGGTTATAGTGACAAAATATATACCACATGTATGATTAATATATTTTGTTTCATGAACTTCATTAAAACTTTGGTTGGTGATAATGAAACCTCAGGGTAAACTACTAAAATCGACTACCAGACTTATTATTTTTTTACATTTAATCACTATACACCTTTACAGCATACAAGACAAATTTTCTCAGCATAAACACACCCTCAAAAACATATAATACTAAGAAGGTTGGCCTAAAACTTCCACCTTGCTCTGTGTGTTTCACCTTACAAGTAACTTGTTTCAGGACCAGTCAGTGAGTTGGAGGTTAAGGCGTTGGATCCTAAAGGGCCAATCATGTGGTTCAATTCCCAGACCCAGAAGCTTGAAAATCAAACCATGTTCAGTGTCTACATGCCCAAAATGCCAAGAGAAAAATGAAGAAGAAGGAACTGTGGCATGGCCATACTCCCAGGGGATGATTTCTCACCGCCCCACCCTCCGTCTCTCTCCAGTGAGCACACACATCCTTAGCAATAAATAACTAAAATATATTGGGAGCTAAAACCTAGATTGTAGTCAGAGTTCTTTGTCCTCATTTCCTGATCCTTACTGAACATGCCTTGGACTGTTCTTAATGCACATATTTAATTTCCCTCTATTATTGTCATCATAGTTTGACTCATCTGAATTTTCCACAAAGTAATTTTTATGTGTCTGGGTTTTAAATGGAAATATTCTCATGATCATTTTATTGCATTAAGGAACTAAAATATATTCCAGGAGCAAACATTCAATTATCTCTTTTACGAGCATTGAGGTTTATGGAAAGAGAGGGGTGTTGCATATTTATTCTCTAAAGTGAAGTGTGCTTATATTTTATTTTTGTTTCTCTTCCTTTCTGGAACCTAAATTTCACATTTGTCCATTTTAATTTTATTAATTGTGCTTTAGGTATAGCAATTCATTATTCTAACCATATCCCTTCATAATGAGCTTCCATAGTTGTCCTCTGCAGAAGCCTATTTTTCTCTAGGGAGGTTTCTTCCACTAGAGAAAAGACTCAGGGCTCAGTCAGGAGACCAGGACATTTGACCTCAGCTCCCCACTGTCTGTGGTTGTATGTTATTTACTCCCTCCAATATCTGTCCAGAAAGTTTGTAAAATGGGAAAAAAAATCCCATCTATTACAGAGAGAGAGAGAGAGAGAGAGAGAGAGAGAGAGAGAAAACATTCTTTGCAGTGTCATTTGTACTTAAATTTAAAAAAAATGTTGTAAATGTAAGTTCTCTTGTTTAAAACTATTCCAATAAATAAATTAATACTGATTTGACATATTAGATTGAATACAGCTTAAAGTATAATGGCTTTTGTCACTGGCAAAACTATGAATCAAAAATGGACATTATCTATGTATCTTTCTGTGATTGTGTGGACATATTTGATCAAAAAGCTCTAATGTGAAAGGTAAATAGTAAGGAGAGCTGAGAATCATTATGACATGAAATGAGAATCTGTCAGATTCTAAAATTGGGCTGACTGCTTTTATCTGAGATGAGAGTGTAGATAGTGCGGCCAGGGAAAGTATAAGAAAAAGGAGGGGGAATGAGAAAACATTGAGATTAGAAAAAAAGAGCATGATGAGGACAAGTTTAATTCAGTAATTAACATATCTGGTGATATTTATTGGTCATCTATTTTATGCTTATCTATTAGGAGATACAAATAAACATGTGATGTCTTGAAAGAAAATATAAAATTCAGTAAAAGACAACTGTATAAGTTACACCACAAGGCAAAATATTATTGTGTAAATTATTCATAGGTAAAGTTTATTCACAAAAAAAGGAAAGATAAAGTTTATTCACAGATAAAGGAAAGCACTCTTTCTGAAAGATTTAATGCAGGTGAGCAGTGCTTGAAAATTGTGTTGGAAGGACTAGGAAAGCAGTCTCTAGTCTCTGCTACCACAAGCAACTCTAGCACATTGAGAATAGTGTTATTGTGGGAGCCACGACCTCCATTAGTGTCAGGAGGACAGGAAGTCAGGAACCCACCACCAAATCTGTCGGCCCCAGAGCTCATAATGACTGCTAGAATCCAAAACAGCTAACTCGTACATGGCCATTTTTCTTCTCACATGACTCAGTTGTGTATCTACTCACAGCCTTGAATTTTGGATCACAAAGAGAATTTCTTTTCTCTAGCTCTTTGTATAAAGGGTATAGGTCAATTGATCAAGAACCTGCGATTACTGTGGACGTGGTGGTGTGTCTTATTAACGTGGGTCATGTCCAGGGGAGCACAAAAGAAGATGGACGAAGGTAGAGCAGGCTCTCAATTAATCCTTTCTTTCTCAATCAATCTGAATAGACTAATCAGACCCTACGGCCTGGCAATAGACCAGTTTCTTCAGAGCTTCTTTGACCTCTCGGTTCCTTAGGCAATAGATGAAAGGGTTGAGAGCAGGGGTGACAATGGCATAGAAAATGGAAATAATCTTGTTCATGTTGAAGGCATGGATGGCCCGGGGTCGGGCATACATGAAAATAGTGGCTGAATAGAAAATGGTGACTACCACGAGGTGGGAGGCACAAGTGGAAAATGCTTTCTGCTTTCCCGTGGGCATGCGTACAACAGTAGCCAGAATGCACCCGTAGGACAACACAGTGATGGAGAGTGGGAAGAGGAAGATGACCAGTGCCAGGACGAAGTCCACCAACTCAGCTATGGACATGTCTGTGCAGGAC
Source organism: Tupaia tana (assembly GCA_026018925.1). Classification (NCBI taxonomy): domain Eukaryota; kingdom Metazoa; phylum Chordata; class Mammalia; order Scandentia; family Tupaiidae; genus Tupaia; species Tupaia tana. The sequence goes on from JAKSZU010000003.1 coordinate 11,912,043, forward strand.
AGATTCAGCACTGGAGAGATGTCACAAAAGAAGTGATTGATGACATTCGGGCCACAGAAGCTGAGCCGGGAGATAAAGTAGATCTTTGCCAAGGAGATGCCAAAGCCAATGGCCCAGGAGCCAAGAGCCAGGCGGAAACACAGCCCATGGCTCATAATGGTAGGGTAGTGGAGTGGCCGGCAGATGGCGACGTAGCGGTCATAGGCCATGGCAGCCAGGAGCACACATTCGGTGCACATGAGTGCAATGAAGAAGTACAGCTGTATCATGCAGTGAGTGAAAGAGATGCTGTTGCTCACAGACCAAAAACTGAACAGCAGTTTGGGCACAGTGACAGAGATGTACCAGGTCTCCAAGAAGGACAGGTTGGCCAGGAAGAAGTACATAGGCTTGTGCAGCGGCCGGTTCTGCTGCACCAGCACGATGATGATCACGTTTTCAGTTACTGTCAGAATATAAGCCATGAGGAAGGTCAGGAACACTGCTGTGCGCATGCTCAAGTTCCCAGGGAACCCCACCAGGATGAACTTGGAGACCCGGGTCTGGTTCTCCACTTCCATGTTAGAGACACAAGGCTTGGCTCTCCTGTGGGAGAATTCCTGGTCAGACTTTCAACCTTGCCTACTCTGACTATCAACAACAACAGTTTTCATTTATTAATAACATATTATGGGGAGCCAGCAGGTGGCTTGGTGGTTGAGGCACTGGACTCCCACATGGCTGACTGCTGTTCAAATCCCAGACCTGATGGCTTGCATTCTTACTTTCTTTCTCTCTGTCTCTCTCTGATGAGCGCATGTGTTCTATAGCAAATTTAATAATAATATCAATAATAATAAATAAAATAAAATAGGTAAATCTTTTATAAGTATTATGCTTTAAACCATAAACTTGGTACATTTTGTGCATAATTTAATTCCCATGTAGTCTCTCTCTCTCTCTTTTCATATATGTTATTTTATAATATTAATATTTAATAATGAAGAAAATGAGCTTCAAATAGGTATTAAGTAATGGAGGGTCTTCAACAAACTCATAGAAAATGTATATTACAAAAAACTGCAAGGATTTTACCCTTTTTTGTGCAAAAGTAAACTTGCACTTTAATTTGATTTTTCTGTGAAGTTTTTGTAGTCACCTGATAACTTATCAAGTTCCCACTGCAGTGCAGGAAAGACGTCTAAAGCCCATGCCCTGTCTATACTGCACTGCCTTCACGAACACCTCCAAAGGGAGCTATGAAACTTCTATAGTCCCTCTTACACTGTCAATTCCAAAGGCACGTGGCCTTTCTGACAGAGTTCTGGAAGTTTTTACAACTTGCTTATCTTGTACACTCTATTCCTTTCTTTTTTCTACTATCACTGGAAACAGAGTAGCTGTCATTATCGTGAGGTGGGGGAAGAAGGTGAAGAGGGGAATGTTGGAGTTTCCGGATTAAAGACTTGGACCTCATTCAAGTCTCAGGTCTGTCACTGACTTGCTATATAATATCAAAATCTTGCTCTTTCGGATACCCAGTTTTTTTCTTAAGTAAATGTGAATATTAATATTTATTCAGTTTATGTAACTATGGGGAGGTGAGAGGAAGATTCGGGAGAAAATGATTAACAGACAAAAAATGCATGTAAAGAAGTAGACTAGGTTATGGGGCAGTGTACCACAGAAGAGTAAAAATGGCATTGGCAATTCAATATATACTTCCAAAAAATTAGTAGAGGGGAAGAGATCAAATAAGGAAAAGTCCAAATGAGACCCTGTAAATGTAATTTTATATGACCCGTCAGTGACAGTGATATGAACAGGCTCTCCCTGCATCGTATCAGCACAGTAAGGACGAGTGTAGGTTAACAGGAGAGAGGGGGGCTATGAGCCAAGCAGAGGGGCCAGCGAACAACATTGGGCCTCATTTCTGGGGAGCTTTAAGTTAGGGTAGGAGTGCTGGTCTCTGGATGGAGATATTTTTAAATAATTAAAGACAAAAATGCATAACAAAATTTAAGATATCTTCTATGACGACTTAAAAACAAAATGATACTAGGGATTAGAGGTGGTCTTTCTGACTTTTGAGGAGGTGACATGTAGGCAGAGAAGGATTTCAGGACAGCAACCCTTTGAAGAGCTCAGGTAAGAGGGAGCGGAGCTGAAATGATCCTTCCACTGCTGTCCTGTGATGGGTGGGGAAGAGGGGGGAAGACAGGTAGGACCATAATGTGCAAGCCCGATAGGTTAGCACGAGGGATCTGAATGCAATGAAAGAAATCAAAGAATTAAAGGTTTGAACCAGCAGTTAGCGTAATGGCTACGTCGCTGGACTCCCACGTAGTCGACCGCGGTTCGCGTCTCGGACCCGGTGGCTTACAACTCACGCTGGGTGCGTGTGCGTGCGTGCCCAAGATCCCGAGAGGAGAATGGAGGAGAAGGGATTGCGGCGTGACCATCCCCCCTGGGGGGTGATTTCTCGCTTTCTGTCTCTCTGTCTCTCTCTGTCTGGCTGGCGAGCGCATGCGCCCTATAGCGAAAAACCTCTCAAAAAAAAAAAAAAAAAAAAAAAAAAAAGAATTAAAGGTGAGTGGGGCATGATGTGATTTATGTTATGGAAAGATAACTCTGGTGTTTCAAAATAGACTCTGTAGGGGCAGGAGAGAGGGTTGTGACATGAATTGGAGGCTATTCAGAAAAGGTAACAGTGACCTTGAATACCATGGTTTTGGAAAAGAACATGGTGGATTTAAGATATATTTTAGAAGCAAAATCTTTCGGAACCAGCAGTTGGCATAATGGCTACATCACTGGATTCCCAAATAGTCAACGGCGGTTCGCCAGGTGCGTGCCCAAGTTACCGAGAGGAGAATGGAAGAGAAGGGATTGCAGCGTGGCCATCCTCCCTGGGGGGTTATTTCTCGCTTTCTGTCTCTCTGTCTCTCTGGCGATCACACATGCCCTATAGCAAAAGCCTCTAAAAAAAAAAAAAAAAAAAAAAAAAAGGAAAATCTTTCATAGCCTGGCTTGCTTCACTTAGCATTAAATTCTCTATATTCATCCACTTTGTATTTAACAGGCACACCAATAGAAGGTTATCTGTAGAGGATGATGTATACAGTAAGAACTTTGACTTGATTGACATGCAATGCATGCATTGTTTGAAAAAAAACTGTATTGTGGGACCAGCAGTTAGTGTAATGGCTATGTCATTGAACTTCCATGTAGTGGACCGCAGTTCGAGTCCCGGACTCGATGCTTAAATTTAAGCTGGGAGCGTATGCATGCGTGCTCAAGATCCCAAGAGGAGAATGGAGGAGAAGGGATTGCGGCGTGACCATCCCCCCTGGGGGGTTGATTTCTTGCTTTCTGTCTCTCTGTCTCTCTCTGTCTTTCTGGCGAGCACACGCACCCTATAGCAAAAACCTCTCAAAAAAAAAAACTATATTGTACACTAAGATGTATAATAATTAAATGTAAAATAAATGAATAAGAGAGTAAAGAAAAAAGTCCTGCAAAAACTTTAAAAAAAAACAAAAGTTGAATTTTTAACAGTCCATGATGATTTAGACATGGCAGATCAGGGAGAGAAATCAAAAAACCATCTCAGGCATGAGGCCTATCCAGTAAGAGAGGTGTGGCCGTATACGAAGATAGAAAGACTTGAGATGCTTCCAGGCATGAGCCTCACTGCTGGGAAGGAGACAATGGACAGGCATTCGGGAGGGTTATGTTTCGATTAGTTAACAGTCCAGAATATTCTCTACTGATAATTTACTGGAGGATCACTAGGTGCCGGGAAGTTTGCCACGTACTTTTCGTATAATAGCTCATGTAATTCACAGATGACATTTTTTGTTTTCTCATTTCTCAGAAGACAGCATGGTTTAGACAACTCAAGCAGGATTTCCAAGTCAGAGAGTGACAGAATTGGAATTGTGGTGAGACTGAGTCTGCTGACTGCAGAACCCCGCCCTTGTCCCCTACACTGACTCACACGTGGATGGAGAAAATCGGATTTGGGATTTACCACAACTTTTTCACATTTAAAATTTGTGACTGTTTTAGAAAATATTCTCTAATCCTACTTAAATTTTATTGCACGTACAAGCTATTAGAGATAAGATTTTAAAAAACAAAGCAAGGGCCAGGTGGTGGTGGTAGAAGTAATGAACTGAACTGATGGGAAACTTCCAGGGTTCACATCCCAGCACCTCCCTGAGCACACAGGCATGCACGCTCAAGCCTGTGATGCGGGCCAGAGGAGACAGGTGGATTGTGGTGAGAGGATACTGTTGGGGGCGCCTTTCTCTTTCTCTTTCAGTCCTTCTCTCTTCCTCTTAGAAGAAATAAAGTGACATAAAATTTAAATAAGTAATGGTACAAGTATATATTCAATCAGACACACAGCTTAGAGACAAACACATAGAAATGTCTGATAAATATATCATGAAAAGATTATCACTGCTTAAGTTTTGAAAGATAAATAATGCATTTATTTATTATTGAGAGGAAGAGGCATTTTGGGCAGATAAATAAAGGGAACAAAGGCCCAGTGATCTGAAAGAGCCGAGCAGCCTCAGTGGAGCGACTCATTATGGCCTGATTCTGCATGAGTGGGCAAACTGTGAGCGAATGAGTGAGTAGAAAAGGGATAGGTGAGGAAGGAGAGTGAGGGAGAGAGAGAAACAGAGAGCATGCTGTCAAGGGCTGGATCATGGAGACCTTCATATGGAGAACTTATCCTGCAGGACTAGCCCCTTAGCGTAAGGTTACGTGCCAAGGTAGAAGGAAACCAGATCTCACATGGCCAACTGGAGTTTGAATCCCAGTCCTGGCAGCAATGTGCCAGGTGTGTACATGTGTGCCCAGGATTCTGAATGGCTGGAAAATAGGAAGAAAAAGATTGTGGCATGACCACACACCACTGGGAAGTGTTCTCTTTCTCTCTCTCTTTCTCTCTCTCTCTCTCATGCATTTACCCTAAGGTGAAAATTTTAAAAATTATCCTTATTCTGTAGTGTAAACAATTAAGTAATCACTGAATGTTTGTCAGCAAAATGATATCCTGATATTGTACCCTGACTTTGATGCAGGAATATGAATTTGGATGGGACAGGGTAGCCACACCAGAGATTGATAGACCAGTTGGAAGACATTGTTATAGCAGACACCTAAAGTCACACAAACAAGGGGAAAAATCACCCACCTAATGTTAATACAGAAATTAAGAAACACACACACACACACACACATCTAGCTGTTCACAAAAAATAGTTTTTGCACTCCCGGATAAAGTTCTGGGAAAATAGAGGACTTACTTATTTCTCATCAGCTAAATAAAACTAAAAAGGCACTAATTACTGCATACCGTTGGGGAGCATGATAGTATTTATGTGTATTACTTCACTGTAACTCTGCAGATTTTACTCATGATTTTTACTCTATTAAAGCACACCCCAGCGTGTTACCACTCAGAGTAGCTTTTACCATTGATCTAGAATCAAACATCTAACTTTTCTCCATTCTTCTGCCTGCTGCATATGCACTTTCCTCTAACATAGTCTAGATTCTGTACAAATGCAGGTTCCAAGAAATGTATTTGATGTAAACATAAACTCCATCCCTGCCAGGACAGCAGCAGCTTTTGTAACCACCATCACAAACAGATTTCAGGAAGATGCATCAGTCTGCAGGACAGGGGAAATGGGGGACATGGTCAGGATCTGGAGGTGGGATCAGAATCAGGGGCACTTATTTCTAGTCCCACCAAAAGGTGCCTCTCAAAAATAGTAGGAGAGCTTGCCTTCTCTGCTCTCTGCATAACTGCCTGCACTTAGCTCTTGAAAGATGAGAATGCCATCCTCGCTGATTGTTGGGATTTGAGGGTGGTAGAATGGAGGGGTATTAGACATTTAGGACGTAAACAACACTGAGTGCAGTAGCCTGAAGCAGAACTGCCTGCCCAGTCAGAAACAGATGCTCAGATGCTCTGCGGGGGAACACTTACCTTGGCTCAGCAGCCTTTGACGGGACAGAATGGGAAAAGAAATTCTTCACTGACTCTAAATTAGGAAAAAGTAGACAAAAAAGATTCAAGTACTGAACAAATGTGAGAAACCCACTCTCCAAACCTAGAAGGAGTGAATGGGCACAGATTACCCTACTGCTTCCAAGCTGGTATCCAGGGCTGGGTGAGAGAGGAGCCCTAGGTGCTAGGAATGCACTCGTCCCTGATCTGGCATGGGGAAGGCTTCTCCAACGCCCTGGGGCCAGGGCACCCATCACCCTCCTGACAGGTCTGCAGTGAATTCAGGCACACAAGCCTCGGAGGTTGTTTGGGCTCTGAGGACTTTATAGAATATCAAGACTTGCTCTGCATTTCTGCCAAGACCCAAGAGAAAAGAACCTTAATAATGACCGTACAATTGTCTTATGGGATCCAATAGAAATTTCTCTTTGCCACTGTGGCATCTTACTTGTTCTATATGATATTGGTTTCACACGGGGGAAAATCACTTATGGTCACACTTGGTAAAAAGCCAGACTTTAATTTATCCTTGGTTAAAAGATGAAGAGAAGAAAATGTCCTGTGTTTAAATCTCTATTTGCAGATTTTCAATTTTTATTCAATCTTTGGATTAATTAAAACAGAATGACCATATACATCCTCCAAGAGAATATTGATACCCAAAATAGATTGATAATTACTTCATTTTAGTAACAGTTTATATGAAAATTTTTGTTTTAATGCTATACCCTAATTGTGTGCTGAATACGTTTAACATGATGGGACCCAGACAGAGTAATGCACTGGTAGCAACATGCCCTGCAACACTGGAGGCCATCTAGAAGATCAGGGTACGTGTCCTAGGTCAACCTGTTGTATATGCACACGTGCACATGCCATGATCCTGGCTGAAAAGAAGGTTAGGGGTGGGAGAGAGGGCACGAGTGGGGTAGATGCCACATGGCTGACTACCTGGTTTAAGTCCTGAACCAAGGAGCTTAAAAATAATGCCAATGCATGTGTGTGTCTGCCCAAAATTCAAAGAAGAGAATTGAGGAGAAAGAATTATGGTGTGACCATGCCCCTAGAGGGTGATTTCTCACTTTCCCTCTCTCTCTCTCTCTCTCTCTCTCTCTCTCTCTCTCTCTCTCTGTCAAGTACACATGCCCTATGTAATAAACCTTAAAAAAAGAAGTCATTTGCTATCACTGTTTAAAAAGAGTAATTAATTTAAACTTTAAAGAAATTATTATGATGGAGTCAATGTTACTTTTTCAGCTGTCCTTAGGTCCCACCTGACCAATATTTTGTGTTCTGGAGCAAAGCTCTAGTTTACTGAATCTCACCTCCTATCACCTGCAGAGCTCTTACTACGCATCACACAAAGTAAGGCAGTCATATTCCCTGTGGTTTAATAAAATGGTAAATGCAAATACTTAAAGTTACAAATAATTCAGTCTGGGGTGCAACACATGGTTATAGTAATCACATTCTCTTACAGGACTGATACATAAACACCAAATTGCAACAAATAAGAATGAGGCAGCTCTTTGAAATCTCTGGTCTTAATTGACCTCAAAGTGCTAGAAACACTCTGACATACTTTAAATAGACCATTTTAAATTAACTGCAGACTTTCAATATGAATCCGTCAGTGGTAACCACAGCTGCCCTAACCATGTTCTGGTCACCCACTGTGGTGACAGAATGCATGGGAGAGCATACTTCTTCAAAGACAGAAAATGCTTACCCACTGTGAGAGAATTCTATCAGGTACTGTGACAGTGACCTTTGATTCCTTGTGTCAAAATTTCTACAAATAATCCCAAGCAAATTGGAGATATTTCGCAGATACAAATAAAATCGTAATGTATACAAACACAATCTTATCCTAGAAGTCAGTTTTACCAAATGGGCTTTTCTTATAGCCTTTTATTCTGTACTTCTTGGTGGTTCCAATTTGGAGGTTTCTGCAGACCCCTCAGATTCTGAGTCCTGTGGCTGATCTTTCTTCAGAGTCCTCTTACATATATTGTTGCACCATGCCCAGGTTTTTGTTTGGTGATGCTGTTTTTGGTGTCAGGATCAATTCATTCTTTATTATTGCTGAAAAGTATTCCAATATACAGACCTACCCCAGTACATTAGCTATTCACCAACTGATAGATCCCTGGTTCTGTTTGGAGCACATCTTCAACACACAGGCCATTCATAACTCTGCCTTAGCCTTCACTTGTTATTAAGCAGAGCCTAAAGTTCACCAGAGGTGAAATCTTAGGGTCTTTTCAGACCGTTGAGCATGCATTCAGCCCTGTGCATATGCATGGCTTTCTCAATTTTCTAAAGTACACCCGAAGTTTTCAAACCTTTATTCCCTGATGTAACTTTCTTTCCAATTTCTGTCTATTGCTTGTCTCCAGTCTTAACGTTTGACCAAGGCTGCTGTAACCAATACTTTTGCCTTTAAATTCCTTCAGCAATTACCACTTGGGAAGCTATGCCAGCCAGGGAACGCAACCCCAGCCCTTTGCTTGACTTCTAGTCGAGCAAAACAAAGATAATCCTTTACAGCAGCCCTTAAGTTAGATGCTTTGTAGATCAAAAACTTCTACCAAGTTTTTTTTGAGAATAAGGTCCATTTTGCTCTTTCTTGTATGAACAATCTGCACCAGAAGTGTGAGTTGCCACCCTTCATGGCTGCCTCGAATTTGAAAAGTGAGGGATGATCAGTAGGTGATTTAAATGCCCTAGCATAGGACCAGGAGATGGCTTAACGGTTATGTCACTGGACTCCTATGTGATCAATTGCATTCCAAGTCCCAGGCCTGGTGGCTTAAAACTTATGTCAGGTGCATGTGCATGCATTCCCAAAATCCCAAGAAGAGATTGGAGGAGAAGGGATTGTGGTATGGCCCCTTGGGGAGGGGGTGATTTCTCACTTTCTGTCTCTGTCTCTCTCTCTGTCCCTCTGACAAGCACATGTGCCTGATAGCAAAAATCTGTCTAAAAACTAAACAAACAAATAAATAAATGCCCTGGCACTCTCTTAGTACAATACAGTAGCTTCTGTCTCCATTAGCCTTCGCACTGCTTGTTGTGCATTTTGATCTGTTCTATAGTTGTGCAAAAGTATATCCCAACAGTTTGGCCATTTGTTAGTTGTTTTTGTGAAGGTATGAAGTCTTAGAATTCTTTATTTCACCATTTTCAGTGATGTTTTTGTGTACACACACACATGCATGCACACATGCATTTAATCTATATTTTATATATTGTCTTTGCCTTTTGCATTCTTCCCAAATTCCATTATTAGTTCTGGAAGCCTCATTGTACATTTCTTGTTATTTTCTCTATATGTGATAATCTTGCCTGAGAATTAAAATAATTTTATTTATGTATTTCTTATTTGCATTTATTTAGTTTATTTTTCTGGCTTTATCACTTTAGCTAGGACTTCCTGTTGAAAAGAAAAGGTCAACATGAACATATAGTCATGTTTCCAACCTTAGAGGAAAATCAGTCAGTCCTTCACTATTGAACATGATGGAAATTAGCTGTAAATTACTTGTTGATACTCTTGATTGGTTAAGAAGTTATTTTCTATGCCTAGCTTTCTAGTCTTTATCATGATCACTGTTAAATTGCATTTACTGCCTTTTGTTCATCTGATGAAGTGTTCAATGGTTTTTAATTTTAATTTCTTAACAAATTAAATACATTGGCTTGATTTATTTTCAGATGTTGAACCAACCATGCATTTCCTATATAGAAACTCCACAAGAATAGATCTTAATCTATAAATAGATCTTAATCTATTATATTTTTATAATACTGTAAAAATATTGTATATAAAATATAATATTTCTAATATAATGTTTTTATAATATTATAAAAATATAATGTATTATATTTTTAAAAACTTGTGTAACTGTAATCAGTGTTCCTGCTTTACCCAACTTTCTCGAAACACAACATTGCCTTTGTAAGACAGGTATCTCTCTCCATACTTCTGCCCTTTCACCAGAAGTAGATGCTTTCTTGGTGTGAAGCTTGTGTTGGGGCACAGGACATGGAGAGTCTCGGTTTCCTTAATCCAGCCCCAGTTTTAGGCACTGTAAAGATGAAGCTTGGAAATTGATGCTTCTGCCTTATGCCACTCATTATGACAATTAAACTCTGTATCTGTGTCTGGTCATAGGTGGGAGTTTCTGCTCTTTTCCTGTGGATTCTATTTGTATCAGTGCAAGATTTAAACCTGAGTGGATTTCAACCCTTTTTGCAAGGGTAGATTTCTTTTTTTCTCAGTGAAAATGTTCCTTTGTCTGGAAAAGTGACATGACTTTTCCCCAGATGTAAAATAATGTTGATGTTGTTTACAAGACTTGTGCTGGAATTGGGAGGATTCTATTCCTCTTTTGGAGTGGAGGAGTTGTTTTTTTTTTTTTTTTTTTTTTTTTCGCTCCTATCATTACTTAAAAAAAAAAAAAAAGTTATGTATTTCTTTTGAGAGAGAGAGAGACATAAAGGAGAGAGAGAGAGAGAAACATCCCCCACAGGGGATGGTCTAGATCATGAGCACATTTGCATGCACCTGGCATGCTCAGAGAAGTCCCAGCACACAACTTCAGGACCTTATGTATCCAGGAGCATTACTGCTGCACCATCAACAGGCTTCTGCCTATACTTTTGATCTTGGTCCCTTTTTGCAATAATACTTTCCTCTCTGGCTGCTTTAAAAAGAAAAGAGCTTATTGCTTTTGTCTGAAATGGTTTTACTCTGATATACCCAGGTACGGTTTCACTGCATTTCTGCTGTCTCAAATCTGTAATACTTTATGTATCTATGGCCTGATGTCTTCATTCAATTTGGGAAAATTGAATAAAATTGAATAAAGCCATGATGACTATAAAGGACAATTTCATTTTTCCCACTCCTATGGTTGTTCCCAGGATGTCATATCAATACCCACAGGGACCCTGTTTGATATATATCACACACACAAAAAAAAGCCTATTAGAATGGAAAATTGAATAAAGCCATGTTATTCACATATGCTTTTTTCCCCAGTCTCTTTTTTTCTCTTATTTTTACACTTTCATTATATGTGTGCTAGACTTTTCTATTGTGTTCCATTTGCTCCTTCTTACCTTGTTCAAGAAATCATTCCCTTTTACTTCTTTTTTTCTTCTCCACTGAGTCAGATTATTTGTTACTACCTTACCTGTCACTTAACAAATCCCTGTTAGTTCTCTCAAATCTGCTTTGAACATATTAATTTTTTGTATTTTTGTATTTCTTTATTTGATTTTATAGTTTCTTATTTACATTTCATTGTATATTTTTGTGTGGTACAATGTGGTTTTTCAAAGCATATGTGCAGTGTGTGATAATTAAATGAAGGGTATTACCCATAGTCATCATCTCAAACAAAGAACATTACATTATATTATGTGCTCCTTTTTTTTTTTTTTTTTTTTTTTTTTGGAGAGGTTTTTGCTATAGGGCGCGTGCGCTCGCCAGACAGACAGAGAGAGACAGAGAGATAGAAAGCAGGAAATCACCCCCCAGGGGGGATGGCCACACCGCAATCCCTTCTCCTCCATTCTCCTCTCGGGATCTTGGGCACGCAAGCACACGCGCCCGGCGTGAGTTTAAGCCGCCGGGTCCGGGACTCGAACCGCGGTCGACTACGTGGGAGTCCAGCGACATAGCCATTACGCTAACTGCTGGTCCCTTCTATGTGCTCCTTTTTTAAAAAAAGAAAAAAAAAAGAGATTTTTGCTATAGGGCATGTGTGCTCACTGGAGAGACAGACAGAAAATGAGAAATCACCCCACAGGGGGAATGACCACGCTGCAATCCCTTTTTCTTCATTCTTCTCTTGCAATTTAGGGCACACATGCACACATACTTGGCATGAGTTTCAAACCACTGAGTCCAGGACTTGAACTGTGGTTGGCCATGAGGCAGTCCAGTGACATAACCATTACACCATCTGCTGGACTCTATATTGTGTACCTTTGATTTTCATTCTAATAGGCTTTTTTTGTGTGTGATATATATCAAACAGGGTCCCTGTGGGTATTGATAAGACATCCTGGGAGCAACCATAGGAGTGGGAAAAATGAAATTGTCCTTTATAGCCATCATGGAGAAGTGAAATAGGCATAGCCAGAGATAACCAATGCCATGTCAGACATTTTATACAGATTATCTCTCATATTTGCAAATGCTCTGAAAGCTAATGCTGTTTTCTTGTTTAGTAATAAAATTTAAAAATAAGATGTTCAAGAAACTTGCCAGCTAGAAGCAGAAGAATTAAAAAAAACAGGTCTGCTTGACAAAGCTGAAGATCATTCCTTTATACATTGAGACACTGATGAAACCAGGTGGGCAAATGAAATCCAAACATCACTGGACCCCTCAGAGAAGATGATAGAAGAAATCATCACAAAGCTCACTGACATGTAAATCATTATATAAGAATATGTATTAATTATGAGAATTTTTTTTTCAATGTAAGAGAACAGTCTTCTTTAGTGTAAATGTGGAAGAATTGGATGCATTTATCTCTTCTCCTTTCTGGTTTGAAAATTGCTAACAAGTTTTGAGTCTTGACCTTTTATCCAAACTTCTCCAATACTTTCCAAAGAGCAGCCATAACTTCCTTATTCCTCAAGCTGTAAATCAAGGGATTCAACATGGGAGCCACCAGAGCATAGAAGAGAGCAACCATCTTCTCCTCCTCTACTGAGGAGGCAGACCTTGGGCCCAGGTAGGTGAAGATGGAAGCTCCAAAGCATATGCAAACCACTGTGAGATGAGAGGCACATGTCCCAAAGGCTTTGCTGCGTCCCTGCATAGAGCGAATGCGCAAAATGGCAGCAACTATGTATGCATAGGAGAATAGAACGAGGGAACAGGGAAGCATAAGCACCAGAAATCCCGAGACAGCCACCATGATCTTGTTGAAGGAGATGTCCCCACAGGCCAGCCGCAGCACTGCTAGTGTTTCACAGGCGAAGTGATTGATAACATTGTAACACAGGGGAAGCCGGAAAGTGATGATTGTTTCCATGAGTGAATTTGTAAAACCAGCCACCAGGCATCCAGTAGCCAGCCTTAGGCACAGACCTTCATGCATGATGACTGTGTAGTGCAGTGGGTGGCACACAGCCACGTAGCGGTCATAGGCCATGGCTCCCAGCAGGAAAAACTCAGATCCACCCAGTGCCAGGGAAACATAGAACTGAAGCACACAGCTGTAGAATGGGATGGACTTTTTGGCTGAGAGCAAGTGGGCCAGCATTTGTGGAGCAATGCTGTTTGCGTAACAGAGGTCCACCAAGGACAGAACACTGAGGAAGAAGTACATGGGAGTATGAAGCCTACTATCCTGTCTGATCAGAAGAAGAATGAGGAAATTTCCCACAATAGTCACTAAGTACATGGCCAGAATCAAGACAAAGAGGGAGACCTGTGTGCCCCAGTCACTGGACAGCCCCAGCAGAATGAACTCATTCACCCATGTCTGGTTTTTCTTTTCCTGGCCCATTGACTTCTGATGATCAAACTAAAGATGTAGAAATATTAAATCACAGAAACTCAGAGGGGTACTTTGTAGACCATTTAGAGAAGCTGCCCCTCCGAACTTAAAATTTCTCTAGAATATCTCAGCAGAAAAACCACCCAAACTGCTGGAACACATATGTGGATGAGGACTGTGTTGAGGACCAGCTGCACAGCTAGAAATTAAGGAGAAAAGAAGTTACATTTTTGGAATTCGATTTATTGGAGAGAGAAACCTTAAGAAGTACTAATACTGCCTTCTGAATCTCCACGCATCCCCACTGTTTCTCCTCCTTGGACCCCAGGTTGGTTGTCTGGGACTTTAAGGCGAACTCCCACCCCACCCCACCCGCAACCCGGATCAAGCCGGCCAGCAGTTCCGGGCTCCAGGCCGACTCAGGCTGCAGGCCCAACCCTTCTGAATCTCCACGCATCCCCACCGTTTCTCCTCCTTGGACCCCAGGTTGGTTGTCTGGGACTTTAAGGCGAACTCCCACCCCACCCCACCCGCAACCCGGATCAAGCCGGTCAGCAGTTCCGGGCTCCAGGATGACTCAGGCTGCAGGCCCGACCAACCTGGTCTTGTCACTCATCTTCTGACCCTTTCCCACTAGTCTTTGGACTCTTTGAATTGTAGTGATTTGAATAGCGCGCGGCGCGCATGCGCGCCACGCAATTTCCTTTTTTCATTCTGTTTTTCTTTGCTTTTGGGGTGTTGCTTACTCAATTGAAGGCTCACTTCTCCATAGAGACGGTGAGGACTTTGGGCCATCCAGGGTAGTGGCAACAGTTAATGGTAATTGTGAGCAACAGGTAGGCCAACCATAAGGGAAATCATCAATTTTCTAAGCCTGTACAACTTTTAACAATCAGTTAGGAAGAAACATATAGATTACCTGATGACTAGGAACAATCGCAGAGGCTCAAGAAATATGAGCAACCAAGAAAAGGCCTCTCCCCCATGGGAAATCATCAAAGCTACACCACCCACAGTCAATACAATGAACGTCGTGGACATGTCTGATAAGGAATTCAGATTATTTGTAGTGACCAAACTAACTGAGATGGAAGAGAAAAGAGACAAGGAGCTCCAGGAGATGAGGAAGTCCTTCAATGACTTGAAAGAAGAAATGGATACCTTAAACAAGAACCAGATGGAACTATTAGGATTGAAGAATGTGATACAGGAAATCAAAACCTCCCTTGAAAGTATTAAACGTAGGTTAGACCAGGCAGAAGATCGAATCTCCAACGTAGAAGACAAAACATCTGACCTAGAAAAAAGTATCAAGAAGATTGAGAAAACAACCATGAAAAATGAGGATAATATACGAGGAATACTGGATACTATTAAACGCCCCAACATCCGGATAATTGGTATTCCAGAAGAGGAAGAAAATAATAAGGGCCTAGATAATTTATTCCATGAAATCCTGGAAGAAAACTTTCCAAATCTAGAAAGGCATTCAAGTATCCAGACCCAGGAAATACATAGGACCCCGGGTAGAATCAACCCAAGAAGATCTTCTCCAAGGCACATTATAGCCAGACTGGCAAAAACAACAGATAAAGACAAGATACTAAAGTTGGCAAGAGGGAAACGCCAGGTTACTTACAAAGGTCACCCCATCAGGCTAACATCGGATCTCTCGGCCGAAACAATGCAGGAAAGGAAAGAATGGGGAAGCATAGTAAAAGTGTTGAGTGAAAAACAATTTCAACCAAGAATACTATACCCGGCAAAATTATCTTTCATATGGGAAAAAAAGATAAAAACATTCTCGAATAAACAAAATTTGAAGGAATTTACCAATTCCAGACCAGCTCTTCAAGAAGTTCTGAAGGGAGTATTATACCAGGAAAGCTAAAAATCAGAGACAGTCATACGAGAACAAAAAGCAATCAAGATAATGGCTCACTTAATGATAGGATCAGGTATGGAAATATCAATAATTACATTGAATGTCAATGGATTAAATTCTCCAGTTAAGAGACATAGACTGGCTGAATGGATAAGAAAACAGAAACCCTCTATCTGTTGCCTACAAAAAACGCACCTTATGGATAAAGACATACATAGACTAACAGTCAAGGGCTGGAAAAAGATACTCCATGCAAATGGAAATCAAAAAAAAGCTGGAGTAGCGATATTGATCTCAGACAAAATAGATTTCAAGACAAAGACTGTAAGAAGAGACAAAGAAGGGCATTATATAATAGTAAATGGGGTAATCCAGCAAGAAGACATAACCCTTATAAATATCTATGCACCCAACTCAAGTGCACCTAAATATGTGAAGGAAAGACTGCTGGAGCTAAAAGGAGAAATAGGGAGAAATACTATAATTGTTGGAGATCTCAACACCCCATTATCTCCTATAGACAGATCTTCTAGACAGAAAATAAATAGAGAGATACAGGACTTAAATGATACTATAAATGGAATGGGCTTGACAGATATCTATAGAACTTTCCACCCTACATCCACAACATATACATTTCTCACCCCGACATGGGACCTTTTCAAAGATAGATCATATATTAGGACACAAATCAAGCCTTTATAGATTCAAAGGCATAGAAACTGTACCCAGCATCTTCTCTGACCATGATGGAATTAAACTCAAGATTAATTTCAAGACACAACCCCGAAGATACACGAACACATGGAGACTGAACAACCTACTTCTGAATGACTTCTTCACTACTGAAGAAATTAAGGCTGAAATAAAAAAATTTATGGAAACTAATGATAATGAGTACACAAGTGTCCAGAATCTATGGGACACAGCAAAAGCAGTCATAAGAGGGAAATTCATAGCAATTAGTGCACATAAGAAAAGGATAGAAAGATGGCAAGTAGATAACTTATCATCATGCCTCAGAGAATTGGAAAAACAACAAACAAACCCCCAAAATGCCAGGCAAAAAGAAATAATAAAGGTTCGAGCAGAAATAAATGAAATAGAAAATAAACGAACCATACAGAAAATAAATGAAAGCAAAAGCTGGTTCTTTGAAAAGATTAACAAGATCGACACACCATTGGCTAGACTGATTAAGAAGAAGAAAGAAAGAAACCAGATCAATCAAATATGTGATGAAACAGGCAATATTACCACAGACATAGCAGAAATACAAAATATCATTAGAGGATACTATGAGCAACTTTACGCCAACAAACAAGATAACCTGGAGGAGATGGACAAATTCCTGGATGCATATAATCTACCAAGATTGGATCAGGAAGACATAGAGGACCTGAATAGACCCATAACAAGCCAGGAGATTGAATCAGTAATAAATAACCTCCCAAAAAAGAAAAGCCCAGGCCCAGATGGCTTCACTTGTGAATTCTACAAAACTTTTAAGGAAGAGTTAACCCCTATCCTACTAAAATTATTTCTAAAGATTCAAAAGGAAGGAAACCTTCCAAATTCATTTTATGAAGCCTCCATCATCCTCATCCCCAAAACAGATAAAGATATGACAAAAAAGGAAAACTACAGACCGATATCATTGATGAATATAGATGTGAAAATTCTCAACAAGATACTCGCAAATCGTATCCAACAACATATAACAAAGATCATTCATCACGATCAGGTAGGCTTTATACCAGGGATGCAAGGATGGTTTAATATACGCAAGACCATAAATGTAATACACCACATTAACAGAAAGAAAGATAAAAACCATATGATCATCTCAATTGATGCGGAGAAAGCATTTGATAAAATACAACATCCTTTTATGATTAAGACTCTCAGTAAGATTGGTATAGAAGGGTCATTTCTGAACACAATAAAAGCAATCTATGAAAAACCTACAGCTAACATTATACTGAATGGGGAAAAGCTGAAAGCTTTTCCTCTGAAAACAGGTACTAGGCAAGGCTGCCCACTTTCTCCACTGCTCTTTAATATAGTACTGGAAGTCTTAGCTATTGCAATCAGAGAAGAGAATAATATTAAAGGCATTCGAATAGGCAAAGAAGAATTGAAAATATCTTTATTTGCAGATAACATGATGGTATACTTAGAAGACCCAAAGGTATCCATGAAAAAACTGCTTGAAGTAATAAGTGAATACAGTAAGGTGGCAGGATACAAAATTAATATCCAAAAATCTATAGCATTTCTATTTATGAACAACAAGTTGAATGAAGCAGAGCTGAAGAAAGGAATCCCTTTCACTGTAGCCACAAGGTGTATAAGATACCTAGGGATAAACCTAACTAAGAAAGTCAAAGACCTTTATAAAGAAAACTACGAAAATCTTAAAAGAGACATTGAAAGTGACATAAAAATGTGGAAGGACATCCCATGCTCCTGGATTGGAAGAATTAACATAATCAAAATGGCAATTCTACCCAAATTAATCTACATGTTTAATGCAATTCCAATCAAAATACCAGAGATATTCTTCAGAGATCTAGAAAAGGCAATCATAGAATTTGTCTGGAACCATAAAAGACCTCGTATTGCAAAAGCAATCCTGCGCAAGAAGAATGGAGTAGGAGGCATATCATTCCCTGATTCCAAGATATACTATAAAGCTGTGGTCATCAAAACAGCATGGTATTGGCATAAAAACAGACAAGTGGACCAATGGAAGAGAATAGAGACCCCAGAAATAACCCCCAAAGCTTACAGCCAACTGATCTTTGACAAAGGATATCATTCAATCCATTGGGAAAAGGAAAACATCTTTAGTAGTTGGTGCTGGAAAAACTGGGTATCCACCTGCAGAAAGATGAAACTGAACCCCCATCTTTCACCATTAACAACAGTCAACTCAAAATGGATCAAAGATCTGAACCTAAGACCTCAAACAATAAAACTACTGGTGGAAAATGCTGGGGAAACTCTGGGGGACATTGGAGTAGGCAAAGACTTCTTAAATAAGACTCCCAAAGCACAGGCAATAATCCCTAAAATAGACAAGTGGGACTATATTAGACTAAGAAGTTTCTGCACAGCAAAGGACACAGTAACAAGTGTGAACCGACAACCCTCAGAATGGGAAAATATTTTTGTTAAATATGCCTCAGACAAGGGACTGATAACCAGAATACATAGGGAACTCAAGTGCCTTATGCGAAAAAAAATGATGAACCCAATTAAAAGATGGGAAAATGAGCTGAGCAAAAGTCTCTCTAAGGAAGACATACGAACAGCCAAAAAGCATATGAGAAAATGCTCAACATTCCTCATCATAAGGGAGATGCAGATAAAAACTACAATGAGATACCACCTAACCCCTGTCAGAATGGCAAAGATTAAGAATATAAAAAGTGATAAGTGTTGGCGGGGATGTGGTGAAAAGGGAACCCTCCTACACTGTTGGTGGGAATGTAAACTAGTTCAACCACAGTGGAGAACAATATGGAGGTTCCTCAAAGATCTACAAATAGAACTACCATTTGATCCAGCAATCCCACTTCTGGGTATTTACCCAAAAGACAGGAGAACGCTCAGTCAGAAAAGTGCTTGCACATCAATGTTTATTGCAGCATTATTCACAATTGCCAAGACATGGAACCAACCTAAATGTCCACAAACTGATGAATGGATTGGAAAAGTGTGGTATATATACTCTATGGAATACTACTCAGCCATAAAAAATAACAAGACCCTGGAATTTGATAGAAAGTGGTCAGATACGGAGGATATATTGCTGAGTGAAGTAAGCCAGGCTATGAAAGAAAGATATTGTATGTATCCACTCAATATATACCGACTATCAGCACTCTATAATAGAGAGCAAAAAATTGGAGGACATAAAAGCAGTGAAGGTACTTAACGAGAATAGGACAGTGTGGAATGGGGGAAGTGAAGAGAAGAGAATAGAGAAAGATAACAAGTGAACAATAGATAGGCAGGACATTAGTGAGAAACAGATATGGCTTATTAACTGTTGATGTTGACATGTATAGTATTCTCAACTGGATTTGTCTGAGAAGTATTTCATGATAGGCAAAGTATTTGTACAAGCAAAATGAGAAATAGCAATTGACTGTTTTAATAAATAATTAGAATAATAATAATAATGATTGGGGAAAACATAGAAAAGATACTGAATGTTAAAGTGGGGAGATTAATGTCTCTGTACTGACTGACATGCATGGCATTCCCTTTTGAAAAAGCAATGTAATACACTGTAAAGTTATATGTAAGTCAATGTAATATAAAGAAGAATATGATGATAATAAAAAATATATATATAAAATAAAAAAAGAAGTACTAATACTTAGATGCAGAGGAAAGTAATAATTATTTTGTGCTTACTGTTTAATGATAGGATTTAAATGAATGAACTATGTTTATTGCAGCATTATTCACAATTGCTGAGACATAAAACCAACCCAAATGTTCATGAACAGATGAATGGATTGAAAAAGTGTGGCACGTTCTCCCATTTTTTAAAATTGGGTTAATCATTTTCTTCAAGGTAAAGTCACTTAAGTTCCCTGTGTTTTCTGGTTATCAGTCCCTTATCTGACACACAGTTTACAAATTTTTTTTCTCATTCCAAGGGTTGTTGATTCACACTAATTGCTGCAGTCTTTACTGTGCAGAAACTTCTTTATCTGATGTAATCCCACCTGTCTATTCTGGGGATTATTGCCTGTGCTTTAGGGATCTTGCTTAAGAAGTCTTTGCCTACCTCAATGTCTCCCAAAGTTTTTCCAGTGTTTTCAAGCAGGTCTTAGGTTTAGATATTTGATCCACTTTGAGTTAATTTTTGTAAGTGGTGACAGATAGGGATTCATATTAATCTTTGTGCAGGTGGATACCCAGTTTTCTCAACACCTTTTGCTAAAGAAGTTTTCCTTTCCCCACCAGATTGACTGGTACCCTTTTACAAAGATAAGTTGGCTGTATGTTTTGGGGTTTATTTCTGGGTTCTCTAGAAATAAACTGTTCCATTGGTCCTCATGTCTGTTTTTGTGCCAATACCATGCTGTTTTGATTATCACAGCTTTGTAAAATATTTTGGGGTTAGGTCTGTTTTCTACCAAAAAAAAAAAAAAAAAGAAAAGAAAAAAGAGAAAGAGAGAGAAAAGAAAAATGTGGCACATCACACTATGGAAAACTATTCAGACATAAAAAACAAGACCCTAGTATTTGATAGGAAGTAGATGAGTATGGAAGATTTACTGCTGAGTGAAGCAAGTCAGTCTATGAAAGAGAGACATTAATGTCTCCACTTAATATATACTGACGTTCCACATTCTATAGCAGAAACTAAAAGATTAGAGGATATGAAAGCATGGAAAATGGTTATGGATACTGGAGACAGTGTGGAAAGAGTGTGGAAGATGGTGGAGAGTGAGAGGAAGGAATCAAGGATAAAAATAGAGAGGCAAGACATTTAAGGGACACAGAAATAGAGGATTGTCGGTTGATGATAATGTGTATGATGTCTTCAACTGGTCTGATTTGCAGTGTATTCATGTTAAGTAAATTCATTTTATAAGCTGTAGTGATGTACAGTGATTGAATGCATAAAATTAAAATAATAAATAAACTAAACAACTGTGTGAATTACAAATAAAACATAAGACAAAAGAGACTAATAGTTTTCAAGAAGCATTTCTTGGAAGCATTGTCACCTGATTTTTAGAGGAAGACAAGTGACTTTTCCTACATTCTGTGTAAGGCTTACTCCTAGTAAACTTCTTCAATCCTGTCTACCAAGAGTTCAAATGTCACTGTTTGCAGTAACTCACATCCTACCACCAGATTGTGTGTGCACACAGGTAGCATCAATGTGAAAATGATAGTGGATTCATTTACAGTGTTTATGCATCTATAATCAGGGCTAAAAGAAATAAATTAAAACAAACAACATAAAACAAGTGGTGTCTTTCTACTCACCTCCAAAAAATATCCAAAATAAGAGTATTTGTGCTTAAAACAATATCGTTTTATTTTGTAAATATAGAAAAGCAAGTGTTTTTCTAAGGTATCTGTGTGAATAATTTGTCTGTGTAAATAATTTTTGTTTTTCTCAAATAAAATATTAAAATGTTCAATATGAATGTCGGAATAAAAACCAGTATAATATCCCCAACTGGACTGGTGAGAAATGTATTCATGTTGGAACATTCACTTTAAAAGCTAAGTGACATATGTGATTGAATGTATAAAAGAAATTAAAAGAAAAGAAAAAAGAAAACCAGTGGGACCAGCAGTTGGCATAACGGCTATGTCACTGGGCGATTTGAGTCCCAGAACCAGTGGCTTAAACTCACGCTGGGCACATGTGTGTGCGTGCTCAAGATCCTGAGAGAAGAATGGAGGAGAGGGGATTGCGGTGTGGCCATTCCCCCTGGGGGGTGATTTCTCACTTTCTGTCTCTGTCTTTCTGGAGAGCACATGCACCCTATAGCAAAAACCTCTCCAAAAGAAAAAACAAAAAAGAAAACCAGTTTCTTAGTAAAATCATTTCTTTTCATTTTCTTTTACACATTCAATCACATTATTTAGCTTACAAAATGAATATTTCAACAGGTGAACATTTCTCCCTAGTACAGTTGATCAAACTATAAAATATCTTCAACAGAAAATACCACATTTCTTTGTCCAATTAATGTTTAGTAAAATCATTTCAAATAACTTACCCAAGTCAACTATCCAGTGAATCATTGAATGGTCAGGTTTTGTGTTAGAGAATCCTTTAATCTTGTCTATTATTTTGGTGACAGGTGATGGGGAAAAAATCAAAACATGTTCCTGAAGCACTCTTGTCTAGCCAAAGTGCAAAAATTCACAAGTAGAAAAAATGTTAAGAGAATAATTTATACATGAATTTATCTCTATATCACGTTCGCATAATCTTCCACTTATTATTTCCTAAGCACTTACTCTAAGTCTGGCATTGTACTAAATACTGTATATGTTTATTAATATAATAAATGTAATGTTAGCAAACAGTTCTCTGAACTTTGGGTTGTTATCCATATTTCACACATGTAATAAATAGGTGATTTGACCTGAAAGTGGGAAGATCAGTAGGCAAGCCAAAGGTTGTCTGATTACCTGAGGCACATCCATTTTGCTACCCCTGCATAGAGCATTACCCTGTGTACTGTACAGTGATAGTCACTACTCAAACCCGGAGCAGTAGCTGAACATAGAAAACCAGAAGACATAGCAAAAGAGCTACTAGAGTTCTTATTTTTTACCTCATTCACATCAGAGATTGAAAATTCAAAGATTTATGGTAGCCTAGAGCAGGTTCCTTCCCACTTACTTATTAAGTTGATGGCCAAAGATCAAGAGGAGAAACATTAGCAAATCATCTCCATGTAGGGACTATCCTCTTATGATACATGATTGATACCCTCTTTCATAAACTTGAAAAATAATCCTGCTTATACTTTCTGTCTAAAATAGTGATGAATACAACATCTTACTGTGAATCCATGACAGAGAAACTTTTCTTCCCCTGTAAGAAAAATTGAAGGACTCTGATTATGAAAAATAATGGAAACAGAAGGGAAATGTTTGTCAAAGAATTTCAGTTAGACAGGAGGAATAAATTAAAGAGATTTATTGTTCATCATGGTGACCATAATTAATAACAACACACTGTATACTTGAAAATTGCTAATAGAGTAGAAAAAAGTAAGTGTGTGAGGTAATGCAAATTCATGCAAATGGTAATTAGCTTGCTCTAGCAACTCCACAATAGCCACCTAACCATTGCATCAAACCATTATGTTATATGTCATAATTTGCCAATTAAAAATGATCTAATATTGGGCCAGCAGATGGTGTGGTGGTTAAAGTGCTGGACTCCCACATGGCAGACCATGGATCAAGTCCTCAGACCTGGCAGCTTGCTTTCTCACTTTCTCTCCCTCTCTCTCTCTCTCTCTCTGTCTCTCTCTGGTCAAATTAAATAATAATAATAATAAATAATTATAAAATATTATCTAATATCAGAAGTGGTTAAAGATGAGTGCTTATTTTTCAAAATCAGCTTTCGAAAAATTTGAACTTTAGGGACCAGCAGTTAGCATAATGGCTATGTCGCTGGACGCCCACATAGTCGACCGCGGTTCACGTCCTGGACCCAGCGGCTTAAACTCACGTCGGGCGTGTGTGCGTGCGTGCCCAAGATCCCAAGAGGAGAATGGAGGAGAAGGGATTGCGGCATGGCCATCCCCCCTGGGGGGTGATTTCTCGCTTTCTATCTCTCTGTCTCTCTCTGTCTTTTTGGCGAGTGCATGCGCCCTGTAGCGAAAACCTCTCCAAAAAAAAAAGAAAGATTTGAACTTTAGTACTCACTGTTAAAAAGACTATTCTTAACACAAAGAATCTTGAACTGAGAAGAGGAGCCTTACCTGGTTGTGAAGATTTGTTTCTTCTAAGCTGTCACCCACAGGAACTTGGAATCTATTCTCTGGAGTATGAAAGCTTATAAAAATGTCCACCAACATATGTTCCACTGTTTGTGTAAATAGTTACTGATATACATACACATAACAAAAGTGGATTTTTTTTTGATTACTTGCTAATCACACCAAAGGCAGAGGTAAAATGTTGAGTGGCCATGTATCAATAGTCTCCTCTTAATTCCTGCAGGTAGGGAAGCACCAGCTCTTGCCTAATCACAGAAATCTTCCAACAGTGCCCCCTTTGGATTCACACACATACATACTCACTTATGAACAAACTTTTCACAAACTTCTTTTTATGCTAAAAACCAGCTGTGCGCATAGAAACTAAAACCTTAATATTGTTAACCTTAATATTGTGAATGCATTAAATACCACTTAATTGCACACTCTAAAATGGTTGGTTTTATGGTCATCTCAATTTAAAAAGAAAATTTACAGACTGGTAATATTTATTCCCTAAATGTGTTTCTCATAAATAAATAAAAACTAGTTCAAATTTTAATAAATACATAGGTAAATTGATGATTAAATACCTGAAATAAAAATCATGCAAAATGGATAAATTGGAAAAATTTAGTGAACAAAACAAATAACTGAATAATCATGTAAATAAAGACAAATAAATGAATAAACACTGATAAAATGTCCATTTGGAAAACATAAAGTCCAAATTTTCTCTAGAAAAGAATTAATGCTCATAAAGGAAAAAGAACACCAGAATACAATGATGATACCAAGAAGTTAAAATTTAACCAAATGAAAACTATAATAATAAAAGACAAAAATTAGATAAACATGTATGGATATTATTTTATTGACATTTAATCAATCTGTACATTGATCATAATATTTTTACACACCAACACTTATAATATTTTCTTAGTGTTATCATTCAATCTCAGAGGGTCCTGTTTTGTTCTTCTTTGTAGAGAACATTTTATAGAATTTTTTTTATCATGATTTTAAAAAAATATCTACTCACAATAGAATTACCAGAGAAATTGATGCATTCTCAGAAACTTTGAACAGTGAGAACTTCAGGACATCCCTCGCAGACACATGAAAAAAGTTTCCAGGACCAGCTTTTCTTTACTAACATTTCTGACAAACCCCAAATCCCTCACCAAAAGAGAGAAAGCTCAAAAACACGTTGTTAGGGTGCATCTACTGGGCATTACCAAATTATTTCCATGTAAATTTAACGTCTGTTCTTCAGCCAGTATATCATAATCTGCTTTATAAAGGAGAGCAAATACTTCACCAGAATCATTCCTGACTTCCCGAAGCATAGCAGAGATGTTCATAAATCTACTTTCTTTTACTCAAAGTTTATAGATGAGTTTGAAGGAGATAAATATGAAATTAAGAAAAGAAGATTGAGCATAATGCAAGGAAAGCACAAAGAAAGTTGCGGGGGTCTATGAAATAGATTCGAGCTGGAAAATGAACTAAAAATCCTGGGTCTATCTCGTTCCTGTGTGCAGGGGTTTTCCATTCTTTTGTTCAGCTCCTTTTTTTAGACAGCATCTCTTGCCATGTCTCACCATGTGGAGATCGCCCTGTCTCATTCTCCTGGCTGTGCATGCGACTTTTCAAGGGGAGCCAGGAATTGAACTTGGGTGCCCCTCGTGACCTCAGTCTGTCAAGCAGTAGTGGTCAGTGGGTGCTTCTACAACTAGGCCTGCTTAGTTCCTTTCTAGCACATTCCCATGGTCACACTGTCATTTTTACCTTTTCTCCCCTTTCTCCCAGCAATTTTAGAGAATGAGTATCACTTATACCCAGTAGCCCAGTCAATTTTTTATTTCAAGTAGAAATGCCTGCCTTGAATATTGCTAACCACAGATCTGTCTTTGTATCATTTTCTTGTAGTTCAAACACTTTATCTTCCTTTCAAATATCTTTTCCATTAGATTGATGCTTCATAAAAAAATCATATATTCCCTTTAAATCCTAGCACATTAGTGTTTACACCCATAAAATAAAGACAGTGGTATAAATTATTCCTCTCCCAGATGAGTAAGCACAAATTTCTCCAGCAATAATAAAAATAACCTAAAACTGTTTTAAATAAATATGCAAATTGAAATAAACTTGAATGTAAGAAATTTTCTAAAAACTCGTACTAGCTAAGCATCTTATTTAACATGCGAGTATAGATTCTGGGGCCTAGAAAAACTACATTATATTCCTGAGCAAACCTAGATGCGTGGTTGGGAAACATTTTAGTCAGAGATACTGTTTTAAGGACTTGTTCTTCAAACAGAAATTCTGGATGGAGGGAAAACATGCTAGTCTCTAAGATTTCCCTTTCTAATGATGTCAGTAAATGAAAGGCCCCTCAGCTGACTGCTAGAATCGAGGCTGCAAACTTGTGGCTGACTCAGTAGCAGCCTCAGGTCCGCCACAGGTTGAAAACCCTTATGTCACTTGAAAGTTCTTACTCTCTAATTTGGAGAGCCAAACATAATTTCTTAGGCCAGATTTCCACTACAGGATAACTATATCAAGCCACTCTACATTTAGGCTTGAAGAATACGAAAGGCTATGGATCACAGGAACCTGGGTTCATCACTCATGTTGCTAAATGAAGGTTGAAGAAAGATGGAAAATGACTGGCCCACCTTAGGAGAGTGGAGAAGGATATCCTATGTAGTGGAAGGATGGCAGGACTGAGAAGTTGTGGAATTTGAAGAAAGTACAGTTGGAACAAATAACTTTCTCTAACTTTAGTGATGAAATCCCAAGGGGCCAATTATGTTTTGTTTATTAGATTTCTTTGAATTTCCCTCCACTCCGTCCATCCACTACTACACCTAACCCCTTAACCTACATTTCAGCTTTGCAAATGAAAGTTTTGTTTCCTTGTCCCTGGAGCCTATGAAGGAGCTCCCGAACTTTAATTTCTCAAGAGAAATATGTCCATGTGTTCAGTGGCACTACCTTTGGATTGGGGGTGGGAGGCATGTCTTTATCCATACAGTAATTATTAAAAGATTATTTTATATTATATTAAATATATATAAAAATATATATAATATATATAAATATATTAAAAGGTTATTTTAAGGTAATCAATACTGTAACACTCAAAAATGTTGCACAAATATAATTTCACTTTATCACACATGGATTTAGCAAGTTTCTATAGAGTAGACAATGTATTCCCAGATAGTTATGAGTCAAATTTATTAAGATGATAAATGAAAGTTTACTTCATGTTTATTACTGAGTTCATTTTTCAATGCTTATGCATGCAAATGAGCTCAATATCTTAAAATCTGGAAGACTGGCCTTCTAGCACAGCAATTAAATACCGTGCACAAGGTTCAGATCCTACATGGCCAATTTATATTCGCATCCCAGCCAGTGGCTTGAAAAGCACACCAGGTGCATGTGTGTATATGCTCAACTTCCTGCTGGGATGAAGAAATACAAAAGAAAAATGCAGGAAAAACAAGATTGTAGTGTGACCAACCCCATTAGGGGAGTGCTATCTTTCATTCTTTCTCATGACCTTTGGCAATTAAAAATTAAATTAAAAATGTAGAGAATTTTAAATATCCCTTTAGAGGATATCAGCCATAGGTAAATATAAATTCATAGGAAGGCCTATATTGAGTTGGAAAATGCATAAGGATCTTTCAAACTAATTGTGTCATTACATACTGTGTTTATCCAATATTCTCATTGTATAAGACTAAAGAGGTGGGGCAGTGGACTCACAGTGATTCTTCATTAAGAGATTTTCTTGCATATTTAAAAACAGTTAAATATAAAGAGAAAGGTAGCAATTTGCTTGATGTTATCTAGACACCGTTAAAGTCTTGATGGAAGCCTATGAAGATGGTCTTTACCATTCTAGGGAATTAGAGTAGATTCATGCGGAGAAGTTCTTCAGGCACTTACTAAATGTACACACTTGGTGAACAATTACAATTAAAAGAATTGCATCTTCATTATTGATATTGGAAATACTGAAAATAAAGTCGAAGATGAAGAAGTGTTGAAGCCAAATGTCATTTATTTAAATAGAAATGCTTCTTCACCAGATAATAAATGATAATATGACTGGTATCTCTTTAAGTCTCATAATAAATAACTGGTGCAGTTATAGATAAGACAGACATCCAGAAATGTTTATTAAGTGGATGAATGACATTTTTAGACAGTTATATAGTCATTCCTATAATACATGAATAAAACATATAACAATATTATTGTATAGAGAGAAAAATATAATTATCTTAAGAAATGGTTTCTATGTTTCTTAAGAGTCACAATTAAAATTTGATCATTTGAAATTTAAAACAATTAAAAATATTATTTTTAAAGATAAACGTAAATAAATATAATGACAATGACTATATTCCTTCTGCGCATACAATGGCATAATTAATATCAGAAGTGAATTGAAGAGCAACCTCAAAAAAGATATGTTTATGTCCAAATCACTAACACCTGTAAATAGTGCCTTATTTGGAAAAGGATCTTTGTAGATGTGAATAAATGTTTTGAAATGAGATAATCCTCAACTATATAAATCATCCCTAATTTCCAGTAACTTTATGTGATTAAAAGAGAGAGAGAGAGAATTGAAACAGACAGAAGATATATAAAATCCAAAGTGATGTGGGATAGAACAGAGAGAGATGTGCCTAGAAACCAACCAATGCTAACACTCCCCAAAGTTGGAAGAGGCAAGGGAATTAGTCATCCCGTGTGCCCTTGGAGAGAGTATGATCCTGCTAGGTTTCAGATTTCTAGTAGACTCCAAAACTGTGAAAGAATATGTTTCTATTGTTAAGCCACCATGTTCATGGCAATTTGTGACACCTGCTGTAGAATACGAATGTAGTATTTTATATCTACTCTAATTTTATTCTTATGATAATTTTAGAAAAATAGCTTTTGAGAAAATTACTTCATATGGAAGTAAAATAACCTAACAGAGTTGGAGATACATGCTTGAACTTTATCACCTTTTGCAAACTATAGACTAAAGATGAGATCAGTTACATGAGCAGTGTTGTTTTCAAAAGCAAAAGCTCAAAAAACAGAGAGACAAAATTATAGATTATTTAATTTATATGAATGTATTGCATTTGAGAAGGATTGAAATGAATGAGTATGAAATTTATTTTTACTATAATTAAAGAATATCACAACAGTATATCAAGGGGTATACCAAGGCAGTATAGTAATATCAGTATGGCAAACTTTTACTTAGACAGCAGGATACACTAGACAGCCAGAAACACACTTAATTTGTGAATATAAAATACAACATGGTGTTGGAGATAATTCAGTCTGTTGCTACTCAGTAGAGATATTTATTTGCTGACTTCTCAATCTAGTTATTTTTGTGTTGAGATTAATAAACATTTAAATTTTCATTATCATATCAATTTAGCTGTTAAAATATAGATAACATTAAAAATAAGATTGAAGATGTATTAAACCCTGAAGCAGTTATTATGTCAGAATAAAGGAGAAAATTTCACAGTGGTAATGCCTAAAATTTCAACTTCCCAACATAGTAAATAAAACAATAGCAGCTCAGAAAACAAAAGTTACTACAATCAGTGTGAGCAACTTTATAGGTAGTGCTATAAAGACCGTTAAGTACTTGGCTATGTCAGGGGCTTATTCATAGACAATGTTTGAATGAGAAACCTTTCCTTCCTTGACCTCCTTCTCTTAGAGATGATTTTGCTGATTCTAAGCACCACCGTTAGGTCACAATAAGGGTGGTGATGAAAGAGAAGCTGAGGGAATCCTGGGTCCTAATCTTGTCAACAATACAGTAGTAAGAAGTGTCCAGGGGAAAATATTCCATGGTGTCTATACAACACACTGATTCATGAGGGAAGGTCACTCAGGAATATCATCTCTCTGGCACTGCCGTGATGATTTCTGCTGTCCTCTGTCCTATTTCAACTACCTATAGTCACAACCAGCTCCCAACAACAACAACAACAAACATGAATGCTCCCTAATAAGCAGATGTTTGCACTGGATTTTCCTTTAAGAACCTGTGTTGACCTAAAATAAGCCCTACAGCAATAAGAAACATACCTTTAATGTGAATATCAAATCCTCTTCTTTCTGGAAGCTCTTCAACAAACTTTTCAACAAACCCCAGGAGCACAGCTTTAACTTGAAAATGAATCAAAACATTTTTGAATTTCTACTGAGAATTGAAATAGTCAGAAGCATCAAAAGATGTCCTACCTACTTAGCTATTCCTAAAGGAGGGCAGAGGAATGAGTGGTGTTGGATCTTGAAATTTTCTTTTTGAAGAACAACAAATATTGTGTTTGACTGTCCTTGGAATAAAAAGTCTAGGTAACTGGCAAGACAGATCTTGGCATCACATCGTTTCAGCACAAACTTTCAAGTATCTCAAAGCTGATAAACCCAAGATAGACATCACAATTTACAATATCTACATGCTTAAGAAAATTATGGTTTTACAACTTCATGCTTCTCTACAATCCACATGAAGGTATATGAGCAGCTGTGAATTTTAGTGGTTGACAGAATGTTCCTATGAAACCTGTTACGATGACCTATGAAGGAATAGATCACCAATGTGTATCTCTATCTGCAACAGGACATGATAAATGCAAATAAGGAAGGTTTAAAATAGCCATAGCGTGCCAAGTCAGTCACAGACCTCAAGTTAACTTTTGAGAACTGCAAGGATCTGCTACTCCTGATAAAACTTCAAACCTGTCCTGTACCAAGCTCTGACCACAAGGCACTATCTCAGGAGCTTAATGAGAGCATTCATTCTGGACTGACCGGTAGAACTACAACTCATCCTTTCTTCCTTTGCCCTAGACCTAATTATATCAATTGGTGCAGAAAAGACATAGAAGACAAAGTACAACATCCCTTCATGATTAAGACTCTCAATAAAATAGGTATATTTCCTAATAAAAATAAAGCTCATATATGATAACTCAACAGCTAACATCATACTCTATGGGGAGAAATTGAATACCTTCCCTTTCAAAACTAGAGCAAGACAAGAATACCCACTTTCTCCATTCCTAATTTAACATAGCACCGTAAGGTCTAGCCTATGTAAATAGACAAGAAAATGAAACAAAAGACATCTAAATTGGAAAGGAAGAAGTTAAATTGTGCCTATTTGTAGATGACATGATTATATTTATATAAAAAATCTACCAAGAAACTCTTAAAAGTGACAATCAAATTTAGTAATGTCACAGGATACATGATACACATACAAACATCTAACATTTTTGTCCATTAACAAATAGCAAACTCAAGCAGAATTGAAATCAAGAAAATTAATTCATTTTTAACCATAGACATACATAAAATATCTAGGAATAAAGTTAACCAAGGATGTGTAACATCTCCACTATGAAAATTATTTAAAAAAAAAAAAAAAAAAAAAAACTTGGCACCAGCATTTGGCATAATGGCTATGTCACTGGACTCCCATGTAGTTAATTATGGTTCAAGTCCCAGACCTGGTGACTTATACTCACAGTGGGCATGTGTATGTGCATGCCAAAGATCCCAGGAGAAGAATGGAGGAGAAAGGATTGCAGCATGATCATGCCCCCTAGGGATTTCTCGCTTTCTGTGTCTCTGTCTCTCTCTGTCTTTTTGGAGAGCGCATGTTCCCCATAGCAAAAAGCTCTCAAAAAAAAATAAAAAAAAAAATATATATATATATAAATTGATTTGAAATAAATAAAAAAGACACACACACACACACACACACACACACACAGTGAAAAAAACATTCCTTTTCATAGATTGGAAGAATCAATATAGTTAAAATGTTGATTCCACCCAAAGTGATCTAAAAAGTCAATGTAATTCCTATTAAAATACCAGTGGCATTCTTCATATAAATTTTTAAAAAATCTTAAAATTTGTCTAGAGTTACAAAAAAACATATTACCACAGCAATACTGTGTAAAAAGAGTAAAGTTGGAAGATTTTTACTACCTGGCTTCAAAATATATGAAAAAAGTGGGACCAGCAGTTAGCATAATGGCTTTATTAGATTAAATTACGATATGTTTCAAGTTTTTATACATTCATGATAGCTCTGTCTAGAACAATTGAAGACTGTGATTTATGAAACTAGCGTGTGACACATAATTTCAAGTGACTTGTAGCTGTGAAGTCAGAAACAGCGCCTACAATTTTGAAATATTGGCTTTGAATCAAGCAGGCCCAAATCTAATAGGACAAATAGTTTAACTTTGAACAGAACTTATTTATTTTGAGTGCCACTACCAATAATGAAAGGATAAAAAAAAAAGTGGGTGGAGACTCTAAAGCAATCTTAATGAAACTTAAATGTATATTCTTTGTCCTTAAGATTTTAGACAAATATAGGGTGAGTAGGCCATTTTTAATTTCTGAAGTGCGCAGTGTTTTAATACAGGAAACAAAAAGTCCATTTCGCTTTCAAGCAGTGTGAGAGAGGATGTATACTGTTCAGGAGAAATGATTGGATATTTATCATTTGACAGAGCCCGTAGGTGAGCACTGGGGGACTGGCTACCAGGCTCCAGCTTTGGTTGATATCTGTACTGCTATCTGGTTGGACACAAATTTCCTTTTAAAATGTGCTTACTTTACCAAAATTAACAAAGGGGGAAAGGGACCTTAAACAAATTTAAGGTAAAATTAGATAGCTGCAATGTAAGAGAACTGGAAAACTGAGCAGAGATATCTTGTTTATTGTAAATCTGTAGTACCTGTCATTTTTTTCTGCTTAGAATCTAAAGATTTGTTTAGAACCTCTTGTTTAAAATAAAAGACTGCTTATCTTAAAATCATGTCACAAACTTGAAGCAGTGGTCAAATAGATAAGAACTATTATCTGTGTCATTTTAAAGTATTGGGATTTAGCCTCTTAAAAGTTTCTCCACTGGAAAAAAACATTCTTAGAACCACTCATGATACATCTTAGAAGGTCATCAACAATGTATAAACTAGTTGTTGGTTCGATAGTTATGTAAATATCAGTTTACCATGCTTTAATTTTGCACATTCCTATTACAGGGATCTAAGTGGTTCTCTTCCTAGTCTTGTGGGTCTTCTGTTTGGAAGGAGTCACGGCATCTGTTTACATTTACCTTATCAAATCTAGAATGTGTGTACTTGTAAATGTATGTCTTCGTTCTTGGGTACTAGTTTGCAGATGTCTTTACATATTTCAACACAGAAACAATAACATTTAATAGTGTGCTATCAAAGTGTGCTTAGCTTGTCTGGATATACCCACACTGTTAAATAATGTCTAAACATTAATCCTTAAAATATATTTGATTACAAAGAAAAAAACATTTGCACATCCATGGTTACAGCAGCATTATTCACAATTGCCAAGAACAAATGAATGGATTGAAAAATTGTGGCACTTATACACTATGAAATACTACTCTGCCATAAAAAGCAATGAGACCCTGACATTTTATACAAAGTGGTAGAAAAGGAAAGATTTAGTGCTAATCGAAGCAAGCCAGACTATGAAAGACAAACATTGTATACCCCCCCTTAGTATATATGTAATTTATTCTTAAGATAATGATGCCCTCTGCAGGTCAAATGTCTCCTGTTACCCAACGAGTAAAATGTAGTTAAAAAATTGAAGAAGATCTCTCGGACCAATCCAACTGAGAATACTATACACATCATCATCAACAGGTAATAAACCATATCTGTGTCCTACTAATGTTATGTCTATTTGTTCTCTTGCTATCTTTCTCTATACTCTTCCAATAATAATGATCAGGAAAAACAATGAAAAGATATTGGATGATGAAATGAGGATTTTTAATGTCTCTATATTGAATGATATGCATGGTATTCATCCTGGAAAAAGAATTGTAATACACTGTAAAGTTATATGTGAGTCAATGTAATATAAACAAGATTAGGATGATAATAAATTTTTAAAAAAAGAATTGAAGAAGACTTATAACATAAAAAGAGTTTTTGGTTGTTTTTTATTTATTTATTTTTTGAGAGGTTTTTGCTATATGGCACAGGAACTCGCCTGAAAGACAGAGAGACAGGAAGAGAGAAATCACTCCCTAAGGGAGACGGCCACACCACAATCCCTTTTCCTCCATTCTCCTCTAAGGATCTTGGGCACACATGCACACATACACAGCGTGAGTTTAAGTCACCGAGTCTGGGACTCAAACCATGGTCAGCTACATAGGAGTTCAGCAACATAGCCATTATGCTAACTGCTGGTCCCCATTAAAAGAGTTTAAGTACACATTTGAGACAGAGAAGATTGCTTAATGCTTTACTCTATGATTGTGCCCTAAAAATAGGTTTTTAAAATGACTATGTACTTGGGACCAGCAGGTGGCGTGGTGGTTAAGGCGCTGGACACTCCCACATGGCCAACCAGGGTTCGGGTCCTGAATCTGGTGGCTTGCTTTCTCGCTTCCTCTCTCTCTCACTCTCAACGTCTGTCTCTCTCTGGTCAAATTAAAAAATAAATGAATAAATAAATAAAATAATTATTTAGAAAAAAAGTGGCTATGTACTCTATGCCAGCCACTCTGTACATAATTTTGTAAAATACCTTGCAGTGTTCAAAATAACCACATACCCTGTATATTATTACTTCTGTTATAGATGAGGAAACTGGAGGTCAGAAATATAAAGTGCATTTTTCACAGTTTCATTGTTAATGAAAGGTAGGGTCAAGCTAGGAAGTATAGCTACTCTAAAGCTCTGTTCACACTGCATTTCCTAAAACAGAGGGAATATGAAGCCTAGAATAGATTCTCAGGCAGACCACAATATAATTGAAGAATTTATTTGTTTTGTTTTGTTTTGTTTTCATTTTTACCACATATCTGATAAGGCAGAGAACATAGTCAAAAACTATAATGTAGGGTCAGCAGATAATGTAGCAGTTATATTGGTGGACTCCCACACGGGCGACCACAGTTCAAGTCCCAGACCTGGTGCCCTGAAAATCATGCCAGGCACCTGTGCATGCATGCCCAATTTCCCAGGAGGATAATGGAGGACAAGGGATTACAATGTAGCCAAGCCCCTGGAGGGTGATTTCTCACTTTGTCTCTCACTGTCTCTGTCTCTCTCTCTGGTGAACATACAGACATAAAGACAAAAACTTCTAAAATATAATATATAATATAATATAATAATTATATTTGATATATAATTAATTTAACATATATTATATTATATATTAATTATAATTATATGTATAAGTATATATTATATATAATTATAACTAATTTAATATATATAATGTATATATAATAGTATTATGTAGAGAGCCAGTCTACAAAAACATGCACACCTTATCTACCTTATCAGAAAATCTAGAAAGAAGAGTATATCAACCATTTCTTCTTTGTCTGAAATTTCTTTCTTTGGACAGTTGAAGGGTTGGAGAAATTCTCTGAATCTTTATCTCATTTCAGTAAGTTTTACTAGCATTTTTTGGAAGGCACTTATCACATCCTTGTTCCTCAAGCTATAGACTAAGGGATTAAGCATCGGGGTCACAACAGCATAGAAGAGGGCAACCATCTTCTCTTGCTCTGCTGATGAGCCACCCGTGGGTCTTATGTATGTGAAGATGGCTGTTCCAAAACACATTGAAACAACAGCGAGGTGGGAGGCGCAGGTTCCAAAGGCTTTGCGTCGTCCCTGGGCAGAGCGAATGTGCAGAATGGCAGCAACTATACGACCATAGGAGAATAGGACCAGAACGCAGGGAAGCATGACCACCAGAAATCCTGAGATGGTCACCATGACCTTGTTGAAGGAGATGTCCACACAGGCCAGACGCAGCACAGCCAGCATTTCACAGGCAAAGTGATTGATGACATTGTGGCACATGGGTAACTGGAATATGATGACTACGTGCATCAGTGAATTCATGAAACCTGCCGCCAAGCAGCTGGCAGCCAGTCCGAGGCACAACCCTCCATGCATAATGACTGTGTAGTGCAGTGGGTGGCACACAGCCACGTAGCGGTCATAGGCCATGGCTCCCAGCAAGAAGAACTCTGCACCGCCCATTGCTAGGGAGATGTGCAGCTGGAGCACACAGCTGTGAAATGGGATGGACTTGCAGGCTGACAGGAAGTGAACAAGCATCTGTGGGACAGTGCTGGTGGTATAACAGATGTCCACGAATGACAGGACGTTAAGGAAAAAGTACATGGGTGTACTGAGCCTGCTGTCCACCTTGATGAGGAGGATGATGAGCAGGTTCCCCAGCACAGCCACCAAGTACATGGCCAGGAACAAGACAAAGAGAGAGACCTGAGTCTCCCAGACATTGGACAGGCCCAGCAGAATGAATTCACTAATCCATGTCTGGTTTTTCCTGCCCATGAGCATCTGGGGACCAAAGCCAAGTTATAAATTAATAAATACCAGGCCAACTGGTGAAGTGCTGGTTAAAGATGCAAGATCTCAAATGGCCAACTACACAGTTTGAGTCCCAGACCTGGAAGCTGAAAAACACTACAGGCACATGTGCACCTGTGCCAAAAATCCTGAAAGGAGAGTGGAAGAAAAGGAATGGCAGTGTGACCATCCATCCTAGGGAATGTTTCCTCTCTCTCTGTCTCTGTGTGTATATGTCTCTTTCTGGTGCATTCGTATTCCCTCTAGCAAATTTATATATATATATATATGTGTGTGTGTATATATATATATATATATATATATATATATATATATATACGCTGAAAGAGGGTTTTATGAAGTCATTTACACCAAATAGCCATCTATATTAAATGATGTGTTTTCTCAGAGATATGTATTTCTTCTTCAAAGTTTTGGATCACCTAGAACCCATTGATGTGGCTCATTTTGAAGATGAAAAGTAAATTCTCTTCCTTAAGTGGAGGAGATGTTATAAAAATTTTAAAAAAGTTTATATATTTGAGCCTAAAAAAATTTAATTATGAAACTTGATTCTCTTCTTTTAGATTTAGTTCTTAACAATGGAATTTGCTCACTTCCTTTGTAGATACCAACCTTTCCCTCTTTACCAACTCACTATTTACAGTGAAGTAATCTAACAGTTACGAATACTTTTGAAAATTTACTTTTTAGCCTCTGGGTTATATGACTAAAAATAATGCTCAATTCCAGTCCGTTTTTAATTAGAAATTTGGGGTTTTAACTTACAAAGTAGTGAACATAGAATAGACCTTAAGTGACCAAAAAAGTAAAAATTACATTTCAGAGTCAGTAAAATAAAAAATTAAGGTTTGAGTGAGCAGGTTCAGTTTTGGAAAATCTTTATGTTCTCCTTTTCCTAGGTGACAGGGTAAGAGGAAGGTATCCCACTGTTACTGTCTTCCTCCTGTGGGAGAGGGTAGAGAATAGTTAACAGCAAGTTACAACTGCCAAGAAGCTGATCAGTGCCAATGACGCACTAACTGTCTTCCCTAGCAAAGAATAAGAACTCAAATACTTGCAGCAAGTATTAGCCTGACAGATAGTGGAAATCAGCTTGCACTTTCCCACTGCTTCTCTTTGTATGTGTCCCGAATAGTGATAGTTACCATTTGGAGACTACGGTATGATGGAAATAACTGACTGCAATCAGCTCATTGAAATGACTTCACTACCTCTTTCTCTTAACGCCCATTACTCTTATCCCCATCTCAAATATTTGCTTTACTCCCTGGGAAAGCTGTCCCCTGTTGTCTCTGTGCTAGTCTCCTTCTGCGACTCACATGACTAGAAGGTCTTACTGTAACCTGCTAGATACCTTGTCCAAACTTTCTATTCCCAATGATGTACTACTATTTCAGAAAGTTCAGGAGCACTAGTATTCAGAATGTTTTTGGCACTCTTGTATTCCAGTGTTTGCTACATATTCAAATCACAAGTGATTTCCCAAAACGTATGGACTAAACACAGCCTACTCTCAGTTTTCAGTATAAGCTATTCCTCTAATTACTCCACCTTTCGGGGTGAAAAATAATAAAATTCACAGCTGTCTGAACCAGATATTATTTGCTTACCTTCTGTAATCAGGTAGTGCTGCTATGTAATAAGAATCATATTTTATATCAAGTGTGTGTGTGTGTGTGTGTAAGAGCAGATAACTGTAGATTAACAGGGTGCCGAAGACCTTTAGATTAGCTGGTACACAAAAGTCTATGGACATTTGCATATGATGATCCTTCATTTACGTATCAATAAATCAAACTTGATAAGCCATTCCTCCATCAATAGATAATGTATGTAAGTTATGACAAAGAGAGGCAATAAAAATACCAAATGTTATTTCATTGTTTAGATTTACTCTAGAGCTTCAAAAGATTAGCAAGTCATTTTTGTAATATTTCTCTCAAAGAAAGAGGAAACTAGTCTTTTAATTTTTATCCCTAATGAAGAAGGAAAAGTCAAAATATAAAAGTA
The DNA here is from genome assembly GCA_026018925.1 of Tupaia tana. Classification (NCBI taxonomy): domain Eukaryota; kingdom Metazoa; phylum Chordata; class Mammalia; order Scandentia; family Tupaiidae; genus Tupaia; species Tupaia tana. The sequence continues at coordinate 11,950,467 of JAKSZU010000003.1, forward strand.
TCACTGCCAAAAACTGCAGGTACGAAACAGAGAGGAAAAAAGTCACCTCAAAGTGGAAAATCATCACTTGAGACCAGTCCGTGGAATTTGACCAAAAATAAACAATATTTCAAAAACTATGGGAAGTAAATGGGTAATCTCTAGTTCTGTTATTACTGATGAAACTATTTATTTAAAGAATTTCACCAGCAGAGGGCTGAAAATGACAGTAAAAGGGATATTTAATGGTAACAATGTAACTTGGGTACTAAATAAGGAGACCTCTTTGAAAATTTGGACTAATGTTAATTTCTCCAAGTTTTGAGATTTTTATTTCTTAAAAAAAATAGTTAATTAAAGGTTTGGAAGAGAAAACATAGTAACCCTGGATCTTTGCCCAGTACCTCTCTATCGAGGCCCAGGAAGAGATTGATTAAAGATAGAACAGAAATACCCAAGGTTAACATATCAGTTAAGGAACCTTCAAAAAATCCAAAGAAATAGTATGTTACAAAAAAATTATGCCTGGACTTCAAAATTATTTTTACACCAGAATAAAATCATACTTTAGCTCTATTTTTCCTCAAATGTTTTGAAGTCCCCTCATATTTCTATATTACCTTTTTTTTTAAGTGTCTCTCCCTATGAGACAATGAACTACTTTTCCAATAACTTACATTTTTCTGGTTTAACTCTCAATTCAAAGTTTCTTGATCTGTCTAAAGAGAGCTTACATCCAAGTTGGTGTTAATTTATGAGAGAAAGGAAAGAAATAAAGATAATGGAATCAGGACATAACACTAATAGCAAAAAGAATAATTTTTTTTTTTTTGGAGATGTTTTCGCTATAGGGCTCGTGCGCTTGCCAGACAGAGAGAGACATAGAGACAGAAAACGAGAAATCACCCCCCAGGAGGGATGGTCACACCGCAATCCCTTCTCCTCCATTCTCCTCTCGGGATCTTGGGCACGCACGCACACGCGCCCGCCATGAGTTTTAAGCCACCGGATCCGGGACGCAAACTGCGGTCGACAATGTGAGAGTCCAGCAACATAGCCATTACGCTAACTGCTGGTTCCCAATTATTATTTTTTTAAAGGTAAAAAGTGTATAGTATCCCCAGCTGGACTGGGTGAAGTGTATTCATATTGGATAATTCACTTTATAAGCTAAGTGATGTAGAGTGGTTGAATGTATAAAAGCAATTAAAATGAAGTAAAATATATTTAAAAAGGTAAAAACTAAAATAACACTGTAAAGGTATATACATTTTTTGAAAATTCTACATGTAAATAAAAATTGAAAGCATTTTCAAATGTAAGGGTGTGGGCCAGTCAGGTGGCATGGTGGTTAAGGCAACTGGATCCCACATGGATCGAAAAACAACACCAGACATATATCCCTACATGCCCCAAATCCCAAAAGGAGAGTGGAAAACAATGGATTGTGGCATGATCATCCCACCCTGAAGTTATTTCTCACTTTATCTCTCCTTGTCTCTGGTGTGCACACACACCTTATACAAAATTTTAGAAATGAATAAACAATGAAGGTGACAATGTTGTAACTGGGAATTTTAGAAAAGATAAAGACTAGTCCTGTACCAACTTTACTTCTTAGACTCGTGATTCAAGCTTCCTACACACACATACCACAAGAGTTTTTTAAAGATACAAAGTGCTATGGAATTCTTGAATTTTCCTCAAAACATGAATTGACTAAGTTAATCTCTTCATTACATCTCTACTTTTCTATTCACACCTTCACTGTCTGTAGTCAAAGTAAGTTTAAAGCCAGTCACATGGGTGAAATTAACTCTAATCACCATTGTTAAGCAAAAGCCAATCTGCACAAACCTGTCCTCTGGTCCATATTTTCATGAGTTAACAGGTCCTGTGAACTGCAATGGGGTGCAGGAAGCAGTGTCTACAGCAGCCAAGCTTGATGATTCCCGTGAAGCAGCCAATGCCGAAGGTGAGTGCTCCTGTCCTCAGAAGTTTCTGGAAGGACTTCCTCCTTAATTTGGCTCCCTAAAGCATGTTTTCTTAGAACCACTTGCCAAAATGGGACCTTTATTTATTCAGTAACCAAATTTAGTGCAATTATCCCATAAAGCCTACAAGTCTGGGAAGAAACTGAAGGAAACACTGATTCATGGCTCATGGTCTTAAAAACTCATTTGAGAATCCTGAAAATGACTGTTTTTTTCTTCATGACAGGAATACAGCATTGGTATTGCCCCAGGAAGAAAGGAGGACTGGGAAAGATGTAAGATTTGAAAGAAGTTACTTTCTTTCCCCTCAGAGATAAAATCTCTACAGGCCAATTATGCTGTTCTTGTTAGGCTCCTATTCCTTTTTTAAAAAAATATTTACAAAACTTTTTTAAAAGTTTTATTTATTTATGTTTTGACTATTGAATGAAGGATATTACCATACGTAATGCCTCATTTACAATAATGATTTTTACATTTTTGGGTCTGTTAAAGTGATTCATCCCTTTATCCCTCCCATCTCCCCTCTACCTTTTACTCCCCTGCCTTACAGACTCTGGTGATTACATTTATCCTCCCTACTATGATATCTTCAGATCTTCTGATTCTTCCATAGAGTGCAAATATTTGGTATAAATGAGTGGGGATATACAGTGTTTGTCTTTCAAAGTTATGCTACTTCACTTAACATTAAATATTCTATATTTGACCGCTTTGAGATAAATGACAGGTCTCATTGTTCCTTATGACTGAGTAGTAGTCTATAGTATACATGTGCCACAATCTTTTAACTCAGTCATCAAATTTTGAGTTCTAAGGTTATTTCTCATCTTCACAATGTGAGCAATGCTGCAATAAGCATGGAAGTGCAAGTGTCTCTCTGACTGAATGCCTTCCTATCTTTTGGGTAAACACCAAGCAGTGGGATTACTGGTTCATAAAGTAATTGTATTTGTAGGTTTCTGAGGACACTCCATATTGCTTTCCACAGTGGCTGTACCAATTTATGTTCCCATTAGCAATATAGGAGAAGATTTCCTTTTTTTTCTTTTAATGTTTTTGTCACAGGGCATGTGCACTTGCTTGGTGTAAAGGAGAGAGACAGAGAGATTCAGAGAGAGGAAAAGTGAGAAATCCCCCCTCCCAAGGTGTGTGGCCATGCCACAATCCCTTATTCTCCCTTTTCCCCTCAGGACTTTGGACATGCACACACACACATACCCGACATGATTTTCAAGGTGCCACGTTCAAGACTTGAACTGTAGTTAGCCATGTAGGAGTCCTTAACATCCATGCCACCTGGTGACCCCAGGAGTGTTCCCATTTTGCCGCATCCTCACCAGTACTTTTCTGTCCTTCTTTTATTTTGATCATAACCATTCTGACTAGGTTATGTGGTATCTCACTGTGGGCTTTGATCTGCATTTCCCTTACAATAAGAGATGTGAAACACTTTTTCATATGCATTTTGGTCATTTGTATGTCAACCTTACAGAATTATCTATTCGAATGATATGACTTTTTTCTTATTTATTTATTTTAAAGATTTTTGCCACTTGAAACATGCACTTGCCCCAAAGAGAAGTGAACTGAAAATTAACCTCCCTCCCAGGTGGGGATGGTCATACCACTATCTGTTGTCCATTTTCTCAGGATTTTTTGGTACAAATGGACAAGAACCAGTGTGTTTTCCAATATTTAGTGTGGGTGAGTTGTCTGAGTTACCTGTATGCCTTGGTTATCAGTCTCTTGTCAGCCTGGCAAAGCTAAAAACATCTGCAAGTATGTACATAGTGTGAAAGTATTTTCTCCCATTCTGAGGGCTGCCACTTCACTCTATTGCTTCCTTTGTTGTGCAGGAGCTTTTTAGCTTGATAGGGTCCCATGTGCATAGTCCCAATATTTTAGGGATTGTTGCCTGTGCTTAAGTCCTAGCCAACATAGTCAGACAAGACAGTAAAATAAAAGGCATTAAAAGAGGAAAAGAAAAAACTAAATAGTCCCAGTTCACAAAAGATATGATTATATACATAGAATCTGAAAAGAACATATAAAAAATCTTCTAGAAGTGATGAATTAATTCAGTAAAGTGGCAGATTACAAAATCAATAAATAAAAATAAAAGCATTTTTATACACCAACAATGAATGGACTGAGACAGAACTGAAAAAGCAATCCCATTTACAATTGTCACAAAAAATAAAATTTCTAGGAATAAACCTAACCAGAGGTGAAAGACCTGTACAAGGAAAACTATGAGAAACTGAAAAGAGAAATACAGTATAATTTTTTTAAAAAATAGAAAAACATCCTGTTTTCTTGTATTGGAAGATTCAATATAGTCAAAATGTCAATTCTACCCAAACTAATTTACAAATTCAATGTAATTCTGATCAAATTACTGGGACATTCTTCACAGAAATAGAATTAACAATCATAAAATTTATCTGGAATCATAAAAGACCCATATTGCCAAGGCAATACATACAAAAAGAATAAGATAGAAGGTATCTCACTACCTGACTTCCAAATATATCACAGAGCTATGGTAACCAAAACAGCATGGCATTAATAATCATTTTCTGTGGGTGGGTGAAGGAAGAGAGTCTGAGTAAAGACATTAAAGAGAAAAATAGAAATGGAAGGCACTTATAGGACAAAGAAATAAGTTATTATCTGTTGAAGATAGCATAGTATTCTCAACTGGACTGGTGAGCAATGTGTACATGTTGGAATATTCACTTTGCAAGCTAAGTGACATTTGTGATTAAATGTATAAATGAAATTGAAATAGAAAATATATAAAAACAAAACAAAAATCATCAATGGTACTGCCACAAAAACAGACACACAGACCAATGGAGCAGAATGGAAAATCCAGAAATAAACATCAAAACATACAGCCAACTGATCTTTGACAAAGGGCACAAGACAATGACAATATAGCAGAGGGGAAAAAAAGCCTTTGGCAAATGGTGCTAGAATAACTGTATTCCACCTTCAAAAAATGAAACTGGACCCCTATTTCTCCTTATTAACAAAAATCAACTCAAAATAGATTGAAGAATTAAATGTAAAGTTTCTAACTATATATCTACTGGTAGAAAACAAAGGGGAAACTCTTGAAGACCTTGGAATAGGCAATCACTTAAATAAATCCCTTAGTACTTTTTTTTTCCTTCAATTTTCCTCCTTAATTCATAAATTTATGTAAGGTGGGATCATTCTCTCACTTTGAATTCCTGCACACATTTAAAAGTCTTTACATATAATAGTTTAGTTTTTCTTAACCCAAAAGCATGAGAAGAAATCCAAAGCCTCAATTCTACAGGAAACCTTTTAACTCTTTGTTGAAGTTTTACTTTGAGAAAGTTATAACTTACCCATGACTTTCTGTTCATGCACTCATGATTGAGAATATTTGATCCAAGTTTTTAATTACTTATAAATTGTATATAGAAACTTTGAACAAATATTTTTAAGGGTTTGCCACCTGGTGCACGTATTTGCCAGAAAGAGGCAGAAAGAAGAAAAATGAGAAATCATCCTCCGGGGGGATGGACATGCAGCAATTCTTTCTCCAGTCTCCTCTCAGGATTTTGACACGTAAGTTGTACATGATTTATGGTCAGACATTCTCTTTATGCATCTATTTTGTGCAACTTGTCTTACTCTGTCTCACTATTGAATCATATTGTTTTGTCTTTTTTTGCTATAGAACACATAGGCTTGCCAGAGAGAGACAGACAGAGAGACAGAGGGAACGTTGTAAATCATCCCACAGGGTAGATGGTCATGCTACAATCCCTTCTCTTCCATTCTCCTCTCAGGATTCTGGGCATGAACACACACACACACACACACACACACACACATACACACACACGGCCCAGGACTCAAACTGAGCAGCTAGTCATGTAGTGATTTAACCTCCATACCACCTGCTGGCCCCTTGAACCACCCTTTCAGCGAGTCCTATTGATTTACTTAATTGTTTTAATATCTAATGAGCTGTCCTCTTATTCTATTGATACAAATGACTATTGATAGACATTTGGGTTGTTTCCAGTTTGTGGTTTAAAAACAATACTAATATGAACTTTCAGAAACACACACATTTTCATTTTCATTTTTGTTCCACATATATTCTGTTGCCTACAAATGCAATTGCTGCATGGCAGTCTAAGTGCATGTCCACTTTGGCAAGTATTGTCCATTTACCCAAACAGTTGTACCAATTGATCATAGAGAAAATTGAAAAAAAAAATCTAGGAATAAAGTTAACTAAGGATGTGTAACATCACCACTATGGAAATTATTTTTAAAAAACTTGGCACCAGCAGTTGGCATAATGGCTTTGTCACTGGACTCCCATGTAGTCAACTACGGTTCGAGTCTCAGACCTGGTGACTTAAATTCATGATGGGTACGTGTGTGTGCATGCCCAAGATCCCAGGAAAAGAATAGAGGGGAAGGGATGCAGCATGATCATCCGCCCTAGGGATTTCTCGCTTTCTGTGTCTCTGTCTCTCTCTGTCTTTTTGGAGAGAGCATTTTTCCCATAGCAAAAAGCTCTCCAAAAAAAAAAATTTATAAAAAAACTGATTTGAAATAAATAAAAAAGACACGCACACACAAAGTGAAAAAAAAAAACATTCCTTGTTCATAGATTGGAAGAATCAATATAGTTAAAATGTTGATTCCACCCAAAGTGATCTAAAAAGTCAATGTAATTCCTATTAAAATACCAGTGGCATTCTTCATATAAAAAAAAGAAAAATCCTAAAATTGGTCTGGAGTTACAAAAAAACCATATTACTACAGCAATACTGTGTAAAAAAATGTAAGTTGGAAGATTTTCATTACCTGGCTTCAAAATATATGAAAAAAGCCATAATAGCCAAAATGGCATGGAACAAAAACAGACATATAGACCAAAGAAATAGACTAGAGAACCAAGAAATTAATCCAACAATATACAATCAACTCACTTCTAACAAAGGGAACAAGACAATTCAATGGATTAAAGACAGTCTTTTCAACAAATGATGCTGGGAAAAAATATATATACCTACATAAAATGAAACTATAACACCCTCTCTAGCCATGTATAAACATAAACTCAAAAGGGATTAAAGACTTCAACATAAAGCCCAAACCATAAAACTGCTGGAGTAAAACACAGAGGAAACACTTCAATGTATCAGAGAAGGCAAAGCTTTCTTAAATAAGATGCCTAAAGCAAGGACATTAACACAAAAAATAAATAAGTGAAATTACATCAACATAAAAACTGTACATCAAGAGAAACAATAAATAGAGTAAAAAGATAACCTACAGAATATTAGAAAATATTGGTAAACTGTACTTCAGATAAGGGACAACCAGAATACATAAGAAATTCCAACAGTACAGCTGGGGTGGGGAGAATACTAATACTTCAGTTTTTAAACTGGGCAGTTGACTTGAATAGATAACTATAAAAGAGAGGCATGCAAATGGATAGAAAGCATATGAAAAAATGTTCAACATCTCTTGTCATAAGGTAAATTCCATCAAAACCACAATGTGATATCACCTAAACCCATTCTGACTTTGATCAAAAAAAGAACAAGTACCGGTAAGTTTGCAGAGAAAAAGGAATTTTAGTATAATGATGGTAGAAATAGTACAACTGTGGAAAACAGTATGAAATATCCTCAAAAATCTCTTTAAAAATAGAGTTATTGTATGACCTAGCAATCTTGCTCTTCAGTATATATCCAAAAGATAGGAAATCACTCTGTTGGAAAGACATTTGCACATTCATGTTTTTTTATTTATATTTTTATTATTATTATTCATACATTAAGTCGCTATACATCATTTAGATTTGCAAGAGACTTCACCCAGCATGACATACACCCCAGTCCAGCCCAGTTGAGACCACCACACACAGCCTTGACAAAAGATAATACACTTTAAGGGACCAGCAGTTAGCATAATGGCTATGTCACTGGACTCCCACATAGTCGACTGTGGTTCGAGTCCCGGAACCGGTGGCTTAAACTCACACCAGGTGTGTGTGTGTGCGTGCCCAAGATCCCAAGAGAAGAATGGAGGAGAAGGGATTGCGGCATGGCCATCCCCCCTGGGGGGGTGATTTCTCACTTTCTGTCTCTCTGTCTCTCTCTGTCTGTCTGGCGAGCGCACGCGCCCTATAGAAAAAACCTCTCCAAAAAAAAAAAAAAAAAAAAAAAAGATAATCTTACTTCTCCATTCCCCCCCAACTCTCCCACGCTCTTCCCCTCTCACACTCTCTTCCACTTTGTCTCTAGTATCCATTACAATTTTTAATACTTTCATGTAAAGTATGAAAGACTGTTTCCAGTCATGAAAGACAGGAAACAGTCTTTCAGTCTCTACCATAGAGTGCAGACATTCAGTATATGTTAAGCAGAGACATGCAATGTCTCTCTTTCATAGCCTGACTTGCAATAATCCCCCAAATAGACAGGTGGGATTACATCAGACTAAGGACACTGCACAGCAAAGGACACTGTAATTAGTGTAAATCGACAACCCTTGGAAAGGGAGAGAATTTTTGTTAACTGTGCCTCAGATAAGAAACTAATAACCAGAATACACAGGGAACTCAAGCAGTTTACCTGAAATAAAACTATTAATCCAATTAAAAGATAGGAGAAGGAGCTGAACAAACAACTCTCTAAAGAAGACATACAAACAGCCAAAAAGCATATGAAAAAATGCTCAACATCACTCATTGTAAGGGAGATGCAGATCAAAACCACAATGAGATACCACCCAACCCGTCAGAATGGTGAAGATTAAAAAAACAAATAATGATAAATGCTGGAGGGGATGTGGTGAAAGGGGAACACTCTTACACTGTTGATGGGAATGTAAATTAGTCCAGCCACTGTGGAGAATGATATAGAGGTTCCTCAAAGACCTTCACACAGAACTACTGTATGATCCAGCAATTCCACTCCTGGGCATCTACCCAAAGGAAGGAGAGCACTCAGTCAGAAAAGCACTTGCACATCTATATTCATTGCAGCCTTATTCACGATTGCTAAGACATGGAGCCAACCCAAATGTCCACAAACAGATGAATGGATTGAAAAATAGTGGTACATATACTCTATGGAATACTATTCAGCCATAAAAAAACAAGGCCCTGGAATTTGATATAAATTGCACATTCTTGCTTACTGCAACATTATTTATAGTATATTATTTATATTATTAACTTATTTATATTTAAGTCATGGAATTAGCCAATGTGCTCAATAACTAATGGATGAATTGGAAAAAGATACACAATGGAATACTACTTATTCATAAAAAAAAAAAAACAGAATTTTGTAATCAGACACTATGTGGACAGACCTAGAAGAAATAAACCAGACTATGAAAGACAAATACTATATGTCCCCACTTAACATATATCGAATGTCTGTACTCCCTGGTGCAAACTGAAGTTGAAAGAATAGAAATAGAGTAATGATAAAACCAAAAGATACATGGGGGAGCTGTTCATTAGAAAATCTTTAATGGATAAAATTATGCATTAAGCAAGGGGAATATGTTATGTGATGGTGTACCACAGCAGAATAAAAATAGGAACAATTAATACATATTTAAAAACCGGGACCAGCAGTTAGCGTAATAGCTATGTCGCTGAACTCCCATGAGGTCTACCGCGGTTCGAGTCTCGGACCTGGTGGCTTAAACTCATCCAGGCACGTGTGTGTGCGTGCCCAAGATCCCGAGAGGAGAATGGAGGAGAAGGGATTGCAGCGTGACCATCACCCCTGGGGGGTGATTTCTCGCTTTCTGTCTCTCTGTGTCGCTCTGTCTCTCTGGCGAGTACATGCTCCCTACAGCAAAAAAACTCTCAAAAAGAAACAAAAACAAAAAACTACTAGAACTATTATCAAATGTGTACAGTGTAATGTAGTATTCAAGGTTGCAGAAAATGAATGTGTGCATATCCTTGATTTGATTATTATATATTATATACATGCTTTAAAAATTAACTGTACCGCTTCTCCCCCCAGACTTTCCTGGACTGACAGCAGGCAATAGCATCTCCTGCAAGCCTCTGGCCAGCAAGGGATACTGAGGGAGGGTCACCTCTGACCCCCACCCCACTTCCAGACCCCCAGGCCCCAGACTCCACCTTCTAGACTTTCCTGGACTGCCAGCAGGCAATAGCGTCTCCTGCAAGCCTCTGGCCAGCAAGGGATACTGAGGGAGGGTCACCTCTGACCCCCACCCCACTTCCAGACCCCCAGGCCCCAGACTCCACCTTCTAGACTTTCCTGGACTGCCAGCAGGCAATAGCGTCTCCTGCAAGCCTCTGGCCAGCAAGGGATACTGAGGGAGGGTCACCTCTGACCCCCACCCCACTTCCAGACCCCCAGGCCCCAGACTCCACCTTCTAGGAGATTCTGCTTGTTAGACACTTCTGTAGAGTTCCCTGCCTGAAAACACATTGGTAAAAACAACAGAAGAGAGACTTCAACAAAAAGCTATTCCCATCAAAAAGGAAAGAGTCTTACTTCTCGTGGGACAAAAGTTCTCCCAAGAAGTCTTTAAAAGGGAAGTAGTCCTCCAATGGCTAAAGGTAGAAAAAGAGCCTCAGGTCTGAATAAACAAGAAAATATGTCTCCAACAAAGGAAAATGCCCCTCCATGTCTCGTAAACATGGAGGACGTTATCAAAATGACAGACACAGAATTCCGAACATTCATGGTGACCAAATTCTGTGAATTGGAAAAAAATAGAGACAACGAACTACAGGAAATTAGGAAGTCCTTCCAGGATATGAAAGAAGAAATGGATACTCTGAGAAAGAATCAGGTGGAACTATTAGAGATAAAGTCTATAATACAAGAAATCAAAAACTCTCTGGAAAGTATTAAGAGCCGATTAGACCATGCTGAAGATCGAATCTCTGATGTAGAAGATAAAACCTCTGATCTAGAAAAATACTACAAAAAGATCGAGAAAATAACTAAAAAACATGAGGATAATATACGAGAAATACTAGACTCTATTAGATGCCCAAACATCAGAATAATCGGCATCCCAGAAGGAGAAGAAACTAATAGCGGAATGGAAAATCTATTCCATGACATCTTGGAAGAAAATTTCCCAAGCCTAGAGAGGCACCGAACCATCCGGACACAAGAAATACAAAGGACCCCAAATAGAATCAACCCCAGAAGATCTTCCCCAAGGCACATCTTAGCCAGGCTGTCTAACGTCACAGAAAAAGACATGATACTAAAACTGGCAAGAGAGAAACGAGAAATAACTTACAAAGGCCATCCCATAAGACTAACACCAGACCTCTCATCAGAAACAATGCAAGCAAGAAAAGAATGGGAAGACATACTGAAAGTGTTAAGAGAGAAACAATTTCAGCCAAGACTATTATACCCTGCAAGATTATCCTTCATTTGGGAAAAAAAGATTAAAATCTTCTCAGACAAACAAAACCTGAAAGAATTTGCCAACACCAGACCAGCTCTTCAAGAAATCCTGAAGAAAGTACTGTTCCAGGAAAACTAAAGACGCAACAGCCAGAAACAAAGAAATAACAGGCAACTAAGACAATGGCTAACTTAAATGTCGGTACAGACCCTATAACATCGATAATAACATTGAATGTTAATGGGTTAAATTCTCCAATCAAGAGACACAGACTGGCTGAATGGATAAAAAAACAGAAACCCTCTATCTGTTGCCTACAAGAAACCCACCTCATGGGAAAAGACATACATAGACTGAAAGTGAAGGGCTGGAAAAAGGTTTTCCATGCAGTTGGGAACCAAAAAAGAGCTGGAGTTGCGATACTAATTTCTGACAAAATAGGCTTTAAAACAAAAAGTGTCCGAAGAGACAAAGAAGGGCACTATATCATAGTAAAAGGCTCTATAGATCGAGAAGATATAACGCCTATTAATATCTATGCTCCTAACACAGGAGCACCCAAATATGTGAAGGAAAGATTGTTAGATCTGAAAGGGGATATAGACTGCAACACACTAATTGTTGGAGATCTCAACACCGCATTATCCCCTCTGGACAGATCATCTAGGCAAAAAATAGGTAGAGAGATCAAGGACCTAAATGATACCATAAATCAATTGGACTTAACAGACATCTATAGAACTTTCCACCCAAAAACCACAAGATATAGTTTTTTCTCACCCCAACATGGAACTTTCTCGAAGATTGACCACATCATAGGACACAAAGCAAGCCTCTGCAGATTCAGAGGCATAGAAACTATTTCCAGCATCTTCTCTGACCATGATGGAATTAAACTCGAGTTTAATTTCAAGAGAAATCCTCAAAAATACCTAAAAACATGGAAACTAAATAACCTACTCCTGAATGACTCCACTATTACCGAAGAAATAAAGTCCGAAATCAAAAGATTCATGGAAGCCAATGACAATGAAGATACAAGTTTCCATAATCTTTGGGACACTGCCAAAGCAGTCATAAGAGGGAAGTTCATAGCAATTAGTGCACATAAGAGGAAGACAGAGAAAAGGCTATTGGATCACCTAACATCAAGCCTTAGAGAATTGGAAAAGCAACAGCAAAAAAATCCAAAAAATTACAGGAGAAAGGAAATAATAAAGATCCGAGCAGAAATAAATGAAATAGAAAATAAACGTACTATACAGAAAGTAAGTGAAAGCAAAAGCTGGTTCTTTGAAAGGATAAACAAAATTGATACCCCACTAGCGAGACTTATTAAGAAGAAGAGAGAAAGGAACCAGGTGAATCAAATCTGCAATGAGGCTGGTAACATAACAACAGACATAGTAGAAATTCAAAACATCATTAGAGGATACTTTGAACATCTATACGCTAAGAAACAAGATAATCTGGATGAGATGGACAAATTCCTGGACAAATATAATCTACCAAGAATGAGCCAGGAAGAAATAGAAAGTCTGAATAGGCCCATAACAAGCCAGGAGATTGAATCAGTAATAAGTAACCTCCCAACAAAGAAAAGCCCTGGCCCCGATGGATTCACCTCTGAATTCTACAAAACTTTCAAAGAAGAGTTAACTCCCATTCTGCTCAAATTATTTCTAAAGATCCAAAAGGGTGAATCTCTCTCTAATTCATTCTATGAAGCCTCTGTCACCCTCATCCTCAAAACAGATAAGGACAGGACAAGGAAGGAAAACTATAGACCAATATCTCTGATGAACATAGACTCAAAGATTCTCAACAAGATACTAGCAAATCGTATTCAACAACTTATACAGAAGATCATACACCATGATCAGGTAGGCTTTATTCCAGGAATGCAAGGTTGGTTCAACATACGCAAAACCATAAATGTAATACACCATATTAACAGGAAGAAAGACAAAAACCATATGGTCATATCGATTGACGCAGAAAAAGCATTTGATAAGAGACAACATCCCTTCATGATCAAGACTCTTAGCAAAATCGGCATAGAAGGGCCATTTCTCAATACAATAAAAGCCATCTATGAAAAACCCACAGCGAACATCATCCTGAATGGAGAAAAGCTGAAAGCTTTCCCACTAAACACAGGAACAAGACAAGGATGCCCACTTTCTCCTCTCCTTTTCAATACAGTACTGGAAGTCCTCGCCAACGCAATCAGAAAAGAGGAAAAAATAAAGGGCATTCGAATAGGAAAAGAAGAGGTGAAACTCTCTCTATTTGCAGATGACATGATTGTATACATAGAAGACCCAATGGTCTCCATGGAAAAACTACTGGAAGTAATACATGAATTCAGTAAAGTTGCAGAATATAAAATCAATATACAGAAATCGATAGCATTTCTATATACGAATAACAGGCAGACTGAGATAGAACTGAAAAAACTTATTCCGCTTACCATAGCCACTAAAAGTATAAGATATTTAGGAATAAATCTAACCAAAGAAGTTAAAGACCTCCACAAGGAAAACTACGAGAAGGTAAAAAAAGAAATTGAAAATGACACAAAAAAATGGAAGGACATCCCATGTTCATGGATTGGAAGAGTTAATATAATCAAAATGGCAATTCTACCCAAATTAATCTACCTATTTAATGCAATGCCAATCAAAGTACCAGACACATTCTTCACAGATCTAGAAAAGACAATCTTAAAATTTGTCTGGAATCATAAAAGACCCCGTATTGCCAAAGCACTTCTACACAAGAAGAATGGAGTGGGTGGCATCTCAATCCCCGATCCAAAAATATATTACAAAGCTGTGGTAATAAAGACAGCATGGTATTGGCACAGAAACAGACATGTGGACCAATGGAACAGAATAGAGTCCCCAGAAATAAGTGCCCAAACATATAGTCAACTGATCTTTGACAAGGAGTACCAGTCAATACAGTGGGAAAATGAAAGCCTTTTCAGCAAATGGTGCTGGAGAAACTGGACTTCCACTTGCAGAAAGATGAATCTGAACCCCTACCTCTCTCCTTTGACAAGAATCAAGTCAAGGTGGATCAAGGATCTAAATCTAAGACCTCAAACTATAAAGCTGCTCCTGGAGAATGCTGGGGAAACTCTGGGAGACACTGGTGTAGGGAAAGACTTCCTAAAGAAGACCCTCAAAGCAGAGTCCATCGTCCACAAAATAGACAAGTGGGATTACATCAGACTAAGAAGTTTCTGCATGGCCAAAGACACAGTAGTTAGTGTGAATCGACAGCCCTCAGAATGGGAAAATATTTTTGTAAATGTTGCATCAGATAAGGGACTGATAACCAGAATACACAAGGAACTAAAAAAGGTGTTTGGAAAAAAGATGAGCAACCCTATTAAAAGATGGGAGAAGGAGATGAAGAAAACACTCTCTAAAGATGACATACGAATGGCCAAAAGGCATATGAAAAAATGTTCAACCTCCCTCATCGTAAGGGAAATGCAGATAAAAACAACAATGAGGTACCCCTAACCCCAGTCAGATTGTCTAATATTAAAAAAAAAAAACAAAAAATGATAAGTGTTGGCGGGGGTGTGGTGAAAGGGGAACTCTTTTACACTGCTGGTGGGAATGTAGATTGGTCCAACCACTGTGGAGAATAATTTGGAGATTCCTCAAAAATCTACAGATAGATCTGCTATATGATCCAGAGATCCCACTCCTCGGTATCTACCCAAAGGACAGAAGAATCCTTCATTGGAAAAGTGCTTGCACATTGATGTTTATTGCGGCACTATTCACAATTGCTAAGTCATGGAACCAACCCAGATGCCCCCGTATGGAGGAATGTATTGAAAAACTGTGGCACATATACTCTATGGAATACTACTCAGCCATAAAAACCAACAGAGCCCTGGCTTTTGACAGAAAGTGGAAGAATATGGAAGATGTACTGCTGAGTGAGGCAAGCCAGGCTATGAAGGAGAGACATTGTATGTCCCCACTTAACATATACTGTTTGTCTGCATTCTATGTCTGAAACTGATTGACTAACAATTGAACAAACACAAGAGATGGGTGTGAATGTCAGATGAGGTGTATGTGGAGGAGTGGGGCCCAACGAAAGACATTTGGAGAAGGGATACAGAGGTAGAGCATTGACGGGATGGGGAGGTGTGGTGTTATCTGTTGAAGATATTTCGATCAACGAGTCTGGGGAGAAATGTTCACATATCGAAATGGTCTCATTGTAAGCCAAACAATATGATTGAAAGTATATACAAAAATAAATAAAGTAATTAATAAAAAAAAAATTAACTGTACCCCATGAACATAAGCATTAAATATATACAAACTAGGAATAATTTTAAAAAGCTGGGACCACCAGTTAGCATAATGGCTATGTCGCTGGACTCCCACATAGTCGACCGCGGTTCGAGTCCCGGACCCGGTGGCTTAAACTCATGCTGGGCGCGTGTGCGTGCGTGCCCAAGATCCCGAGAGGAGAATGGAGGAGAAGGGATTGCGGCGTGGCCATCCCCCTGGGGGGTGATTTCCTGCTTTCTGTCTCTCTGTCTCTCTCTGTCTGTCTGGCGAGCGCACGCGCCCTATAGCAAAAACCTCTCCAAAAAAGAAAAAAAAAGCTCAAGATAACTGAAATAGAAAACAACAATTAATATAAGGTCAGGAGAAATACACACACACACATACACACACTAATATACATGTGTAGGTGGATGTATACACAGGTATATATCCTCATATGTTTTACAAACTGCTCATAAATGTGGGTCTAAACTTCCTAGCTTCAAAATTTAAAAAGAAATACAACATAATACAAGGTCGAAAAGTTAAAATACTGAAGAGAATTATAGCTTCTTAAAATCCTGAGATTTAACAGAAAACTTTCAGCAGACATTAAGAGGGTTATTGAATAATTTATTTGATGATACTTTTAATACTATCAAACTGTATTTATAGAAACTGAATGAAAAGTGAATGTTAATAAAGATATTCTTTAACTCCCCCTCAAAATCAGAAAATGAAAATATTTATGTCGTGCCTACTATGAAACTGGCACTATTCTAGACACTTATCTTTCCTGATGTTCTTTGCAATGAACTCATTTGTTAATGTCAGTCTTCCATCCTCCTAGATTGTAAGTCCGTTAAGGGCAAGGCTCTTAGTTTTGCGTGCTAATGTATGACAAGTATCTAGGAGTATTTGTGGTGCAGCAGCTAGCCACTGTCCATAGGGGACCGAATCCTACATGACTGACTATGGTTTGAATCTTGGCCCCAACAGCTTGAAAACCGCACTGGCTATGTGTCCATAGTCCTGACAGGATGGAGAAATGGAGGCAAAAAGGATTGGAATATGAGAGTGCTCCATTATGGAACTTGCCTGTCTCTCTCTCTCTTAATCTCTCTCTCGCTTGCTCGCTGTCTCTCTCTCACTCTCTCTGTTTTGCAAGCATACATGCCCTCTGGCAATAATAAAATACTAAATGAACTCTCAAATGCAATTATTACCTTAAAAGCATTAGGATATTTGTCTAAAAGACGAGGAAGAAATGAGAATAAAGGATGAATAAAAGAAAATGAATTGATTTTTAACATCTAATAACAGGAGCCTTGTTCAGGTTATAATGTTCCATGTACAGAAAAGTATTATTAACCAATTAAATCAGTACCTGAGAATTTTCAGAGCCTTGTTTTCTAATATTCTTACCCCCAACACACATGATATTTATAGTTTTCATAAATGACAACTCCTAAAAGAGTAAAGAAAATACAATTGACACGTTATTCAACCATCATGAATGTAATAGTATTGCTAGGCTTTCGGAATAAATACAAGTTAAAAACATAGTCCTTGCTCTCAAAAAGGTTTCAGTCCAACTAGTATGTATAATACTGTCTCTTCCAAGGCAGAAAATAGGGTTTTCTTTTTTAAAAAATAAAGGATTAAAATACTTTTACGCTTCAAGTTTTACTTATAATTCTTAGTAGAGGTATTCATGATGCTAATCTATAGGATGCAGCATTTCCAATGAAAGGCAGATTTCATACTAAGCAAACTAGAGATGTGACCTGACTTGTTTTCTTTCTTTCTTTCTTTCTGTTTCTTCAATTTCTTTAATTTTACAGTTTTATCACAGAAATATTTTTTAATTTTTAAAATAATTTACATTCAATCACTGTTCATTTTGTACGAAATGTTTTGCCCAGCATGCATACAGTGTCTGTCAGTCAAAGGAAAGCTATCACCATATACATTATCATCAATTGATAACTTTTCTTTTTTGTGTCTGATAAATGATTCCTTTTTTTCCCCTGAGCCCCTCTCATTCACATCTCACCACCCATGCCCTCCTATACTATCTATAACATCTACAGGTGCCCTCCCTGCCACTATGTCCTCAGTTTCTGCCACAAGTGCAGATTTTATATATATTTATGTGTGTGTGTATGTGTTTATATATATATGTATATATATGTGTATTTTTTACATATATGTGTGTATATATGTGTGTTTATATATGTATATATGTGTGTATGTGTCTTCATATATACGTGTATGTATATATGTGTTTATATATATGTATGTATGTGTATGTGTGTGTGTGTGTGTGTGTGTGTGTGTATACACACACATACATACCCAAAGGATAGAAAAACACTCATTCAGAGAAATACTTGCATCTTATCACAGTGGTTCCTGGCTGCCAGCACCTCCATTCTACATCCTTCTCTGCTCGGGTTGACCACCCTCACTCCTGCCACCTCCACCTTGCAACTTCTTCAAGTTGCTACCATCCCACAGGCTGAGAGGTTTTAAAAATAAAAAAAAAGAAATTGATACATCACTTAGTACCTATTTCAAGGCATTGCCAGAACCGAGAGATACCAGAGTCAAAGGATGGTTTCTTCTGGACAGTTACATACCTATATCTGCTCTGTCATATTCATGGTATGGCTAGGACCAAAGTACATGAAAAATAAACAGGCATTATCTTATAGGGGGATTTTAGTGCTGCATAACCTTGGACTTACATTGCTGTCTGTGTAGTTCTGTAAGTTAGTGACAGGAGTATGGGAAGGCAAATACAACTTCCATCAGGGCACACACGGCACGGGAGAATCCAACATGAAGATTATCTGTGCCCTCTGGTGGTACTGCTTCTCCAGACTCATAGAATTCATGGACACCTTCTTCATCCTGTAAGAACAGACTCCAGATCACAATCCTGCAGGTCTACCACCACGCTTCCATGCTGAACATCTGGTGGTTCATGATGAACTCGGTCCACTGCGGTCGGGTTATTTTGGTGCCACACTTAACAGCTATATGCACACCCTCATGTACTCTTATTACGGTCTGTCATCTGCCCCTTTCACATCCCCACCTCTGGAGGAAGAAGTACATCCCTCGGGCAGCTGCTTCAGTTCGTGCTGATATTCAGACCAGCTGTGAAGGTCATCTGGCCGTGTTCCTTCCTTCTTGGATGTTTATATTTCCAGACTGAATACATGATTTCTCTGACTGCTGTCTTCACAAACTTCTACATCAGACCTATAACAGGAAAGGTCCTCTCCTCTGGGAGAGACCGCCTGAAGGACCACCAGAATGGGTCCATGGTTACTGTGAACAGACACATCAACAGCTTTTCTTCCCTGGAAAACAATGTGAAGCCAAGGAAGCAGTGGAAAGATTGAAGTTAAAAGAGCTGAAAACTTCCAAACCACATCATCTGAGCTTAAGACAGTATTAGTTGTGCCGATGCTCGTTAACAGCTGCTCTAACTAGCCCCGCATATGATAGGGTGATTGATGTAGGACCTCTTTCATCAGTTGAAACCCCTAGAAAAATTTATGCCAATAATACAAGTAGGCATAAGATTCTTAACATCACTGGGCTCTCACCACCAGGCTAGACTGAGGAAAGGCAGTATTATTGTATAATAAGACATTGCTGTTGCCTTATTATTTATAGCAGTTATAGTATGATAAGTGCTAAATTGTGGTTCAAAATTCAAAAACACTGTAATCCAAACTTTTTTATTTTTACTATAAATCATGCATATGATTGTAAACATTAATTTGTACAATGTTGTTACTGGAGGAAAAACACACATACCTTAAAATTTCAAAATCAGGGCCCAAAGTTTATTAGATTAAATTTGGGTATGTTTCAAGTTTGTATTCATTCGTAATAGCTCTATCTAGAAAAATCAAAGACCATGATTTATGAAACTAGCGTGTGACACATAATTTCAAGTGACTTGTAGCTGTGAAGTCAGAAACAGCGCCTACAATTTTGTAATATTGGCTTTGAATCAAGCAGGCCCAAATCTAATAGGACAAATAGTTTAACTTTGAACAGATCTTATTTATTTTGAGTGCCACTACCAATAATGAAAGGATTAAAAAAAAGTGTGTGGAGACTCTAAAGCAATCTTGATGAAACTTAAATATATATTCTTTGTCCTTAAGATTTTAGGCAAGTTGGGACCAGCAGTTAGTGTAATGGCTATGTCGCTGAACACCCATGAAGCCAACAGCGGTTCGAGTCCCAGACCCAGTGGCTTAAACTCACACCGGGCGCACGTGCACGTGTGCCCAAGATCCCAAGAGGAGAATAGAGAAGGAATTGTGGTGTGGCTGTCCCCCCTTGGGGATGATTTCTCACTTTCTGTCTCTCTGTCTCCCTCTGTCTTTCTGGCAAGCACATGCGCCCTATAGCAAAAATAACCTCTCAAAAAAAAAAAAGCATTTTAGACAAGTGTAGGGTGAGTAGGCCATTTTTAATTTCTGAAGTGCTAAGTGTTTTAATACAGGAAACAAAAAGTTCATTATGCTTTCAACCAGTGTCAGAGAAGACATATACTTTTCAAGAGAGATTACTGGATATTTATCATTTGACAGAACCCATAGGTGAGCAGTGGGGGGACTGGTTGCCAGGATCCAACTTTAGTTGATATCTGTACTGTTATCTGGTTGGACACAAATTTCCTTTTAAAATGTGCTTATTTCACCAAAATTAACAAGGTGGGGGGGGACCTTAAACAAATATAAGGTAAAACTAGATAGCTGAAGCAAGAGAACTGGGAAACTGAGTAGAGATAACTTGTTTAATGTAAATCTGTAGTACCTGTCATTTTTTTCTGCTTAGAATCTAAAGATTTGTTTAGAACCTCTTGTTTAAGATAAAAGACTGCTTATCTTGGGACCAGCAGTTAGCGTAATGGCTATGTCACTGGACTCCCACGTAGTCAACCACGGTTCAAGTCCTGGACCCGGTGGCTTAAACTCACGCCGGGCACGTGTGCATGCGTGCCCAAGATCCCAAGAGGAGAATGGAGGGGAAGGATTGAGGCGCTGCCATCCCCCCTGGGGGGTGATTTCTTGCTTTCTGTCTTTCTGTCTCTCTCTGTCTGTCTGGCGAGCGCACGCACCCTATAGCAAAAACCTCTCCAAAAGAAAATACTAAAAAGACTGCTTATCTTAAAATCATGTCACATACTTGAGGCAGTGGTCAAACAGATAAGAACTATTATCTGTGTCATTTTAAAGTATTGGGATTTAGCCTCTTAAAAGCTTCTCCTTCTGGAAAAAACATTCTTTGAACCACTCATGATACATCTTAGAAGGTCATCGATGATGTATAAACTAGTTGTTGGTTCGATAGTTATGTAAATATCAGTTTACCATGCTTTAATTTTGCACATTCATATTACAGGGATCTAATGGTTCTCTTACTAGTCTTGTGTGTCTTCTGTTTGGAAGGAGTCACGGCATCTGTTTACATTTACCTTATCAAATCTAGAATGTGTGTACTTGTAAATGTATGTCTTCATTCTTGGGTACTAGTTTGCAGATGTCTTTACATATTTCAACACAGAAATGATAACAGTTAATAGTGTGCTGTCAAAGTGTGCTTAGCTTGTCTGGATATACCCACACTGTTAAATAATGTCTAAACATTAATCCTTAAAATGCATTTGACTACAAAAAAAAAAGAGAAAGAAACATTTGCACATCCATGGTTACAACAGCATTATTCACAATTGCTAAGAACAAATGATGGATTGAAAAATCATGTCACTTATACACTATGAAATACTATTCTGCCTTAAAAAACATTGAGCTCCTGACATCTGATACAAAGTGGAAGAAAAGGAAAGATTTAGTGCTAATTGAAGCAAGCCAGACTATGAAAGACAAACATTATATGGCACCCCTTAGTATATATGTGATTTATTTTTAAGATAAAGTTGCCCTCTGCAGGTCAAATGCCTCAGGTTACCCAACGAGTAAATTGTAGTTAACTAATTGAAGGAGATCTATAACATAAAAAGAGTTTAAAGATACATTTGGGACAGAGGAGATTGCTTAATGCTTTTCTCTGTGATTGTGCCCTAAAAGTTAGTTTTTAAAATGGCTAAATATGTACTCTATGCTAGCCACTCTGAAGAAAATCTTGTGAAATACTAGCAGTGTTCAAAATAATCACATACACTGGATAATATTACTTCTCTTGCAGTTGAAACTGGAGGTCAGAAATATGAAGTGCATTTTTCACAGTTTTATTGTTAATGAAAGGTAGGGTCAAGCTAGGAAGCTTAGCTACTCTGAAGCTCTGTTCACACTGCATTTCCTGAAACAGAGGGAATGTGAAGTCTAGAATATTCTCAAGCAGACCACAACTTAACTAAAACATTTTTGTTTTGTTTTGCATTTTTACCACATATCTGATGAGGCAGAGATACATAGTCAAAACCTATAATGTAGAGGGTCAGCAGATAATGTAGCAGTTATGTTGGTGGACTCCCACATGTGTCATCACAGTTCAAGTCCCAGACCTGGTGGCTTGAAAATCGTGCCAGGCACATGTGCGTGTATGCCCAATATTCCAGGAGGATAATGGAGGAGAAGAGATTACAGGGTAGCCAAGCACCTGGAAGGTGATTTCTCACTTTATCTCACTATCTCTCTCACTCTCTCTCTCTCTCTCTGGTGAACACACACACCTAAAGGCAAAAACCTCTAAAATATATAATATACTATATACATTGTTATATATATTATAGTTTATATATAATTAATTTAATATATGTATATAACTTTATATATTTATTATAATTATATATAAGATTTTATTATGTATCATTTTAATTAATTTAATATATTATATATATATACATATATATATACACATATATATATATATAAAATATTATATTATGTAGAGAGCCAGTCTACAAAAAACATGTTTGCCGTATCTACCTTATCAGAAAACCTTAGGAAGAGAACATATCAACCATTTCATATTGGTCTGGAATTTCTTTCTTTGGTCAGTTGAAGGGTTGGAGAAATTCTCTGAATCTTTATCTCATTTCAGTAAGTTTTACTAGCATTTTTTGGAAGGCACTTATCACATCCTTGTTCCTCAAGCTATAGACTAAGGGATTAAGCATCGGGGTCACAACAGCATAGAACAGGGCAACCATCTTCTCTTGCTCTGCTGATGAGCCACCCGTAGGTCTTATGTATGTGAAGATGGCTGTTCCAAAACACATTGAAACAACAGCGAGGTGGGAGGCGCAGGTTCCAAAGGCTTTGCGTCGTCCCTGGGCAGAGCGAATGTGCAGAATGGCAGCAGCTATACGACCATAGGAGAATAGGACCAGAACGCAGGGAAGCATGACCACCAGAAATCCTGAGATGGTCACCATGACCTTGTTGAAGGAGATGTCCACACAGGCCAGACGCAGCACAGCCAGCATTTCACAGGCAAAGTGATTGATGACATTGTGACACAAGGGTAACTGGAATATGATGACTGCCTGCATCAGTGAATTCATGAAACCTGCCACCAAGCAGGTGACAGCCAGTCCGAGGCACAACCCTCCATGCATAATGACTGTGTAGTGCAGTGGGTGGCACACAGCCACGTAGCGGTCATAGGCCATGGCTCCCAGCAAGAAGAACTCTGCACTGCCCATTGCTAGGGAGATGTGCAGCTGGAGCACACAGCTGTGAAATGGGATGGACTTGCAGGCTGACAGGAAGTGAACAAGCATCTGTGGGACAGTGCTGGTGGTATAACAGATGTCCACGAATGACAGGACGTTAAGGAAAAAGTACATGGGTGTACTGAGCCTGCTGTCCACCTTGATGAGGAGGATGATGAGCAGGTTCCCCAGCACAGCCACCAAGTACATGGCCAGGAACAAGACAAAGAGAGAGACCTGAGTCTCCCAGACATTGGACAGGCCCAGCAGAATGAATTCACTAATCCATGTCTGGTTTTTCCTGCCCATGAGCATCTGGGGACCAAAGCCAAGTTATTAATTAATAAATACCAGGCCAACTGGTGAAGTGCTGGTTAAAGATGCAAGATCTCAAATGGCCAACTACACAGTTTGAGTCCTAGACCTGGAAGCTGAAAAACACTACAGGCACATGTGCACCTGTGCCAAAAATCCTGAAAGGAGAGTGGAAGAAAAGGGCCTGCAGTGTGACCATCCATCCTAGGGAATGTTTTCTCTCTCTCTGTCTCTGTGTGTATATGTCTCTTTCTGGTGCATTCGTATTCCCTCTAGCAAATTTAAATTTTAATTTTCTTCATAAAACCTGAAAGAGGGTTTTATGAAGTCATTTACACCAAATAACCATCTATATTAAATGATATGGTTTCTCAGAGATTATATATTTCTCCTTCAAAGTTTTGGATCATCTAGAACCCATTGATGTGGCTCATTTTGAAGATGAAAAGTAAATTCTCTTCCTTAAGTGGAGGAGATGTTATAAAAATTTTAAAAAAGTTTGTATATTTGAGCCTAAAAAAAATTTAATTATGAAACTTGATTCTCTTCTTTTAGTTCTTAACAATGGAGTTTGCTCACTTCCTTTGTAGATACCAACTTTTCCCTCTTTACCAACTCACTATTTACAGTGAAGTAATCTAACAGTTACGAACACTTTTTAAAATTTACTTTTTAGCCTCTGGGTTATATGACTAAAAATAATGCTCAATTTCAGTCCTTTTTTAATTAGAAATTTGGGGTTTTAACTTACAGAGCAGTGAACATAGACTAGACCTTAAGTGACCAAAAAAGTAAAAATTACATTTCAGAGTCAGTAAAATAAAAAATTAAGGTTTGAGTGAGCAGGTTCAGTTTTGGAAAACCTTTATGTTCTCCTTTTGCTAGGTGACAGGGTAAGAGGAAGGCATCCCACTGTTACTGTCTTCCTCCTGTGGGAGAGGGTAGAGAATAGTTAACAGCAAGTTACAACTGCCAAGAAGCTGATCAGTGCCAATGACGCACTAACTGTCTTCCCTAGCAAAGAGTAAGAACTCAAATACTTGAAGCAAGTATTAGCCTGACAGATAGTGGAAATCAGCTTGCACTTTCCCACTGCTTCTCTTTGTATGTGTCCCGAATAGTGATAGTTACCATTTGGAGACTACGGTATGATGGAAATAACTGACTGCAATCAGCTCATTGAAATGACTTCACTACCTCTTTCTCTTAACGCCCATTACTCTTATCCCCATCTCAAATATTTGCTTTACTCGCTGGGAAAGCTGTCCCCTGTTGTCTCTGTGCTAGTCTCCTTCTGCGACTCACATGACTAGAAGGTCTTACTGTAACCTGCTAGATACCTTGTCCAAACTTTCTATTCCCAATGATGTACTACTATTTCAGAAAGTTCAGGAGCACTAGTATTCAGAATGTTTTGGCACTCTTGTAATCCAGTGTTTGCTACGTATTCAAATCACAAGTGATTTCCCAAAACGTATGGACTGAACACAGCCTACTCTCAGTTTTCAGTATAAGCTATTCCTCTAATTACTCCACCTTTCAGGGTGAAAAATAATAAAGTTCACAGCCGTCTGAACCAGATATTATTTGCTTACATTCTGTGATCAGGTAGTGCTGCTGACTATGTAATAAGAATCATATTTTATATCAAGTGTGTGTGTGTGTGTGTGTGTGTGTGTGTCTGTGTGTGTGATGATAAGACCAGATAACTGTAGATTAACAGGGTGCCGAAGACCTTTAGATTAGCTGGTACACAAAAGTCTATGGACATTTGCACATGATGATCCTTCATTTACGTATCAATAAATCAAACTTGATAAGCCATTCCTCTGTCAACAGATAATGTATGTAAGTTATGACAAAGAGAAAAAATAAAAATACCAAATGCTATTTCACTTTTTAGATTTACTCTAGAGCTTCAAAAGATTAGCAAGTCATTTTTTAAATATTTCTCTCAAAGAAAGAGTAAACTAGTATTTTAATTTTTTTGGAGAGTTTTTTTTTTCTTTGTTTTCTTTTTTTTTTTTTTTTTTTTTTTTTTTTTTTTTTTTTTTTTTTTTGTTATAGGGCACAAGTGCTCGCCAGACAAACAGAGAGAGATGGAGAGACAGAATGCTAGAAATCACCCCTCAGGGGGATGGCAACACCGCAATCCCTTCTCATCTTTTCTCCTCTCGGAATCTTGGGCACGCTCACATAGCGCCAGGCATGAGTTTCCAGCCACCGGGTCCAGGACGCAAACCGCAGTTGACTACATGGGAGTCCAGTGACATAGTCATTACGCTAACTGCTGTGTCCCAGCTTTTTATTTCTTAAAAAAAAAAATAGTTAATTAAGGGTTTGGAAGAGAACACATAGTAACCCTGGGTCTTTGCCCAGTACTTCCCTACATAGGCCCAGGAAGAGATTGATTAAAATAGAACAGAAATACCCAAGGTTAGCATATCAGTGAAGGGATCTTCAAAAATCCAAAGAAATAGTGTGTTACAAAAAAATTATGCCTGGACTTCAAAATTATTTCTACACCAGAATAAACTCATACTTTAGCTCTATTTTTTTCTCAAATGTTTTGAAGTCCCCTCATATTTCTATATTACCTTTTTTTTTTTTAAGTGTCTCTCCCTATGAGACAATGAACTACTTTTCCGATAACTTACATTTTCTGGTTTAACTCTCAAGTCATAGTTTCTTGATCTGTCTAAGGAGAGCTTACATCCAAGTTGGTGTTAATTTATGAGAGGAAGTAAAGAAATAAAGATAATGGAATGAGGACATGACACCAATAGCAAAGAGAACAATTATTTTTTTTTAAAAAAAGTAAAAAGTGTATAGTATCCCCAGCTGGACTGGGTGAAGTGTATTCATATTGGATAAATCACTTTATAAGCTAAGTGATGTATAGTGATCGAATGTATAAAAGATATTATAATAAAATAAAATAAATATATTTAAAAATGTAAAAAATAAAATAACACTAAAAAGCATAAAACAGTTTTTGAAAATT
The DNA here is from genome assembly GCA_026018925.1 of Tupaia tana. Lineage (NCBI taxonomy): Eukaryota > Metazoa > Chordata > Mammalia > Scandentia > Tupaiidae > Tupaia > Tupaia tana. Next base: position 11,977,224 of record JAKSZU010000003.1, read on the forward strand.
CTATATGTAAATAAAAATTGAAAGCATTTTCAAATGTAAGGGTGTGGGCCAGTCAGGTAGCATGGTGGTTAAGGCAACTGGATCCCACATGGATCGAAAAAAAACACCAGGCATGTGGAAGAAGAGTGGAAAATAATGGATTGTGGCATTATCATCCCACCTTGAAGTTATTTCTCACTTTATCTCTCCTTGTCTCTGGTGTGCACACACACCTTATACAAAATTTTAGAAATGAATAAACAATGAAGGTTACAATGTTGTAACTGGGAATAATAGAAAATGTAGAGTAGTCCTGTACCAACTTTTCTTCTTAGACTCGTGATTCAAGCTTGCTATACACACATACCACAAGAGTTTCTTCTAAAAATACAGAGTGCTATGGAATTCTCAAGTTTTCCTCAAAACATGAATTGACTAAGTTAATCTCTTCATTACATCTCTACTTTTCTATTCACACCTTCACCGTCTGTAGTCAAAGTAAGTTTAAAGCCAGTCACATGGGTGAAATTAACTATAATCACCATTGTTAAGAAAAAGTCAATCTGCACAAACCTGTCCTCTGGTCCATATTTTCATGAGTTAACAGGTCCTGTGAACTGCAATGGGGTGCAGGAAGCAGTGTCTACAGCAGTCAAGCCTGATGATTCCCGTGAAGCAGCCAATGCCGAAGGTGAGTGCTTCTATCCTCAGAAGTTTCTGGAAGGACTTCCTCCTTAATTTGGCTCCCTAAAGCATGTTTTCTTAGAACCACTTGCCAAAATGGGACCTCTATTTATTCAGTAACCAAATTTAGTGCAATTATCCCATAAAGCCTACAAGTCTGGGAAGAAACTGAAGGAAACACTGATTCATGGCTCATGGTCTTAAGAACTCATTAGAGAATCCTGAAAATGACTGTTTTGTTCTTCATGACAAGAATACAACATTGATATTGCCCCAGGAAGAAAGGAGGACTGGGAAAGATGTAAGATTTGAAAGAAGTTACTTTTTTCCCCTCAGAGATAAAATCTCTATAGGCCAATTATGCTGTTCTTATTAGGCTCCTATTACTTTTTTAAAAAAATATTTGCACAACTTTTTTTAAAAATTTATTTATTTATTTTTTTGACTATTGAATCAATGATATTACCATATGTAATATATCATTTTCAATAAAGAATTTTACATTCTTGTGTCTGTTAAGTGTTTCATCCCTTTATCCCTCCCATCTCCCCTCTACCTTTTACTCCCCTGCCTTACAGACTCGTAATTACATTTATCCTCACTACTATGATATCTTCAGATCTTCTGATTCTTCCATAGAATGCAAATATTTGGTATAAATGAGTGGGGATATACAGTGTTTGTCTTTCAAAGTCAGGCTTACTTCACTTAACATTAAATATTCTATATTTGACCTCTTTGAGACAAATGACAGGTCTCATTGTTCCTTATGACTGAGTAGTATTCTGTAGTATTCATGTGCCACAATTTTTTAACTCAGTCATCAAATTTTGAGTTCTTAGGTTATTTCTCATCTTCACAATTGTGAGCAATGCTGCAATAAGCATGGAAGTGCAAGTGTCTTTCTGACTGAGTGCTTTCCTATCTTTTGAATAAACACCAAGCAGTGGGATTACTGGTTCATAAAGTAATTGTATTTGTAGGTTTTTGAGGACACTCCATATTGCTTTCCACAGTGGCTGTACCAACTTATGTTCCCACTAGCAATATAGGAGGAGATTTCCTATTTTTTATTTTCTTCTTTTTTTTTAATGTTTTTGTCACAGGGCATGTGCACTTGCTTGGTGGAAAGGAGAGAGACAGAGAGATACAGAGAGAGGGAAAGTGAGAAATCACACCCTCCCCAAAGTGTATGACCATGCCACAATCCCTTATCTTCCCTTCTCCCCTCAGGACTTTGGACATGCACACATATACCCAACATGATTTTCAAGCTGCCGGGTTCAAGACTTGAACCGTAGTTAGCCATGAAGAGTCCTTAACAACTATGCCACCTGGTGACCTCAGGAGTGTTCCCATTTTGCCACATCCTCACCAGTACTTTTCTGTCATTCTTTTATTTTGATCATAACCATTTTGACTAGGGTTATGTGGTATCTCACTGTAGTTTTGATCTGCATTTCCCTTACAATAAGAGATGTGAAACACTTTTTCATATGCATTTTGGTCATTTGTATCTCACCTTACAGACTTGTCTATTCAGATGATCTGATTTTTTTTCCTATTTATTTATTTTAAAGATTTTTGCCATATGAAACATGCATTTGCCCCAGAGAGAAGTAAAGTGAAAAATTAACCTCCCTCCCAGGTGGGGATGGCCATACCACAATCTGTTCTCCATTGACTCGGGATTTTTTTGGTACAACTGGACAAGCACCAGTGTGTTTTTCAATTTTTAGTGTGGGTGAGCTGTCTGAGTTCCCTCTATGCTCTGGCTATCAGTCGCTCGTTGGCCTGGCAAAGTTAAAAACGTCTACACATATTTACATAGTGTGAAAATATTTTCTCCCATTCTGAGGGATGTCACTTCACTCTATTGCTTCCTTTGTTGTGCAGGAGCTTTTTAGGTTGGTATGGTCCCATGCATATAGTCCCAATATTTTAGGGATTGTTGCCTGTGCTTTGGAGGTCTTATTTTCAGCACAGTGCTGGAAGTCCTAGCCAACATAATCAGACAAGATAGTAAAATAAAAGGCATTAAAATAGGAAAAGAAAAAAACTAAATAGCCTCAGTTCACAAAAGATAGAATTATATACATAGAAACTGAAAAGAACATATGAAAAAAATCTCCTAGTAGGTATAAATTAATTCAGTAAAGTGGCAGATTACAAAATTAATATATAAAAATAAAAGCATTTTTATACACCAACAATGAATGGATTGAGACAGAACTGAAAAAACAATCCCATTTACAATCACCACAAAAAATAAAATTCCTAGGAATAAGCCTAACCAAAGAAACGAAAGACCTGTACAAGGAAAACTATGAAAAACTGAGAAGAGAAATTCAGTATAATTTTTTTTAAATAGAAAAACATCCTGTTTTCTTGTATTGGAAGATTCAATATAGTCAAAATGTCAATTCTACCCAAACTAATTTACAAGTTCAATGTAATTCTGATCAAATTACTGGGACATTCTTCACAGAAATAGAACTAACAATCATAAAATTTATCTGGAATCATAAAAGACCCATATTGCCAAGGCAATACATACAAAAAGAATAAGATACAAGGTATCTCACTACCTGACTTCCAAATATATCACAGAGCTGTGGTAATCCAAACAGCATGGTATTAATAATCATTTTCTATGGGTGGGTGAAGGAGGAGAGTCTGAGTAAAGACATTAAAGAGGAAAATAGAGATGGAAGGCATTTATGGGACAAAGAAATAAGTCATTATCTGTTGAAGATAACATTTATAGTATTCTCAACTGGACTGGTGAGCAATGTGTACATGTTGGAATATTCACTTTGCAAGCTAAGTGACATTTGTGATTAAATGTATAAAAGAAATTGAAATTTAAAAATACATAAAAACAAACAAACAAAAACAGACACATAGACCAATGGAGCAGAATAGAGAATCCAGAAATAAACACCAAAACATACAGCCAACTGATATTTGACAAAGGCCACATGACAATGACGATATAGTGGAGGAAAACAAAAGCCTTCAGAAAATGGTGCTGGAATAACTGGATTCCACCTTCAAAAAATGAAACTGGACCTCTATGTCTCATAATTAACAAAAATCAACTCAAAATAGATCAAAGATTTAAATGTGAAGTCTCCAACCATATATCTACTGGTGGAAAACACAAAGGAAACTCTTGAAGACCCTGGAATAGGTCATCACTTAAATAAATCCCTTAGTACTTTTTCTCCTTCAGTTTTTCTCCTTAATTCATAAATTTATGGAAGGTGGGGTCATTCTCTCACCTTGAATTCCTGTACACATTTAAAAGGCCTTACACGTAAGAGTTTAGCTATTCTTAACCCAAAAACACAAGAAGAAATCCAAGGCCTTAATTCTACAGGAAACCTTTTAATTCTTTGTTGAAGTTTTACTTTGAGAAAGTTATAACTTACCCATGACTTTATGCTCATGCACTCAATGTTTTTAATTACTTATAAATTGTCTATAGAAACTTTGAACAAAATTTCATTTTTAAGGGTTTGCAACCTGGTGCACGTACTTGCCAGAAACAGACAGAGAGAAGGAAAATGAGAAATCATCCTCCAGGGGAGACGGCCCCATGCAACAATTCTTTCTCTAGTCCCCTCTCAGGATTTTGACATGTAAGTTGTACATGATTTATGATCAAACATTCTCTTTATGCAACTATTTTGTACAACTTGCCCCACTCTGTCTCACTATTGAATAACGTTGTTTTGTTTTGTTTTGCTATAGAGCATATGGGCTTGCCAGAGAGAGACAGACAGAGAGACAGAAGGAAGGTTGTAAATCATCCCATAGGGAAGACAGTCATGCTACAATCCCTTCTCTTCCATTCTTCTCTCAGGATTCTGGGCATGAACACTCATGCGCGCACACACACACACATTCACACACACACGCACACTCACACACACACACACGGCCCAGGACTCAAACTGAGCAGCTGGTCATGTAGTTATTTAAACTCCATACCACCTTCTGGCTCCTTGAACCACCCTTTTGACAGGGTCCTGTTGATTTACTTAATTGTTTTAATATCTAGTGGGCTGTCCTCTTATTCTATTGATACAAATTACTATTGATAGACATTTGGGTTGTTTCCAGTTTGTCATTTAAAAACAATACTGTTATGAACATTCAGAAACGCACACATTTTGATCTTCATTCTTTGTTCCACATATGTATGTTCTGTTGCCTACAAATGCAATTGCTACATGGCAGTCTAAGTGCATGTCCACTTTGGCTAGTATTGTCCATTTACCCAAACAGTTGTACCAATTAATCATACAGAAAATTGAATTTCAGATATAAAAGATAGAATTGCTGGCCTAGAAAAATCCACCACGAAGACTGAGAAAATGGCCCCAAAAAAATGAGAATAATATATGAGAAATACTAGATACCATCGAACATCTGGACATCTGGATAACTGGTATCCCAGAAGGCAAAGAGACTCATAAGGGCATTGATCATCTATTCCATGAAATCTTGCAAGAAAACTCCCCAAACTGAAAGAGGCATTCAAAAATCCAGTCCCAAGAAATGTAAATGACCCCAAATAGAATCAACCCAAGAAAATCTTCTCCAAGAGATAATATAGGCAGATTGACCAAAACCACAGATAAAGACAAGATACTAAGATTGGCAAGAGAGAAATGTCGTTACCTACAAAGGATATTTTATCAGGCTAACAGCAGACTTCTCATTGGAAGTAATGCGAGCGAGGAAAGAATGGGAAAATATATTCAAAGTGTTAAGGGAAAAGCCATTTCGATCAAGAATACTGTACCCAACAAGATTATCCTTCATATGGGAGAAAAGACAAGAACATTCTCAGATAAACAGAGCCTGAAAGAATTTACCAGCACCCGACCAGATCTCTAAGAAGTTCTCAAGGGAGTGCTATACCAGGAAAATTAAATACAGGCAGTATATTCTAGATGGGAAATCACACTTTGTATGTTGTGATGATGCTCAGGGAATAAATGTAAATTAATTATTTAATTTTTAAAAATGTTTCAGGAGAAAAAAATAAAATATTAAAAATTTAAAAAAATAAGAAAGAATTTACCAAAATCAGCCCAGCTCTCCAAAAAGTTTTGGAGGGAGTTTTCCTATATCAGGAAAACTAAATGCAGACACACAGAAATAAGAGTTTAATAACAACTAAGAAAATAGCCAAGTTAATGATAGGGACAAGTCTCAAGTTAAATGTTATGTTTCAGAATTTAAACAGGAAGATTGGACCACAAAAGAAGATAGATTAAGTACATGAGACTGAACTGCTGAAATAGAATCTTACAACTTTTAACGAAAATATTACTGATTTTCTTCTATGCTTCTTTTTCCAGATTTAAGCATTTTTCTCTTGTCTTGAGCTCCCAATAGGTTCATGCACCTACTATTTGAACAGAATCCTAACCTGTTTCCTGGCTTCAGTTTTAAGCAAAGCTCTCTTAGCATTTTTAAAATTTTGATTTATTAAAGCTGAAACAACTTTTCTGGAAATTAAAAAATATATTTAAAAATACCTATTTAATGACCACAGTAAGCCATATAGCATCAGTTAAGTGCTACTTTATAGTACATTCATTTTACTGAGTTTCATGCTTAAGTCAAACATATGTTCACAAATATGTATGTATCAGCTGAATTTGCTATTGAGAGTAGTTAGATTAGATATTTTGTGAATTAATAAAATGGGGGTGGAGAAATGGAAAGCAACTGTAGATACCAGAGACAGTGTGGGAGAAGGGTGAAAAATAAATGGAAAATTATTTGTTGATGATAATATGTATGACTAAGCCACTATTCAGTGTATTCTGGATGAAAAATCACATTTTGTGTGCTGTGTTGATGCTCACTGAATGAATGTAAAATAAATTCATAAAAAAACTGTCTTATATAAGTTTTGTAACTTATCCAGGACTGCATTTAATGTTTTATTATGCTGCTACACTATAATGAGGAATATGTAGAAAGCTACAAAAAAAGGTCAGGAAATAGTGACTACACAAACAACAGAACATTTTTATGAAATAAAAAAAATATATATTGAGAATCAGATTGACTTAAGCAGTCTAATCCAATGATTTACTGAAAGGGTAAGCAAACCATAGAACTCCAACAAAATAAACATCCATTTTGTATAGTGATTGATTCAATAACTACCATGAGAATGGAGGTAAGTAAGTAGGGCAGGGTCTAATGTTGCAGGGCACACTTCCACTGGTCATACCATCATGACATAAAAATACTCCAACATCCCACAGCAGACAAAACCACTCAGCCTCTGATCTCACATCACTAGTGTATGTTACATCATCTTCTTCCTGGTTGCCAAGGCAATGCAGTTTGAGCCTGTCATCTCTGAGTTGGGTGGAGAACACGAAGGCAAAGCTCTCTTCTCTCAGTGATGCTCATAAATCAAGTTGCCAGTTTCGATGTTAATCCAGAAAAATTTCTTAATAGTTTCTGCCAGGCTCCCTTCACCTCCTTATTCCTTAGACTATAAATCATGGGGTTCAGCATGGGTGTCAGAATGGCATAGAAGAGGGAAATCAACTTCTCCTGAAGGACCGAGGGATTAGAGCGGGGCTGGATGTAAGTGAAAATAGCCATGCCATAGCACAGGGCAACCACTGTGAGGTGAGAGGCACAGGTGTGAAAGGCTTTCTTCCTGCCCTCTGTGGACTGAATCTTTAGAATGGTAGAGATGATTCGGATGTAGGACAAAAGAACCAGGCAGAAGGGTGTCATCAGAAGGATAATGCTAGAAACCATAATGGTAACCTCATTGGAGGAGATGTCCACACAGGCCAGCCTGACCACAGCTAGAATTTCACATGATATATGGTCAATATTCCTGTTAGTGCACATAGGAAGCTGAAAAGTAATGGTAGTATGTATGAGGGAGTTGATGGAGCCACTGACCCAGGACGTGATGGCCAATCTGGTACACAGCCCTCCATGCATGATAACTGAGTATCGCAGGGGGTCACACACTGCCACATAGCGGTCATAGGCCATCACTGTCAGTAGGACAAACTCAATCCCACCCAAAGCAAGGGAAAAAAATAACTGGGCTGCACAGCTTGCATATGGGATTACTTTATGTTCTGCAAGAAAATGCACCAGCATCTGAGGGACTATGCTTGTGGCATAAGAGACATCAACGAGGGAGAGGTTGGTGAGAAAGAAATACATGGGGGTGTGGAGTCGGCTGTCCAGTCTAATCAGGAGAATAATGAGAAAGTTCCCCAGGACAGTCAGGAGGTACATGACCAAGAACAGGACAAATAGGGAGACTTGAGTGTCCCAGGCACCGGATAAGCCAAGAAGAATGAATTCTCCTGTCCATGTCTGGTTATCTGGTTCCATTTAAAAATGTAAGGATTATTTATCTGCAAAGAGAATCATGAAGAAAACAAAAAAAGAAGAGGAAGAAGAAGAAAACAGGAGCTGTTGAATAACCACAGAATAATTTTTTTAAGAAAACATATTGTATATGACCTTTTAATCTTATCCTGGATCTTTAAACCATTCATGAAGCCAAGAGGACAGCCTTGATCTCAATATGCATTATATCTATGGTGCTACTGATAGACCATCCAGTGCCTTAATGAGAAAATAGTTTTTCTCCAGCAGTCAGTTAAACCTATAGGTAATACAGTGTAACTTAGAGGAGTTCTACATCTTTACCAACTTATCTTGATTCCTGGTTAAGGTGGTCATGGTAGTTGACAATATTTAGGTAAAATGAAAACAATAAGGAAAGCATGATTGAAAACTTTAAAAGCTACTTTAAATATATCATTTAGGCCGATCTTGACAAAAGACATAAATCAATTACATAAGGAATGATTGAAAAGGGGCAGGGTTTTGTGGAAATATAAAAAGTTAGAGATCCTAGGTTTTAAACATGATTGTATTTAGAAGGTATGTGTTTTTTCTTAGTGATAAACATATATATATATATATATATATATATATATATATATATAAAATATATACATGACAGGTTGAACTTATATTGCTCATAAGTACATTTAAACTCAAAAAAGCTGTGGAAAAGTAATATTGGGTTGTATTGGGTCATTAGGAAAGTCACGGTGCACTTTTGCATAGAAAAATACATTATGACTTTCTCAATGACCTAATATTTGTTCTGTTATTGGTAATACTGTACTACAGTAGTATGGATGTTATTAAAAAGATGAACTTTGCCTTGACATAGATAAAGTAGCAAATGTAATTTCCCTTCACATCCCCATCCCAAAATCAGACTTAAATATATTCATGACAACTTCTAATAGATGTGAGGGCTTGGATGTCCCTTGAGGATCCTTTGTCTTTGTGATAGGTCTTGGTCTCTTCAACCATTATTGGGAAGGGGGAGACATTGTAATAGCATCTTGTTATTTACATTTTTCCCTTTCAACCTACTGTTACTAGGAACATTTTGTAAGGTTTTGGGCTCAGGACTCACATTTTTATTTCCACAGTTTTTCTGGACCTGGCCTTTTAGCTTTAGCTCTAATTATTACCAAGTCTAGGTGGCTCATTCTTGACTTTACATTTATCTCCTAGAGTTTTCCAAAGCTCCAGATAAATGCTGCAAAAGTTTAATGAATGTTTCCTAAATACCTTACCAATGATTATTCATTTCTCCACAAAATGTATTTTCTCCTGACTTGTTTATTTCTTTCAATGGAACAAAAACTTTTCCACTGTCTCAGTGAATCATGTTTGATATTTCCCTCCTCCTCACCACTTCACAGAATAAATCCTTTTCCTGTATTTGTACTGTTATGTATCTTTCATCTTGCCCTTGGTCTTCATTCACACTTACACTTACTCTCGTTCTCATCTTATGCAGTATGATAGCTTTCTTGTAAATTTCCCTGATGTAACCTCCATCTACTATAAACATCGTACATACTGCTTCCAAATTAATTATGCAAAATAAAAATTTATTCACACCATCTTCATACACAACTCGATCTATAATGTCTATGTCTTTACAAAATTAAGTTAATCTTGAACAGAAGAATTTTCACACAGTGGAGAATCCAGACCTGTATTATTCTACTTTAATTTTATTTTAGAGTATGTTAACATTCTGTTTTACACAAGTTTTTTATTAACATAGGCTGCTAATGGCTAAATATTTTTTATTTAAATGTTGACTAATTATTTTTAACCCACTGAGGTGGATATTTATTTCAATGCTATTGCTTTGTTTTCAAAAAGTTAATACTCAAATATACCTTTTGTTTACATCCATTGAGTCCCTCTATGGACTCCTGATAGATTTAAAAAAATAGAATATCATGTGCATTTGAAAGCCCAATGAAAGAAAAAAAGATGGATCATCCAGATTATTTTAACAGACCTACAGTTATTACCATCTCCATGTTATTGTACTTTAGGATCAGCTTTAATTTAAATCGAACTGGATTATTATTCTCACTACTAGGCAGATAGTACCGTAGGTGCCCGACAATCTGCTCAGTATCTAACTACTACCATAAAGAAGATCCAGATCTTTTTAGCTCTCTGATTTGGAGTTTCTGTGGCTGTCCTTAAAGTTATGCTTTCATTGAAGCTTAATAACTAAGTAAAAACTAAGAAAATATTTTATCTCTTTGTTCAAACAAGAGAAAACGCTCTTAGTATACAACTAAGCAAGCCACGCCATTCAAACAGATGTTGAACAGTCAACACAACTGATGCAAACCCATTGAGCTCATTGTCCTGTACAAAGCAGCTCATGACTACTTTGTTGTCCAACCTATGGCTTTTTCTGTTTGCCAGGCACTTACTGCTCCTTCCAAAAGAAACAATAAAATGCTATTTCACATGCTGGGAGTCATATAATCCTCATACTCAAAAAACTGCATGCCATACCTCTCTACGTATGTTTTAACAGTTCTTTGTCTATTAAAAAATAAGTAATTTATGCTTCCTGCTCAAAATATAGTATAGAAGAATGATATACACCTTTATTTCATCTCCTTAGATGTGAGCCCCATGATGTAAAGACCTCCTCTTATGGCCTATGTTTTATGAATTGTGGTGAAGACAGGGTAATTATAATGGCTATGACAAATAGAACACACTATATAGTATAATAAGAAAGGTGCTATTGAAATATTTCATGAAAAAGTATGTTTGAAGTCTTATTACAGGCTAGCAAGTGGCATGGTGGTTAAGGCGTTGGACTCCCACATAGTTGACCATGGTTTGAGTCCCAAACCCAGAAACCTAGAAATCATATTGGGCACGTGTATGTATGCACCTGAAATCCCAAGAAGAGAATGGAGGAAAGGGGGTTGTTGTGTGACCTTTCCCCTAAGGGGGTGATTTATCACTTTCTGTCTGACTGTTTCTCTCGGAGATCACACGCACCCTATAGCAAAAACAAAAACAAACAAAAAAGCCCTGTTGCTAATACTGAACATTTATCATGTTTCTGTTGAGCATTGCCTGTTTTGTTAAATGTCTAAAAATTACATAACACACTAATAGGAGGTAGATAATATAAAGTATCTAAATTTATTATGAATTAACATATCAACTAACACTGATTGTTTACAGTAGAACACCTATGAGTAGAAAACTTAAGCTTTAGATGTGAATGGCAGTGAAATTGCAAGAAAAGTCAGGGATGAGGTGTTCGTAAAAAAGATTACATTTTCTCAGTTTAAATATTACCTTTGTGGGACCTAGCTTAAAGTATATTCATGTGACTTCTCCTTTTATCCAGTAATTATTAGTTATGGCAAATATCAGGATTGAAATGTTCTTCTCTCTATGACAAAGAAACAAAGACCAAAAATAGGTATCCCAATTCTTCACATAACTATTTTTACTTGACACAATGCATCTAATTTAAAAGCTAAATTTTAGTCAGTCAAAATTTTTAAATAAAGCAACTGTATTCATTGATTCCATGGAAACTGATATATTTTCTTTGTTATAAAGATTGAGCCTACATTATAACAAATTAAATGTTATTTTCAATCTATTCTATAAATTCACCCAGTATTCTTTTTCCTACTGTTTCGTCATCCTATTACCTCACAACATCTTTAGCTGACAATATATGTAACCTAGACAAGATGAGTACTGAATGATGGGCAACCATACTACCTGGACTAGCTGAAATATGGAATAATTTTTACTGGGATGGGATAGACAAAATTTGGCTTTAGATGTTCCTACCTCCATTTCTCTGAGTCTGTCTTCTATGACCAATATAGCTTCATGTTATTCTCTGTAACTCTGTACATCAAAGTCTGCCTCCCAGTAGAAATGTCCCTACTGTAAAATTGCCTTTTCCTCTCCCTATCTCTCCCCCCCAAGGAGACTTATGCAGTCATTTTATTTGAAATTGGTTATTTCAAAGACATAATTCTGCAGTATTTTGAGCACAAATTTACTTTAAGTTAGTTTCTCCCCTTTTAAAATTGCTATTATACTGAGCTATTATTAACATTTTTAATCATTTTTCAATTTATTTATATTTCTTTGCTACTCTACCAATCAATACCCCAAAATACTCAAATATTCAATTTACCTTTGCAAAGAAAGAAGTATCCAGATCTTGACTCTTAGGTTCATCTTTCATTTTCAACCATCAGTGTCACATTTTATTATTCTACCTCAGTAAGTATATTATATATTTAAAAACTATCTAACATTTCCACTTCTGTTGACTGGTGGCTTCAGTAAATTATAGCATGCCTCTCTTCTTGTATCTGAAAGAGAAATATTGATTTAGAAAACTCACCAGACAGGCACACTATCTAATTTCTCAATGTATAACACTTCCAAATTATCCCAGAATAATAATCCTTTCTACTATTCAGAGTACATGGTAGAACAAAACCTTGGTCCAGCCTCAAAAATTCAATCCAAAACAGTGAGAGTGAGTCTGTACTGGTGGTGTGTCCATTACTCTTTTAATTCCCATTAATAATTAATAGCATACTTTAAAGCTAAAGGATAAAAACCAAGAGATTCTTCTCCCTGGAAAATTTACTTATTCATCATATTTTATAACACTCCACCAGGTCTTAATTATATTTGGCCTCCCATGGGACTCCTCTGCAATTTCAGCTGAGGCTAAGAACGTCCTGAATACAACAGTTGTCACAAAGTTAAGACCTAAAACTTACAGATATGTTTTCTCATATCAGTCAAAACACACCAGAACCACAGGTTTACACAGCTGAGTTATCAATACAAAAAGTCACTTTCATTTAAAGAAAGATTCATCTAACCTGTGGTTGACCATTTGTTTGCTGTATACAGTGAATACATCCATCATGAGTATGTCATTTGGACAAGGAGAACTCAGACACACTTGGGCGGGGGATATATCAAAGATGATTCTATTATATATTCTAAAAAGCCAGTTAATTTTTTCTCTTTGGGGTCTTGTTGTCTTCTTCCTCCACCAATCTGGTTGCTTGGCTTTTCACATAATCTGAGTCCAAATTATCAAAACTCGATTTCTCAAGTAGTTACAATCCTAAAATTTCACCTTTAGTGATATATTTCATCATACTTTTGTTCTGTAAGTGCTCACTTTCTTTATATCTCTTGTATCATATAGCTAAGACTAAGATATTATTTTGTAATATAATAGCAAGTTTATATAGTACAACTCCCCCACCCATTTGAGAGAAACCAATCCAAAAATGAGAGTCAAGAGACCTCAATTCTACCTCGTTTCGTTTCACATTTTGTGGGCTGTCTGAATTTGAACTATTCATTTGATCATGTTACATTTCCATTATTTTTGTTTAAAAATAATAACACTTTGTGTACACACTTTTACTGAAATAAATGAAATACAGACTTGAAAGCAATTGACAATTTATCTTGCTGTAAATGTAATATACTCTTACTATGCCTTCATAAATATCAATACCTAACTAAATGTGTTACTAATATAAGTTTCTTTTTTAAGTGTCTTCCTCCAAAATGGCGCAGAAATCTTCCATGGCATATTCAGTTTTAAATTAATTATCATTGTCTTTCCTTGACCTCTGTTTAATTTTTTTCCCTGTGCCAGAATTAAAGTTTGGATTTGACAAGCCTGTACTATAAAAATGCACCTAAGCCTCCAGCTTGTAGAAAGAATTATTTTACTACAGTTATGATACTTAGGGTGAGAAGATTTCACCATCCTTAGTTCACATCTTGGATCCAAAGTCCATAGTCAATCAGAATGGTACTCTTTCCGCCCCTCTATAAATTTCTGTTTTCAACCACCCTGTATTGATACCTATATCAAGAGTTCTCAAATAGTAACTAGTTCCCAACAAAGAGGACATGTCTACTTTGGTCTAGGATTAAGTTAGTTACTTCCCTTTACTGAAGTGGTAGACCAGAACAATTAAGTGTTCCAGACCTTTTGGGTTCTGGGGCTCAAAAATCACCTGGGACTTGTTTATATCTGAGAGAAGCTAATTATAGAAGCTCACAGGTACTTCCAAACTGGCTCATACCTGCAGAACTAACGGAGTGAGGCAGTGGCTGCCTTGGCAGTGTGGGCTGAGAGGTGCCCCTCAGGAGCTTCATGCATTATACTCTTAATTACTGTCACTACTCCCAGTTCGCCAGCGTGGCCCTCCATTTATTCTCCCTCTGGAAGGCTATTTTCCATCTACTTTTTTTCCATACTCCATTGAAGCCTTAGGTCACTTGAAAAATCAGAGCTCCGCTTTGTAAGGTTTTAGGATGTTCTCTTACAACTCGAACCTAACTTTTAACCCACAATGCCCAAATTCTAGTGAGTAATAAATGAGTCAGCATCCATTCAAGGTTAAAAAAAAAAAATTACTGCCCACTGCCCTTACTTCTGGAGAAAAATGTCTTTTATTCTCCTGAGTTATATGTGAGGAATATAATGCTTCTGTGAACTTTACATCTTGATGGATATCTTGTATATGTCTCATGATCCTCTTTAAATAGCAAAGTAATAACATTACATTGAAATATTTAAGACTCCAAATAAAATCTACTAAAAGGGATTTTATGACTCGTGGTGTTTCCCATATTTGTCTATTGGTGTTTACCATGAGCAGACCTATCACACCATCATGCCAATATCTACCATCCAGTGGAGCCCATAGCAAGAGCATGCACTTTAGATGGTGCGTCTACAGTATAAACGGTTCTGCAACTTGGTACTCCTGAGCCCACATTTTAATGCTACCTGAGGTTCCTATACTAGGTTGGGATCCTGAGTAGAGTTTGTGGGAAGCCTAAATTGAAAAATAAAAGTGCTATTTCATAGAGTTTGGAGAAAAACACACCTCTTTAGGAGGATAGCAATTCTTTTTTGTTGTTTTGGTTCATATATATTCAGTTATTTAATTAGATTCTTGACAAGAAATTTAGAACACCAATTAGTGAGAATAAACTCCACTTGTAAGGGCAAGCACAGATAGCAGGTAACCCTGGAGCTGAGGCTGCGAAGCAGGATACTAAGCAATTCTTTTAAGAAACAACTCTTCAGGGACCAGCAGATGGCGTAATGGGTATATTGCTGGACTCTCACATAGCTGATGGTGTTTCGAGTCCCGGATCCAGCAGCTTAAAATTTATACCAGGTGCACATGAATGCATGCCCAAAATCTCAAAAGGAGAATGTAGAAGGGATTGTGACATGGCCATCTCCCTGGGCTGGGGTGGGGGGTGATTTCTTGCTTTTTGTCTCTGCGGCAAGCACATGTGACCTATAGCAAAAATCTCTCTCTAAACAAAGAAAGAAAAAAAGAAAGAAATAGCTCTTCCAGTTATTCAATTTCTGCCATAGTATGCCAACATTTGGGGGAGGGTAAGAGGAAGGAAATCAAGGGGAAGAAGAAAGAAGCAGAACATTTAAGGTGCCTAAAATGAAAATAAATCTGTTGATTATAATGCTTATGGTAATGTCTTTAACTGGACTGGTATGCAGTGTATGCGTGATGGGAGATTTAATTTGGTATGCTGCAATGATACATGGTGACTGGATGCAATAAATACATAAATAAACAGCTCTTAGCTTACTATTGGGATGCAGTAGTAACTGATTGTGTGGCCATGGAAAACCAGATCATCATGTACCTGGAGCTGTCAAGACACTGCTTGGAGGTTCAGTCTAGGTGACACAGTGTATTGATGGGTATGATGGATCCCACATGGCCAATCATGGATTTAAATCCCTAGCTTAGCCTAAAGAGAAAGCAAGTGTTCATGCAGGTGCATAGGCTCCTGAAGAACTGGAGGGCTGGCGAAGGAAAAATGGCAATGTAAGACCTTGTCAGGAATACTTCTTTCTCTCTTTCTCTCCTCTCTCTCTCTCCTCTCTCTCTCTTCCTCTCTCTCTCTCTCTCTCTCTCTCTCTATCTCTCTTAGATGTCTTTGTACCCTCTGTCATGGAAAACTTAAAAAATAACATTGCTTTGGGGAATCAGAACATAAAGTAGTATATATGGGAAGGGCCTAAAGGCTCAAACAAGTGGCATAAACAAATGGCTCATATTCCTGTCCTGTCTCTTCTTGTCACCTGGCAATTGTGCCTGCAAACTCTTGGAGAATCTATGATAACAGACTGAGAACACGTGCCCCTGCAAGACAATGGAAAAAGTGCTCCTTCTTCAGGGAGAAAGTATAAGCAATACACTTCATTATCACTCTGCTTGGAAGAAAGAAAGTCTGAAGCCAGAATATGCACTAATTTTATTTTATTTTTTACTTTGTTCATTTTTATTACATTTTTCAATTTTACATTGATTTTACTTTTTAAAATATTTTTTAAATTGGGAATTCTGGTTTGCATATAATTGTTGTATACCTCTGTGTGGTACAGTATGATTTTTCAAAGCATGTACATAGTGTGTAATGATCAAATCAAGTATATACACATACTCATCTTATGTGGCATTGAGCATTACACTATATCGTGCATGTTTGATAATAGTTCTACTACTCCAGTGGTGTTTTTGTTGGAAGCATATATTGAATTGTCAGTGGCATTTTTCACTCTGCTGTGGCACACTGCTCCGTAACTCATTCCACTTCTTTACATGCACTCTTGTGTCTGTTAGTCATATTCTCCCTACCCCTCCTACCCAAGCAGCTTTGGTATCTACTAGTAGTCTCTCCAGTTCTATGCCATTCAGTCCTTCCGTTTCTGCCATAAAGAGTGAACATTTGCTGTATGTTGAGAGGGAGCATACAGTATTTGTCTTTTATAGTCTGGCTTTCAGCATTATTTATTCCACATTCATCTCTACTTTTGTGGCAAGTGACAATCTTTGTTCTTTATGACTGAGTAGTACTTCATTGTGTATATGTGCCAAATTTTCCTAATCTCTTCGCCAGTCATTAGGAATTTGGGTTGATTCCATGATTTAGCTTCTATGAATAATGTTGCACTAAACATGAAGGTATAAGTGGCCCTCTGATGGGATGATTTCCTGTCCTTTGGGTATATGCCTAAAGGTGGAATTTCTAGGTCTAAAGCTTTCAATAGATATAAAGGCAAAGTTTAGAAGATTGGTGATACAAAGGTTTAGAGAAAAATAGGAGTAAATTTATGCTTGTCCCATGTGATTGCTTAAAACAAAGTCTTCACTAGAAAAGGGATTCCCAATTTTGTCAGACAACAATATAGGGTAAAAGAACATGTGAGACCAGCAGTTGGCATAATGGTTACATCGCTAGACTCCCACATGGTCAACCACAGTTCGAGTCCTGGACCCGGCAGCTTCAAACTCAAGCCAGGCACATGTACAAAATCCCAAGTGGAGACTGGAGAAGAAGGCATTATGGCATGGCGAGCCCCCCAGGGGGTGATTTTTCTCCTTCTGTCTCTCCTGTGAGTGCACATGCCCTCTTGCAAAATTCTCTATCTCTAATATATATATATATATATATATATATATATATATATATATATATATATATATTTAATAGATATAGGGTGTGTTCATAGACGTAAGCCTTCTTTATTCCCAAGGTTATAGAATACTGAAGCAGGATTATGACATTTTAAAGGAAGAATGAAGTCCATCTGGAGAATGAAGTTTATCTAACCTAGGAGAAAATATTTTTCCTCGGAAATGTATTTCAAATGATGAGAGTTAACCCTTTCCCCATTGCCAACACTCAAATGTATTTCAAATAATGAGACTTAACCCTTTCCCCATTGCCAACACCCTTAGTTTGGGTTTCCCTCAGGTCTAAATGGGATAATTGAAGCAGTCCACAACTTTTGATTTTTCAACTCTAATCTTACTTTTCACATTTTCCAGTGTGATATTTTAATATGTTTTATCAAGCCATATTCCTATTTAAAAAATCTTTGCTAGCTTCTTTAGTTATCAAAATACTTGTTATCTTGCCATTCAGTGCCCTCTCTGAACTGACGCCTCTGTACCCACCTGCTTTTACTCGCTCTCTTCTACTACTTCCTCCACTCTACCAGTGCAGCTTCCAGATATTTTGACTCTCTGTGGTTTAACTTAACTTTTTCCGTTGCTCACATTACTTTTTATTTGGATAATTTGCTCTCCATTATTTAGTCTCCAGCTAGTTTTTTTTATAGTCCTTTAGACAGAAAGTCTTCTGAAATTACTCCCAATAGAATTAGTCCATCTGTAACATTTAGAACATTGCTTTATCATCCCTCATTCTTGTTATGTGACTATGTTCTTAACTGTATGGTACTGACTGTTGAATTCTAGAACCATTTATTATCAGTGACATGTCTTAGACCCTGTTGATATTCCTTGGTTTACCATCAACAAAAATTTAGTCTGCTAGTCTTGACATCTTTCAGGATACCTTCATAGCTTATAAAATGTAGGATAGGATCACAGTAAGGTAAAATTTAAATGTTATATGACTTTTGGATGACAGTTGAACCTTCAACTCGGTTTGACCCTGAGGTCTGTGTTAACCTGTTCACCAGTGAAATAATTGTAATAATTTATGTAAAGAAGACAGGATTTAGGATCCTTTAAGGACATATGAACACTAGCTATTATCATATTCTTTCCCCTGTTTCCATTTTTTTTATTATTTTTTTTTTCCATCTTCTATTGCATTGTTCAGGCTTTTCTTTAAAGGTGAGGTTCACTCTCAGGCCCACATTACTAGGTATACAAAAGCTAGCAAGGGCCCTGATGGGTGTGTGTGAAGGAGGATGGGACATCTTTAATATGAAGACTTGAGGATTACATCTGCACAGCTGCCTGGCCTATCCTGACTTCCCAAACTTTATATAAAATTCTCGGATCTTTCATTAATTTTGACCTTTTTTAGATGAACTATTTCTTTAATAGTTCATATGTTATCTCTTATTTTTGTGTGCCTATTTTATTCCCAAAGTGTCAGAGAGGTTTTGGATTTTTCTGACAATAAAAGGGTTTTTTTTTATTTGACTATACCTTTTTATTTAAAATAATATTTACATTTTGAACTAATATAATTTTAGATTAAGTTAATACAGTTCTCAGTATACATTTATTTTAATGATGTGACTTTTTGACACTCAGTCAATCATCAAATGTTATTTCATAGTATGTGGAATGGACTGGGTCACACAAACTTACATTAGAGTCTTATAAATGATAACCAAAATATATGTAGTAAAGTTCTGCTTGAACCGTTTCTTTCTTTCTTTCTTTTACTTTTTTTTTTTTTTTTTTTTTTTTTAGAGAGAGAGTTTGTTTTTGTTTTTGTTTTGCTAGAGGATGCGTGCACTTGCTTGGAGAGACAGAGAAAGACAAAGAGACAGAAAATAAGAAATCACCCCCTAGTGGGGATGACCACACCACAATCGTTTCTTTTTCATTCTCCTCTTGCGATTTTGAGCATGCATGCACACACACCCAGCATGTTTTAAGCCACCAGGTCTAGTACTCCAATCGTGGTTGACCATATGGGAGTCCAGTGACACAACCATTATGCCATCTGCTGGTCTCTTGAACTGTTTTAATACTGTCAAGTAGTGCCTCACTCTAGCTTTACCTTGGCCAGTAATAGCTTTGAGTACAGTCTTTGAGTAAAATAAGATCTTAATTTTATATTGATACACCTATTACATCAAGTACTCAAAGACCTTAGGTTCATATTTAGTAGGTCCTACACGAAGCATTTTTTAAAAGTATAATTTACTGCAGGGTACATGTGCTCACTGAAGAGAGAAAGAGAGAAAGATAAAAAGAAAGTGACAAAGCACCACCCAAGGGGAAAGGCCATGCCACAAACCTGTCTTCTCTATTCTCTTTTCAGGATTTTGGGGATGTGTGCACACACGCCCAGAGTGCCCTTCAAACCACACAGTCGACAGTGTGGGACCAGCACTGGCTGGTCCCTGCAGGGGACATTTTAATGAACCTTGATAACATCACTGTTCTTAGGAAAGTGACTCACACATTTCTGCATGATGGCTATGGATATCATGCATTGTTTTAAGTCAGACTTTGTGAGAATTCATTTTGAAATATTGGAAATAACAAAAACTTTTTTTAAAAGTGGGATAAATAAGGATCAGGGGTCCAAGGTAAGATCCAAGAATAGATGCATTATTACAAATAATATAACAAATAAAAACGGTAAAAGTACATTTTTCAATGGCTTTCAAGCCATTGGGAAGTTCTACTACAGCAGTGCTTAACTCCACCGAAAATGCTGCTTTGACATAAAAATACCCTCTATATCACACCCATTCCATCCTAACCATTCAGCTTCCAATTTAGCGTCACCAGGACACATTACCTCATCTCCTTCTTGGTTTGCAGGGCAATGCAGCTGGCTTATC
The DNA here is from genome assembly GCA_026018925.1 of Tupaia tana. Classification (NCBI taxonomy): domain Eukaryota; kingdom Metazoa; phylum Chordata; class Mammalia; order Scandentia; family Tupaiidae; genus Tupaia; species Tupaia tana. The sequence continues at coordinate 11,997,739 of JAKSZU010000003.1, forward strand.
ACACCTGAGTTGGGTGGAGAGCAGAGACAAAGCTCTCTTCTCTCACTGATGATCATGAGTCATCACGTTGTCAGTTTTGATGTGAATCCAGAGAATTTCCCTAATAGTTTCTGCCAGGCTCCCTTCACCTCCTTATTCCTCAGGCTGTAAATCATAGGGTTCAGCATGGGCAACAGAATAGCATAGAAGAGAGAGATCAACTTCTCCTGAAGGACAGATGGACCAGAGTGCGGCTGGATATAAGTGAAAATGGTCGTGCCATAACACAGGGCAACCACTGTGAGGTGAGAGGCACAAGTGTGGAAGGCTTTCTTCCTGCCCTCTGTGGACTGGATCTTCAGGATGGTAGAGATGATCCGGATGTAGGACAAAAGAACCAGGCAAAAGGGTGTCATCAGAAGGATGATGCTAGACACCATAATGGTGACCTCACTGGAGAAGGTGACCACACAGGCAAGTCTGACCACAGCTAGAATTTCGCAGGATATATGGTCAATATTTTTAGTGCACATGGGAAGGTGAAAGGTGATGGCAGTATGCATGAGAGAGTTGGTGGAGCCACTGACCCAGGATATGATGGCCAACCTGGTACACAGTCCTTTATGCATGATAACTGAGTATTGCAAGGGGTCACACACAGCCACATAGCGGTCATAGGCCATCACTGCCAGTAGAACAGACTCAGTCCCACCCAAGCCCAGGGAGAAAAATAACTGGGCTGCACAGCTCACATGTGGGATTACTTTACGTTCTGCAAGAAAATGCGCCAGCATCTGAGGGACTATGCTTGTGGCATAAGAGACATCAACGAGGGAGAGGTTGGTGAGAAAGAAATACATGGGGGTGTGGAGTCGGCTGTCCAATCTGATCAGGAGAATAATGAGAATGTTCCCCAGGACAGTCAGCAGGTACATGACCAAGAACAGGACAAAGAGGGAGACTTGAGTGTTCCGGTCACTGGACAGGCCAAGGAGAATAAATTCTTTTACCCACGTCTCGTTATTTGTTCCCATTTAAAAATTATTAATCTGCAGAAAGTCAGGAAAAACAGAAGATGTTGAGCCAAAGAATCACAGGACTAACTTCTTTAGAAAGCATATTGCTAGCTTTAGTCAATTTTTTAGATGATTCATAATGCTAATATGACTGTCGATATCATGATGGTGTGGTGGTTAAGGCAGCTAGATTATATATGGCCAACTCCACGGTTCAAATCACTGACCTTGGTTTGAGAAACATAGCAGGCATATGTGCATGCATGCCTCAAATCCTGAAAACAGAGCAAAACAGAGAAGGGATTGTGGTATGGCTATGCCCCTCGGGTCCTGCTTTTGTGCTTTTCCTTTCTCTCTCTCCCATGAGTGCATGTACTCTCTGGCAAATTTTCTTTTAAGCATTATTTAATATAACTTTATTTATTGTTTTATTTTTATTTGACCCAAGAAGGACAGAATGAGAAAGAGAGAAAGAGAGAGAAGAAAAGTGAGAAAGTAAACCACCAGGTCCAGGACCATGGTCATTCATGTAGGAGTCCAGCACCCTTAGTCACCATGCCACCTGCCAACCCCTCTTTGGTAATTTTTTTTAAAAAAAGGAAAAAACTGTTAATTTTTTAAAAATATGTAGTAGAACTGTATCTGAAGTAAACATTTCACTTTGAATTAATTTAGCAAATGAAGTGCCATAGCTGTTACTTCAACATGAATATTACCCTTCTCTGTGCTCAAAATGCTGACACAGCAAGTGCTGGAAATTAAAAAACAAAGCATTATTTAATCTGTTCCCCTGCTGCACTGTGCCAGTCGCCTGGAGAGTTCACACATGACTAACTGTGGTCCTTTTACCCATCAGGTACATCTCTCAAAACTGTCCTTCTTTCCTGACAAATAAGTGAAGATGTTGCCTTCTGCAGAAAGCATAAGCTTCAAAGTCAGACAAGTCCTGCTTTGACTTCACATCTCTTCTGCTTCCTGAGGCTTGGAGCAAGCTGAATAACCTCTCCTAGTTTAATATTTATCTACAATATATAGATCATGGCCAACTGAAAGGTTGGGGAAATCAAATGCATAGAAGAGCTAAAGGTCCTACACTAAAGACTGAATCAGGGCAGCTGCCCATCATTTAGTCATGATGATTGATTGACCTTTTATTTCATGTTCTTGATCACTTTCAAGATCGCCTATCTTGGGACCAGCAGTTAGCATAATGGCTGTGTCACTGGACTCCCATGTAGTCAATCACAGTTTGAGTACCGGACCCAGTGGCTTAAACTCACGCCGGGCATGTGTGCGTGCATGCCCAAGATCCTGAGAGAAGAATGGAGAAGGGATTGCGGTGTGGCCATCCCTTCTGGGGGTTGATTTCTCGCTTTCTGTCTCTCTTTCTCTCTCTGTCTTTCTGGCGAGCACACACGCCCTATAGCAAAAACCTCTCAAAAAGGAAAAAAAAAAAAAGCTCTCCTATCTTCATTACTCAATCTTCTTCCTTCATTTATTCTCCCTATTGACCATCTTCTGACTCCCCTTATCCTGACTGACTCCTGCTCCCTGATCATTAAAAATATACAAGTCAACTTGGGAAGAAGAATCTTTACCATGTAACAGTTACCATCCTAATTCTCTCTTCCATTCACATTCAGAGCTCTCAGTTGATGGTGTCTGCTTCCCGGTTCTATTTCCTTGTAATATTCATCCTGTAAGCCATGAAAGTCTGATTTTTACCCACACTAATCTCCAGAACTTGAACTTTTGTTATTACTGGCTTTTAGAAAATTACATCAAAGGGCAGGCGATGGCATGGTGGTTAAGGGCGCTGGACATGGCTGACCAATGTTCAAGTCTCAGACCTGGCGGCATGCTTTCTCGCTTTCTCTCTCTCTCACTTTGTCCCTCTCTGGTTAAATTAAAAATAAATAAATAAGTAAAATTTACATAAAATAAAAATTACATCAAGACTTTTGTTCTATTTTTATTCACTGCTTATCTTTTAACCAATTCAACAATTTGTTTCTTCAAACTTTCAACTCTATGATGCTCTTCTGTTCTGGTTTTCTTCCAATAAATTTTCTTTGTATTTTAAGATTATTATTTTAAATACTCTCCACTGGGACCAGCAGTTAGCGTAATGGCTATGTCGCTGGACTCCCACGTAGTCGACCGCGGTTCGAGTCCCGGACCCGGCGGCTTAAACTCACGCCGGGTGCGTGTGCGTGAGTGCCCAAGATCCCAAGAGGAGAATGGAGGAGAAGGGATTGCGGCGTGGCCATCCCCCTGGGGGGTGATTTCTCGCTTTCTATCTCTCTGTCTCTCTGTCTGTCTGGCGAGCACACGCGCCCTATAGCAAAAACCTCTCCAAAAAAAAAGAAAAAAAAAAAAAATACTCTCCACTACTGTGAACAGTTTCTAAATTTCTGTTCTTAGAATTTGTACTCTTTTTTTCTATAGCTTTTCCTTGAAGGAGATATCTATAACTATAATCATTATTATTAACTTTCTGTGGTTCACTCTCAATTCTATATTTGTCTCCTCGACTTCTCTCCAAAGGTCCAGGTGCTTTTTCCAACAACTTAACTAATATTTTTTAAATACTTTACCATCAACCCAATTCATCCCTTCATAATCTGTATTCTCTTCTGACTTCTTTAATTTTATCAGTAGGACTAAAATTCTCTTACTCTTCCAAAGTGCCATTTGAAATCTTTCACTTTTTCTCACACCTCCACGAAATAAATTATCATCTTTCATTCTTACATTGCATCTCTGCTACCTCTCTGGTAGTCTTCATTCATGTTACTTATATCCTTAACTTTTTTTTTAAGGTTTGCCAAGGTACACGTGCTTGCCCACAAGAGAGACAGTGAGAAAACATCTCCCAGAGAGAATGGCCACACCATAATCCCTTTTCCTTCCTTCTCCTCCTGAGATTGTAGACATGCATGCACATGCACTAGCATGATTTCCAAGCCACAAGGTCAAGGACTCAAACTGTAGCTGGTCATGTGAAAGTCCAGTACCATAACTACAATGCCACCTGCTGATCCCATGCTGCTTATATCCTAATACAAGTCTCATCACCTCCCATTTGATGAAGCACAACAGCCTCTTTATGAATCTCACTGACTTAACCTGTGCTCGCTCCAAGTCACTCTCCATTCTACTACCAAACTGATTATCCTCAAATCTAATCTGACTAACTTTCATACACAAACAGATCTTATTATTTTTACTTGTTTACAGAATTACATACATCCTTGACAGGGGAGTACCCAAATTCCTGTCAAGAAGTGGTATCTAGTGTATCTTTAACTTTCTTAATTGTGTCATTTACTATCAAGTGTGTGTTTTAGAGCAAAGTACTTTATGAAAATATCCTATTAATACTTAAATACCATTCGCAGATATAATGACTAATTATTTTTAACTCATTGATTTCATTTTATTCAAGATAAGGAAGGAAAACTATAGACCAATATCTCTGATGAATATAGATGTAAAAATTCTCAGCAAGACACTAGCAAATCATATCCCACAACATATAAAGATGATTATATATCACGACCAGGTAAGCTTTATTCCAGGGATGCAAGGGTGGTTCAACATATGCAAAACCATAAATATAATACACCATATTAACAAAATATAAACCATATGATCATTTCAGTTGATGCAGAAAAAGTGTGTGATAAAATACAACATCTCTTCATGATCAAGACTCTTGGCAAAACTGGCATAGAAGGGTCATTCCTCAACACAATGAAAGCTACCTATTAAAAATCCATAGCTAACATCATCCTGAATGGAAAGGTTTTCAGCTTTTCCACTAAAAACTGGCACAAGACAAGGATGCCCATTTTCTCCACTCCTTTTCAGTATAGTACTGGAAGTCCTCACCAATGCAGTCAGAAAAGAGAATAAAATAAGAGGCATTCAAACAGGAAAAGAAGAGGCAAAATTATCTCTATTTGCAGATAACATGATTATATACATAGAAGACCCAATGGTATCCACAAAAAAATTCCCATAAGTAATAAATGAATACCATAAAGTTGCAGGATACAAAATCGACATACAGAAATCTATAACATTTCTATATATGAACAACAAGCAGACTGAGATAGAACTGAAGAAAGTAATTCTATTTACCATAGCCACAAAAAGCAAAAGATACCTAGGAATAAATCTAACCAAAGTCAAAGACCTCCATAAGGAAAACTATGAGAAGCTTAAAAAAGAAATTGAAAATCACACACACAAAAAAAAAAAGCAGTGGAGGGACATCCCATGTTCCTATATCAGAAGAATTAATACAATCATTTTTAAATCATTTAAATTTGGATCAACAGATGGTTGTAACGGTTACATGACTGGATCACCATGTAGTCAACCAATTTGAGTCCCAGACCCAGTGGCTTAAAACACACTGGGCGCATGTGTGTGTGTGCTCAAAATCCTGAGAGGAGAATGGAGGAAATGGGATTGTGGCATGGCCATACCCACTGGGAGGAGATTTATGCCTCTCTCTCTCTCTCTCTCTCTCTCTCTCTCTCTCTCTCTCTCCCTCCCTCCCTCCCTCTCTCTCTCTTGTGCGTACACACCCTATGGTAAAAATCTCACTAAAAATAAAATAATTTAAATTTAAAATGACTAATAGCTAAATACTTGTGTTTTGCACAGTTACACAGTCCTTTCTTGTAGTCATGTTAGATAAGTAAAATAGAAATAGTAACTAGATTTGAAAATAAAAATGTATTGGTCAGATAATCTAACACAACTGCAGCTGACACCGTCCCCACATTATCCTGGACTCAGTTTTTAGTCTCTAGTCTGTTTTCAGGATCCAGCGTGAAATAAATGCTAGACATGGTGTGACATACCCAAACACTTGGTGTAAGAAAGCTAAAGCTGGTCTTCTCCACTCTCATGGATTTAGGTGATATGAAACCAAATCTACTTTCCATCGATATTAACATCCATGAAACAAAACATGAAAAGACAGACTTTTAAGGACATCTGTTCCATTTCTTTGCAGAAACAAGCTGTCAAAACCCTTTAGTAAAAGGCTAGGAACACAGCTTCCTTCAAAAGCCAGTTTAGAAGATAAGTTAGAGCTGGTCCTGATGTAAACTTCCCTCCATACAAGTCTGTTTGGAGTCTTTTATCAGTATTTATATGAACTCTAAATTTTTTTTTCTTTTTGCAGATACCTTATTTTAAACAATAAAATCTTAGTTTACAGTTTTTGAGTTATAGTATCTTCATGCTGAACAAACTTCAATCACATTTCTAAATATGTTTATTCAAGAATAAACAGTTTATTGTTTTTCTAAAACATAGTTATGAAAAATAACATGACTCTCCTTAGATTTAAGCACCAAGAAAGAAAAACTCTTCTCATGCCCATGTTTTATGAATGGTGGTGGAAAAGCAAGCTCTCCAGCTATCATAAATAGGACACAATAAATTATAATAAGAAAGGTGACATGGAAATAGTCCATTACAAATTATCTCCTTATTGTCTTGTTACTAATGCTTGAAATTCCAATTTAGTTATTTTATTTTTTCATTTTATTATTTCTCATTCATGTTTCATTGCTGTACATCTCTATAGTACACAATACAATTTCGAGTCCTGGACCCGGTGGCTTAAACTCATGCCAGGCACGTGTGCATGCGCGCCCAAGATCCCAAGAGGAGAATGGAAGAGAAGGGATTGCAGTGTGACCATCCCCCCTGGGGGGTGATTTCTCACTTTCTGTCTCTATGTCTCTCTCTGTCTGGCTGGCAAGTGCACGCGCCCTATAGCAAAAACCTCTAAAAAAAAAAAAAAAAGAAGTATGAACATCAATGACCAACCCCTCATTGTTAAGATGGTACTTTTTCTGGGCCCTAGTTAAGAGAACCTCCTTGTTCTTTCTCTCATTATCTAATTACAGGTCATAGCAAATAAAATCACTTTACCTTCTTCCTGTCATAGACAAACCAAAAAAGAAAGAAAAGTTTTCAAAGTATTAATACAAAACTTTTTTTATAACTTAATAAAGTTAATTAAACAGTTTAAATTTAGTCATTTATTATTCTTTGTTTAAGTAAGGAAAATTTGTTCATCTAGCCTTAAGCCTGTTTGATCACCTATATTGGGAATCTAAGCAATCTTAGTTAAACCAGTGAAAGTTACTTAACCAAGACCATATGAAGGTAAATATTTCTTTCATGCTAGTCAAAACAATTCAGAGCCATACCTTCATAAATTTGAGATGTCAATAGAAATGATCCTTTTATTTAGAGAAAGCTTCTGAGCCATGACTGCAGACTTGGTTGAGGTAGTCACTGAGTAAATCCACCATGAGCAAGAATGTTTCCATCACCCTAATTTTGGGAAACAGAGAGTCCTAGGACGCTGTTTGTGGCTAGTTTCTCAAAGGTGAGTTTGACATCCTAAAATAACAAATTTTTTTGGAGGGAGTAGGTCTCATTATCATCTTACAGTCTGGTTTGCTTATTTGACTTTGCATATATCTGAGTCCAATTACGTAGACAGACTCTTTTACTCAAACACATGCAAGCATCACATTCACCTTTGGTGACATATGTTTTGACTGTGTAAATTCTCACCTTCTTTCTATCTCTTTTCTCTTGTAGCTAAGACTAGGCTATTCCTTTGCTGGATAATTCTCTCTCTTGGACAAGTCTTCACAGTGTGATCCTTACAGTCAATTCTAGAAAAACTAACTTTGGAGTAAGAGTTAAGAATTCTAACTTTTAGCTTCACTTTACTCTCTGAATGCCAAAGATCTTTGAATAAGTCATTAGTCAACTTACATCTTTATTAACCTGTTGCAGAGAGGAAAAAATGTATTATGTACACCAAAACTTTAGGGAAGTAATGGAGATAGGCAGCTTTGAAGCAGATGACAATTTATCTTCTATGAAAATGTAACATACTACTATACCCACCACTTGCTATCTATATAAATACATAGCTAATGATTTTGCAGTTCCGGGCTTCTTCTCTAATTGTCATTTTCTCTCCATATCAGTACCAAACCTTGGAATTAAGAAGCTTATTGAGAAGCGTTGTTCTCAAGTCTCAAGCTTCTGCAAAGCAGTCATTCTACTTCTGTTATGTTAGGATGAGAAGAGCTTATGTTTCACATCCCTGATTCAAAGTATCTAACCAGTTGAATCATTTCCATCTCCACGTTCTGTTGATACCTCTGAAGTACTAATCAGTGCCTGACAAAATAGGTGTGTCTGCTTAGTTCATGTCTAAAAAATGCTTTCCTCCAACACAGAGAGATATGTCTCAACTTTCTTGGGCCTCTGGGATCATAACTCACTAGGGACTAATTGTGATTATGAAACACTACTGGGAGGAAGTTGTCAAGAGCTCCAAAACAGCTAAGACACAGATCTAATGAAGTTTGGCAGCAATGTGATGCTGACATATTTCCCTTAGGAGTTCCAAGTGTCAGAGGATTAATTTTTCTAATTACTCTCAATTCTCCAGGGGAGGACCTGGATGATGCCCTTCTCCCCGTGGATGGCTGTTCTCCTCCATTCTTCTCCATTCTAATCCTTTCCTTGAAGCCTAAGGTCACTCCTGAAGGTCAGGGAAGACAGGTATTTTTTAAATTTTTTTAGAATTTTAGAATGTTATCCTATAACCTAAAGCAAACTTTGTCTTTAACCATAGCAATATCTTACAAAGCTATAGTAAAATATTATAACCCTGATTCCCATGAAACACAAATAATTCTGAAAATAGACTAGTGAGATTACATCAAGCTAAAAAGCTTATACATAGCAAAGGAAACAATAAATAGAGTGAAGAGACAACTGACAGAATGGGAGAAAATATTTGCAAACTGTGCCTGAAAAAAGAGATTGATAACCAGTAAATATAGAAAATACTAGCAGCTTAGCTGCAAAAAAAAAGTAATAATCCAATTTAAAAATTGGCAAATGAGCTGAACTGACACTCTCAAAGAAAGGTATATAAATGGAAAATTAAGAAAAAAAATGTAAAAATGTTCACTGTTATCATAAGGGAAATGCAGATCAAAACTATAATGAAGTATCACTTAATCCAGTTAGAATGACTATAATAAAAAACAAAAAAACAAAAAAAAACAAAAAAGAATAAGCATTGGGAAGGCTGTAGTGAAAAGGAACTCTCCTGCACTGCTGGTAAGAATGTAAACAGTGGCTGTACCAACAGCCACTCTGGAAAACAATGGAGGTTTCTCAAAAACTTATAAATGCATAAAATAAACCTTTTAAAAATGAGGGGGAAAAAAGCACTTCTGTTGACATGAGTAATAAACTATTCCAATTCAAAGACAACAATAAAGAAAGTGTATCCACAGGAGAAAAAAAATTTACAAATAGAATTACCATATGAGCCAATAATCCCACTCTTAAGTGTTTATTGAAAAGATAGGAAATAACTCAGTCAGAAAGATACTTGCACATCTATGTTTATTGCAACATTATTCACAACAGCTAAGGCATGAAATCAATCTAAGTCCCCAAAAACTAATGACTAGTTTTTGTTTTTTTTTTTTTTTTTTTAATGTGGCACATATGAACTATATACTACCACTTAGTCATAGATAACAGCAAGGCTGTAATTTGATATAAAGTAAATAAATGTAGAAGAATTAATACTAAATGAAATAACCCAGACTATAAAAGATAAACATTGTATGTCCCCACTCAGTATATATTGAGAGTCTGTACTCTATAACAGAAACTGAAAGATTAGGAGACCTAATAGTAGCGATGACAAGTGTAAATACCAGAGACTGTATGAGAAGTGGGGAATGGTGGAAGAGTGTCAGGAAAAAGTGCTTAACAGACACAAGGATGTAAGGTTCTTTGTTGAAAATGATGTGTATGGTAATAATCTTATTTGATTACCAAACACTGTGTGCAACCTTTGAAAACCCATATTGTGTGCCATAAAGATGTACAACAATTAAATTTAAATGAAAAATTATGAAATAAAATAAAGAAATCATAACAAGGTATTGACCTTGATACAGTCAAAACACAACACTTCCATCTCAAGAATCTCTCATATTGTCCTCTCATAGCCACACCCACTTCTAATTCCTACTCTCACCTTAATCTCTGGTAATCACTATCTGTTCTCCATATGGTGGTTGAGCCATTCACATGTTGAGAGATATTTGGGTTGTATCTGGTTCAGGTAGAGCTACTATAAATGTTCATATACAGGTTTTTTATTTGAACATAAGTGTTTATTTAATTAGGATACATGTCCAGGAGTAAAATTCTTTTTTTTTTTTTTTTTTCTGAGAGGTTTTTATTTTTTGCTATAGGGCACATGCGCTCGCCAGACAGACAGAGAGAGACAGAGACAGAAAGCGAGAAATCACCCCCCAGAGGGGATGGCCATGCCGCAATCCCTTCTCCTTCATTCTCCTCTTGGGATCTTGGACATGCACGCATACGCGCCCGGCGTGAATTTAAGCCACCGGGTCCGGGACTCGAACTGCGGTCAACTACGTGGGAGTCCAGCTACATAGCCATTATGCTAACTGCTGGTCCCCCCAGGAGTAAAATTCTTAGTACTTCCATAATTAGTGCTATGGTTTGAATGTATCACCCCACCCCGATATTCATAAGTTGAGACTTATCTGTGGCAGGATGAAGAGGGTGAAAACAAAATATGACTATGGTGTTGAAAGGTGAGATCTTTAGGAGGAAATGAGGAATAAAGTCATCATGGAGGCCACCTATGGTCGAAGATTGGTGAGTTCTCCTTATGGAGAATGAATGAGACAGAGACATTCACACTCCTCCTCTGCCTTGCCATGTGATATACCAGCAAGAAGACCATCACCAGATATAGCAACTGGGTCTTGGTCCTCCAAACCATGAACTGAACAAACCACTATTCTTATATAATACCTTCTTTCAGATATTTTCTGTTATTAGCAATGGAAGAAAATAGAACAATTGGGTTTGGCAGTTGTTTGTTTAAGAAACTGCCAAGACGTTTTCCAAGGTGGCTGCATCATTTTACATTTCTACTAGCAATGTATGGATGATAGTACGGTTTTTCCTCATCCTCATCAGCATTTGGTACTGTTACCAATTTTATTATATCCACAATATATTTTTTTTGGAGATGGAGAGGTTTCTGCTGTTGAGCAGTGATCTCCCCAGAAAAACAGAGAGAGATAGACAGACAGAAAACAAGAAATCACCCCCCCCAAGGGGGATGGCCACATCGCAGTCCCTTCTCTTCTGTTCTCCTCTCGGTATCTTGGGCAGGCATTCACATGTGCCAAGCATGCGTTTAAGCCACAAGGTCCAGGACTCAAACTGCAGTTGACAACATGGGAGTCCAGCGACATGGCCATTACACTATCTGCTGGTCCCTATATCTACAATATTGTAATAATTTTTATTTGCATTTTCCTAATGGCTAATGATGATCAATTTTTTTCATGTACTTATTTTCCTTCTGTATATCTTCTTCAGTAAAAGGTTTGGTTTTTTTTTGTTCATGTTTTAATTGGATTCTGTGTTTTTCTATTGTTGAAGTATGCTTTAAATATTCTAGATACTAGTCTTTTGTCTGATATATGGTTTGAAAATATTTGATCCCATCCTGTAGCTTGACTTTTCATTTTTCTTTCTTTTTTTTCTAATTTGCCATAGGGTGCTATGCATAAGAGAGAGAGAGAGAGAGAGAGAGAGAGAGAGAGAGAGCAAGTGAGAAAGCACTACCTACCTAGTAGGAGGATGGCCATGCTGCATTTCTTCCTCTATTCTCCTGTTAACATTTTTGGCATGCATAAACACATACTTCGCATGTCTCTCAAAACACCAGGTCAGAAACTGGAACCATATGGTAGGCCAGGGGGACTCAGCTGCCCCAACCACTATACCACTGCCTTGCCCAGACTTTTCATGTTTTAAGAGAATCTTTCTGAGAGAAGATTTTTAAGATTCTTAGTAAACTTCAATTTATTATTTTTCATTTGACTATTTGTGTCAAGTTTAAGAGCTCATTGCATATCCAATGATTGCAAAGTTTTTCTCCTATGTTTCTTTTTTTCTAAAAATAAAACAGTTATACATTTTAAATTTAAGTTCATGATCCATTTGGTGTTAAGTTTTTATAAACTGCAGAGTAGATGGAGGTGCATTTTTTTCCCATGGGTGGCCATTTGTTCTAGCAACATTTGTTGAAAAGGCTATCTTTCCTCCATTGAACTGTTTTTCACCTTTGCCAAAAATTAGGAAGGTATATCTGTGTGGGTTTATTCCTGATTCTCCTTTTTTTATTATTTTTTCTTTTTTTATTTTTATTTATTTTTTATTTCTTATTCTTTCATACATTCAATCATGTTATTTAGCTTACAAAGAGAATATTTCAACATATGTATATTTCTCCATAGTCCAGTTGATAATACTATAAAATTATCTTCAACAGATAATACCACATTTCTTTGTTCCATTAATGCTTTGCCTCTCTACTTTTCTTCTAAATGTCCTTCTTCAGACTCTAATCTTTCACAAATACTATATCTGCTATTCACAACCATTTACTGAGTTTCTATATCCTTTAGTCAATCTGGTTCAGTCATAGAGTGTGGACACTTGGTATATATTAAATGGGGACATACAATGTCTCTCCTTCATAGCCTGGCTTGCTTCACTCAGCTGTAAATCTTCCATATTTATCCACTTTCTGTCAAAAGCCAGGGTCTTGTTGTTTTTATGACTGGATAGTAGTCCATAGAGTATATTGCCACAGTTTTTCTCTATTGTATTCCATTTTACTGTCTATTCCTTTCCTATCACCACATAATCTTGATTACTATAGATCCATAATAAATCTCAAATTGAATAGATTGGTTTTTCTTACTTTATTTTTTAAAGTGTTTTTAGCTTTTTCTACTTCTTTTGATAGTCCTTAAGAAATTTCAAATAATATTGTCTATGCCTAAAAAACAGTCTTGCTGAGATTTTGATAAGAATTGTGTTATATTTACTTGGGAAGAATTGAAATACAACCCACTCCCCTCCACAGGCAGGGACTGAGCCCTGAAGCCTGGGGTGTGTCTGCTCCATCTCAACACCACAAACTTCATTCTTCCTAACTTCTTTTCAGTCTGCAGAAGGTCACTCAATGTCATCTCATGAGAAGGACCTAGCAGTAGTGTGTGGTCTTCTACCTCACTAGATCAGACCACAGAATCTAATCAAGATCAGAGATCAGGTTTCCTTCTAATTGGTTTGCTCCTGATTCAATAAATAACCAATGCAAAGAAAAATGAAAATTTAAGCAGGGTAATACATTATATTTCATAGAAACTAATTTAAAGACAGTGATGCTTACAGCCCATGAAAAGTGAGAGCTTCGTGTAGGAATCCTCCACCATACACCATAAAAAGAAGTAAGTTTTCTCACCAGTGAGCTCTGTCATCAAGGCCTAATATCTGGGTACTCAGGTTTTAAATTATTTTGACAATATCTATGAAAACTCTTCCTTTACCTGTGCCTATGCATCAAGACTCAGTGTTCTCCATATTTGTCTCTTTGGGATTTACCATGAGAAGATCTTTCATATTGTGATGTCACAGTTGCTAACTTCCTCAGGTGCCCAAGCAAAAGAATGTTCTTTAGATGCTCCATCTGCAGTACAAAGAGCTCACCTACTAGGCCTTCATGACCTTGCATTTTCATTGACACTTAAAGTTCCTGTAGAAGAATGAGGCCCTGAATTCAAACTACAAGAAGCCTTTATTAGAAAATCAAAGTAGTATTTCATAAAGCACTAGAACAAAATCATGGCTCTTTCAGAAGGTAGCTGTGCTTTTCAGAAATAATCTTGACTTGCTATTGAGTCCCAGTAATAACTAAATATGTGACTTTGGGAAACCATGGTACGTGGAATTGCCCACAAAATACTGCTTTGAAGAATCAAAATATAAAGTAGTATATAAGGGACTAGGCCAGAGCAGATCCTAAAGACTCAAGTCAGTGACATAAACAGGTGGCTCACACTCCCATCCTGTCCATTTTGCCATTGTGCCTGCTGCCCACAGTTGTGGCCTTCTGGGGAATCCTTGACTAAATGACTGTAAAAGAATGGTCCTGAAAGGCAAGGTGAAAAGTGATTCTCCTTAAGGGGAGAATTGTAAGTAGTATGCTTTGCCTGGAACAAAGTTCTAAAGCCAGAATATGAACTGATTTAAAGGTAATGTTTTGACTGGTGATAAGTGCCAGAAGTTCAGAAGCCCGGTAACACAAAATTTTAAAGAACAAATAGGAGTAAATCCACGTGTGTCCCATGTGACTGCTCAAGACAAAGTCTTCACTAGAGAAGAGGCTCTCAGTCCCCATGTGGACACAAATACTCACATACGTCAGATGTCACTCAACCTCATCTACCAAGCACGCCAGTGCTCATGGGGGCAAAGATGAAGACTATTGGTTCAACAACTTGGATTCCATCTAGTCAAGACTAACTCAGTTCCAACCATTGCTGACTATCAATCTTGTCAGCAGCTGTACCAACCCAAAACATCCAGTAGAATAGGGTACTCAGATTGTGGTCATCTATCAAGGTGCTCTTGGAGAAATTATTCCCATTATAAAGTAATAAATGTAAGATGGGGCTATAATACTGTATCATACTAGAAAGTAAGAAAGCTATTGAAGATGACTAGGGTTATGTGGGGAAATAAACAAACAGCCAATTTGAATAATCTTTTGGTAGGCTATGCAATGATACCTTAAAGAGTATCCATGTCTTAATCACAAGAACCTATGCATATGCTGTCTTACATAATAAAATGGATTTGTGAGTACATTTAAATGAAGAATTTTTAAATGGAGAGATTATCCCAGATAATCTGAGTAGTCCTACTGCCATCATGAGGATCCTTATAAGAGGAAGCTGAGAGGATCAAAGTTGAAAGAAAGCTATGTGATAACTGAGGCAGAGGATGAGAATCAGGAAGATTCTGTTATTGGCCTTGAATATGGAAAGAAGGAGCCATGAATCAAGGAAAGGTTATTGCCTCAGAAAGTGGGAGAAGCAAAAAAAGACTCTTTCGTAGAACCTCCAGAAAAGATACAGCCTTGTTGACAACTTGAGTTTGGCCCAAGTATAGTAAAAGTACAGTATGTGAAACCCTTTTCAGACTCTGATCTTTAGAACTGTAAGGTAATAATTTTGTGTTGTTTGAAGTCACAAAGTTTGTGGCTATTTTTTTTAAGAGACTTTTTTTTGCTATAGAGCACATGCATTTGCCAGAAAGACAACGTAATGGTTACGTTGTGGGACTCCCGCATAGTCGACCACTGCTCAAGTCCTGGACCCAGTGACTTAAACTCAAGCCAAGCGCATGTGCGTGCGTTCCCAAGATCCAGAGAGGAGAATGGAAGGAAAGGAATTGCTGTGTGGCCATTCCCCCTGAGGATTAATTTCTCGCTTTCTGTCTCTGTCTTTCTGGTGAGTGCATGCGCCCTATAGCAAAAAAAAAAAAAAAAAAAAAGTCTCTTAAAAAAAATAGCCACAAACTTTGTGACTTCAAACAATACAATGCAGTTCTAAAGATCAGAGTCTGGAAAGGGTTTCCAGGTCTGGGACTCAAACTCCAGTTGGCCATGTAGGCGTCCATCAACATAACCATTATACCTTCTGCTGGTTCCTCTCTCTCTTTCTCTTGTTCTCTCTTTCCAGAAGTAAATAAATAAACTTTAAAATGTTAACTAAAATGATAAAATTAAAATTTTATTCTACTTTTCCTGTTCCAACTATACCTCAGATGAAATAGTAGTGAAAAGTAGGTGTCTATTTATAAATATACTCCAGATAATAAAGAGAAAGGAATGATAGACTCCCATTATCTTGAAATCCTTAAAACATTAATAGAGGTGGGTCAGTAGCTCTCTACCACGGGCAATGTTGGAATGTCTAGTGGGCAGGGGTTGCTACTGCCATCTAGTAATAGATATCATGAATGTTGTCAGATGTCTTGCAATGCATGACATAGTCCCCACAGCAAGGAATGCTCAGCCCAAAATGTCAATTGATATTTGCTGCTTTGGAGAAACCTCAAGCCAAGCAATATAATAAATTTCAATATTCCCTAGACAAAAGGAATCAAACATTGTGAACCTCTTGCTAGAAGTACATGCAACCATCTGGGAAATATGATTGCCAGAAAAAAAAAAAAAAAAAAAGGAAACTTAAATCTAATCAAGCCTCTTCTTCTAATGGGAGATACAGAGTCAAAAAAACATGTTAAATTATATTTTAGAATATCATCAAAGAATCCGGACTATGGATGGATGGTGGTGCATTCATAAAATATGATGCTCTGCTAAGCAGACCCACATGAAGATGATCTGGTTCATGGAGTATCCCCGCTCAAGTGTACCTATCATCTAAGCTGAATGACTCTGGGGGTGGCTAACGTCATTGAATTCTGTCATCTCTCTCTCTCTCTTTCTCTCTCTCTCTGTATCTCTCTCTGTCTCTTCTACTCACAGAATAAATAAATACACTTAAAATAAAACCAGACTGCAAGGCACATTTGATTGGCAACAAACAATGCAGTTTTATTAAAATAATTCCAACAGTAAAAAAGGGGAGTTGAGGGCAAAACTTTAGATTAAAAGAATTTTCAGAGGGACCAGCAGATGGCACAATGGAGACATAGCTGGACTCCCACATAATTGACCAAGGTTCAAGTCTCACACCCAGAAAGGCACGTGTGCATGTGTGTCCAAAATCCCAAGAGGAGAATGGAGGAGAAAGGATTGCGGCATGACCATCTCCCCAAGAGGTTGGTTTTTTGCTTTCTGTCTCTGTGTCTCTCTCTGTGTCTCCAGTGAGCACATACACCTTATAGCAAAAATCTCTAAAAAAAAAATAAAGAAATATAAAATAAAAAAGAATCATCAGAGATATAGCAGACAATTTTAATGGATGCCTTCAGTGGTATTTTTGTAGGTAAAAACTACTGAGTGAGACTTTATTTTCAATACTTTTCAGTGTCCAATTATTTTCATGGCTTCATTGTTATGTATCATCTCATTTTTGTCCCTGCATCAACAGTGCTTTCCTCACTTCCGTGGGAATATCTTTCACAAGTAGCAATGAGTTAGGAATACTTGTAGTTTCAAGGGGATCCAAATGATTTAACTTATGGAAGATTTAATTTACCCCAGTAAGGTAGTGCTGAGGGAAAAAGGCCTATAAAATTAAAAAGATAAAAACAGAAATTTAACAGATGGAATCTGAGCCTATGATAGTCTGTTTCTATACATCTAGTACTCTCTCTCAGCATTTCTACTCCCAGAGAAATGAAGATTTGAATAATCATTCACATAAGGAACTAGAACCAGCTAAGAAGTTGTTTAAGGACAAAGAAATCATGGGATGGTTTATGGAGACAAGTGACAAATTATGTGGTCATGTGACCAGTCACAGAAATAAAATACACCTTCTTTTTTTTTTTTTTTTGGAGAGATTTTCACTATAGTGCGCATGCGCTCACCAGACAGACAGAGACATAGAGACAGAAAGCGAGAAATCACCCCCCAGGGGGGATGGTCATGCCACAACCCCTTCTCCTCTCAGGATCTTGGGCATGTACGCACACGCGCCTGGCACGAATTTTAAGCCACCGGGTCCGGGACGCGAACCGCAGTCGACTACGTGGGAGTCCAGCGACATAGCCATTACACTAACTGCTGGTTCCCAGAATACAGCTTCTTGTTCTCCTTAATGTGTCATGTGTGTGTCTGTGTTTTTTTATTATTTTTCTTCATCTCTTTTTCCTACCATTTTATGTAAGGTGTGTTCATGGTGGTAAATTTTTCATTTCAGTAGACAATTTACAGGTATTTAGACAGGATTATACTATTTTAGAGGAGTAATGAAATCCATATGGTAATTACAAACTGAGGGATGAAGTGTTTTATAGAAAATACCTCTCAAATGACATGACTTGATTCAACTTGTCTTATTCCCATGCCCTAATCTCAATAATATTATAGAAGCAGACTGCCATCTGGTTTTCTTGTCTCTGAAGTTTGCTTCCACTCTCTCATTTGTCAGAGTGACAATTCAAAAATAAAGGTTACCAAAGCCATACTTCTACTAAACACTTTGTACTGGCTCCCCACAGTTATCAGAATAAAGTTAAAGATGATCTGATGTTTGGTGTCCTTCAGAAGCTGGCCATGTCTACCCACTTGCTTTATTCTCCCTACTTCCTCACTCCTTTCTGCCCAGCAATGGAGCTTCTAACATTTTTGGACTCACATGCTAGCTCCCATCTCTACATGCTGTACAAGTCTTTTATTTGTTGTCTTCATTGTCCAAGTATTGTTATCTGGATAACTTTTTCTCACATTTCTTATCTCAACCTAAGAATCCTTTCATAGAGAGGTTTCTGCTATCCTTCCCACCTGGGTTTACTCTCTAACTCTAGTCACAATGTATTATAAATGCTTTATCCTCTGTCAGCCCTACTATGTGGCTGTATTATGGTTAGGACTATATCATATTGACTATTAGATATAAGAACCATTCATTGACACTGACACAGAGTAGACACTCCATTAATGCTACTTTATTGTTTTTATTTTTTTAATCTCTGTGTATTTGTTTATTATTATTATTATTATTATTATTTATACATTCAACCACTCCACATAATTTAGATTGTAAAGAGACTTTACCCAGCATGTTATATACCTCAGTCCAGCCCAGTTGAGAATACTATATACACCCTCATCAACAGATAATAAACCATATCTATGTCCCACAAATGTCTTACCTCTCTATTTTTTCCCCAAATTTCCTTTCCTATGTTCTTCCCCTCCCATACTCTCTTTCCACTTTGTCTCTACTGGTCATAACAATTTTTAATGCTTTTATGTCCTCCAGTCTTTTAGTCTCTACCATAGAGTGCAGACAGTTGGTGTATGTTAAGTGGAGACATACAATGTCTCTCTTTCATAGCCTGACTTGCTTCACTAATTCATCCACTTTCTATCATTCCAGGGCCTTGATTTTTATGGCTGAATAATATTCCATGGAGTATATGTGTCACACTTTTTCAATTCATTCATCTGTTGCTTTAATGAACACCAATAGGAACCTATTGATAGTTCAGTAGCATTGACATCTTAGGATGCCTGACTATTTTGCAATATTTAGGGTTACATAACTACTAAAGTAAAAAATCAGACATCAAATAGCTTTAGATCAACTCTTTTAACCCTCCAATTCTGTGATATTGCATTGACAAATGTAAGACATGTAAATTAAAGAGATAATGGGAAAAAAAGACTCAGACTCCTTCAGAAGTGTGAGAAGACAAACTATTATCACATGCCTTCTTTTATTTCCCCTTCCTTATCCCTTGTTTAATTATTTTTTCCCCGTATTTTGAGTTACTAGGCTTTTTACCAAAGGTAAGGTTTACTAGTAACTCCAACATGTCCAGCTCTCTGGATTTTCTAGGATTGACTATGGACACCTTGCATATGTGGCCAGGGTGAAGGGAAAAGGTCTTGATACATAGACTTGAGGGTAACAATCACACAGCTAACTGACCTATCCTGTTTCCTTAAAATCCGTGTAAAAATTCTTTGATCATAGGCTTTGGTAGAAGAGTCTGTCCTTTCTTACATAAACTATGTCTTTGATAGTTTACACATTATCTCATAACTTACATGCTTATATTATTTCCAAAGATTCAGAGTAAGAGTTTGTGAATGTATTAAGAGACTGGACAGTTTTAACATTTTAAATAATACCCTTTATATATACAATATAATTCCTCACAAACTGTTTGAATACTGTCAAGTAATACATGAACACCTTTTCTTTGGCCAGTAATCGCCTTCAGTACAAACAACATTTGATTTCAATCCTATCAAAGTAAAACATGACTTTTAGCTGACATGTCTTCCTGAATTACCTCCAGCACTCAGAGAAAGACATTATGTCCACATTTAGTAGATCCTGCACGAAAACATTTTAATCAGCATTGACAATAGCATACTTAGAATATTGACTCACAATTACTGTGTCTACATACACCATGCATTATTTTAAGTGAATCTTCAAATATGAAAATACATTTATCCTCAAATGAAGCACTATAATAGTTTTCAGAATGCAGCTGTGTAGGTGCCAATGGTCCAAGGCAAGTGCCATGAATAGGTCCATGGTTACAAATAATGTGGCAAATCAAAACAGTATCTTTTTTCAATTATTACCAAGCTGTAACAATCAATATTTGAAGTATGGCAAGTTCCATTACAGCGGTGCTTAACTCCACTGAATGTGCTGCTGAGACCCAAAACACTCCAACATCCCAACCCAACACAACCACTGAGGCTCATAACAACACCCATAAACATCATATCAGCTCCTTCCTAGTTGCAAGAACAACGCAGTTTGAGCCTGTCACATCAGAGTTGGATGGAGAGCACAGAGACATAGATCTCTTCTCTCAGTGATATTTATGACTCATCATGTTGTTAGTTTTGATGTGAATCCTGAGAATTTCCCTAATAGTTTCTGCCAGGCTCCATTCACCTCCTTATTCCTCAGGCTGTAAATCATGGGGTTCAGCATGGGTGTCAGAATGGCATAGAAGAGAGAGATCAACTTCTCCTGAAGGACAGAGGGACTGGAGTGAGGCTGGATGTATGTGAAAATGGCCATGCCATAGCACAGGGCAACCACTGTGAGGTGAGAGGCACAGGTGTGGAAGGCTTTCTTCCTGCCCTCTGTGGACTGGATCTTCAGGATGGTGGAAATGATCCGGATGTAAGACAAAAGAACCAGGCAAAAAGGTGTCATCAGAAGGATGATGCTAGACACCATGATGGCTACCTCATTGGAGGAGGTGTCCACACAGGCCAGCCTGACCACAGCGAGGAGTTCACAAGATATATGGTCAATATACTTGTTGGTGCACATGGGCAGCTGAAAGGTGATGACCGTCTGCATGAGAGAATTGGTGGAGCCACTGACCCAGGATATGATGGCCAACCTAGTACACAGCCCTTCCTGCATGATGATCAAGTATCGCAGGGGGTCACACACAGCCACATAGCGGTCATAGGCCATCACTGCCAGTAGGACAAACTCAATCCCACCCAAGCCCAGAGAGAAAAATAACTGGGCCGCACAGCTCACGTATGGGATTACTTTATGTTTTGCAAGAAAATGCGCCAGCATCTGAGGGACTATGCTTGTGGCATAAGAGACATCAACGAGGGAGAGGTTGGTGAGAAAGAAATACATGGGGGTGTGGAGTCGGCTGTCCAGTCTGATCAGAAGAACAATGAGAATATTCCCCAGGACAGTCAGGAGGTACATGACCAAGAACAGGACAAAGAGGGAAACTTGAGTGTCCCAGTCACTGGATAGGCCAAGGAGAATGAATTCACTTGCCCACGTCTGGTTATCTGGTTCTATCAAAAAATGTGAGGATTATTGATCTGCAGTGGAAGTCAGAAGAAACGAGAGCTGTTTATCAAAGAGCCATAACAGACCTTGTTTTAATATATACTATTTAAATAGTCATCCTTATTTAACCAGGTACTTCAGATTATTTATTGGCCAAGATGATAGTCTTGATACCAATGTATATTATATCTATAATACTTTGCATCAGAGAGACAGTCTAGTGCCCTTGTGAGTTCAAAATTTGGGTCAATTAAAGCCTGCAGATAATGCACTGTAATTTTAGAAACTCTATACTTTTACCAACCTATTTCAGATTCTAGCACAAGAACAAAGTAATATATGATAAAAGCAACAATGATAATCAGTGAAGAAGAATGTCGTTAGAAAGTTAGAGCGATCTTAAATATGTTAACTAGAGTCCTCATGATAAAATGTATAGGTCTATGGCTGAATAGTATTCCATAGAATATATGTGCCACAGTTTTTCAATCCATTCATCCATACGGGGGCTTTTGGGTTGGTTCCATGTCTTAGCAATCGTGAAAAGTGCCGCAATAAACATCGATGTGCAAGCACTTTGCCAATGAAGAATTCTTCTGTCCTTTGGGTAGATGTCAAGGAATGGTATTGCTGGATCATATGGTAGTTCTATTTGTAGACTTTTAAGGAATCTCCAAATTGCACTGGGGAAAAATGTTCACATATTGAAATGATCACCTTGTAAGCTAAATAATGTGACTGAAAAAAGAAAAAAAAAGTAAAAAATAAATAAATTAATTAATTAAATATAAATTTTTTAAATGACAAAAATAAATAAATAAATCATTAGTGAAATAAACAGAAATAAAAATATTTGGAGACTCGTAAAAAAAAAATGTATAGGTCTATTGTAAAAGGTAAGATTTGAAAGAAACAAGGCCTGTGGAAAGATCTAGAATCAGAGAAACTAAGTTTAAAACCTGATTTTATTATGTAGCTGTGTGATGTTAGTTTAATGATAGATGGTTTAAATATAAGAGAGGATAATCTTAAATAACTTGCAAGATATTTAAACTCAAATTTAGGTAACATGTGGGGCAAGTAACTTTTGAACTGCTACTGGTAGTATTACTATATTAATATGAGTGGCAAACATAATTTTCCCCTAAAATCCTCTCCACAAATTAAGACCCAAATAAAGTTGTGTTCTGCGTTTAGTATCTGAGGGCTCAGGTACAGCCTGTATCCTTTCGGTATATATTTGTATGTATTGCTGGGGTTATTTGTCTCTATGATAATCTTTGGTCTCTTCAGTTTTCTGTGGGATGGGCTGCTGGATTATAATTACACTTGGGGGTATTTTCTATTTGTCTATTTATTTCCTCTTTTCTATTTGTTTCTTATAAGAATCTATTCTATAGATACAGCCTCCAAAGAAAGCATATAACATGGATGTGTACACTTTGTAAATGAGAGAAAGAGAAAGCTCATGTACAAGGATCCATCTTCTTTGTCCAAGATTGAGAAGAAAATGTTTATTCAGTAAAATTAATAAAATATTATAACATCAATTTCAAATATTAAAGAGAAACAGGTCACATTTAAAAAACAAATTAGAGCCGACTCTTTTAATTTTTTTACTATTTTATGCCTGCCTGTTTATAAACTTTCTTTATATTTTAATGTACAAAATAAGGGAGAGTAGAAAAGCAGATAGAGTGGATTGAGGGCAGAAACAAATAGTCCCACAAATGCCTATTTCATTCATGGCCCGGACACATACATTTTTGTTTTCTTTTTGTTTGTTTTTTTTGTTTGTTTGTTTGTTTGCTTGTTTGTTTTTTCCCCCAGAGGGCATGTATAATTACCAGAGAAAAAGAAAAAAAAAAAACCCTCCAATGGGGCATAGTCATACCTCAATCCTCTTTTCTCCACTATCAGGATTTTGCACATGCACACACATGAACCCAGCATGTTCCTCTTGCTGGGTCATTCACATGGGATCTGGCTCCCCTAACCATTTAAACTACCAGGTCAACCCAGTTACATATGTTTTTTTTACAATCTCTTTCCTAATATCCCCTTCAAACCCTGATCTTTCCTTCTAACATTTCTATCTTTACCACTCTACCTTGACACCTTCACCATCACACCTCTTGTTCCTTTTCAAAAATTACAATCTGACTGAGAAAATATATAATGGTCTCAAAAAAAAAACCATTTAGATTTAAACTCTGAACCTTCAAATATATTTTATTTTTTAAAATTTCTTTGTCCAGTTCTGTAGCTCAGCAATTAAGAAAGCCAGATTCTACAGGATGGGTTTGAGTCCTAGCCCTGATGTTTTGGAAAAACACACTGGGTGTGTCTGCATATATGCCCCAAAATCCAAACAGGATGGAAAAAATAGAGAAGGGGTTGTGGTGTGACCATCTCCCACTAGGGATTCTCTCTCTCTCTCTCTCTCTCTCTCTCTCTCCGTCTCTCTCTCACTCACAAGCACATGCACTCTCTGTACATTTAAAAAACAACAACAAAAAACAAACAAACATACATTATCAATGTTTTTGAATACATAGCAAGTTTAGGTATCCTGAACTTCTCTCTAAAGATTCAAGTGCTTGATCAAATAGTTGAATGAATATTTTCTAAACACCTCACCAGTGATAGTGCTCATCTCTCCACAAATTAAATTCCATTCTTACTTCTTTATGTCTATCAAAGAAACTAGAATCCTCCCACTCTCTCAATGAATTGTTTCATCTTTGCGCGCCTCACTGCTGCACAGAATGAGTCCTCTTCCTTTATTTCTTTAATTACATATTTCTCTCATCATCCCCTTACTTTTCACCCATACTTACTCTTACCATCATCGCTCACATTATAAAGTACAAGATCTTTCTTGTAAATTTCCCTGTATAACCTCCACCTACTCCCCAGATCCTACATTCTACTTCCAAATTAATCACCAGTGCATATTTATTCATGTCAGGTTCATGCATGAATGGGTTTATAATATCTAAATGTTTATAGAATTCAGTTTATTCTGGACTGAAGAGTTTTCACAATCTATGATCTGATCCAGTCCTATCAATATCTTATAGTTTATTGGGACCAGCAGTTGGCGTAATGTCTATGTCGCTGGACTCCCATGTAGTCGACTGCGGTTCGAGTCCTGAACCCGGTGGCTTAAACTTATGCCAGGTGCATGTGTGTGCATGTCCAAGATCCCGAGAGGAGGATGGAGGAGAAGGGATTGCGGCATAGCCATTCCCCTGGTGTGTGTGGGGGTGGGGTGGGGTGGGGGGGGTTATCACTTTCTGTCTTTCTGGCAAGTGCATGTGCCCTATAGAAAAAAACCTCTCCAGGGACCAGCATTTGGCGTAATGTCTATGTCGCTGGACTCCCATGTAGTCGACTGCGGTTCGTGTCCCGGACCCGGTGGCTTAAAACACTCCGGTCGCGTGTGCATGCGTGCCCAAGATCCTGAGAGGAGAATGGAGGAGAAGGGATTGTGGCATGGCCATCTGCCCTGGGGGGTGATTTCTTGCTTTCTGTCTCTCTGTCTCTCTCTGTCTGGTGAGTGCACGCACCCTATAGCAAAAACCTCTCCAAAAAAAAAGAAAAAAAAGGAAAAAAAAAACTCTCAAAAAAAATTCTTATAATTTATTAACAGTAGCATCAAATGGGATCTGTGTTTTATAATGTCTTTCATTACAATAGGCTGTTAATACTTAAATGCCTTATACTGATATGTTAGCTGATTAGTTTTAAACCATCATTTGCTATTTATTTCTAAAGGCCATTGCCTTGGTTTCAAAATAATTAGTATCTGAATATACCTCTTATTCACAGTTGTTAGATTCATGGTAAATAAAGAAAATAGAAATATCTGCAGTTGGAAAGTCAAATAAAGGAGGAAACGTGTAAACCAGATGATTGTAACACATCTTCAGTTAATACCAGGTTCATATTGCTTTGGGCTCACCTCTAGCTAACAACAATAAGTTTCAATTCTTCATGATGAGCAGAGTAAGTACCAAATAATGTGTTCCATAGCTAACCACTCCTTTCAGGAATCCAGAGTTGGTCTTTTCTGCTGTAACTAATTTATGGGATCTATGCTCTGCCTAAACAAGTGATTCTCATTGAAATCAAATAGCAAAGAGAAAAACTGAGGATATTTCCACCAATTGTTTGTACAAACAAGACAATGAAAGCTCTTATTACAGGATGAGGAAGGCAACGGATGTGCAAACCAGTGCAGCGTGACCGCTTCTTGGTGCTTGTCCAACTCCAGTCGCTTTACCTGTTTGCCAAGCACCTCAAGTTCCTTCAATAAACAATAAAACCCTGGCTTCTTTATTTCTATCCAACTTCTTTTGGTCAAGTCATCTTCTTCTAAACAAACCTCAAACCACAACTCTCTACATATATTTTGAGATTGTTTGTCCATTGAAAAATAAACAATGAATTCTTTCTGTCCCAAAAAAATATTATTAAAGCATGACATACCCTTGTGGTTCTTCATCTCTTTAAATATGAGCGCCACGAAGGAAAGATCTCTATCTTGCCTCGGTTTTATGAACTGTGTTGATGGGGTAACATGTGGCTATTCTAACAAATAGAATACAGTATGTGATATAAGAAAGGTACCATGAAATATTCCATAAAAAAAGATCTCCTTGAAGCCCTGTCATTAAAGCCTAAATTTATTACATTTATGTTGAGCATTGTCTTTTTTTTGCAAAATGCTTACAAATGAGATAATCATGAGAGGTTTAATATATGAAGTACTCAATGTTATTGTGAACTGATTCTTTAAATAGATCAAGTAAAAGTATAAGAATGAAACTTTATATGAGAATAACATGAAAATTAAAAGTAAAGTCAAGGAAGAGGAATGGAAAATAAAATAAGAATTTCTTAGATGAAATAAAGCCTTCGTTGGAATATCTAATCAAGCTAATTAACATATGCATTATTCCACACAATTTTTTATGATGAGAATATTTAAAACCTATACAATAAGTACTTAAAATTTTTATGTATTAAATAAAGTAATTAATTAATGAAAAATGACCTGAGAGACAAAGGGAAGAAATGCTTAATAGACAAAAAATGTAAAGTTCTCTACTGAAAATAATATATGAGGCAATATTCTTGATTTGATGGTCATATACTGCATGAATTCTTTGAAAACCCACATTGTATTCTATAGAGCTGTGCAATAATTTAATGTAAATAAGAAATCATTTCTTTAAAGTAGAAGAAAATTATTCTTTCTGAGGCCCTAGTTAAAAGTACCTTCATATGACTTCTTCCTTTGTTTCAGTAATTAGTTACAACAAATGTCAGGACTCAAATATTCTTCTATGACACACACAAAAAAATAATAGATGTCCTGATTGCTCACAAAACTATTTTTACATGACACAGTAAACCTAATTTAAAGGTTAAATTTTCATTTTTTAATAAAGCAAATCTATTCATTGATTCTATGGGAACTGTTATATATTCTTCATTATAATAATTGAGCCTACATTGGAACAAATAAAAAGTTATTTCAACATATTCTATTTTTTGTTTGTTTGTTTGAGAGTTTTTTGCTATAGGGCAAGTGCACTCACCAGAAAGAGAGAGACAGAGAGACAAAAAGCAAGAAATCACCCCCCAGGGGGTATGGCTACACCGCAGTCCCTTCTCCATTCTCTTCTTGGGATCTTGGGCAGTCATGCACACGTACCCAGTGTGAGTTTAAGCCACCGGATCCAGGACTTGAACCACAGCTGACTACATGGGAGTCCAGCAATGTAGCCATTACACCAACTGCTGATCCCAACCTATTCTATTTTGATAAAGTCATTCATTATTCTTTTTCTCATTGTTTCGATATCCTGTTACCTTACAACATCTTTAGTTGAAAATATACATCACCTGAACAAGATATAGAGTGAAAAATTCAGACAGCCACATGAGCTGATGCTAAAACCTGGACTAGCCTTTTTCTGGATAGGTTAGATAAAATTTGGCTTTAGAGGTTCTGGCCTCCCTTTTCTGAGTCTGTCTTCTAATGCGTCATCTGTGAACCACATAGCCCCATGCTAGTCTCAGTAACTTGACATTCAAGCCTGCCTTCCAACAGACATGACCCTCTCTTCTCCCCATCTTAAAAGGAATATCAAGGAAGTCAGGATCTTAAATCAAGTTAAGTATATTCCTAATGGTAACTTCTCAGGTGGTGATTTGGGGGAATATCTGTGACAAACATTTGTTAATTTAATATAATCAGGTATCTCTCAACTAGTCTCATAATTTACCTAAACTGAGCAGTTGCTCCTTCGCGTGGGAGTCCCATCCATCCTGAGCTCTCTGCAGGTCTGTAGTATGCAGAAAGGACAAAACCCCAAGTAACAGTGTGACTTCTCAACATCATGTGCATTTCAACCTTTTATCACATCTTCCCATATTCCCGCTCCAACAGAAATAAGAAAACCTTAAGGAAACAATGAGCAATTACGTATCAAAAAAATTAAAAGATGAGAAACTAGACCTGTAGGGAAATCAACCAAAAAGTAGTGTAACTACTCTGTCACTACCACACAGACAGGCTCATTATTTGTGATAATTTGGCAACATCTTCGGATGCTTCTGTTCACGTCTTTCTTATCAGTTCTCAATGCATTTGTTTTCCATTGCTTACTCGGTGGATCAACAGACCAAAGCATTCACTTTACCTTTGCAAGGAAGAATGTATCCAGGTATTGACAGTGAGATCCTTTTTCTTTTTTTAAATTTATTTTATTACTATTATTATTTATACATTCAATTGCTATACATCATTTAGATTGTAAAGAGACTTTACCCAGTATGATACACACCTCAGTCCAGCCCAGTTGAGAATACTATATGCGTCATCATCAACAGGTAATAAACCACATCTGTAACCCACAAATGTCTTACTTCTCTATTTTTTCTCTAAATTTCTTTTCCTATACTCTTCCCCTCTCCCACACTCCTTCCACTTTGTTCCTAGTGCCCATAACAATTTTCAATGTTTTATGCCCTCCAGTCTTTCAGTCTCTACCATAGAGTGCAGTTTCTTTCTGCAACATTCAGTACCACAGTTTATTAACCTACTCCAGTGAGCACATTGTACACTTAAAACTAACAATTCCCACTTCTATGAACTGTCTGCTTTAATAAGTTAGGTCCACCCTTTCCCTTCATATTAGAAAGAAAGGAGTACTGATTTGGAAAGACTCGGGAAATATGCACACAATAAAAGGATTCCTCAATGTATCACATTCCAGAAATATTTTGGAATAATAATCCTTTCTTCTACTCATGTCAATTCAAAGATGCATGGTTGGGCAAAACTTTGGATGAGCCTCACAGATCCAAGCTGAACACAGTGAGACTTGAAGGGGAGCACATTACCAATGTTACTCCCATTCATTAAAATGATAATTCTCTATAGCTAAGGAATGAAAAACCACAATCTTTTTTTCCTCAGAAAATGTGCTTGTGCATCTTTTTTTTAACACTCCTTTGATTCTTTTTTTATATTTTATTTTATATATTCGATCAGTATACATCACTTAGCTTGTAAATAGAATTTACCCAGCATGAATACAATTCACACCAGTTCAGTTCATGATACTATACACATTATCATCAACAGATAATAATCCATTTCTGTATCCCATAATGTCTTGCCTCTCTATTTCTCCATTTAACATATACAGACTGTCCACACTCTATGGTGGAAACTGAAAAACTAGAGTATATAGAAACATGGAAAATGGTTAGGGATACTGAAGACAGTGTGGTAAGACGGTGGGAGAAGGGGGATAGTATGAGGAAAGAAATAAAGGATTCTTAATTGTGTTTAATCCCCTTGTTGAAGTCCTCTACAACCTTAGCTGGGACAAATAGAGTTCTGAGTGCAAAAGCATAGTACATGAGTTAAAGCTACAACCTATAGATATTTCTCTTTTATGCTGGTTACAATAAACCAAAACCATACCTTCACACAGTGTTGCTGTCAATGAAAATGGTATTTTCATTTGCAGAAGATTTATCTGACCTGTGGCTGAGTACTTGGTGGTATATACACTGAACACATCTACTGTGGGGAAGAATATTTCCATCATCCTAACATTAGTACACAGAGAACTCCAGTACCATTGGGTGGGAAATATCTCAAAGATCATTTTATATCCTAAGAGGAAAATTAGCTTTTCTTCCTTGGGGTGTAGTCTTCTTTCTCTTTAGATACAATTGTCCCACTTTTTATATCATCTAAGTTCAATTATTGAGACCCATTTTTTCAAACACTTAGAATCCTGAAATTCACCTTGGGCAATATATTTCATGGAGCTTGAGTAGCTTCTCAACTTATTTATATCTTTTGCCCTCTTGCATCTAAGACAAAGGTATTCTTTTGCAGCAAAATTTCCTTAGTCTGGGAAGTGCAGTCCTTGCAACACATTCTAGAGGAACCAGTGCTGAGGTGAGAGGACACCTCACCTGTCGTCTCTGTTCACATACTGAGTGCTACATAACTGTGATGAATCCCTTTAATCATCTTATATTTAAATTTTTAATCATTGAAAGAAAAACAAAAATACTTTATATACACAATCTTAAATTAATTACTATACAAGACTTTAAAACAATTGATGATTTATCTGGAAATGTATTATACATACTGTAAATGTAATTTACTACATGTTCATGAATATGAATCAATATCAAAATAAAAATTATATAGATATATTTTCCCTCTAAATGTATTTTTCAAAGCAATGATATAGAATTCATTCATGGTATATCCATTTTGAATGAATAATCATTCTCTTCCTCTAATCTCTGTTTCACTCTTTTTCTTTGCTGGAGCTAAATTTTGACATTGAGAAACCCACATGACAAAATGTATATAAATTTCCAACTTCTAGAAAACAAAATCATTTTACTAGGTTTGTCATATACTTAGTGTGAGAAGATTTTATCACTCATGGCTAATATTCCTGACCGAAGGATTCTCACAAATCATATCAATGCTATTTCTGCCCCTCTGTAAGCCTCTATTTATACCCACCCTCTGTTGACATGTCTATTAAGAAATCACAAGTATTAATCGATGCTTTAAAAATGGTTTTAAAATCTTGGTTTAAGTTGTTTTCTAAAGCATGGTGCCCTCAAGCCCCAACAAAATGATAGATGGTGGAATTTAAGAGTCCCAGACTCCTTGGGCTCTGGGGCTCAGAAATCACCTGAGACTAGTTTAGATTTTGAAGGAAACTACCGGGAGGAAGTTCACAGTTACCCTCAAATTGACTCATACACAGACCTAATGAAGCGTGATAGTGGCTGACTTAGCAAGGAAGGACTGACGATTGCCCTCAGGAACTTCATGTATGAGAGTTAATTGCTGTCTCCAGATTCTCGAGGGCCAAGGTCTCCATGCCTTCCTTCTTCTCCCCGTGGAAAACTGTAGTCCTCACTTCATCTCCCCACTAATACTTCACTGAAATCTTAGGTCATTCTAAAAGGTCAAAAAAAGCCAGTTTTCTGAGGTTTTAGGATGTTGTCTGATAGCCCAAACCTTAACTTTTGTCCTTCAATGCCCCATTCTATTGTAGTTTACAATGGATAGCCCTGCATCCAAATCTAGTAAACTAAGCCATTTTGCAATTTGAGTTCTAGATTGTCCTCACCACTTCTTCCATACATAAGAGAGCTGTACTTTAAAGAGTGAAGTTATGTGCAACTTTGCCACCTACAAAATATTTAACTCCTACTTGCCCTTATGTTAAATAACTCATCCCATCTTTCTTGACACACCCATGTATCTTCAATCACAGAGTAGTGGAGGAGTCCAACCCAGCGGGGCTCCTGGACCCGTCTGAGCCCCTTGACCTTTGAGCACCCCTTCTGGTTGGTTCAGTAGTTGGCAAGGCCGCTACTGTACACTCCCCGACCTTGGAACAATGTTTGGGTCAATTAGCATGTCGGCAAGGCTGTTTGCTATTCGCTCCGGGAATTGTAGTAGCCTTGCTGGGAAGTGACCCCCCTCTGACTCCTCGATATACTACTATAAAAGAATTAACAGGGGACCAGCAGGTGGCATGGTGGTTAAGGCACTGGACACTCCCACATGGCCACCCATGGTTCGAGTCCTGGACCTGGTGGCTTGCTTTCTCACTTTCCCTCTCTCTCTCTGTGTGTCTCTCTCCAGTCAAATTAAAATAAAGTGAATGAATAAATAAAATAAAAAATAAATAATTCTTTAAAAAAAAAGAATTATCATAGTTTTCTCATACATCTTTGTAGTAAGATTTCCCCAAAATTACCCAACTGCTCCCCTTTACCCTGACCACTTACTGTTAATTACAGCGCTTCATTGGGCACAATAAAGGGTGTGCTAAAGTTTTTCTTGATCTTTGAAAGGCCTTTCAAAACACATTTAATATAAACTTAAAAATTACCTCTTAGGCAGAAACTGACCCAGGACACCCCCACTTCACTGTAGCTAATGTTCTGACAAGGTACATGACGGTGGTGCCACAAGCACAATAGAATGCTTAGGTGTACCACAAAGTTTTTCATTAACTCATTAGTCACTTCACCACCAGTTGTAAAGGCTGTATCCCCGCCCTCATCAAGTGAACACTAACTTCACCCTTTCAGGACAGGTAAATATATTAGGATTCCTTTAAATAAATTTCAGATCTCTATAGAATTATATAAATATCATTCTTTATTGAGAGCTATAAGAACTAATACCCGTACTTGAGATTTTCTTTTTTAGAATCACAACCAGTAACCGCAAGATGGCTGCCGCCAAGTACTGGCTGATAATTAACTCTGCCTGCTGGAGTTGTTCTCCGAAACCACATTCCCAGAACAGAAGTTCCCAAAAGCTTGCTTACATCAATCAAACAATTGTTGAATTGTATCAATGATTAATAGACCTGCCCTTAATCAAACCCTGAATAGAATCTTTGATCTCTATTGTTAAAACCTTATGAATTGATAATTAGAACACGTAGCCCCTCACCCGTTCACTTGCATGTATCACATTTTCAATAAAAAGGCACGATGATTCCTAGCAGTTGTCACTCCTCAGAGAGAGATCTCAGAGGGGTGTCCGGCTGAGGACGTGCATGAAAAGGCACCGAGACCTTAGTCTTCCTTTCCAGCGTCACCTCCGACGAGTCAACCCACCCCCGCCGAGGCTGGACCCCGGCAGAGTAGGAGTAAATCATGGAAGTTTTGCACTTTATCTTTACTTACATAATGAGTCCTTGACAAGAACCCACAAGCAGACACAATCTCTGTTCACCAGACTGCTGGGCCCCCTCCTGCAGGTTCCAACTCAGCTCATCTCTCAGGGAGGTTCTATTATATCCAACCTACTTCTTTTCACAAGCAGGAGCTGAGTCCTGGACCTGGAGAGTGTCTGCCTCATTTCAATTCCACAAACTACACTCTTTCAACCTCGCTTCAGACCGCCCAGAGGAGCCCATCCAGCATCATCTCATGAGAAGGACAAGGACCAACACACCGTCTTCAGCTTCAACAGTCCAGCACACAGAATCTGATTCAGATGGGAGATCCAGTTTTCCTCTAATTTGATTTAATCTTGATCTGAAATAAGAAGAACAAAAAATAATTGCAAGGCAAGTGGGGAAATGGTTGTACCTCATAAAAACTCATTGTAACACAGTGATCCTGGCAGCCCATGCAAAATAAAAGGTTCATGTAAATATCCTCACCAGTATACCGTATAAAGCAGTAAATGTTCTTGCCAGTGAACATGGCCTAATACCTGGGTACTCAGTCTTAAAAGTTTTATTTTGATGAGGGCCAGCTTATGGCAAGGTGAGGAACTGGGCTCCCATGGTTCAAGTCCTGGACTTGGTAGCTTCAAATTCATGCTGGGCATATATGTGTGTGTGTGTGTGTGTGTGTGTGTGTGTGTGTGTGTGTGCCCTAAATCCCAGGAGGAGAATGAAGAAAGGATTGTGGCATGGTCATACCCCTAAGGGGTGATTTCTCACTTTTCCTCTCACTGTCTCTCTCCAGAGAGCACACTTCCTATGGAAAAAAAAAAGAATCTATTTCTGGTATTTATGAAATCTCCCCTTTTACATAAAACTGTGTTCAAGATTAAGTGTTTTCCATATTTGTTTGTGGTTTACCATGAGCAGATCTATCATATCATGATGCTATGGATGACAGGTTCCCTTCCACAGGAGCTCAAAGCAAGAGATTGGTCTTCATATGTTTCATCTGCAATACAAACAGTTCAGCTGCTTGACCCTCATGATCCACATTTCCACTGGTATTTGAAATTTCCACGGCAGATTGAAATGCTGAGTAGACTCTATGGGAAGCCTTTACTAGAAAACTAAAATGCTATTCTATAGGGTATTAGAGAAAACCATGGCTATTTGGAGAGCTAGTTATGCTTTTCAGAAATAGCTGTAGACTTGCTATTGGGTTCCAGCAGTAACTGAACATGCCATGATGGAAAACCAGGTCACCAGGTACTTGGAACTATCCACAGAAAAAAAACTGTTTTGAAGAATCAAAATATAGGGAACCAGCAGTTAGCGTAATGGCTATGTCGCTGGACTCCCATGTAGTCGACCGCGGTTCGCGTCCCGGACCCGGTGGCTTAAAACTCACGCCGGGCGCGTGTGTGTGCGTGCCCAAGATCCCGAGAGGAGAATGGAGGAGATGGGATTGCGGCGTGACCATCCCCCCAGGGGGTGATTTCTCGCTTTCTGTCTCTATGTCTCTCTCTGTCTGTCTGGCGAGCGCACGCGCCCTAAAGCGAAAACCTCTCAAAGAAAAAAAAAAAAAAAGAATCAAAATACATAGTAATATGGCACTAGGCCTGAGCAGATCTAAAGCCTCAAGCAAACTTGAATAGGTGGTTCATATACAAATCCTATTTGTTCTGTTCACCTGGCCTTTGTGCCTACAACCACAGGTATGGGCTTCTGTGGAATCCCTGTGTTTATAGGACTGAGGTGTATGCCTGAAAGACATTGAAAATGCAATTCTTAAGGAAAGACTCTTGGGGCCAGCAGTTAGCGTAATGGCTATGTTGCTGGACTTCCACGTAGTCGACCGCGGTTCAAGTCCTGGACCTGGTGGCTTAAACTCACGCCGGGCGCGTGTGCATGCGTGCCCAAGATCCCAAGAGGAGAATGGAGGAGAAGGGATTGCGGTGTGGCCATCCCCTCTGGGGGGTGATTTCTCGCTTTCTGTCTCTCTGTCTCTCTCTGTCTGTCTGGCGAGCACACGCGCCCTATAGTAAAAACCTCTCCAAAAAAAAAGGAAAGAATCTTGAACAGTTCATATCACCATTACCCTTCTTGGAAAGAAGAAAGTATGAAGCCGAGATGTACACTATTTTAAGGCCTTGTCTAAAGGTTTGACTGGCTATAAAAGGATAACGTTTACAGGATTGATAAAACCAACATTTAGAGAAAAAATAAATAGTAATAAATGTATGTGTATTCCTATGTGTTTGCTCAAGACAAAGCCTCTGTTGATAAGAATATTCTTGATTTTCTATGTAGACAAAATGCAGAGTCAAAAAAATATATTAAACTTACACTCTGGGGATGCTATCAGAAAAAAAAAAATCTGAATCACAGGAAACTCAACTAGGACAAACAACTCAGTTTCTTTAAAAAAAAAAAAGGGGGGGGTTGGAAGCAATAAAAGGTATAATGGTTCTGTCGCTGGACTCCCACGTAGTCGATGACCACGGTTCAAGTTCTAAACCTGGCAGCTTAAAACACATTGGGCACCCATGTGTACATGCCCAAAATCACAAGAGGAGAATGGAGGGGAAGAGATGGTGTGACCATCCTCCCTGGGGTGGAGATTTCTAGATTTCTGTCTCTCTGTCTCTCCAGTAAGCATACACACCCTGTAGCAAAAATTTATCTTAAAAAAAAAAAAAAAAAAAAAAAAAAAAAAGAGAAATTTCAAGGGAAAAAAGGAGATTTATTGCGAGTGAACCTATAGATCAAAAAGATATTGGGACCAGCAGTTAGTGTAATGGCTATGTCACTGGACTCCCATGTAGTCGACTGAGGTTCGCATCCTGGACCCAGTGGCTTGAAACTCACACCAGGCGCATGTGCGTGCGTGCCCAAGATCCCAAGAGGAGACTGGAGGAGAAGGGATTGCAGTGTGGCCATCCTCCCAGGGGGTGATTTCTCACTTTCTGTCTCTGTCTGGCAAGCGCATGCGCCCTATAGCAAAAAATCCTCTCCAAAAAAAAAAAAAATCTTCAGAATATAGATACTCATAGTGTATGGATATTTGGCAACTTATCTAAAATATTAAATTTTATATTAGGCTTTTTCCTTTTAGTGATTTCTCTGTAGTTGTTAAGTACTGAGCCAGATTTTATTGTCAATTTTTTTAATAATTTTTTATTTTATCTTTTATATATTCAATCACATTATTTAACTTACAAAGTGAACATTTCAATATGAGAACATTTCTTTCCAATGTAGTTGATCAAAATATCTTTAACTGATTACACCATTACCTCCCCATCCCATCAATGCTCTGTCATGACATTGAGAGGAGAAATTGAGTCCATGTAGAAATCTTTTCAGAGAGAAGGTAGTGTTCCTCTAAAATTGGGGTTAGATGGGAGCACAGTAGTAAAATACAATGGTCCCCAAAGCAATCCCAGTTGAGAAGGTTCCCAGTTCAAGTTTGGAGACTTCTCTGAGTGCACAAGACATGCCTGTGCTCATTATCCATAACTGGCTGAAACTTTGGGTGGACTACAGTGTCAGAGTTCTGTTGTAATTACTGCCTCTCTCCATCTCTATCACTTTAAAAAAAATGAACTTAAAAACAAAAGCAAAAAACAAACAAACAAATGAAAACAAATAAAGTAGGGCCAACAGATTGTACACTGGTTAAGGAATTGGAATTCTACATGGCCCACCACAGTTCCTAAACCTAACGGCTTGAAAATCACACCAGACATGTGTGCATGAGTATCCAAAATCTCAGAAGGAGAAGAGATTGAAGCATGGCTATCACCCTTGGGGGATGATTTCTCACTTTCTCTCTTACTGTACCTCTCTCTGACAAGTACAAATGCCCTATGGAAAAAAAAAAAAAAAAAGAAAGAAAGCAAATGTTTCTCTAAATCTCTTTTAAATAATGAGATTTTACTGTCTTCCTATTGTTACCAGAATAGTTAAGACATAATTTGGCATTTAGTGCCCTCCATGAATTGACACCACTTTACCTACCTGCTTCTCCACACTGTCCTTCTCTGACCTACAAGTGTGACTTATCATGACTTCAGATACTCCTTTCCACTTCTGTGCTTGAGAAAAGAGTTTTCCTTTGTTCTTATTGCTTGTCATCTGGTTGACTTGTTCTCCTCTTTGGATCTCTAACTAGATCTTTTATGCTCCTTTCTGATAGGAAGACTTCTGCAATTACTCCCAATGGGCTTATTCCATCTATAACACAATACTGCTCTATTGTCCATCATCTCTGCTATGTGACAAGATTCTGGGCTATATCATATTTACTATTGTGTCTTCAGAACCAGTCATTGTTGCTGACATGTATTAAACCCATTGATGTTGCTCGAATCAACACCAACAAATATTCAATCCACTACTACTGACAACTTTTGGAACGCTTATATAGCTTGTAAATTTTAAGATAAGATTACAATAAAATTAAATTTGAATGTCAAATGAGCATTGGATTATATGAGCCTTCAACTCTGATTCTAAAGTCTCTGTTACAACATATTTGCCAATGAAAAGACTGCAATGACTAACTTAGACAAAAGACAAGATTTAGAATCTTTCAAGTGCAGGGAAACACCAGCAATTACCATATTCTTTCTCTTCTTGCCCCTTCATAATCTCGTGTTCAATTATATCTTCCCTTTCTGTTGCTTTATTTAGGTTTTCCATGAAAGGTGAGGTCCACTGGCAGACCCACATCACTAAGTATACAAAGGTTGATGAGGGCCCTAATTGGTATGTGTGAAGGAGGATAGGAAAGTCTTACTATGAAGACTTGGGAATTATATCTGCACAGAGGCCTGGCCTACCCTGCTTCCAAAGACTTCATATTAAAATTCTCTGATCTTTCACTGACTGTAGCTAAGAAGTTTGTTCTTTCTTAGACTTTTTCTTTGAAAGTTTATGTATTATCTCATATTTTATGTGTTTATTTGCCTCTAAAGTGTCAGAGGAAGAGTGTTTGATTTTTCTAACATTGAACAGTTTTAGCATTTTAAATGGAACCCATATATGTGAAGTAAAATTCCTCTCAAATTGTTCAATACTGTCAACTAGTGCCTAATTCTAGTTTTACATAGACCGATAATAGCCTTTTCACAAACAGCCTTTGTTTATAAATTATCAGAGTAAAACAAAACCTTAATTGAGTCCTGATAATGCTTTTTTCAGAATAGTGACTCACACATTTACTGCATCATACAATATTTTAAGTCAGACTTTATATGTATAAATGCACACTGTTCCCAATGGAAACAAATAAACTTTTCAAAATGTAGACAAACAAAAAGAAGTTTAAGGTAAAATCTATATATAGGTGCATTAATACAAACAATGTGATCAAGACAGTGAATAGTATATTTTTCAATTATTCTCAAGCCATAAAAATAGATATTAAGTGTGCAAAGTTCTATTGCAGCAGTGCTTAACTCCACTGAATGTGCCGTGATAACATACCAAAACCCCCATGCTACCCAGCCTATTCCAGCCACTCAGCCTCCAAAAGAATATCACAGTATTTATTGCAATATCTCCTTGCTGGTTTCCAGGACAATGCAGTTAGTTTGTCACACCTGAGTTGGGTGGAGAGCACAGAGACAAAGCTCTCTTCTCTCACTGATGATCATGAGTCATCACGTTGTCAGTTTTGATATGAATCCTGAGAATTTCCCTAATAGTTTCTGCCAGGCTCCCTTCACCTCTTTATTCCTCAGGCTGTAAATCATGGGGTTCAGCATGGGCATCAGAATGGCATAGAAGAGAGAGATCAACTTCTCCTGAAGGACAGAGGGACCAGAGTGGGGCTGGATGTATGTGAAAATGGTCGTGCCATAACACAGGGCAACCACTGTGAGGTGAGAGGCACAGGTGTGGAAGGCTTTCTTCCTGCCCTCTGTGGACTGGATCTTCAGAATGGTGGAGATGATCCGGATGTAGGACAAAAGAACCAGGCAAAAGGGTGTCATCAAAAGGATGATGCTAGAAACCATGGTGGCGACCTCATTGGAGGAGGTGTCCACGCAGGCCAACCTGACCACAGCGAGGAGTTCACAAGATATATGGTCAATATACTTGTTGGTGCACATGGGCAGCTGAAAGGTGATGACTGTCTGCATGAGAGAGTTGGTGGAGCCACTGACCCAGGATATGATGGCCAACCTGGTACACAGCCCTCTATGCATGATAACTGAGTATCGCAGGGGGTCACACACAGCCACATAGCGGTCATAGGCCATCACTGCCAGTAGGACAAACTCAATCCCACCCAAGCCCAGAGAGAAAAATAACTGGGCCGCACAGCTCACGTGTGGGATTACTTTATGTTTTGCAAGAAAATGCACCAGCATCTGAGGGACTATGCTTGTGGCATAAGAGACGTCAATGAGGGAGAGGTTGGTGAGAAAGAAATACATGAGGATGTGGAGTTGGCTGTCCAGTCTGATCAGAAGAACAATGAGAACATTCCCAAACACTGTCAAGAGGTATGTGACCAAGAATAGGGCAAAGAGGGAAACTTGAGTGTTCCAGTCACTGGACAGGCCAAGGAGAATAAATTCTTTTACCCATGTCTTGTTATTTGTTCCCATTTAAAAAGGTGAAGATTCCTAATCTACAGAAAAAGTCAGGAAAAACAAAAACTGTTGAATCAAATAACTGTAAGCCTAATATCTTAGAATACATACTGCTAGCCTTAAACAAATGTTTCAGATGATCCATGAGGCTCAGACAACTGTTGCTGTCTTTATGTCACATATCCCCTCCACATCAGGAAGACAGTGGTGTATTCATTAGAACATAATCTGATCTTGGGGAGGTTCATATAGCCTATAGACTATGCAGTCTGATTTTCTGAAACTCTATGTCATTACTAACTTACCTCAGTATCTAGGACAAGGAGGTTTTCACTAGTGATATCAACAAAATGGCAGAATAGGGAGTCTCAGCCTCTACTCTGGCCTACTAATAGGGTTCTTAGTGTATAAATGCACAAACGATCCAAAGTCCCTATTCCACTGACTAAATAAATGTAGATGCAACATTTACTGGTGATAATTAGTTGATCTTCTATTGCATGCTCTTGATCACTGCCAGGGTAGTATTCCTTCATTTATTTCACCTATCAATCATCTTCTGGTTCCCCTTTTCCTGACTAATTCTTGTTCCCTCCTTATATAAACTACCCAGCTCAATTTAGGAAAAGGAACATTTGCTATATAATCGCCATACTAAATTTTTCTTTCACCTTCAGAGTTCTCAAATGTGGTTTATCCCTCCCACTGAGTGTATTTTCTCATTACATTCATCCTTTGAGTCATGGGAAATATGGTTTCATCCTCACTAATTTCTAGAAATCCCACTATTTTATTTTGTTTTTAGATTTTTACCATAGTGCATGTGTGCTCACCAGAGAGAGAGAGAGAAATCACACCCCCCACACACACACCCAGGGGATGGCCCCAGAACAATCTCTTCTCTTCCAATCTCCTCTTGGGATTTTGGATATGCACACACACATGCCTAGCATTTTTTCAAGTCAACAGGTCTGGGACTCAAATCATTTTGTTGGTATGTGGGATCCAGCCACATTAACCAGCAGGACCCCTGCTTGTCCCAAAATTACACTCTTAATAATCATTTATGGTTTTTTAAAAAATCACACCCAGAGACTTTTACTATATTTTCTTTGCCTTTTAACCAATCTGGCTATTTGACTCTCCAAGCTTAATTCTATGAAACTCTTCTGCTCTGATTTTCTTTCAACTAATTCTCTTTCTCTCTGTTCTTGGATAATTCTTTTCAATTCTTCTGCCTCATTATTGTGAGCATTTTCTAAAACTCAGTACTCAAAATCTGTACTCTTCTTTCCACAGATTTTTCCTTGAAGGATGTATCTATAACAATTACTATCAGCCATGGTTCACTCCCAATTCTGCATTTATCACTTAGACTTCCCTACAAAAGTCCAGATGCTTTTTACAACAATTTACTGAACGTTTTTCTAATTAGTTCATCATTGACTCAACTCATCTCTTCATAATCCAATTCCCTCCTGATTCCTTTATTTCTGTCAGTGAAACTAAAATTCTCCTACTATCCCAAGGCAACAAATTCAATTTTTTCCCCTTTCTCACACCTCCAAAGAAAAATTATCTTCTTCCCTTTTTGTATTACATATTCTCACATCACCTTTAGTTTTCATTCTACTTGTTAATAGCCCAATGCATGCCTCAGCACAGCCCATCCAATAAGGTCTAATAACTTCTTTATAAGTCTCACTGATTTGACCTGTTCTCATTTCAAACCACACTATACTTTCTACTAA
Organism: Tupaia tana; assembly: GCA_026018925.1. Classification (NCBI taxonomy): domain Eukaryota; kingdom Metazoa; phylum Chordata; class Mammalia; order Scandentia; family Tupaiidae; genus Tupaia; species Tupaia tana. The sequence continues at coordinate 12,038,855 of JAKSZU010000003.1, forward strand.
TAAAATGGTTCTCCTAAAATATAATCATACAATCAAATCTTGTAAGTTCTAACTGCTTACACAGTTCTGTACATCCTGGATAGGAAAGTATCCAATTTTTTGTTTAGTTATCCTACCCTATCAATCTTCTATTTTATTACTTATGGCATTTATTATCATTTGTGTATTTTCTAGCAAAGTATTTTACTGTAATAAACGCCTTTGATGGATTTGTTGGCTAGTTATTTTTAACTCATCAAAGATTATATTTGTCATTTTCTTGATTTATGAATTTAAATTTTAAATAATTACATCAAATGTTCTTTTCTATTATTCTTTATTTTTAAGAAAGAGTTTGGCTTTAGGATGTGTGCACTCACTAGAGAGACAGAGAGATGAAGCAAGAAATCACAAATCACACCCCCCTCCCAAAGGGGATGGCCATTCCACAATCCCTTCTCTTTAATTCTTCTCTCAGGATTTTGCATATTCATGCATACATGCTCTGTGTAAATTTTAAGTTGCCGGATCTGGGACTTGAACTGTAGTCAATTGTGTGGGAGTCAAGCAATGTAACCATTATGCCATCTGCTGGTCCTGACATCCAAATATTCTTATTATTTATACTCATAGAGTCCATTTTTGGACTCATGGTAGATAAAGAGAATAGACATAATCCTTGCATTTCAAAAGTTAAATGAAGGGGAAAAAAAACATCTGTTGGTCAAACGATTTTACACCTGCAATACCATCTCCACATTATCATGGACTTAGTTTTCAGCTAAATAGACATGGATTCTTAGTCTGTTTTCAGAATCCAGAGGGAAATAAATGCTAGACAGTGCATTATGTATTCAAACACGTGATGTCAGAAAGCTAAAGGTGGTCTTGGCTCCTCAGGTGAGCTGAAACTACCCCTAAAACTATGTTTTATATTGACATAGACCTTGATGAAAGACATCGAAGACAGACTTTTGAAGATACTTGTTCCATTTTCTCTGTACAAACATGTCAAAAACCTCTTAATATAGAGCTAGGAACATAGCTCTGTTCAAGCCAATTTTGACAGTGAACACAGGTAGGAGTCAGTCCTGTTTAGATCTTCCTCTTGTGCAGGCCTATTTTTGCCATTCTTTTCTCAGTATTCATTTCTGACTCCAACTGTTTTATCTTTTAGTAGGTACCTAATTTCCTTTAAGCAACAAAATCTTACTTTACATTGGGTCATATCATCCTCATACTGAGCAAACCTCAAACCACACTTCTTTATATATATGTTTTGAGCTTTCTTTGTCTGTTCAAAAATAAGCAATTCAAGCAATCTGTTCAGAACATATTACTGAGAAATGACATGACTCTATGGTTTATCTCCTTAGACGCCCATACCAAGAAGGAAAGTATTCACCATGGCTGTGTTTATGAGTTGTGGTAGAAGTAGGGTAATTACTACAAATATAATAAATAGAACATAGTAAGTATTATAACAAAAACAATGTCATTAAAATAGTCCACTACAAATTCTCTCTATCTTGTCCTATACCAACGCTTGAAATTTCAATATAAATAATTTATTAGTGCTGTGTTGAGGTTGTCTTTCTTATGAATTTTTAGCTATATTCTATTGGTTTGTCTGGAAAGTCCTGACTCATTTTTGCATACAAAAACATGTCATGATTTCCATGACAACCTAATAAATGAGATATTTTAAAAATATAAATTATAGACTTTCTTATGACCCTTTAAAATAGGTTATACAAAAGTAGAAAAACTGGTACCTTGACAAATGGGAAACTGATGACAAAGGACACTGAAATTATAAGAATAATTAGACATGATATGAGAAAAAAGACCAACATCTCCTTGTTAAAATGTATTTTCTGTTGGCCCTGTTTAAGAGTACATCGATGTATCTTTTCCCATGATCCTGTTACTGACAGTTATAGCAAACAGAACCACCACACCTTTGTTCTATCACAATACATTAAAAACAAAAATAAAACTTCAAATTTTTCAAACAATCCTTTTTGTATAGCTTAATACAAGAACTTAGCTGAAATGTTTTGTCTGAAAAAAAAAATCTATTTAGCCATAATTCACTCTGACCTTCTTTATTAAGTTTTAAATAATCTTGGTTGGGAGAAATGAGTCTTAAATAGAGAAGTAAGGGACATGGAGTTAGATGTTTCTTTCATGTTAGTCAAAACAACTCGGAGCCATACCTTTATACCGTTGAGATGTCAATAGAAATGACGCTTCCATTAAGAGGAAGATTTCTCTAACTGATGACTGCAGACTTGGTTGAGGTAGACACTGAGTGCATCCATTATGAGTAGGAATGTTCACACCATCCTCATTTGGGGAAAAAGAGTGCCAGGGCACAGTGGGAGTCTGGTCCCTCAAAGATGGGTTTACTTTCTAATTCTAAAAGAAAAATTTATTTTGTTCTCTTTAAGATAGTGTTATCTTCTTCCAGTCTGATTTGGTTACCTGCCTTTTCACATATCTCAGTCCAGGTACACAGATCCTGCTTCTCAAACATGTGCAACCCTAATATTCACCTCTGGTGATCTATTTTATTGTGTTTTCTTTCTGTAAATTCTCACCTTCTTTATATCTCTTCTTCTAGACCTAAGGCTAGAGTATTTTATTGCAGTATAATTCTCTCATTCTGGTAAGTCTTCTCAGTGGCATCTCTACAGTCAATGCTAGAGGTATCAATCCTTGAATGAGAAGAGTAAGATATCTAAATTCTAGGTCCAGTTTACTGTCTGAAAGTTGAAGGTCTTTGAAGAAGTCATTAGTCAACTTACATCTGTATTTGTTACTAAAAGGAAAATCATCATATTGTGTGTACCAAATCTGTAGTGAATTAATGGGGATTAGAAGCTTCAAAGCAATTGACAAATTATCTTTTCTGGAAATGTAATACAGTAATATTTCTACCACCTGCTTTCAATATCAATACCTAACTGAAGATTTTGTCATTCTGGGCTTCTTCCCTAATTGTCATTTTCTCCTTGTATCAGTATCAAACCTTGGAATTGACAAGCTCATTCAGAAAAATTGTACTCAAGTCTAAAGCCTCTGCAAAGCAGTTATTTCTCTTTGCAATGACATCAGGATGAAAAGATCTCACTAGGCATGTTTCATACTCTTAATCTGAAGACCGTAACAAGCTAAATCATTTCTATCTCTGTCCTTTCTAAACCCACACTTCCATATTTTCTTCATATCTTTAGAGTATTAACCAACCGGTGCCTGACAAAATAAACATGTCTACTCCACTCTAGGTTTAAGTTAGTTTTAAAGACTGCTTCCCTCCAACCCAACAAAAGACCATAGAGATTAGATATCCCAAATTTCTTGGACTCCTGGACTCATAACTCACTGGAGACTAATTGTGATTATAAGAGACACTACTGGGAGGAAGGTGACAAAGGCTCCAAAACAGCTAAGACACAGACCTAATGAAGTTGGCAGCAGCTCCATTGGCAATGTAGGGCTGACAGATGCCCCTTAGGAGCTCCACACATTAGTGTTAATTTTGTCACCACTCCCAATTCTCCAGGGGAGGGCCTGGGTGCTGCCCTCTTCTCCTTGTGGAAGGTTTCTCTCCTCCATCCCTCTGCCGTCTAACATCTTCACTGAAGATGTATGTCATTACAGAAAAGCCAGGGAAGTCCATTTACTAGAGTTTTAAGATGTTCTCTTATATTCTAACTCGACATTTAGCTCTCAATGCACTAAGTCTAGTGAACACCTGAATCCAAGCCTAAGCTCCAGTTCTCCCCCATTGGCTGCAAATGCCCTTACCTACTTTTCGAGAGATAGTATAGAAGTCTTTCACTCCCTTGACATAATATGCAAAGGGTCTAGTGAGTTTCCATGAGTGATACAAGTATGATGGACATTCTAGCAGATATGTCATGGTACTATTTCTTTTTTCATTTCAAATTCTTTTATATATTCTATCATGTTATTTAGCTTGCAAAGTGAATATTCCAACATGTGTACATTTCTCCCTAGTCCAGTTGATAATACTATAAAGTTATATTCAACAAATAATACCCCATTTTTTTATCGCATTAATGCTTTGCCTCTCTATTTTTCTTCTAAATGCCCTCCTCAGACTCTACTCTTTCACCTACCCTCTTTCCACACTGTATCTGATATTCACAACCATTTACTGTGTTTCTTTATCCTTTAGTCAATCAGTTTCAGTCATAGAGTTTGGACACTCAGTATTATTAAGTGAGGACATACAATGTCTCTCCTTCATAGCCTGGCTTACTTCACTCAGCAGTAAATCTTCCATATTCATCCACTTTCTCTCAAAAGCCAGGGTCTTGTTGTTTATGGCTGAGTTGTATTCCATAGAGTATATGTGTCACAGTTTTTCAATCCATTCATCTGTTCATAGACATTTGGGTTGGTTCCATGTCTTAGCAATTGTGAATAATGCTGCAATAAACATCAATGTGCAAGCACTTTTCCGATTAAGAAATCTTCTGTCCTTTGGGTAGATATCAAGGAATGGGATTGCTGGATCATATGGTAGTTCTATTTGTAAATTTTTGAAGAAGTTGTTCTCCACAGAGACTGGACCAATTTATATTCCCACCAGCAGTGTAAGAGAGTTCCCCTCTCACCACACCCCTGCCAGCACTTGTCATTTTTGGGGTTTTTAATCTTAGTCATTCTGACTGGGGTTAGGTGACATCTCATTATTGTTTTGTTCTGCATTTCCCTTACAATGAAGGATGTTGAGCATTTTTTCATATGCCTTTTGGCTATTCCTATGTCAATCTTAGAGAGAAGTTTTATCAACTCATTCTCCCATGTTTTAATAGGGTTAATCATCTTTTTTCAGAACAGCTGCTTGAGTTCCTTATGTATTCTGGTTATCAGTCCTTTATCTGACGCATAATTTGCAAAATTACTTTCCCATTCTGAGGGCTGTCAATCCACACTAATTATTGTGTCTTTCACCATGCAAAAACTTCTTAGTCTGCTGTAATCCCACTTGTCTATTTTGGGGATTATTGACTGCGTTTGGAGTGGTCTTATTTAAAATGTCTGCCTACCCCAATGTCTCCTAGTTTCCCCAGTGCTTTCCAGGAGCAGTTTTATAGTTTGAGGTCTTACGTTTAGATATTTGATCCACCTTGAGTTCATTTTTGTCAATAGTGAGAGGTAAGGGTTCAGGTTCATTCTTCTACAGGTGGATATCCAGTTTTTCCAGCACCATCTGCTAAAGAGGTTTTCTTTTTCCCACTGGATTGACTGGTACCCTCTGCCAAAATTCAATTGAGTGTATGTTTGGGAGTTTATTTCTGGGGACTCTATTCTGGTATCATTTCTTTTTTTTTATTTAAATTTATTTATTTACATTCATTCACTGTACATCATTACAACATACAAAATGAGATTTCCCATCCAGAGTACACTGTATATTGGCTCAATCAAGCACATCAGCACACATGTTATCATCAACAAATAATTTTCCATTTCTTGTTTCTTTTTAATTCTCAGAGAGTGCAAGAAGAAGGGTGGGATGAGGGCAGTATCCCTCAATGGGGGGTGATGATGACACAATTTCTTCTCCTGTGTTTCTCCATCCTGTCAGGATTTGTAGCATGCATGCACATACAACCAATGTGTTTTCCAAGCTATAGACAGGATTCAAACTGTGGTTGATATGGTAGAATCTGCTCTTTTAACCACTATCTAACAGGGCGGCCCTGGCTGTTTCTATTTAATCTCTAACAGTAGTGGCATTACATAGACAAATTTAGAACTCTCAATCTGCAAAATGTTGATAAACGGAATATTATCAGCTATCAAAATAAAAAAACAAAGGAACAAGGTCATGAAAAGTCCATAACACAGAAGTTTGAAATATCTACACCTCCTTAAACTTTATTTTAATTAAATTCTGTATATTGAGATGATTGTATATTCACATACAGTTGTATGAAATAATATATTTGGTTGTTGGAAAGTCATGATAGAATTTTGCATAGAAAAATATATATATATGTCATGACTTTTCTAAAGACCCAATAGAAGTATCCCTTGGAATCTTGATCTAGTTTCTCCCAATAACTTCATCTTGCAAAGCTATACTAAAACATTACAATCAGGCCAGCCAAGTGGTGTGATGATTAAGGTGGCTAGATCTCACATAGCCAACTGCATGGTTCGAGTCCTGGACCTGGGGGTTTCAGAAACACACCAGGCATGTGTGTGTGCATGCCCAATATCCCAAAAAGAGAATGGAGAAGGGATTGAGGAGTGGGTATTCTCCCTATGAGTGCTTTCTCTCTCTCTTTCTCTACCAAGCACCTGCAGTCTATAGCAAAAAATATAATATCATATAATATCATATCATAACCAAGATATTAACATTGATACAGTGAAGATACAGAACATTTTCATCACTACGAGAACTTCTCAAGTTGTCCTTTTAGAACTATACCCACTTCTTTCCTGCCACCACTCCATCCTTACCCTGTGATCATCACTCTCTGTTCTCCATATCTATAATTTTGACATTTCAAGAGTGATACATAAGTGGAATCATACATAATGTCACTTTTTAGTCAGTATAAATCTCTGGAGTTTCATTTAGATTGTTGTGTATATTAATACTTTATTCCTTTTTATACTAAGGAATATTCCATTGTATGTATACATCACCTTTTGTTTAATCATTCATATGTTGAAGAACACCTGTATTGTTTCTAGATTCAGGATATTATAAATAAATCTGCCATACATGTTTATGTACAGGTTTTTATATGACCACAAGTGTTAATTTCATTGAATAAATGCTCAGGAGTGTAATTGCTATTAGTTATATGGTTAGGTTTTAAATGGTTTTGTCTGTTTGTTTGTTTAAGAAACTGCTAACTTGTTTTCCAAAGTGGCTGTATCATTTTATATTCCTACCAGCAATGTATTGGTGTTATCCTCACCCTCATTTTTGTGTTGTCACAATTAAAAAGAAAAAAAAATGTTAACCATTATGGTTTTTACCTGCATTTTCCTAATGATTGATGATGTTGAAAATGTTTTCATGAGCTTATTATCTGTATATCTTCTTCAATAAAATATCTCTTACTGTCTTTTGTAAATGGCCTAATTATATTGTGTGTTTTTATTTTTTATGAGATTTTTTTTTTTTTTGCTATAGAGTGTATGTGCTAACTAGAGAGACAGAAAGTGACAGAGAGACAGAAAGCAAGAAATCACCTCACCACAACTCCTTCTCTTCCATTCTCTTCTCAGGATTTTGGGCACGTACCCGCACATGCCTGGGATGAGTTTCAAGTTGCCTGATCCAGGACTCAAACAACAGTGGGCCATGTAGAAGTCCAGTGATATAACCATTACATCATCTACTGGTCCCAGATTATGTGATTTTCTACAGTTGAACTTTAAGTGTGGTGAAGGAGGATAGGAAAGCCTTACTATGAAGACTTGGGAATTACATCTGCACAGAGGCCTGGCCTATCCTGCTTCCACAGACTTCATATTAAAATTCTCTGATCTTTCACTGACTGTAGCTAAGAAGTCTGTTCTTTCTTAGACTATTTCTTTGATAGTCTATGTATTATCTCATATTTTATGTGTTTATTTGCCCTAAAGTGTCAGAGGAAGAGTGTTTGATTTTTCTAACATTGAACAGTTGTAACATTTTAAATGTACCCAGGGCCTCTCCCTGTGTTGGCCTTCTGGGTTCTAATTCATGGCTGTTAAGTGCCCCCTTCCAGATCCCAGTGCTAGTCAGGAAGAAAGCATCTAGGTACCTTCACCTCTGACTGAGTTGGTCCTCACGGTTCAGACCCCCAGCCAGGATTTCTCTTTCTAGACCACAGTGATAATCAGGTAGGCAAGTGTCCTTCTCCCTCTTGTTCTTCTCTGTCCCTTCTGCTTTTTGTTTGTTTGTTTTTTAAAAAACAAACCAAAAAAAAAAAAAGAAAAAAACAGCTTTCTGCCCCATTTGTTCCTTTCTCTTGTTAATTTATCTCTTCTTCCCTCAACTAGGACAGAAAGCATCCAGGCATCTCCACCTCTGACAGTGTTGGCCTTACGTCCAGCACCACACAGTTTTCTATTTTTAACCCAACTTCATTACCTATGACGTGGTTTTTTTGGTTATTTTCTCCTTTTTTTGTGCTAGTTCCTTCCTTCCTTTTCTTTGCTTTTTCTTCCTATTTCTATTCCCTTTTTTATTCTCTTACTATATTTTTCTGTTTTACTGCTCAGCCCTTACCCACTGCCGAGAGAAGATTGGGTGCATAGTAGCTAAACATCTGAACATTGTGAGTTTTAGAGGATTCTTTGCACAACACTGTAGTGCTTGCCAAAAAAGTGAAATTCCCCTTCATAAATCCCATTGCAAAACTTTTCCTGTGATTTCCAAACTGAAGAACACAGTAGAAGGAAGAAAATAGCGTCAAATTATTTCACAGTAAAGAAATACACAAGCTCACAGTCAGAGAATCCTTCTCCAACAAATTAGCCAAAAGTGACTACAATGCCAAATGACTAAAAATTGGAAAAGATCCTCAAGCACAAGAGAATCAAAAAATACATCTCCAGCAAGGCAACACTGTAACTTGTTTCCAGGTAGAGAAAATTTAGAGGATATTACCAAAATGTCATAAAAAGAATTTAGAATATTTATGGTAACAAAACTCAGAATAGCTAAAAGACAGGATTTTGAATGTTTCCAACACAAAGTAATGACAATTGATTGAGACAATGGATATGCTAATTAACCTGATTTGATCATTACACATTATATTCATGTACTGAAAAATGACACTGTGCCTCAAAAATATGTGAAATTATGTGTCAATTGTTTTTTTTTTTTTTTTGTGTGTGTGTGTGTGTCTTTTAATGCCTCATTTATTTATCTTAACATTATTTCTTCCAAGCTGGTGTTCCTTATACAAGTTAGAAGTGTACATTTTGAAAGTGCATAACACAAAGTAAAGAGAGATGTTTGAATATGAAAAAAAAAAAAAAAACTCAATGAGATGCAAGAGAAAAGAGACATTGAGCTCCAAGAGATGAAGAAGTCCTTCCATGATATGAAAGAAGAATTGGACACCATAAAAAAGAATCAAATAGAACTCTTAGATATGAAGGCTGTAATACAGGAAATCAAAACCTCCCTCAAAAGTATTAAAAGTAGGTTAGACCATGCAGAAGATCAAATCTCAGGAGTAGAAGACAAAACCTCTCACCTAGAAAAAATTATCAAAAATGCTAAGAAAACAGCCAAGAAAATTGAGTATACTATACAAAAAATACTAGACACCATGAAACACTAAAAAATCTGAAGAGGGGCCTGGGGAAGAACATTTGGAGGAGGGATACGAAGAGAGCATTGTTGAGACAGGGAGGTAGTGTTGCTATATTTTGATCAACTAGACCAGGGAGAAATGTTCATATATTGAAATGATCACCTTGTAAGCTAAATAATGTAATTGAATGCATTAAAAAATGTAAATAAAAAAGAAACACTAAAAACTCTGAATAACTCATATCCTAGAAGGTGAAGAAACTAATAACGGCATTGATAATCTATTCTATGAAAATCTGGAAGAAAACTTTCCAAGTCTAGAGTGGCAATCAAAAATCTAGAACCAAGAAACACAAAGAATCCTAAGTATAATCAATCCAAGAAGATCCTCTCCATGGCACATCATGGTTAGATTGGCCAAATCCACATACAAAGATACTAACATTGGCAAGAGAGAAATGTCAAATCACTTACAAAGGCTATCCTATCAGGCTTACACTGAACCTCTCATTGGATATAATGCAAGCAGGGAAAAAATAGGGAAATATATTCAAAGTGTTAAATGAAAAACAATTTCAGCCAATAATACTATACCAGGCAAGATTATCCTTCATATGAGAAAAGAAGTAAAAACATTCTTGGATAAACAAAACCTGGAAGAATTTACCAATTCCAAGCCAGTTCTTCAAGACATTCTGGAAGGAGGACAATACCAAGAAAACTAAAGGCAGACAGACAGCAATAAGAGAACACAAAACAACCAAGTATATGGCTAACTTAATGGTAAGAAGAAGTCTGGAAATGTCGATGATAACATTGAATGTTAATGGTTTAAATTCTCCAATTAAGAGACACAGACTGTCTGAATAGATTAAAAATCAGAAATCCTCCATTTACTGCTTACAAAAAAACCACCTCATGGATAAAGACATACATAGACTATAAGTGAAGGGCTGGAAAAAGTTACTCCATTCCAATGGAAACCAAAGAAGAGTGGAAGTCACTATAGTGATTTTGGACAAAATGGGTTTTAAGACAAAAACCATAAGAAAAGACAAAGAAGGACATTACATAGTAGTAAAAGGGTTAATTCACCAAGAAGATATAATGCACATCAGTATCTATGCACCCAACTCAGAAGCACCCAAATATGTAAAGAACAGACTGCTAGGTCTAAAAGGTCTAACGGTAATAATTGTTGGAGATCCCAAAACCCCATTATCTCCTTAGACAGGTCAGTGAGACAAAAAAAATAAGCAAAGACATTCTGGACCTAAATTATACCATAAACCAGCTGAACTTGATAGATATCTATAGAACTTTCCACCAAAAAAAATACCACAAAATATACATTTTTCTCAGCCCCACATGGTACTTTCTCAAAGACTGATGACATGATATGGCACAAAACCAGCCTTTACAGATTCAAAGGCATAGAAACTATATGCAGCGTCTTCTCCAACAACAATGGAATTGATATTAATCTTACAAAAAAGCCTTGAAAATACAGAAGTACATAGAAATTAAATAACCTAACTCTGAATGACTTCATTATTACTGGAGAGATTAAAATTGAAATCAAAAGATTGATGTAAAGAAGAGATAATGAGTATACGAGATTCCATAATTTATGGAATACTGCAAAAGCAGTTATAAGAGGGAAGTTCATAACAATTAGTGTGGCAAAAGAACAGCCTAACATCATGCCTCAGGGAATTGGAGAAACAACAGAAAATGTCAGAAGAAAAGAAATAATAAAGATTAGATCAGAAATAAATGAAACAGAAAATAAGTGAACTATGCAGAAAATAAACTAAAGCAAAAGCTGATTCTTTGAAAAGATAAACAAGATTGACACACCAAAAGCTAGAATAATTAAGAAGAGAGAAAGGAACCAGATACATCAAATTCACAATGAATCAGGAAACATTACAATAGACATAATAGAAGTACAAAACATCATTAGAGGATACTGTGAGTGACTCTATGCCAACAAAGAAGAAAACCTGGATGAGATGGACAAATTGCTGGACACATATAATCTACGAAGGTAGATGCAAGAGGATACAGAAAGCCTGAATAGACTGAAAACAGGCGATGAGCTTGAATCAGTAACAAATAACCTCTCAACAAAGAAAGTCCAGGCCCCAATGGCTTCACTGCTGAATTTTACAAAAACGCTTAAAAAAGAGGGAACCCCCATTCTACTCATACTGTTTCTAGAGATCCCAAAGGAAGGAACCCATCCAAATTCATTTTATAAAGCCTTCATTATCCTCATTCTCAAAATGGATAAGGATACAACAAAAAAGGAAAACTACAGACCTATATCTCTGATGCATATAGATGCAAAAATTCTCAACAAGATACTTGCTAGATGTATTCAACAGCATATCAAAAAGATTATTCAGCACGACCAGGTAGGCTTTATTGCAAGAATGCAAGGGTGGTTGAACATACACAAAACCATAAATGTAATACACCATATTAACAAAAAGAAAGGTAAAAACGATATGATCATTTCAGTTGATGTGGAAAAAGCATTTGACAAAATACAACATTCCTTTATCATTAAAACTCTCAGGAAAATTGGCACAGAAGGATCATTTCTCAGCATAATAAAAGCCATCTATGAAAAACCTATAGATAACGTTATACTGAATGGGAAAGAATGAAAGTTTTTCCACTAAAAACTGGTACAAGACAAGGCTGCCCACTTTCTCCACTCCTTTTCAATATAGTATTGGAAGTTCTAGCCAATGAGATTAGAAAAGAGAATGAAATAAAAAGGATTTCAACAGGGAAAGAAGAGCTTAAATTATCTGTTTGCAGATGACATGATTGTATACATAGAGGACCCAATAGTATCCACACACAAAAAAAAATTCTTGAAGTAATAAATTCATACAGTAAAGTGGCAGGATACAAAATTAACTTAAAAAATCTATAGCATTTTTCTTACAAACAACAAGAAGAACAGACAGAACTGAAAAAAGTAATTCCATTTACCATAGAATCAAGAAGTATAAGATACCTAGGAATAAAACTAACCAAGGAAGTCAAATACCTCTATAAGGAAAACTATGAAAACTTTAAAAAGGAAATTGAAAAGGACACCAAAAAAGTGGAAGGAAATTCCAGGTAACTGGATTAGCAGAATTAATATAATCAAAATGGCGATCCTTCTCAAATTAATCTACATATTTAATGCAATCCCTATAAAATTACAAGACACATTTTTCACAGATCTTGGAAAGACCATCATAGACTTGGTCTGGAATTATAAAAGAACCCATATAACGAAAGCCATCTTGCACAAGAAGAGTGGAGTGGATGGCATCTCACTTCCTTACCTCAAAATATGTTACAAAGCTGCGATAATAGAAATAGTATGGTATTGGTACAAAAACAGACATGAGACATGAGGACCAATGGAACAGAGACCTTACAAATAAACCCAAAAATGTACAGCCAACTCATCTTTGACAAAGGGTATCAGTCAATTCAGTAAGAAAAGGAAAACCCCTTTAGTAAATGGTGCTGGAAAGCGTGACTATCCACTTGCAGAAAAATGAATCTGAACCCTTATCTGTCACCATTTTCAAAACTCAATTAAAAGTAGATCAAAGATCTAACCCTGAGACCACAAACTAAAAAACTACTGGAAGAAAACACTGGGGAAACTCTGGAGACATTGGGGTAGGCAAAGAATTCTTTTTTTTTGAGAGAGATTTTATCTTTTTTTTTTTTTTTTTTTTTTTTTTTTTTTTGCTACAGGGCGCGTGTGCTTGCCAGACAGACAGAGAGAGACAGAAAGACAGAAAGCGAGAAATCACCCACCAGGCAGCAATCCCTTCTCCTACATTCTCCTCTTGGGATCTTGGGCACGCACGCACACGCGCCCAACGTGAGTTTAAGCCACCGGGTCCGGGACGCAAACCGCAGTCAACTACATGGAAGTCCAGCGACATAGCCATTATGCTAACTGCTGGTCCCTGGCAAAGAATTCTTAAGCAAGACCCCCAAAGCACAGGCAATAATCCCCAAAATAGACAGGTGGGATTACATCAGATTAAGAAATTTCTGCACAGCAAAGGACACTGTAATTAGTGTGAATCGACAACTGTAGGAATGGGAGGGAGTGTTTGTTAACTTGCCTCAGATAAGAGACTGATAACCAGAATACACAGGGATCTCAAGTGGCTTATCCAGAAGGAAATGATTAACCCAATTAAGAGATTGGAAAATGAGCAGAATACACAACGCTCTAAGGAAGACATATGAACAACCAAAAAGCATATGAATAATGCTCAACATCCCTCATTGTAAGGGAGATGCAGAACAAATCACAATGAGATACTACCTAACCCCAGTCAGAATGGCAACGATTAATAAATAAATAAATAAATAAATAAATAAATAAATAAATAAGTGCCAGAGGAGATGTAAGGTAAGGGGAACATTCCTACATTGTTGGTGGGTTTGTAAATTGATCCAACCACTGTGGAGAACAATACAAATTTTTCTCAAAGACCTTCAAATAAAACTACTGTATGATCCAGAAATTCCACTCCTGGGTATCTACCCTAAGGACAGGAGAACGCTCAGTTGAAAAAGCACTTGCACAACTATCTTCATTGCAGCATTATTCACGATTGCTAAAACGTGGAGCCAACCCAAATGTCTACAAACAGATAAATGGATTGAAAAGTGTGACACATATACTCCATGGAATATTATTCAGTCATAAAAAAAGGCCCTGGAATTTGATAGAAAGTATAAAAATATGGGAGATTTGTTGCTGAGTGAAGCAAGTCAGGATATGAAAACAGACATTGTATGTCTCCACTTAACATATACCACCTGTCCAACACTCTATGGTAGAGACTGAAAGACATAAAAGCATTAAATATTGTTATGAACACTAGAGACAACAAGGAAGGAGAGTGTGGGAGGGTAAGAGCATAGGAAAGGAAATCTGGGGAGAAAAATAGAGAGGTAAGACATTTGTGGGACACAGATATGGTTTATTATCTGTTGATGAGGATGTATATAGTACTCTCAACTGGGCTGGACTGAGGTGTATAACATGCTGCGTAAAGTCTCTTTACAATCTAAATGATGTATAGCGAATGAATGTATAAATAATAATAATAATAATAATAATAATAATAATAATAATAAATAAGAAACAAATGGTACCCAGCATATGTGAAGTAAAATTCCTCTCAAACTGTTCAATACTGTCAAGTAGTGACTATCTCTAGTTTTATCTACACAAGTAATAGCCTTTTCCATAAACAACCTATGGTTATATCCTATCAAGGTCAAACAAAACGTTAATTTTATTTTAATCTACCTAATACATCCCTCTACCTCTACCATTAATAGGTCCTGCATGAAATATTTTAATGAGTCTTGATGACAATGCTCTTTTCAGAATAGTGACTCACACATTACTGCATCATGCAGTATTTTAAGTTAGACATTTTGAGGGAAAATGCACTCTGTTCCCAATGGAAACGAATAAACTCTTTAAAAATGTGGATAAATAGAAATAAATTCAAGGTAATATTTGTGCATGGGACATTATTACAAGCAATATGATAAAACAAGACAGTAAATATAATATTTTCCAAGTACTCTCAAGCCATAAAAGTAGAGATTAAGTGTGCAAAGGTCTATTACAACAGTGCTTAACTCCACTGAATGTGGTGTAATGACATAACAAAACCCCATCCTACAGGGAACCAGCAGTTAGTGTAATGGCTATGTCGCTGGACTCCCACGTAGTCGACCGTGGTTCACGTCCCGGACCCGGTGGCTTAAAACTCACGCCGGGCGCGTGTGCGTGCGTGCCCAAGATCCCAAGAGGAGAATGGAGGAGAAGGGATTGCGGCGTGACCATCCCCCCTGGGGGGTGATTTCTCGCTTTCTGTCTCTATGTTTCTCTCTGTCTGTCTGGCGAGCGCACGCGCCCTATAGCGAAAAACCTCTCAAAAAATAAAAAATAAAAAATAAAATAAACCCATCCTACACACCCTATCTCAGCCACTCAGCCTTCAAAAGAATATCACAGTATTCATCAGGTCATCTCCTTGCTAGTTCCCAGGGCAATGCAGTTGGTTTGTCACATTGGAGTTTGGTGGAGAACACAGAGGCAAAGGTCTTTTTTCTCAGAGATGCTCATGAGTCATCACGTTGGCAGTTTTAATGTAACTCCAGAGAATTTCCCTAATAGTTTCTGCCAGGCTCCCTTTACCTCCTTATTCCTTAGACTATAAATCATGGGGTTCAGCATGGGCATCAGAATGGCATAGAAGAGAGAGATCAACTTCTCCTGAAGGACAGAGGGACCAGAGTGGGGCTGGATGTATGTGAAAATGGTCGTGCCATAACATAGGGCAACCACTGTGAGGTGAGAGGCACAGGTGTAGAAGGCTTTCTTCTTGCCCTCTGTGGACTGGATCATCAGGATGGTGGAGATGATCCGGATATAGGATAAAAGAACCAGGCAGAAGGGTGTCATCAGAAGGATGATGCTAGACACCATGATGGCGACCTCATTGGAGGAGGTGTCCACACAGGCAAGTCTGACCACAGCTAGAATTTCACAGGATATATGATCAATATACTTGTTGGTGCACATGGGCAGCTGAAAGGTGATGACTGTCTGCATGAGAGAGTTGGTGGAGCCACTGACCCAGGATATGACAGTCAACCTGGTACACAGAGCTCTATGCATGATGACCGAGTATCGCAGGGGGTCACACACAGCCACATAGCGGTCATAGGCCATCACTGCCAGTAGGACAAACTCAATCCCACCCAAGCCCAGAGAGAAAAATAACTGGGCCGCACAGCTCACGTGTGGGATTACTTTATGTTTTGCAAGAAAATGCACCAGCATCTGAGGGACTATGCTTGTGGCATAAGAGACATCAACGAGGGAGAGGTTGGTGAGAAAGAAATACATGGGGGTGTGGAGTCGGCTGTCCAGTCTGATCAGGAGAATAATGAGAAAGTTCCCCATCACTGTCATGAGATATGTGACCAAGAATAGGGCAAAGAGGGAAACTTGAGTGTTCCGGTCACTGGACAGGCCAAGGAGAATAAATTCTTTCACCCATGTCTTGTTATTGGGTCCCATTTAAAAAATGTGAGGATTATTAAACTGCAGGGGGGGGGGGGGGGGAAACAGGAAAACCAAAAGCTACTGAATCAAAAAAACTTAAGTCTAATGTCTTTAGAATGCATATTGCTAGCCTTAAACAAACGTTTCAGATGATCCATGAGGCTCAGACGACTGTTGCTGTCTTTATGCCACATATCCACTCTGCATCTGGAATACAGCAATGCATTCATTAGAACATAATCTGATCTTGGGGAGGTCTGTAAAATCTATAAACAATGTAGAGTGATGTTTTGGAGCTTTTTGTCATTACTAACTTACCTTAGTAGCCCGGGCAGGGAGACTTTCACTGGTGATATTAACAAAATGGCAGAATAGGGAGTCTCAGCCTCTACTCTGGCCCACTGAAACGGTTGTTAGTGTATAAATGCACAGACGATCCAAAGTCCCTATTACATTGACTAAATAAATGTAGATGCAACATTTACTGGTGATAATCGGTTGACCTTCTAATGCATGCTCTTGATCACTGCCACAATAGTATTCTTTCATTTATTTCACCTATCAATCATCTTCTGGTTCCCATTTTCCTGATTGATTCTTGTTCCCTCCTTATATAAACTACCCAGCTCAATTTAGGAAAAGGAACCTTTGCTATATAATCACCATCCTTAATTTTTCTTTCATCTCCAAAGTTCTCAAATGTTGGGTATCCCCCCACTGAGTATATTTCCTCATAACATTCATCCTTTGAGTCATGAAAATATGGTTTCACCCTCACTAATTTCTAGAAATTGTAATATTTTATTTTATTTGTTTTAAGATTTTTGTCATAGTGCTTGTGTGTTCACCAGAGAGAGAGAGACAAAGTGAGAAATTTCCCCCCAGAGTTTGGCCCCAGAACAGTCTCTTCTTCTCCAGTCTCCTCTTGGGATTTTGGATATGCACACACACATGCATAGCGTTTTTTTTCAATCCAGCAATTCTGGGACTCAAACCATGCTGTTGGCTATTTGGAATCCAGCTACATTAACCACCAGGCCCCACGCTGGTCCTAAAATTGCACTTTTAATAGTCTTTTATGGCTTTCTAAAAATCACACCCAGAGACTTTTATTATATATATATGTATATGTATACATATATATATAATTTTTTTTGCCTTTTAACCAATCTATTTGACTATCCAAGCTTAATTCTATGAAACTCTTCTGCTCGGATTTTCTTTCAACTAATTTTCTTTCTCTGTGTTCTTGGATAATTATTTTCAATTCTCCTGCTCATTATTGTGAGCATTTTCTAAAGCTCAGTACTCAAAATTTGTACTCTTGTTTCTATTGGTTTTCCTTGAAGGATGTATTTATAGCAGGTCTTATCAGCCATGGTTCACTCCCAATTCTACATTTATCACTTAGACTTCCCTACAAAAGTCCAGATACTTTTTATAACAATTTACTGAATATTTTTCTCAATATTTCACCATTGACTCAACTCATCTCTTCATAATCCAATTCCCTCCTTATTCCTTTATTTCTGTCAATGAAACTAAAATTCTCCTAATATACCCAGGCATCAGGTTTTATTTTTTCCCTCTTTTTCACCCCTCCACAGAATTAATTATCTTCTTTCATTCTTACGCTATATATTTTCACATCTCTTTTAATCTTCATTCACACTTTCACACTGTTAATATCCCAATGCATGTCTCAGCACAGCAAATCTAATGAAGTTCGATAATTTCTTTATAATTCTCACTGATTTGACCTGCTCTCATTCCAAACCACACTGTACTCTACCTCTGGAATGATTCTCCTAAAATATAATCATACCACTTTTCATATACAATCAGATCTTGTAAGTTCTAACTGCTTACAGAATTCAATATATCCTAGATAAGAAAGTATCCAATTTCTTGGTAATCTGTCCTACCCTACCTATCTTTTATTTTATTCTTATGGCCTTTATTATCATACGTGTATTTTCTAGCAAACTATTTTATTGCAATATCCAGCCCATCAAATGCCTTTAATGCATTTGTTCACTAATTAATTTAAACTCTTCAAAGATTGTATTAGACATTTTCTTGATTTGATAATTAAAATATTAAATAATTACATTCAAATATTCTTTTCTGTTTTCTTTTCTTTTTTTGGAGAGGTCTTTGCTTTAGGGCGCGTGCGCTCGCCAGACAGACAGAGAGAGACAGAGAGACAGAAAGCAGGAAATCACCCCCCAGGGAGGATGACCACGCCGCAATCCCTTCTCCTCCATTCTCCTCTCGGGATCTTGGGCACGCACACACACCCGCCCGGCGTGAGTTTAAGCCACCGGGTCCGGGACTCAAATCGCGGTTGACTACGTGAGAGTCCAGCGACATAGTCATTACGCTAACTGCTGGTCCCCAAATATTCTTTTTTATTATTCTTTTTCTTTAAGAGAGATTTTTGCTTTATGGTGTGTGCACTCACCGGAGAGACAGAGAGATAAAGCAAAAAATCACACACACCAAGGAGGATGGCCATGCCACACAATCCCTTCTCTTTCATTCTCCTCTCAGGATCTTGTGTACGCATGCACACATTAAGTTTTAAACAACCTTAGTCAGGAGAAATGAATCCTCAATAGAGAAATAGAGGACGTGGAGATAGAAGTTTCATGTTAGTCAAAACAACTCAGAGCCATACCTTTATACCATTGAGATGTCAATAGAAATGGCGTTTTCATTAAGAGAAAGATTTCTCTAACTGATGACTGCAGACTTGGTTGAGGTAGACACTGAGTGCATCCATCATGAGTAAGAATGTTCACACCATCCTCATTTGGGGAAACAGAGTGCCAGGGCACGGTGGGAGGCTGGTCTCTCAAAGATGGGTTTACTTTCTAATTCTAAAAGAACAGTTTATTTTGTTCTCTTAAAGGTAGTGCTGTCTACTTCCAGTCTAATTTGGTTACCTGACTTTTCACATATCTCAGTCCAGGTACACAGATCCTGCTTCTCAAACATATGCAACCCTAATATTCACCTCTGGTGATCTATTTTATTGTGTTCTCTTTCTGTAAATTCTCACCTTCTTTATATCTCTTCTTCTAGACCTAAGGCTAGAGTATTCTATTGCAGTATAATTCTCTCATTCTGGTAAGTCTTCTCAGTGGCATCTCTACAGTCAATGCTAGATGAATCAACCCTGGAATGAGAAGAGTAAGAGATCTAAATTCTAGGTCCAGTTTACTGTCTCAAGGCTGAAAGTCTTTGAAGAAGCCATTAGTCAACTTACATCTTTGTTACTAAAAGGAAAATCATCATATTGTGTGTACCAAATCTGTAGTGAATTAATGGAAGCTTCAGGCAATTGACAAATTATCTTTTCTGGAAATGTAATACAGTAATATTTCTACCACCTGCTTTTACTATCAATACCTAACTGAAGATTTTGTCATTCTGGGCTTCTTCCCTAATTGTCATTTTCTCCTTGCATCAGTATCAAACCTTGGAATTGACAAGCTCATTCAGAAAAATTGTACTCAAGTCTAAAGCCTCTGCAAAGCAGTTATTTCTCTTTGCAATGACATCAGGATGAAAAGATCTCACTAGGCATGTTTCATACTCTTAATCTGAAGACCGTAACAAGCTAAATCATTTCTATCTCTGTCCTTTCTAAACCCACACTTCCATATTTTCTTCATATCTTTAGAGTATTAACCGGTGCCTAACAAAATAAACATGTCTACTCCACTCTAGGTTTAAGTTAGTTTTAAAGACTGCTTCCCTCCAACCCAACAAAAGACCATAGAGATTAGATATCCCAAATTTCTTGGACTCCTGGACTCATAACTCACTGGAGGCTAATTGTGATTATAAGAGACACTACTGGGAGGAAGGTGACAAAGGCTCCAAAACAGCTAAGACACAGACCTAATGAAGTTGGCAGCAGCTCCATTGGCAATGTAGGGCTGACAGATGTCCCTTAGGAGCTCCACATATTAGTGTTAATTTTGTCACCACTCCCAATTCTCCAGGGGAGGGCCTGGGTGTTGCCCTCTTCTCCTTGTGGAAAATTTCTCTCCTCCATCCCTTTGTCATCTAACATCTTCACTGAAGACTTACAAAAATGCCAAGGAAAGGATCTTCTGGGTTTTTAAGACGTTCTCTTATACCCAGCCCAACATTTAGATCTCAATGTCCTGATTCTAGTGAACACCTAAATCCAAACCTGGTATAAACACCAATTCTCCCCTGTTGGCTACAGATGCCCTTACCTACTTTTTGAGAGATTGTGAAGATGTCTTTCACTCCCTTGACATAACATGCAAAGGGTCTAATGATGTTCTGTGAGTGATGCAAGTATGATGGATATTCTAGGGGATTTGTCATGGAACTATTTCTTTTAATTGCCAGAGAGTGTATGAAGCAGGGTAAGAGAAGTGAGTATCTGCTAATGGGAGATTATGATGCTTCAATTTCTTCTGTTTCTCCATCCTGTTGGGATTTGGAGCATGTACGCACATATACTCAATGTGTTTTCCAAGCTATATACAGAATTCAAACTATGGTTGGCCTAGTGGAATCTGCTCTTTTAACCATTACCAACAGGGCGGCCCTATCTGGTACTATTTAATTTTCAATAGTAGTGGCATTACATAAACAAATCCAAAGCTCTCAATCTGCAAAATGTTGATAAAGGGAATATTATCAGCCATCAAAAAGGTATAAAGGAACAAGGTCATGAAAAGACCATAACTCAGAAGTTTGAAATTTCTACACCTCTTTAAACTTTAATTAAATTTGGTATTTTGAGAGGATTATATATTCACAAACAGTTGTATTATGTTATATATTGAGTTGTTGGAAAGTCATGATGCATTTTTGCATAGAAAAAAAAAACAGAAAAATATGCCATGACTTTTCCAAAGATCCAATAGAAGTATCCCTTGGAACCTCACCCAGTTTCCTCCAATAATGTCATCTTGCAAAGCTATACTAAAATATTACAATCAGGCCAGCCAAGTGGTATGTTGGTAAGGTGGCTAGATCTCATATGGCCAACTGCATGGCAGCTTCAGAAACACACCAGGCATGTGTGTGTGCATGCCCAAAATTCCAAAAGGAGAATGGAGAAGGGATTCAGGGGTGGGTATTCTCCCTGGGAGTGCTTTCTCTCTCTCCACCAAGCATATGCAGTCTATAGCAAAAAATAAAATGCAATATATCATAACCAAGATATGAACACTGATACAGTGAAGATACAGAACATTTTCATCACTACGAGAACTTCTCAAGTTGCCTTTTTAGAACTATACTGACTTCCATCCTGCCACCACCCTCTCCTTAACCTGCCGTCATCACTCTCTGTTCTCCATATCTATAATTTTGGCATTTCAAGAGTGATACATAAATGGAATCATACATAATGTCCCTTTTCACTCAGTATAAATCTCTGGATTTTAATTTAGGTTGTTGTGTATATCAATACTTCATTCCTTTTTAATGCTAAAGAATATTCTATTGTAATATATGCATCACCTTTTGTTTAATCATTCAAATGTTGAAGAACACCTGTGTTTTTTCTAGAGTGGGAATATTATAAATAAAACTGGCATACATGTTCATGTTTTTATGTGCCCATAAGTGTTTATTTCATTGGAATAAATGCCTAGGAGTGCAATTGTTATTAGTTACATGGTTAGGTTTCAAAGGATTTTGTTTGTTTGTTTAAGAAACTGCTAAGTTGTTTTCCACAGTGGCTATATCATTTTATATTCCCACTAGAAATGTATTAATGATCTATTTTTCCTCATCCTCATTTTTGTGTTGTCACCATTTAAAAGAAAAAAAAAGTTAGCCATTATGGTTGTTTTAGCTGCATTTTCCTAATGGTTGATGATGTTGGAAATGTTTTCATGATCTTATTATCTATATATCTTCTTCAATAAGATATCCCTTAATATCTTTTGTGCACGGCCTAATTAAATTGTGAGTTTTTCTTTTTTTTTTTCAGAGAATTTTTTTTTGCTATATGGCACAAATGCTCATCAGAGAGACAGAAAGAGACAGTGAGACAGAAAGCAAGAAATCACTCCCCAGTGAGGACGGCCACACCACAATCCCTTCTCCTCCATTCTCTTCTCAGGATTTTGGGCACACATGCACACATATGTGAAGTGAGTTTCAAGCTGCCTGGTCCAGGTCTTGATTTACCATGGACCATCTGGGAGTCCAGCGACATAACCATTACGCCATCTCTTGGTCCCAGATTGTGTTTTTCTACAACTAAACTTTATTCTTTATCTATTCTAAATAGTATTTAGAATACTATGTGGTTTGATATGTGGTTTGCAAATATTTTCTTCTAGCTTATAGGTTGACTTTTTATCTTTTTAATACAGTCTATTTCAGAGCAGAATTTTTAGATCATGGTGATGTCTAATTTTTCATTTCATGAATATTGTTTTTCAATCTCAAGTTTAATAACTCTTTGCAGGTACTGTGAAAAATACACTTTGGAGAAAAAGAAATAAAAATTTTCCCCACATTAAAAAAAATAAGTAACTCTTTGCTTATCTTACACTTGAAAGTCTTCATACATTATTTTCTAAAATTTTTACTTTTTACATTTCAATATATGATCTAAATGCAGTTAATATTTTAAATAAGATGTAAGGTATAGTGAAGTTTTTGTTATGTTTGTTGTTTCATCTTTCCATTTGCTTTTTATGGAGTTTTTTGTTTCTTTGTTTTTTGCCTGTTGTGGCCAATTGTTTCAGCATTATTTGTTAAAAAGGCTAACGTTTCATTAAACTACTTTTATAGCTTTGTCAAAATCAGTGAGATATGTCTGTGTGAGTTTATTTCTGACTCTCTGTTACATTCCTTTGATCTATGTTTTTATTTCTTTGCAATTACTACATAAGCTTAATTACTACCAATATAAAATAGATTTATATTACTACCAATATAAAATAGATCTATAAGTAAATAGATTGGTTCCTTCTACTTTACTCTCTTTTTAAATTTTTAAGAAAGATTTTTGCTATATGGCATGCATGCCCTCACCATAGAGGCAGAGAGACAGAAAGTGAGAAATTACTCTCTAGAGAATATGTTCATGCCACAATCCCTTCTCCTCCATTCTCCTCCTGGGATAACATATGCACATGCACCCAGTGAGAGTTTTAAGTTGTCAGGTCCAGGATTCAAACCACAGTCAACTATATGGGAATCCAGTGATGTAAACATTATACCATCTGCTGGTCCCTTAATAATTATTTTCAATTCCTCTATTTCATCTGTTATTCCATGTAAATTTCAAAAATAATCTTCTCAATATCTACAAAAAATGTGATGGAATTTTGACAGAAATTGTGTTAAACCTGAATGTTGACAGATAGAATTGAAATTTTTACTATGTTGAGTCTTCAAATCTGAAAACATGGTATATGTCTCCATTTTTCCAAAATTGTTTTTATTTTTTTCATAACAACCTGTAGACTATGTGAAATAAAGAGAAGACAGAAACTTGAGCTTGTCAGGGTACCATCCAAGGGCAAATAAATGGGAAGATCTATACACTGAGCCTACTTTACAGGGTTAAGAGAAGGCATAAAGAGGAATTTTGACACCTGAAGACCCTTTGCCCAGACTTCACCCTCCTGCTCCCCAGTCTGGACAGGAGCCAGACTAAGCAAATCAGCAGCCATCTATATTTGAGTTACAAGTGGCCCCATTCAGGAATTTTGACCACCAGAGTCCCTCTGGATACTATTAAATGTCCAAACATGCCAATCATTAGTATCCTAGAAGGTGAAAACAACTAAAAGGGCATCTATTCCATAAAATCTTGGAAGAAAACTTTCCAAACCTAAAGAGGCACTCAAATATACAGACCCAAAAAATACAAAGGACCCTACATAGAATCAACCCAAGAAGATCTTCCCCGAGGCATCATAATCAGATTGACCAAAACCACAGACAGAGACAAGATACTGAAACTGACAAAAGAGAAATGTCGAGTTACTTTCAAAGGATATCTTATAAGACTAACTTTGGATCTCTCATCAGAAACAATGCAAGAAAGGAAAGAATAGGAAAATATATTCAAAGTGTAAGCGAAAAACAATTTTAACAAAGAATAATATTCCTGGCAAGATTATCTTTCATACGAGAAAAAAAATTCTCAGATAAACAAAACCTGAAAGAATTTACCAACACCATACCAGCTCTCCAAAAGGTGCTGAAGGGAGTGCTATATCACGAAAAATAAAGTGGGACACAGAAATAAGAGTTTAAGAAACAACCAAGAGAATGGCCAGCCTAATGGCAGGGGCAAGTCCGAATTTGAATATTAATTTCCAGAGTTTAAGTGGAAAGATCAGTTCACAGTAACACTTCAAATTCAATAGAACAGAGATTAATTATGTGAGTCTGAACTAGTGAAATCGAAATTTTTTACTTTAGACTAAAACATTGCTGATTTCTTCAATGCTTTGATTTCCATATTTAAGGATTTTTGTCTTCTCTTGAGCTGTTGATAGGTTCATCTACCTACTATTTAAACTGAATCCTAACCCTTTTCCTGACTTTAAGTTTTAAGCAAATTTCTCTTAACATTTTTTGAGTTTGATTTATTAAAACTAAAACTTTTTTTGAAATTAAAAATTGCAATAAAAAATACCTATGAATAACTATTTAATGACTGCAATAAGCTATATAGCCCCAGCGAAATGCTACTTTATATTATGTTTACTTTACTCATTGAGGTTTATGCATAAAGTCAGACATGTATTCTTAAATATGTACATACCAATTGTGCTTGATATTGAAAGTCTTTAAATTAATTAAGATCTTTAGTGAATCAATAAAATGTTTAAAAAATGGCATAGAAAACAACTGCATATACCAGAGACGGTGTGGGATAAGGGGGAGGGAGGAGTTGGCAGAGGGTGAGAGGTAGGGAACCAAGTGGAAATAAAGTAAAATATATAAGAAGTAAGAAATAGAAAATGATTTGTTGATGATAACATGTATGGAAATATCCTTGATTGAGCCAATATACAGTGTATACTGGATGGAAAATCTCATTTTGTATACTGTATTGATATATAGTGAATTACTATAAATAAATAAATAAAAGAGAAGGCATAAAGTCTTAGGAGGCATAAAGTCCTAGAAGAAATAAGAAATATGAAATATATGTATTCAGAGAAAAGTTTAATATTAGGTATTAATTTGGGGGGTGTCCCTTTATTTTTCCTTTAGCTAGTCATCCAGTCTCCTACCACAGGAAGAAGACTTCAAAGAATACTTGAAATTTAAAGACATCAACCTTCTCTCAACTCTAGTTTCCTAAACCAAGCTCTCAATTTGCATGGAGTATAATGAATCAAATGGACAATTAAGAAAGCTGCTCTTGGGTTCTCCAATACTAACATTTTTTTCTAAGAAAGCCTTTCTGGAACCAGCAGTTAGCATAATGGCTATGTCGCTGGACTCCCATGTAATCGACCGCGTTTCAAGTACTGGACCCGGTGGCTTAAACTCACGCCGGGCGCATGTGCATGTGTGCCCAAGATCCCGAGAGGAGAATGGAGGAGAAGGGATTGCAGGGTAGCCATCCCCTCTGGGGTCGGGGGGAGGGTGTGTGATTTCTCACTTTCTGTCTCTCTGTCTCTCTCTGTCTTTCTGGTGAGTGCACATGCCCTATAACAAAAACCTCAAAAGAAAAAATAAAAGCCTTTCTAATATGCTTGCCTGCCTTCTGCCACTTTGATAGTCTATTTGTCCTGCTTGGCATTTGAAGCTAATTGAAAGAACAAATTTGGTTTGTGTGTTTTAGCTAGTGTGCCTAAAGGAAATATTTTCTTCTTGCCCACCCACGTGAAACAGAAAGAGATGCTTTGTGGGCACATAGTTGCAAAGTCCAGTCTCATGACTAATTCTTTCCATTCTTAGAAGACAAGTCAGATTTTAAATTCTATTTATTTAGCTAATTAGTTTAATACAGCCTCCTTCCTTCTCCTTTATGGTCCTTTACCTGGTAGCTACTTGGTGATGATTTTCAAAAGCATGTTGGAACCAGCACCCTCCAACTGTGCAGAATGTCTCTGATCGTACTTTGGTTAGAAGGCTGTTTCAAAACCAATGTCCAAGAAAACATTTGATATTTTGTGTGTGTTTGTTAAGAATTATTTCCTTTATTTTATTTATCATTATTGTTATTTTTAATTTGACCATAGCAAGACACACACATACACAAGAGAGAGAGAGAGAGAGAGAGAGAGAGAGAGAGAGAGAGAAAAATAAGAAAGCAAGCCACTAGTTCTAGAACTCCAACCATTGTCAGCCACGTGGGAGTCCAATGTCTTTAATCGCCATTTCACCTGCCGGCCCCAGCATTTGATATTCGATCCTTAAAACAATAAAGAAGAAAAGCACAATTTAGCAAGACTAAATGATTTCTATTTTTTTAAATTGCTAGAGTGTGCATGCATGCACCAGAGAGAGACAGAAAAAATGCTCTCCTGAGTGGGAAGCCCAAAGCAGGTAGAACTCTTTTTAATACTTAATGCTCCTGGTTTTCGGTCTTAGAATTTCACAATCCTGACTTATTCCTTTATTCTTGTGGTGTGTAAAAAAAAAAAAAAATTAAAAATAAAAAGTAATTTTAAAAAAGACCCTGACATTTGACAGAAAGTGGACTAATATGGAAGATTTATTGCTGGGTGAAGCAAGTCAGGCTATGAAATAGAGACATGGTATGTCTCCACTTAACATATACCAACTGTCCATAATCTATGATAGAAACTGAAAGACTGGAGGACATAAAAGCACTGAAAATTGTTATGGGCACTGGGGACAAAGTGGAAGGAGAGTGAGAGGTGAAGAGTGTAGGAAAGGAAATTTAGGGAAAAAAATAAAGAGGTAAGATATTTGTTGGACACAGATATGGTTTATTACCTGTTGATGATGATGTGTACAGTATTCTCAACAGGACTGGTCTGAGAGGTATAACATGATGGGTAAGTTCTCTTTATAACCTAGATAATGTATAGTGACAATTTATAAATAATAGTAAAAGAATAGAAAAAAATGCATCGCTCCTTTTCTAGGATGTATGTGTGAACTATTTGTTTAAAATAAGAGTAGTTATCTTGTTCAGATAAAAAAAAAGTTAATTAAAAAAAAAATTAAGTCCAGGAGGCTGAAGGAGAAAACAAAACAAAATAAAACAAAAGCCCACAAACAACCATACTGTGTGCTATAGAGATGTACAACTAAATGTGAATTTAAAAAATCATAAAATTTTTTAAATTACTATTATATGTCTTATATATTCTTAAGCATATGTATGTTAATATAATTTCTTTCTTGAGGTCTCTAAAGAATAATTCTGGATTTGGAGATCGTCTATATAATAACTTTAATAGCTACATTTAAAATTTTAACCAGTTTTAATTTTTACAAAAAGCTGTATGAGCACATTTCTGTATTCTGTAAAGATGTACAGTGATTAAATGTAAAAAAATTTTTAAATAAAATAAATCAATAATTTTTTAAAATCCCCTGGGGCAAAATGGTGGCACAGCAGTAATATGCTACATTCTGGGAGGCTGACCCAGATGGGAAAGTTCTGGGTTTGCTTTGGAGACCTTCCAGGGTGTACAGACACAGGTCGGACCATGATCTGGGGTGCTGAAGTGGGGGGTAGATGACAACACTAGAACCTGTTAGAGGTCCTCTCTCGATAAGTGAATTTAAAAGAAAAGTAAAGGAATCCTTTGTCATCATTTCCATGACATGAAAGCTGAGGTCCCAAGAAGAAAAAGGATATCTCTGTACTACACAGGAGTTAATGACAAAACACAGGCAGGACTCTCCAAGTTCCCTCCCTTCCACCCTGGGTTTTTCCACTGCACAGCACTGGAGCTGAGCCACTTGCCCATGGGTTCCCCTTGCTGGGAGGGACAGGAGGCAGCAACGCCGCACCCAGCACTCACTCTCAGCACACAGACTTGGGTGCACAAACTTGACACCTCATGGCGGAGGACACAGCCCTTCCTTCCTGGATGCTTTTCTCATTCCATCTTGTCCTTCAACTTCAATTCTTCCTCTCCTTTCTTCTGAAAATCAAATTTTCATTTTATACTAGATTTCCTAACAACCTAGTACATGAGTAATTCTATATATGAATATATACATATATATACACACATGTATACATTTACTTAATGTGACTTTGTCTGCATACAGAAGAAAAGGATTTCTCTACTTAGTTGTTCACACAAAGGATTACACAAGCCAGAGAAAAAAACTTCATGCATGTTAACTTATATGTCAAAAGTGAGATGTTAGGGGCTGACAGATGGCATAGCAGTTACATTGCTGAACTCCCACATGGCAGATCACAATTTGAGTCCCAAACATAGTGGCTTGAAAATTAAACTGCATGTCTCTTGTAATTTTATATGTATTGCATTAAACATGTAGATTAATTTGGGTAGGATTGCCATTTTGATTATTCTAATTCTGCCAATCCAGTTAAATGGAATATCCTTCCACTTTTTAGTGTCCTTTTCAATTTCCTTTTTGAAGGTTTTCATAGTTTTCCTTGTAGAGGTCTTTGACTTCCTTGGATAGTTTTATTCTTAGGTATTTTATGGTTCTTCTGGCTATGGTAAATGGAATTACTTTCTTCAGTTCTGTGCCTGTCTGCTTGTTGTTTGTATAGAAAAATACTATAGATTTTTGTAAATTAATTTTGTATCCTGCCACTTTACTGTATGCATTTATTACTTTGAGAAGTTTTTTTGTAAATACTATTGGGTCTTCTATGTATACAATCAAGTCATCTGCAAACAGAGGTAAGTTCAACTCTTCTTTCCCTATGGAATACCTTTATTTCCTTCTTTTGTTTGATCGCATTGGCTAAAACTTCCAGTACTATATTGAATAAGAGTGGAGAAAGTGGGCAGCCTTGTCTTGTACCAGTTTTTAGTGGAAAAATTTTCAGTTCTTCCCCATTCAGTATAATGTTATCTATAGGTTTTTCATAAATGGCTTTTATTATGCTAAGAAATGGTCCTTCTATGCCAATTTTACTGAGAATCTTGATCATAAAGGCATGTCATATTTTGTCAAATGCTTTTCCTCATCGATTGAAATGATCATATGTTTTTTACCTTTCTTTCTGTTAATACGGTGTATTACATTTATGCTTTTCTGTATATTGAACTCCCTTGCATCCCTGGAATACAGCCTACCTGATTGTGATGAATAACCTTTTTTATATGCTGTTGAATATGGTTAGCAAGTATCTTGGTGAGAATTTTTGCATCTATATTCATCAGGGATATAGGTCTGTAGTTTTCCTTTTTTGTCATATCCTTACCGTTTGGGAAATGAGGGTAATGGAGGCCTCATAAAATGAATTTGGAAGGGCTCCTTCCTTTTGGATCTCTAGAAACAGTGTGAATAGTATGGGGGTTACCTCTTCTTCAAAAGTTTTGTAAAATTCTGCAGTGAAGCCATTGGGGCCTGAACTTTTCTTTGTCTGATTCAATCTCGTTGCCTGTTATAGGTCTACTCAGGCTTTCTATGTCTTCCTGAGTCAATCTTGGTAGATTATACGTGTCCAGAAATTTGTCCATCTCATCCAGGTTTTCTTCTTTGTTGGTATATAGTCGCACATAGTATCCTCTAATGATGTTTTATATTTCTGTTATGTCTGTTGTAATGTTGCATGATTCATTGTGAATTTGACTTACCTGGTATTTTGATTTAATGTATGAATAAAAATTTTAAAAATAAATGAAAAATAAATAAATAATAAAAAAAGAAAAAAAAAACTGGATGTGTGTGTGTGCTTGCCCAAGATCCCAGGAAGAGAATGGAGGAGAAGGGATTGTGGCATGGCCATCTTCCTAGGAGTTGATTTCTCACTTTTCCTATTTCTGTCTCTCTCACTCTCTCCAGTGAGTGCAAGTGCCCTAAGCCAAAACCTCTAAAAAAGAAAAGTGAGATCTTGAAAACCAGTGAGTGATGTCCTTACATGTAAATTAGAAACAAGTGATACTACATATCTGAAAGAAAAAAGAGAGAGAGAGAAATGTTCCAAATACTCAAATAAGATAAGGCTAATAGGACTAAAAAAACTGTGTACATATAAATAAGGTCAAGTCAGTGGTCCTAGTGATGCCACTACATTTGGAAGGAATAAGTTTTGTGGGACTGTAAGGTAGGGTGTTACATTAAAATAGCATTGGAGGACCGTAACATAGGAGAGCATAATGGGAAGTTTTTGCTAAAGAAAACCTCTCATCAACTGCTTGGTGACACACCTTAATCAAGTAGTGGGCATGAACCTCATTACTAATGGGATAAATAGAGGTCATGCAACATACAATACAAAGAAGAGCTCAGCATCACTTCTGGGAGACTCCTAGAAAATTGCACACCCTCAAAGTAATCATGAGAAAACATCAGGAAAATCCAAATTAAGGATGTACAAAATAACTGATCAGTAGTCTTCAAGAGTGCCCAGGTCAGTCCAGTGGTATGACACTGCAGTAGTCAGTGCCATACCAAACTGCAGTGGTGGAAGCCCATGATTGATAACGGGTTCTGATTCTCAAGTCAACCTGAAGTGCACTAGGCACATATGTGCCCATGACCCTGACAAGCTTGAGGGCTGAAGAAAAGGGGATGATGGCGTGACCAGACCCTTCTTTTCTATCTTTCTTCCCCACACCTCATCCTCTCACACATGCTCCTTATCATGAATAAAATAATAAATGAATAAAATATTTTTTGAAAATATTAGATGGTAGTAATGTATCGATGTCAAGCTTCTTGATTATGATGTTTACCTGGTGCTTACATAGGTCATAAGGAGTTGATAACTAGAAAATATACAGAACTCAAGCAGCTCACCCACAAAAAAACTAATAATCTAAATTAAAAATGTACAAATGAGCTGATAGGCAGCTCTCAAACAAAGCCATATGAATGACCAGAAGTCATATAAGAAAAATGGACACTGTCTCGTATCATAAGGGAAGAAATGCAGATCAAAAGCACAATGAGATATCATTTAATCCAAGTCGGATGGCTATCAAAAAAAAAAAAAAAATACTGAGAGGGCTGTGGTAAAGAGGAAACCCTCCTGAGCTGTAAGTGAGACTGTAAATTAGTACAGCCACTGTGGAAAACAATATGGAGGTGCTTTAAAATTTTACAAGTAGAATTACCATATAACACAGTAATTCTACTCCTTCATATTTTCCCAAAGGACAGGAAAATACATGGTCAGAATCGCATTTGCACATCCACATTTATTGGAGCATTATTCTACAAAGATTTACTTAGGAGGGCATAGAAAGCTGGAATAGAACTGTAACAAGCAATGAGATTGAATCAATAATAAATAACCTCCCAACAAAGAAAATCCAGGCCCCGATGGCTTCACTGCTGAATCTCACAAAATGCTTAAAGAAGAGGTAAACCCATTCTACTCAAACTGTTTCTAGAGATTCTAAAAGAGGGAACACTTCCAAATTCATTCTATGAAGCTTCTACTACCTTCATTCCCAAACGGATAAGGATACGACAAAAAAAGAAAAACTACAGCTCTATATCTCTGATGAATATAGATGAGAAAATTCTCAACAAGATACTTGGGAACCATATCTGATAGTATACCAAAAAAGGTTATTCATCACGACCAGGTAACCTTTATTCCAGGGATGCAAGGGTGGTTCAACATACACAACACCATAAATGTAATTCACCATATTAACAGAAAGAAAGTAAAAACCATATGATCCTTTTAATCAATGTGGAAAAAGCATTTGACA
This sequence comes from Tupaia tana, assembly GCA_026018925.1. Taxonomy (NCBI): domain Eukaryota; kingdom Metazoa; phylum Chordata; class Mammalia; order Scandentia; family Tupaiidae; genus Tupaia; species Tupaia tana. The sequence goes on from JAKSZU010000003.1 coordinate 12,071,127, forward strand.
AAATACAACATGCCTTTAAAATTAAGACAGAACAGACAGAATTGAAGAAAGTAATTCCGTTTACCATAACCACAAGAAGTATAAGATACCTAGGAATAGAACTAACCAAGGAAGTCAAAGACCTTTATAAGAAAAACTATAAAAACCTTAAAAAGGAAATAGAAAAGGACACACAAAAAAACTGGAAGGACATCCCATGTTCCTGGATTGGAAGAATTAATATAATCAGAATGACAATCCTACCCAAATTAATCTGCATATTAAATGCAATCTCTATAAAATTACAAGATACACTTTTCACAGATCTAGAAAAGACAATCATAGAATTTGTCTGGAATCATAAAAGACCTAGCATTGCAAAAACCACCCTGCACAAGAAGAGTAGAGTGGGTGGCATCTCATTTCCTGACCTCAAAATATATTACAAAGCTGTGATAATCAAAACAGCATGGTATTGGCACAAAAACAGACATGAGGACCAATGGAACAGAGTAGAGAACCCAGAAACAAACCCCAAAATATACAGCCAACTGATATTTAACAAAGGGCACCAGTCAATCCAGTAGGAAAAGGAAAATCTCTTTAGCAAATAGTGCTGGAAAACCTGGGATACACCTGCGAAAAGATGAGTCTGAATCTTTATCTGTCACCACTAACAAAAAAGCAACTCAAAGTGGATCAAAGATCTTAATCTAAGATTGCAAACTATAAAACTACTGATGGAAAACACTGGGGAAACTCTGGGAGACATTGGGGTAGGCAAAGAATTCTTAAGCAAAACCCCCAAAGCACAGGCTATAATCTCCAAAATAGACAGATGGGATTACATCAGATTAAGAAGTTTCTTCACAGCAAAGGACATCGTAATTAGTGTGAATAGACAACCCTCAGAATGAGAGGGAGTTTTTGTTAACTGTGCCTCAGATAAGGGACTGATAACCAGAATACATGGGGAACTCAAGCAACTTACCCAGAAGGAAATCATTAGCCCAATTAAGAGATGGAAAAATGAGCATAATACACAACTCTCTAAGGAAGACATACGAACAACCAAAAAGCACATGAAAAAAAATGCTCAACGTCCCTCATCATACGGGAGATGCAGATCAAAACCACAATGAGATACCATCTAACCCCAGTCTGAATGGCAAAGATTTAAAAAAAAAAAAAAAAAAATAAAAAAATAAAAAGGTTAAGTGCTGGTGGGGATGTGGTGAAAGGGGAACACTCCTACATTGTTGGTGGGAATGTAAACTGGTCCAACAACTGTGGAGAACAATATGGAGGTTCCTCAAAGACCTTCAAATAGAACTACCACATGATCCAACAATTACACTCCAGGACATCTACCCAAAGGGCAGGAGTACATTCAGTTGGAAAAGCACTTGCACAACTATATTTTTTGTGGCATTATTCATGATTGCTAAGAGGTGGAACCAACCCAAAAGTCCACAAACAGATGAACAGATTGAAAAGCATGGCACATGTACTCCATGGAATATTATTCAACCATAACAAAGAAAGCCCTGGCATTTGATAGAAAGTGGATGACTATGGAAGATATGTTGCTGAGTGAAGCATCAGGCTGTGAAAGAGAGACATTGTATGCCTCCACTTAACATATAGTGACCTTCTACATTCCATGGTAGAGACTGAAAGACTGTAGGACATAAAAGCATTGCAAATTTTTATGAACACTAAAAACAAAGTGGAAGGAGAGTGTGAGAGGGGACAAGCATAGAAAAGGAATTGGGGGGGGAGAATTAGAGTGGTAAGACATTTGTTGGACACAGATATGGCTTATTACTTCTTGATGATGATGTGTATAGTATTCTCAACTGGGCTGGACTGAGGTGTATATCATGATGGGTAAAGTCTCTTTACAATTTAAATGATGTATAGCAACTGAATGTATAACTAATAATAATAATAAAACAGTTTGCTTTTCTCCCTGTGGAAGGATGATAGGGCACAAAATAAGCCTTTACAGATTCAAAGGCATAGAAACTGTATCTCGCACCTTCTCTGACCATGACTGATTTAAACTTGATACTAATTTCAGGAAAAACCCTCAAAAATACACAAGTACATGGAAACTAAATAACCTTCTCTTGAATGATTTCACAAGTACTGAAGAAATTAAGACTGAAATCAAAGGATATATGGAAGCCAATGATATGAGTACACGAGTCTCCATAATCTTTGGGACACTACAAAAGCAGTCATAATAGGAAAGTTCATAGCAATTAGTGTGCATAAGAAAAAGACAGGAAGTTGGCAAATGGGCAACCTAACATCATGCCTCAGAGAATTTGAAAAGCTACAACAAAAATATCCAAAATTACCAGAAGAAAATAAATAATAAAGATTCAAGCCAAAATAAATGAAATAGAAAATAAATAAACTGCAAAAAATAAATGAAAGTAAAAGCTGATTCTTTGAAAAGATAAACAAAATCAACACACCATTAGCTAGACCAAGTAAGAAGAAGAGTGAAAGGAACCGAATAAATGAAATTTGTGATGACACGGGCAATATAACAAAAGACATAATAGAACTGCAAAACATTGTTAGAGGATACTATATGCCAACAAACAAGAAAACATGGATGCAATGGACAAATTTCTGGATACATATAATCTACCCAGATTGAGACAGGAGGACATAGAAAGCCTGAATAGACCCATAACAAGCAATGAGATTGAATCAGTAATAAATAAGCTCCCAACAAAGAAAAGCCCTGGTCCTGATGGCTTCACCTCTGAATTCTACAAAACTTTTAAAGAGTTAACCCCCTATTCTACTCAAGTTGTTTCTAAAGATCCAAAAGGATGGCACTATTCTAAATTCCTTCTATGAAGCCTCCATCACCTTTATCCTTAAAACAGACAAGGACATGACAAGGAAAGAAAATCATAGATCAATATCTCTGATGGATATAGAAATAAAAATTCTCAGCAAGATACTAGCAAATCATATCCAACAACATATAAAAATATTATACATCACGACCAGGTAGCCTTTATCCCAGGGATGCAAGGATGATTCAACATATACAAAAACCATAAACATAATACACTATATTAACAGAAAGAAAGATAAAAATCATAGTATTATGTCAATTGATGCAGAAAAGGCATTTGATAAAATACAACATCTCTTCATGATCAAGACTCTCAGCAAAATTGGCATAGAAGGGTCATTCCTCAACCCAGTAAAAGCTATTTATGAAAAACCCAAGCTAACATCATTCTGAATGGGAAAAAGCTGAAAAACAAATTCTCTTGTTGAGAACTTTTGCATCTATATTCGTCAGAGATATTGGTCTATGATTTTCCTTGCTTGTCATGTCCTTGTTTATTTTTTATTTTCATTTTTTATTATTATTCATATATTAAATCGCTATACATCATTTAGATTGTGAAGAGACTTTACCCAGCATGGTTTACACCTCAGTCCAGCCCAGTTGAGTCTACTATACACATCCTCGTCAACAGATAATAAACTTTATCTGTGTACCACAGTGTCTAACCTCTCCATTTCCCCCCAAATTTCTTTTCCTACGCTCTTCCCCTACCACACTTTCTTTCCACTTTGTCACTAGTGTCCACTACAATTTTTAATACTATTATGTGACGGAGGCTTCATAGAACGAATTTGGAACAGTTCCATCCTTTTGGAAAAGGTATTTGATAAAATACAACATCCCTTCATGATCAAGACTATCAGCAAAATTGCCATAGAACGGTCAGTCCTCAGCACAATAAAAGCCACCTATGAAAACCCCATAGCTAGCATCATCCTGAATGTGAAAAGCTAAAAACTGGTACAAGATGAGGGTACCTACTTTCTCCACTCCTTTTCAATATACTGCTGGAAGTCCTCACCAATGCAACCAGCAAAGAGAATAAAATAAAAGGCATTCAAGTAGGAAAAAAAAAGAGTTGAAATTATCTGTATTTGCAAACGACATGATTGTCTACATAGAAAACCCAATGGTATCCATGAAAAAATTCCTTGAGCATTTTTTTCTTTTTCCAAACTACCATTTTTGTGTTTCCTAAATGGAATTTAGAGAAAGAGACAGAGATCAGGTTTAGGGTTCAGAGGATATATATTTGAGTGACTAGGAGCAAAAAGGTCTACAAATTTTTCTAATAGACAATATAAAAAGTGAACACTTGAGAATTCTGTAAAAGAAAATAAGTAAAGTCTTCCCAGGGATGTGTTGGTTAATATAAACACTTATTTCTGTTAGAAAGCAATGATGGGGCCAGCAGATGGCATGGTGGTTAAGGCACTGGACCGCCACATGGCCAGCCATGGTTTGAGTCCTGGACCTGGCAGCTTGCTTTTTCATTTTCCTTCTCTCTCTGTGTCTCTCTCTGGTAAATTAAAATAATAATAATAATAGTAATAAAACAAAATTAAATAAACAATTCTTTTTAAAAAGGGGAGGGAACAATAGCAGAAATTTTGGTAAAGATGCCAGAAAATGCTATATTACAAAATTTCTTTCTATTAATATTTAATAAAATTAAACAAAGTTGTAACGGCACAAAAATATTTTCATAATGTAAAGCAAAATAAAAATTGGATACAGCCTTATTTTATAAACTTCTAAAAATGAAAATAAAATAATAATAAATACCTGGTGTTCACTGAGCACTTGGTAAGTTCTGGGTGCTCTGCAAACTACGTCTTGAGTAAGAATGAATATTCAAAATTGTGCTATCTGGTTTCAAATTCTGTCTTTGCAAAAAATAAGATTCTGATTCATCTTGGAATGTAGTTTTAACCCTATTCCCCCATTCATTCTGCCAATGGCCCCTCCATATCCTAAGAAAGTGTGCTAAGGAAACACTAAAAATTCTCACTGACGTCATTCAGCTTTCACATGGTGGAATGAAGCGATGAGGAGCCCTGAAAAAATGTGAAAATAAAATCCTTCAACTCCTTCTGACTTCCATCAGAGTCTTCACAGAAACCAAAATAAATAAATAAATAAAATAACGGTTCTCACACTTTCTCTGGTTCAACAATTTTTTGAGGTCCAGGGAGTGACACATCTGTAAAGCAAGATGCTCTGTGAGGCTTACCCACATGGGAAGGTTCCATTGCACCAGTAGACGTCACTGAGTACATGCTTAAACATGATTTAGGGCGGCTGAGGATGTGGGTAGATAATAGCACCGAGATTCTGCTGTGAGTTCTCTCTCCCTCTCTGTTTCTCTCAGTCATGGAAAAAAATAAATAAATAAACTAAAAAAGAATAATAAGAAGAGCACCATTCCTTGAGAATAGAATATACCCGATTCACCTAGGGTCAATCCTGGTTCAGAACATGAGAAATATTTCTTTTTTTTCTTTATTATTATTATTATTATTATTATTATTATTATTTATACATTCAATCACTATACATCATTTAGATTTTTAAGAGACTTTACCCAGCATAATATACACCTCATCTCAATCTTGTTGGGAAAACTATACACATCTTCATCAACAGATAATAAACCATATCTGTGTCCCACAAATGTCTTACCTCTCTATTTTTTCCCAAACTTTCCTTTCCTATACTCTTCTCCTCCCATACTTTGTCATGGACACTAGACAAATATTTCAATACTCATGTAAAGAAACATTGACCTGAGCAATTCTTTGGCTTCCTTACTGAATCAAGTTCAATTAAAGTAATACCTTTAAAATTGAAAGTAGTGCGTATGTCATGATTTTCTTTTTCCTTTCTTTCCACTCATGTATGCACTGTATTGTTTTCATAAAAATAAAGAAATTATTATCCCAAAAAGAAGTAATAGCACTTAATCTTTCTAAAAAAAAAATAAAAACTCTGCAATTTAATGTGTCTTGCTTCCGTTTTCTTGCAACTCCTACTGTTTCTATTTTGATTGTATTTTTTAATTGGTGCAATTTCTTCTCAAGACTCTGAACAAACGTGATTTCTAAACACATAATGTTCCAGATATAAGATTTAAAACTTTTCTTCTTCACATTTGTGTTTGTAATTCTTCATTTAAAAATCTATTTCAGTCCTTGTAGAAGTCCATATGGGAGGGGCATAAGAGGCGATGAGAAAGAAATGAGCAAGACTGGAAACAACAATAAAAACCTCTGGGCACCAGCAGATGGTGTAATGGTTATCTCACTGGACTCCAGTGTAGACAACCATGATTTGTCTTAGACCCGGCAGCTTTATTCCTGCCAGGAATCAAAAACTTCATGTATATTAAATATTTTTTTAAAGTAAAATCAATTTAATTCTGACACTGAGATTCTATCTCACTGAGTTAGCAGAAAATCTCATGGTAGATGCCAGGGTTGAGCTATTCTCTCTGAGATCTGGCCAGCTCCTTTGGGTACCATGACAAAACACTCATAGGTCAGCCCCATCATCATTTTCCTGGGATCCAAAACCTCATGCCTTGTCTCTGTGTTCTCATCTTTCTGATTTGTTCGTTTTCCAAGGTCTTTTCTCTCTCTCTCTCTCTCTCTCTCTCTCTCTCTCTCTCTCTCTCTCTCTCTCTCTCTCTCTCCCCTCACTGTCTCAGCACTTTTAAAAGTCTAGTAAATGACTCGGGGTTTTGCTTAAGACTGCTTCTATACAATTGTTGTATAATTTGGGGGCCCAGTGCAAAATGAAATTGTGAGGCCTTTGGTTCAAAACTTAGTAAGAATTTCAAGATGGCAACAGCAGAGTATTAAACCAAACATGGCCCTCCTGAGTGTAGAGTCGTTCTGAACATGGGACTTTCCCAAGTGTGGGGCCCTGGGCTACTGCTGTGGCCTCACACTCATAAAATGGACGGATGATTCTTTTTCTGTGTTGGCAAACTGCCTTTCTGACTACCTAAGAGGTGGGGAAAAGCATAGGAAATGGAAAGCATTACAAAATTTAGAAATACATACAGAAAAATGACTTGTCATATTTTGTTTGGCTTTGTTTTGGTTTGTTTTTGTTTTTTTTTTTCTTTTTTCTTTATTTTTGGAGAGGTTTTTGCTATAGGGCGCATGAACTCACCAGACAGACAGAGAGAGACAGAGAGACAGAAAGCGAGAAATCACCCCCCAGGGGGGATGGCCACGCCGCAATCCCTTCTCCTCCATTCTCCTCTCGGGATCTTGGGCACGCACGCACACGCGCCCAGCGTGAGTTTAAGCCACTGGGTCCAGGAATCCAACCACCGTCGACTACGTGGGAGTCCAGCGACATAGCCATTACGCTAACTGCTGGTCCCTGGTTTTGGTTTTTAAGAGAGATATTTGCTGTAGGGCACATGCACTCATCAGAGAGACAAAAAGAAACAGAAAGCGAGAAATCACCCCCCAGGGGGTATGGCCATGCTTGAATCTCTTATCCTCCATTCTCCTCTTGGGAACTTGGGCATGCACGCACACACGCTGTGAGTTTAAGCCACCAGGTCCGGGATTTGAACCGTGGTCTATTACATGGGAGTCCAGTGACATAGCCATTACGCCAACTGCTGGTCCCACCATATTTTCAAGGGTGAGTCCAGGCTTAGAGTTTCTATAGACAATAATACAAATTTAATAAAGCTGAGAGAGATATGCAGGTCTAGCAGGCTACGTCCCCAAGGGCAGATTCTAGACTTCAACACCAACCTTCTCTATCTTGTCTTTCCATAATGGGTTCTAATCAGGTGAGAAGGATGAGAATCAGTTGGGCCCTCTAATATCTTTCTACATATATCATGGCAGTGTTCTGAGATGTGCATTTCAAGTCACCAAACCCAGACCCCCTTGGTACCCCAGCCTGTCAGAGTATGGTGGGATCTCCATTATCTCCTTTACTTGAAATGTCAGCTATGTGTCCTTTCCTCACTTCCCCACAAGTCTAATCTCCTGCAGAACTAGCCTGCCAGACCTGGTCCACACTGGAAGGCAGATAGAGGAGTTTGCTTTTAAGAGGTTTCTACACATAAACAAGCCTGCTACCCACATAGACGGGTAGTTTCTGCCTATTGTGGTGGAAAAAAAAAAACAGTATGTATGTTTGAGCAGTTGAACAGGGTGTCCAAGGAGACCTGCTGTGGAGGTAGTTGGGTGTTTAGGGATTATTGTGTTTCTTTTTTCCTTTTCTTTTCTTTTTCCTTTTACATTTGATCACTATACATCTTTACAGTGTACAACACGACTTTTCCCAGACCAGATTCCTTTGCAGTTGAGTGCTCTCTCATTTCTCATTCTCTCTGCCAAGACAGCTGCATTTCTCTCTCGCCATATCCCTCCTCCTCTCAGAAGCTGACAATCAACAGGACACATGTCTGCCCACCCCCACTCTCCTCCCAGACACACACACAAAGCCCACCTTTTTCAGTTGATCTTAATCTCACTGTACAAGTGGTCCCAGAGTTTCCCAGCTGCAATATCTCTTCCAGTCTCCTCCTTTATCAAAAACAGAACACTGAAGCACAGGCAGCAGAAGCACTTCATATCTGTCTAGAGATAGAGCCTGACCTTGAACTTTAGATGCCAATGCTCTTTCAGTACAAAATCCCTGAGGCTGAGATCACTGGCCAGACCCCCAGGCTCCTCGTGTTTCTGTGTGTGCGTGTGTGTGTGTGTGTGTGTGTGTGTGTGTGTGTATTTCAGGGCTGGGAAGAGACAGGGCCCGTGCTGCAGACAACCTCTCCACCCAGCAAACACATAGAGCTCACATGGACCTCTGCCACTGAGGTCCCAGCTGGCCCTGGACAGGCTTCCCCCCTGCTCCTTTCTTACCCCTGCTGGCCTCTCCAGCCCCTCCCCTTTCCCCTCTACTCCTCCTCTGACTTCACCAACATGCTCTTCGCAATTGACCCTGAGTCTAGGAGGAAAGGAGAGAGGGGATCCCACGCCGGAATGCAAGCTTAGTACTGACAGGCCCTAGGGGTTTAAGAAGACCTTTCCTACACATGACCATGGGTGTTACACAACACGGAACAGCAGCAGAGTTGGAAGTGGCTAGTAAGTGTCAGGCAGTAAGAGGACGAGGTGAGTGTTCTGGTTGTAAGGTCTTCTACCCACTACACTTCCTACCCGTAAGGAACTACGTCATCTAGGGGACAAGGATGAACAATAAAGGGAGAGAGGGAAGATGAGCAGAAAGACCTAAGGGAAACTAGCATTAAAAGAGAAGCAGGATTTGGGATTAAGGAGGGCTATTAGATCCAAGGCAGAAAAGAAAACACGTCAGACTCTCTTAGAAGGGGGATGTGAAGGCCTTGCTTGTAAGTACCATGCCACCAGGGAAGAGAAGACCCAGCAGTGAAGCTGAAGGGACCCATGATGCAACTGGCTTTGCAGCTGACTCTGAGCCGAGGAGGAAAGGAGTTATTATTTGTCGTAGAGTGAGGTCACTGTTCAAAGCCTCACAGAAGAGGCCTGGGAGACCTATTTCTCTCTGTGGTCGTGGTGAACATTCACATGTTTGCCATATGCCTGGTACTGCTTGAAGTGCTGCATCTGTATTACTCACCTAATCCTCATCATCATCCCATAGAAATGATCACCATCCCCAATGTTACTGATGAGGACACGGAGATAGAAGGAAACAAACCCTTTGTGATAGGCAGAAAACGGCCCCTGAAGATGGCCAAGACCTCATCCCAGAATCTGTACCTGTGCAACGTTATGAAACCAAGGAGCGTTAAGGTTACAGATAGCATTAAGGCAGCTAATCGGCCGACCTTGAAACGAGAGATTATCCAGGATTATCTGCAGAGGTCCAAAGTGATCGTGAGGGTCCTTCTACGCCAAAGAGGGGAAGGAGGAGACTGCTACAGCAGGGTCAGAAGTAGGGGCAATAGAAGATGGAGAAAAGGGCCCCAAGTCAGGGATGGGAGGTGGGGCAGGGACAACCCTCGGAAACTGGAAAAGGGATTCTTCCCTTAATTCTCCAGGAAGAAGAGCAGCCCTGACTCCACCTTGATAAGGACCCGGTGAGACTTTGTGGTTGACCCACAGAATCAGTCAGCTAATGGCATGGTTTTAAACAATAAATGTGTGGTGGTTGGAAGCCAAGTGGGAAGCCAGTTCTCGCCCCAGTTAATAGGTAGAGGATGTAGCGGCTTCCAAATTCAGCCTTCCTACCAGCCTCACCAGTATCTGTCACCTATCCACTGGTTAGTATAAGTGTCTTCTTATAAGAATTCATCTTACTCTAGATTTAACACAACTAGATTTTTAATTAAAAATAGTCCCAGGACCCATTGACATAGCTTTTTCTTAAAAATGGTTGTGTATTATTTCATGTGACAAGTTGTAATTAATTATCATTCCTGCCCTTGTTCATATATCAGCGCGTGAATTTTTTTTTTTTTTTTTTTTTTTTTTTTTTTTTTTTTAACAGATTGCTCCACTGCCTTCCAGGGCAGACGCCTGGGTCTCCATCCCGGATTGGGGCCCAGCATCTTGAGACTGACACAAAGCCGGGCCTCTGCAGCCCAGGTCTCCTTCCTAGCTCCGCCCCAGCCCCGTGGCGACCAATCAGCTCCCAGAGACGGCACTCTCTTCGCCCCCTTCTCTGCCGGTGACTTTCCACGTCCCCAGCCCAGCGTCCAGCTCCCTGGCCCTTCTCTACTGAGAAGCTCCATCCCCTTGGGAACCACCGCTGTCCCCTCGTAGCCAGACCTTTCTGCCCCGAACCCGCGCTGCAGGAAAAGCGGGGCAAACGGTGAGTGGTGTTCAACGATGGGTTCTGGACCAGGAGAGGCCTGCAGCCACAAAGACCACAGCCCGAAGCGCCAGGTGCCCGGGGCAAGGAGAGGGAAGAGCTGGCGATGCCCCGAGACTATGCAAGGAGGCTGGGAGGGTGAGGATCCGGCTGGTGGCTCTGTGCGTGCCCGACGACAGCCGAGTCCGCAGAGGACTCCAGCCTTGTTCTCCGTTCCTTTTCTGATTTTGCCGGCAGCTGGGTCTCTGTTCCATTCTTGCCGCATTGTTATTCCCCCCTGCTTTACAGAAGGCGGTGGCCCCCTATTTTCACGTGATTTGTTTTGTGCTCCGCAGGGAGCCCTTGGGATTTGAGCTGAAAGGAACAGTGGAGGCGCTGTTATCTCACCTGCGGGAGGGTCGGTATTGAATTCTGTTCGTGTAGCTTGTCTCTGCTTAACCCGCGGGGAAAGTCCTCCTCTACTTAGTGCCCTTGGCGCCCGCAGGCGCGGAGGGTGTTCTCGGTGGGCAGCAGGGCGGGTGCGGGGCGGGGTAGCGAGCGTGGGTGCGGGGACTCGAGAACCTTAGTTTGGAATGCATTTGGCCTGAAGCAGCAAAATACAGTTCCCGGATAAACAGCCCTTAGCTGGCCGCTGAGCTGGCCCAACCTGCAGCAAGAAGGCCTTAAGTAAGTACAGGAGGAAAACTGCCTGGTGGTGGAAGCTTGGAAGAACAGCCGTAGCGAGACGTTAAGGGACGGAGTATATGTCTGGCTGACCCGCCAGCCGTCTGTCCATCCTTCCAACTCCAAACTCCATAATCATCAGTTGATTGCATCTCAGTGCTCAGCATTCTTTTTTTCTTTTGCTTTGTTTTAAAAAATGAATAAAAAAATATGCGGGACATCTAAGAGCAGTCTCAGAAGAAAGGAGATGAATGCCTACCACCTCTAGCTCAGGCGGTGGGGCATGTCGGTGCCCCAGGAGCCCATGGGTGTCCCTGCTTACCCCATCCTCCTCCCTTCCCCGAGGCTGACGTCTCTCCTGTATTTGTTTTAATCCTTCCATTCCCTTGCTTTTCTGTTTTCAAAACCATCTGAGTTGGCGCTTCCTAATTTTTGCTTCCGTAATAACGACATTACCCTGTCCATACTCCCAGGGTTTTGAGATTCACCTTTGCGGTGCTTGTTTCACTCCTGTTGTTTGTGGTGTGAATGTTTTATCAGTTATCCCTTCTACTGCTGATGGACATTTAGCTGTCCCTGGTTTGGGAGCTGGATCAGTTCTCTATAGCTGTGTAATAAATCACAGCACATCCTGTTCTCTGCAGTTTCACTTGCACTTCCCCTCAGTCAACTGGGGTCTGAAAATATTAAATGTGTCAACTAGGGTCCAAAAATATTTCATGGAATATTCCAGAAATAACAGTTTGGAATTTTTTTTTTCTTTTTTGAGAGAGAGAGGTTTTTGCTGTAGGGCATGTGCGCTCGCTGGAGAGACAGAAAGTGAGAAATGACACCCCACACACACCAGGGTGGCCACTCCACAGTCCCTTCTTCTTGGTTCTCCCCTTGGAATCTTGGGTATGCACGTACATGTGCCCGGTGTTGTTTTTAAGCTGCTGGGTCTGGGACTTGAACTGCAGTCGACTATGTGGGAGTCCAGTGACATAATCAGTATGCCATTTGCTGTCCCGCAGTTCAGAAGTCTTAAATTGCTCCATTCCAATCCTGCTCAGTCCCACCTAGGATGTGAATTGTCCCAGCATGTCTGCCTGTTTATGCCACCCCCTCATTAGTCACTTAGAAGCTGTGTTGGTTTCCAGGTTTTTAAAAAATGTAGTATCTATAGGTTTCAGTACTCTACACAATTTCAGACATCCATTGGAGGTCTTGGAACAGATCCCCCACAGATGAGGAGGAAACTACTGTACTCCAACACCTAACAGTTTAAAATCAAATAAATCCCAAACAAACAGAAAATGAAGACCCAAGACAAACCCTATCTTCCTATTATCTCTCTATTTTCCCGAGGAAGTGCTTACCTGGGGGTTTCTGACTCAGGGTCTCTCACTGGCTGTAATCAAAGAACCGAAATATTGACTGAGACCACAGTTATCTGTAGGCTGGGAGTGGGGTCAGGGGGCCCCCTTCAAGCTTACTCACGTGACTGCGGGCAGACCTTCTGGCCTCACTGACTTTAGCTGGACACGTCAGTTCTCAGTGTAGAGGTAGGTCACTACATGGCTTCCTGAAAGAAAGAGGAGAGAAGTAGGGTTCTTTTTGTAATCTCGTCTCAAAAATGGCATCCCACCATTTTTGCCTGGTTGTCCAGCCCATCGTCAAGGAGTTAGTTTACACAGAGGTACGACTACCTGGGGGTAGGAATTAATAGGGGCCACTTTAAAGACTGCCTACCGCAGGGCATATTAACAAGTGATGCTGCCTTCTAACATTGTGTACATAGGGGCCAGAGTGACCGTAGAGTGTCCACCCAGGAATACAATCGCTGGGTTTTATGATGTATGCATACTCGACTTGATTACATCATTTCCAAGCTCTTGCCAAAAACTGGAAAGATTAATCGATATGACATTAACTGTGTGTGTTGGCCATTTTGAGCTGCCATACAGAATCGTGAGCCTGAGCGATTTATCATGAACAGAATTAGCCTGCTTATCATAGAGCTGGGGAAGTCCAAGACCAAGGGGCCAGCATCTGGTGAGGGCCTTATTGCCATGTCGTGCCATGGTGGGAGGGCAAAGAGAAAGAGATGAAAAGAGTATAGAAGGAGACGGCACTCCCACATCCGTATGGAGCCCTGTGCACCCCACTCCGGGAATAATGGCATTGATTGACTCCTAATCACCTCTCACTGGGATCCACTTCCCAACACCCTTGCATTGGGGGTTAAGTTTCCAACATACCTAAACCATAGCACTCTATATATTAATTTGGGAAGAAGTAATCTCTAAAATATTGTGTCTTTCCATTCATGAACTTGGTGTATGACACTATTTATTTAGGATATCTTTAATGCTTTTTCATTTTTCATTGTTTTCCTCTTATTAAATTTTGGTTAAATTTATTTCTAAATACCTTATATATACTGGGTTGTTGGGAAAATCATGACACATTTTTGCATAGACTTAATGTGTGTATGTGTGCACATCATTTTTTTTAAGATTTTTTTTTTGTTTTATTGTTTGTTTTGTTTGTTTACTTGGTTTTGGTTTTGCCATGGGGTTCATGCACTCACCGGAGAGAGACAGAGAGAAAAAGTGAGAAATCACTCCCCCCCAGGGAGAATGGCCACACTACAATCCCTTCTCCTCCATTATCCTCTTGAAATTTTGGGCACACACGCCTTGCATGTTTTTCAAGCATCTGGATCTAGAATTCGAACCGGGGATTCATCTCGTATGATTCAGTGCCTTAACTATCAAACCACCATGCCACCTGCTGGCCCCTCTAATTACTTTATATTTTTACTACTACTGTAAATGTTTTCTTTCAGAAAAGTTATATCTTACATCTTATAGTTGCTGGCACATAACAATCCAAATGTCACCCATACATTGATTTTTATGTATGTGTGTGTGTGTGTGTGTGTGTGTGTGTATAAAACTTGATGAAGTTCATTAATATTTTTTTCTTTTTTTTTTTTTTTTTTGAGAGGTTTTTCACTATAGGGCGCATGCACTCACCAGACAGACAGAGAGAAACAGAGAGACAGAAAGCGAGAAATCACCTCCCAGGGGGGATGGCCATGCCGCAATCTCTTCTCCTCCATTCTCCTCTCGGGATCTTGGGCATGCACGCACACACACCCGGTGTGGGTTTTAAGCCACCAGGTTCGGGACGCAAACCACAGTCGACTACGTGGGAGTCCAGCAACATAGCCATTAGCTAACTGCTGGTTCCCAAGTTCATTAATATTTTTAAATTTACTTGTAGATTCTTTCAAATTTGCTACATAGACACTCATAAAATAATGACAATTTTTATTTTTTTCTTTCCAATTCTTATATCTTTAATTTCTTTTTCTTGTCTTACTATATTGGATAGGACAATACTGAATAAAAGTAGTGAAGGATATTTTGTTTTGTCTTGAAGATTATAAAGGGAGCCAGCTCATAACTTGGTGCTTGAGGCAGTTGGATTGCACATGGCCAACTGTGTAATTTGAGTCCCAGACCGGGGGAGGGAGGTGCTTGCTCACGTTTTCTCTCTCTCTCTCTCTCTCTCTCTCTCTCTCTCTCTCTCTCTCTCTCTCTGACAAGCGCGTGCATTCTCTGGTAAAACAAACAAACAACAAAAACGACAGCAAAAGAGATAAAGGGAAATGGGCTGGCTTTTTGGACCTGGTGGTTAAAGAAACTCGATCGCATATGACCAACCATGTGGTTTGAAACCTAGTCCAGATGACTTGAAAATACCTTCCAGGCATGTCAGTGTTCATACCCCAAATATTGACAGGATGGAGAAATGGAAGAGAAAGGATCGTGGCATGACCGCACCCCATCATGAGTTGCTCTTCCCTCTCCCTCTCTGTCTCTTTGTCTCTCTCTGGTGAGTATATGCATCTTTTGGTGAATTAAAATAGAAACAAAAAGATAATGTGTTATACAACACATGTGTTATACAACACATATGTTATAGTTATAAGAGCCTTCTCCATGATAAGGATGTTCAGTTCTTCTTTTGGTAAGCACTTTTATTATGGGTAAATGTTTTAGCAAATGTTTCTCTTTAAAAATCTTTTCATTTAACTTTATTTATTATTATAATTATTTTAATTTTACCAAAGAGAGACAGAGAAAGAGAAAGTGAGAAAGCAAACCACTGGGTCCAGTACTTAAATCCCGGTTGGTCACATAGGAATCCAATGCCCTTAACCACCATGCCACCTGCTGGCCCCAGCAAATGCTTCTTGTAATTGATAGTATCATATAATTTTTCCTGCAAATATGTTAGGGAGTGAAATATACTATTTAATTTCTAATATTAAACAATTTTCTATTCCTGGAATAAACTCTCCATGGCAAGTGTGTAACTTTTATATGTGTATATAAATACAGAAGTAAATTTTAGGTATTTGTTTCTGTCTCTTTGATTTTTATGAATAGAAAGGCCAATAATTTTCCTTCTGTGCTATTCTTATCTGGTGTTGGTATCATAAAATAGGATGGTTAGTAGTCTGTTCTACTATGCTCTGGAAGAATCTGTACAAGATTGAAATCATCTGGTCCTTGAATATTTGCTCAAATTACTTTTAAAACCCCTGTGGTTTGTTTATTTTTTGAGAGGTTTTTGCTATAGGGCACGTGTGCTCGCCAGAAAGAGACAGAGACAGAAAGTGAGAAATCACCCCCCAGGGGAGATGACCACGCTGCTACCCTTCTCCTCCATTCTTCTTTTTTTTTTTAATCCCATTTTATTATTTTTTAAACATTTGATCACTATGCGTCATTTGACCTGTAAAGAGAATTTACCCAATATGAAATACACCTCAGACCAGACCAGCTAAGAATACCATAATGTTATTATCAATAGGTAATAAACTATTTCAATGTCCCACAAATGCCCTGAAACTATTTATAATCCCCCTTTAGCATACTCTGTTCTTCAGTTCACTATGAGGTATCTAGATGAATTTTTTTTTTTTTATTTATCTTGTTTGCATCATTTGTTTTCCTGGACCAAAGGCTTGGTGTCTTGCTAGAACTCTGGAAAATGTGTGATAATCATTTCCTCCAATAGTAACTCTTCTCTAATCTTTCTCTTACAACCATGTGAAATTCAGATTGTATGGATGTTAGATATTCTTAATATACCCTCCATATCTTCTATCCTCTTTTGTATATCCCATCTTTTTGGCTTTTAGACTGAATTAGGAATATATTCCTCGGCTCCAGATCCAGTGTGGTAATTTCTTCAACTTTGTTTCATTTTTATTTTGAAGCATTCTCTTTTAGCTATTTTCTTTTTCATCTCTGGTTCTTGTTGGTTCTTCATAGATGTACTTATTTTCTGTGCAAATTTCCAAATGCCTTTTATTTTTCAAATGTAGTAAAACACCTATTTTATACGGTGCACCTTAATTCTAATATCTGAATTCTCCTTCTTTCTGATGTGTCTTGTTTGTGGCGGCTCTCATTCACAATGCCTGGTTTCCTTGAGTGTTGAGAGATTTTTAAAGTTATCATTATGAGCTGCTCCTTTTGTGTGAAAACTTTTTTTTGATAGAAATTCTTTCTAGATGTGTTGAAGTTTAAGTTTCTCCAGAAAAGAGCTGTCTTTACTTCTGCCAACTGAAAATACCACCAAAGTGAGGCCACTTCAAACTATAATATTTGTTTATGATTTTTCCATCCATAGAGGGAGGAGCATGAATTCCAACTGCAGACCACTGCGGGGAAGTGACTTGGGTCAGAGGTCTTTTCCCCTTCACCCTCCTGCAGGGCTAGGGCAAGCAGGGTACATTGATTTCCTCTGTGCTATGTGATTTGTTTATTTACATTTGCCCTATAGAAGTATCTCTATAATGTCTGAGCTTGGCACACAGTATCCTTTGAAATTATCATCTTCAAGCGAGCATAATCGTACTATCTTGCACTGGAAATGCCACAGAGGGGGCCCCACACATTCTCCAGGGCTTTGCAATAAAACCATGGGAAAGTCAGCTTTTGTATTTGCTTCCCCTTGACCGGTTCTTGGTTTTAGTTTATTTTTTCTTTGCAGATTTCTTACTTTTTATCATCCCAGCAATGCACTTACAACATATGTATCATTTGCATTGATACTATGAGTCAGAATTTCTAACTACATTTCTAAAACTGAAATCCTTCTTTAGTACCTTATTAAATTAAAGTGTTTGCTGTGTGTTTTGTTTTTGTTTGCTTGTTTTTTAGATTTTTGCCTAGGCCATGTGCTTGCCAGAGAGAGATGGTGAGAGGGAAAGTGAGAAATCACCTGCCAGGGGAAGGCCATGCCTTCTCCTGCAGTCTCCTCTCAGGATTTTGGGCACTTATGCATATGTGCCTGGAGGGATTTTCAAGTCTCTGGGTGAGAGTCAGCCATGTGGGATCCAGCATCTTAGCGTCAACGTCTGCTGGCCCAACAATTAGTTTTACCTTTTTTGTTATATTTATGTAAATGTTATCATGCCACATATTATATATATTCTTTTTGTTTCTGGCTTCTTTCTCAGAAAGAAGTATGTTGGTGAAATTCAGTATGTTGGTGAAATTGCAGTACATTGGTGAAATTCAGCCAAATTATATATATCAAACATTGTTAATTCTCATTGCTGTACAAGACTTCATTGTGAATATATTACTTTAAATATTCTCCTGCTGATGGTGCTCAGCTGATAGACCAAGATGGCACTAGAGGGGAGACAGTAGAGAGAGTAACATTTAGATACCTTCCAGTTTTAGAGTTTTATGGATAGTGCCATTTTGAAGATTCTAGAGCTCGTCTTTTGAAGAACATGTGCATGCATTCCTATCTTGTATACACTAAGCATGATATTACTAAATAGTCCTAATTTCAAACTGATAATTTATAACATTTTAAAAATACAAAGTGTCTAAAGAAAGCATCATGGGTCAACCCTCCTTCACTTCCTGAAATAGCCAGATATATCTTTAGCTTGTGCTTATATAAGATACATTATAGCATTTTTTCTTGAAAAAGTGCTATAAAATTTTTTACTGAAAATATAGATCGAAATCATTCTTCATGGTAGGAAGAGCTCATCCTCTTCAAGATTTGCATAGTATCAGTAGTATGGTGGGGTTTTTTTAAATAAATTTTGTTTAATCACATGTTGTTGAGTGCACAACCTCATGTCTCAAAGTTATTTCAATGCCTCAGGAATCCATGGTAGTTCATTGCTCAGGACTCCTCAGAGCACAAAACTGGAAAGAAAGACAAAGAAACTCAATGGGAAGTAGAAATAAGAAAGGACACAGAGTTTAAAATTGAACTAGAACTATGAAGTCTAAGGCAGAGGGAAAAAAGCTCAAATTTAGAGAAAACCATTAAGAGATATAAAACAAAAACAGAAGACTTAGGAGGGAAATTTTAAAGAAAAGATCAGTCAGGAAAGAGGAAACTCACAGCACAGGAAATCTGTCTTTTAAGCAGTTTTCTGGGTCAGGTTGTTCCGTGCTGGTTGAGGAATGCGCCTAAGGACCACCTTTCTTGCCCCACAGTCACCTTACCCCATATCTTGTCATCTACCTATCCGCTGTGCATTTTGGAGCACCTGTTCACAATCTAGGTGAAGAAGGAATCAAAAGCAGAGCAAAACACGGTTCTTGACCTAGGTTTCCTCTAGTTTGGAATGTTGTAATGAAAAATTTAGTAAAACAAGATGTCACACTTCATTGTCAACCATTGAATCCACTTTCCCCCTGGGAAATGTAGTCTGAACCCTGTTTTGTCATAGGAGCAAAACGGTTACAATGGTCTCTTCCTCTGGACAGTTTGGTCTGGAGACACCTTCTCAGGTACCAGGACAGGAGGAGCCAGGGAGGTGAGAAGTGAAAAAGCTACAGAATGTACAAGGGCGGTGCAACTCTCCTTCAGCCATAACTTTGGGGTCAGCCATAACTAGGGACAGGTGGTTCTCTCCGGTCAACCCTCCCCAGCTCACCAAGCTAGATAAGCAGGTGAAATTTAATTCAGGGCCAGATCAGACAAGACTTTATAAGCCAGGAACCACTCTCCATTAAAATGCTCAGGACTGAACCAGCAGGTGGAGTAGTTACTGACGCACTGGACTCGAACATGGCTAATGGTGCATTGAGTCCTGGACTTGGCAATATGAAACACTCCAGGTGCCTCTGTGTGTGTGTGTGTGTGTGTGTGTGTATGCCTAAAATCCCGAGAGAAGAATGGAGGAGAAGGGATTGCAGTGTGGGCATACTTTCTGGGGGGTGATTTCTCACTTTCTGTCTCTGTCTCTTGCCTCTCCAGTGAGGCATGTGCCCTATAGCAAAAATCTCTTTAAAATAAATAAAATAAAATGCTCAGGACTAGGAATGAAATTCAAGAAGCCCCAGGACCAGCAGTTGGCATAATGGCTATATGGCTGGACTCCCAAGTAGTTGACCGCAGTTCAGGTCCCAGACCCAGTGGCTTAACCTCCTGCCGGTGCATGTGTGTGCCCAAGATCCCAAGAGGAGAATGGAGGAGAAGGGATTGCAGCTTGGCCATCCCCCCTGGGGGGATAATTTCTCACTTTCTGTCTCTCTGTCTTTCTGGAGAGGAGCACACGGTCTCTAAAGCAAAAACCTCTCAAAACAAAACAAAACAAAGAAATTTAAGAAGCCCTTACACAGGGATAGCGACATCATATTTATATAGAGAAGTCACTATCAACTGGTTAAGCAAGGATAATTTACCTAAGTTGATTAAACTTACTGTTTTTATTACAAAGTAATATTTATTACTATTCAAATATTGATGAGCTTCATGAAAAAAAAAATACTTGTAATCCATTTATATAAATATTTTAAAATAATCTACTTCCCTGTCTGAAGTCAATGATTCTAATGGTTTTAGGTATAACTTCCATAAAATTTCTGTGTTTATATTAAGACATTTTTCTTTTTGATGTAAAACTACAAACTCCATTTTACTACATTAAATGTTTAGTTAAAATAATATTTAAATATATGATAGATTGACATATATATATATATATATATATGCTCACTCAAACATATATACATACTTGTATACATAGAGACAGATGGAAAGATCCTAATCTTCTTCAAAATATATTTAACCCAGCCTTGGAAATATAATAGTATGTGTTATTTTAATTTAAAGACATGTCATTATTTATTAGCCCTTCTCTTGTTAATAAATACTGTCATCGATTTAATTTTTTAACAAATTGCCCGGCTCCACTCCCAGGGCGGGAGCCTGGGTCTGCATCCCGGATTTGGGGCCTGCATCTTGGGGCAGAAATTGACACAAAGCAGGGCCTCTGCGGTCTAGGTCTCCGGCCAAGCTCCGCCCCCAGCCCGCGGTGGCCAATCAGCTCCTAGGACGGCCCCTTCCTCGCTCCGCCCTGCACTGCAGCCCACCTTCCCCCACACCAGTTTTCCAATCCCCAGGCCGTCGACCCCATCTCTTGTCACGTCTCTGCTGAGGATTCCCTCCCCTGTCTGAGGTAGGCCGGGAGGGAAATTGCTGGACCAACGGTGAGTCTTGTCCAAAGATGTTTTCTGGAACCCAAGCAGGTCAGGGAGTGCCCGCCGAGGTAGCGACAGCCCCGGTCACCAATCCACCGCGGCCCGGTAGGAGAGGGAGGCGCCAGGCCCAGGTCCCCGGAGAGCACGGCCAGGGGGTGAAAGTGGTTGGGTTTTTGGCCCGAAACTGCTTGGGCCAAGGAGGCAGTTGTCTTTCAAAGAGGCTTCCTGCGGTTTCTTCATCTCTGTTTCGGTTTCTACTATTTTCCTGCCTCTCTGATTCTTATTTCTTTCATGCTTATTTCTTTTTCGAGAACCTATCAAGAATCTAATACATCTCAAGCCTTTTCAAACATTTCATTATGAAATATTTCAAAGCAATGTGCAGAAAATGATAGATTTATCAGATGCTGATATATTATCACCCTTGCTTCAACGATCTCCATCCCTCCCCCCATTTTTAAGAGCTAAAAGGCCATTTTCCCCACCAAGTCTCCTCATCCTCAGAGGTGTGTTAGCTTGTCTCCTTCCCAAATGCATTTCAGCCCCTTATTTATTTTCACGTAAGCAATATATGCAGTTTTGTTCTGAATTTTAAATGTTCCTAAGACTCATTATTACAGGATTTTAACTTATAGTACTGTTAGCCCTGACATTCCAGACCTGAAAGTGACTTAGTGAGCATGTCACCAGCCCTCCTGTAGCTGAGAATCCTGAAAGAGAAAGGAGGTGCTAGCTGTCTCTCAGGTGGCCCTCCACCAGACAGGATCCTGAATCCAGGAGGTACTGATTTCTGCCCCTGCAATTTTCTCTAAGGAAACCCTGTTACTGAGCTCACCTCCCCACAGGGCCCTGATTTTAGTTCATACAATTCCATATGAGGAAAGGTGTGGCTTGGATTTTGACCAAAACCCTAGTCGGGATTCAGTATCCATTTTTCTGAAACACGAAATGCTGGCTCTTAGAATGATGTGAATACCAATTTAACAGGCACTCATACCGTCTTACCTTATACCAGGTCCTGCTTAAAGAATGTTACAAGTATTAAGTCCCTAATTTAGTCCTTAAAATCAATCTGTACCATAGGCATTGATTTTGTTATCCTCATTTTACAGGTAATAAGACTGAGGCACAGAGGAATTAAGTAAGTTTCCCAGTCACACAGCTGATAAGGCATAGCACTGAAATTTGTAGACAGTCTGGAGACCATCTGGGTCCCTAACCATTGCACTACCTTGCATTTCACAAGCTAGAATTAACACTTGACACGGAGAGGAAGTACCACAGAAGACAGTTCATCCAAGCAGGAGCAACCACGGGTAGCTGATTATCAGAAAAATAATAAATAAAATGGGGATTTAAAGTTTAAGTATCAGTTTTAGCTACCTGTTGTTTGCTGGAAATACATTCTTTTTAATTTAGCAAAACCACCCACGCAGCAATGTAATCAGTGTAGCGTTATAAAAAGTCGCCCTTCCCCTAGCCCTCAGGTTAAACAGTATTAATAGACAGAAATGCACAAATATATACAAGGTTTCCTTTAATTATAAAACAAAAAGGGTATTGCACAACCTTCCCTTTGGCAATATGGCTAGGTACTTTCCAACTAAATGGAGACTTAAGCTCCTCATAGACTTAAAGGTATGTCCCGCAATGCGTTCAGCGTTTCCTTACTAGTGGTCAGAAATTTCGATCTGCAATAACTGCCCCACTGCCAGGATGGGGCGCCGGCGTCCTAAGAGCCCAAGGCGGGCGACACAAAGAAGCGCTGTCCCCCGCCAAGCGCCGCCCCTCGGGCTCCCACTCCAGCCCGGGAGGAAGTGGGGAGGAGCAGGATGCGGGAAAAGCCCTCCGCCCCTCCTCTCCTCGCTCTCCGCTCGGCCTCGGGTCCCTGCTCTGCAGGAGAGCCCCTTCCCCGCCCGACCGTGAGTCCCCGTGCGCGGGGTCTACCCCTCCCAGCCGCGCGGGTAGAAACTGCAGGGTGACCTGGTGAGTGGCCTCTGCGAAAGTCTCGCACGCCGGAGACGGGGCCCGAGGTCTGGGGGAGGGCGGTGCGCGAGGCCCAGGGGCTCCTGGCGCTGGCCTAGCCGCGGGGGCGGGCGCGCCACTGGACTGGCTGCGCTCAAATTCCGGACCGAGGACCCCTCGCTCTTTGTGCCGGCGTTTCCGTCTGGGGTTTTCTCGGCCCCACTACATTGCCCGTCCTCCGTGACATCCGAGGTTGTGTGTGCCTGCTTTGTGCGGTCGAGTTACAGACAGGCCTGACCTGGGGAAACGGTTTCTAATCCGCCGCTTTGGGGGATGAGAACCCTGTACCCCAGGGAAGCTGCAGGGCCGTGCAGGCAGCTGGTGGCAGAGCATCACTTCTGTCCTACTGCCCTTTGATCTTTGCAAACACGGTCTCTGGGGCTGCGATCCATAGCCCACTTGCACTGTCCCCGGAGAGTGGTGTTGTGTGTGTGTGTGTGTGTGTGTGTGTGTGTGTGTGTATGTAGACGGGACAGTAATCTGTGTGCCCTCCAACCCCCCACCCTCTACAGAGACCTTCGTGCCAGCGGCCTTGAGAATTCCCTGCCAACCAGAGCTCAGCTTCTCAGCCCGCACCTCCTAACCCAGCTGACTACCCCACACCCTCCAGCTGCGCCCCCTCCTCTGACGTCACCGACCTGATCCCGAAGGTCTGGCTCTGGGCCTGGGAGAAGGGAGGAGGAGAGGGGAGCCCTGTCAGACTCCAGGCTTACTACTAACAAGCCCTGGGGCTTACAACATCCTTTCCCACGCGTTGCCTTTTGATAGAACACACCCTTTGAGGCGAGGAGATCATCAGCTAGAAGGACGCAGCACTTAAACGTAAGGAAAAAAAAAAATTAGGTCTTGTTCCTAGCTAGTGCTCCGGAGTTAGCTGTTCTGAGAGTTACCTAGTAAGAGAAGTGGAGAACAGGAGTGAGAGGAAGACAGAGTCCCAGGGGAATTGAGGAATTAAGAAGGCAGTGTGGTAAGATAAAGGGGGGGGGGGGGGGGAGAAAGAGAGAGAAAAGAAAGGGAAATAGAAAAAGGAAAATTTTGAATCCTGCTACTCTTTGAGCATGGGGGAGGGGTTGAACTGAAGGGCCACAGAGGGGTCTTTTAGGCAAATGCATTTCTGTTAGTGACAACTGAATACCACAGACTGGCTAACCTACAGGATAGAGGTTTATGCAGCCCACAGTTCCAGAGGGCCAAGGCCAAGAAGCCGCATCACGAGAGTCCCAAACAGGGCAGGACATCGTTTTGTGTGAGAGGGCAAGAAGGAGGGTGTCTGAGCTCTGTGTCTCTGCTCTGAGCTCTCTCTTGCTCCTTCTGAACCTACCAGGATTCAGTCATGGAAGCCCCACCCTGGTGATTTTCATCCAAGTCACCTCCAAGAGGTTCCACAGCCTTGTCTTCAGATTGTTTCTGTCCTCCACAATCAAAATTCAACCTATGAGTTTTGAGGGGACACATTTGAACTGTAGAAAGTTAGTTCAAAGATAACAGTAATTATCTCTGCATGTGTGCGTGTGTGTGTGTGTGTGTGTGTGTGTGTGTGTTTAAGTTGGATGCAAAGTATATGGGAGTTTGTTTAATTTTTAGACTGTTTTATAATTAGGTCCTTCCATGTGTACCACATGCTGAGAAAGTGATCTTGGGATTACCTTTAGATTACCCTTACATTCACCCATGATTCTATCATCCATCCATGGGGTACATAGTCATTCTCCTGGGGAACCCAAGAATAAAACATATTCTCTGTCCTCAGACACTTGATCTCATTTCGGAACTAGAAATCAAACTGTAAGACAGACTGGGAGTGGTGTAATATCCAAGATGGTCCTCTACCTACTGTTTCTCCATGGATCTTGCAAAAAGAAAACCTTATTTACGTATCATGGGGCCACTTTCTAGGAGCAGAAAGAAGCCCTGTTCTCTCCCTGAATTACAGGCTGTGCCTAGGGTACCTTGTGCTTTGGTATCTCACACAAAAGGAGGCCAGGGAACCAGCAGTTAGCGTAATGGCTATGTCGCTGGACTCCCACGTAGTCGACCGTGGTTCGCATCTCGGACCCGGTGGCTTACAACTCACGCCGGGCGCGTGTGCGTGCGTGCCCAAGATCCCGAGAGGAGAATGGAGGAGAAGGGATTGTGGCGTGACCATCCCCCCTGGGGGGTGATTTCTCGCTTTCTGCTGTCTCTATGTCTCTCTCTGTCTGTCTGGCGAGCGCACGCGCCCTATAGCAAAAAACCTCTCCAAAAAAAAAAAAAAAAAAAAAAAAAAGGAGGCCAGAATGGGCCTAGGGTGCTAGAAAGGAGAGAAAGCAAGAACCTTGGTTAGGAAAAGAAATAAAAGGACATTTACCCAGGTTGTGTCCATCCAGGCTCACCAAGCTAGAAGAAAAAGGGATTCATGCATAAAGAAGGAGCATTTGGTTCAAAAGTCAAGTGTTGAAGTCAGTGATAATCAATCCCAGTTAAAGTGAGAACAGAACCAGCTGCAAAATTCAAGGAAGCACCCCCCACACAGAGAGGAGGAAATCAGATTTCTAAGTGGGCAAGTGGCATAGCTGATGGGAGATGAAGGAAGACATTTCAGGACAAATGATAGAATCAGTAGACCAAGTCTTGTTACTTGATTACAATCCCATAGGTGCTAACTGCTGAGTCTAGAATCCAGACTCAGGAAGTCTAGTGCTAGACCCCATGTTTTATACACCAGAAACATGTAAGTGCTGGTAACTGCCAGGCTTTTATTCACATGGAAGTATAGGGCACTTTTCAACTGCTGACATTAGAAAGGGAAGAGGTGAATAGCTTTCTCTCTTTACAAGTCTGCATCCTTTAAACTGTTGTAGTGCTGCTATCACAATTGAAAAGAACTCTAAGGTGTCATATGTACTACCTATTACAATGAAAAGGAACAGTAAAGTAAGACAAATCTAGTCAAGCAAGTAAACATACATTAAATGATTAAGCATAGGGATCAGCAGATGGTGTAATGGGGTATTTTTACTTTCTCTCTGTTTCTCACCAGCAAGTGCACGTACCCAATGGCAAAAACGTGAAAAAAAAAAAAAAAAAAAGTGGGAATGGTGATAGCATATACCTCATAGGTTCTTGTCAAAATTAAATTAAATTAATTACATAAATCACTTATAATAATACCAGGACTCTGGTAAGCATTGAATTGGCATTACTGCTACAACCATAGTTACTTCTATGAACATTTTCGTGCCCTGTACATCATAATGACTTGAAGTTTTCACTTAAAATTAAGACATTCTTCTAGGTAGATGCAAAATAGATTTATCTTGTCTTTGAATCAACTCAGAGACCAGTGAAACGGAACTGTGGGCTCCCTGCTGTGAGTGCAGGTATCAATGGGGCATCTAGGAGATGCGATTGGGTAGAGATTGATCGGGACTAGAAATCCTGCCTCCAGGCCAGCCAGTGGCATGGTGGTTAAAGCAGTTGGATCCCACATGGCTGACTGAGCAGTTCAAGTCCCAGACAGTGCAGCTTGAAAAACATGTGGGGTGCATGTGCGTGCATACCCAAAATCCCAAAAGGAGAGTGAAGGAGAAGGGACTGTGGCATGGCCATCCCCGCTTGAGGGGTGATTTTCGCTTTCTCTCTGTCTCTGTCTGTCTTTTTTTTTTTTTTTGGAGAGGTTTTCGCTATAGGGCGTGTGCGCTCGCCAGACAGACAGAGAGAGACAGAGAGACAGAAAGCGAGAAATCACCCCCCAGAGGGGATGGTCATGCCGCAATCCCTTCTCCTCCATTCTCCTCTCGGGATCCTGGGCACCTACGCACACGCGCCCAGCGTGAGTTTTAAGCCACCGGGTCCAGGATGTGAACTGCGGCCGACTACGTGGGAGTCCAGCGACATAGCCATTACGCTAACTGCTGGTTCCCTTAAGCATATGAGAGAGACAGAGAGAGAAAAATTAATAGCAAATTAAATTTAATAGCAAATTTTAAAAAAAATCCTGCACTCATAAGAGCTGAATATGATTCAGGGAAACATTCCTTGTCATTAATCTACATTTCTAGGGGTCCATTTATCTATCATTTATCTATGTGTGGTTTTGTGTGACAGTTAATATCTTTGTACATATATGTAGTGTCTTCAAAAGGTTCCTGGAAAATGCATATTATGAAAAAGCTATGCATGGATTTTGATTTTTTTTGCACCAAAATAAACTTACTTTCATTCCAATTTTCCATCAACTTTTCAAAGTACCTTTATTAAAGTGTCTTTAATACTGCCACTCTTACTTCTGTAAGGAAAGTTATTAGAAGAAGGATAACTGGGCCCCCAACAGTGAATGGGTACACGTTTGAAACTGCTTTGCCACTGTCAGATTGCTTTCAAGAAAGTGCAGACACTCTTAGTCCTTCCAGCAGGTTATGATGTGTCCCAGAACCTTCCCAACAGTGGCTATTATTAGCTGCTTTCATCGACTTCATCTTCTTCACCTTCCTCTTCTCCTCTTCCCCCTCCTCCTCTTTCTCCTTAGTTCTTTTTTTTTTTTTTTTTTTTTTTTTTTTTGAGGGGAGGGCAATCTGTGGCCAATTTATTATACATTATGTTTTTCTTACCTGACTACTAGTGAGATTCATTCTCTTTTTATAGAACTAGACATTTAAAATTTCCTTTTCTGGGCACGTCCTTTCTCAGAAGGATAGGATTTCCATAGACAAAAAGATATGGGGGGAACCAGCAGTTAGCGTAATGGCTATGTCGCTGGACTCCCATGTAGTCAACCGCGGTTCGTGTTTTAAGCCACCGGACCTAGTGGCTTAAAACTCACGCCGGGCGCGTGTGCGTGCGTGCCCGAGATCCCGAGAGGAGAATGGAGGAGAAAGGATTGCGGTGTGACCATCCCCCCTGGGGGGTGATTTCTCGCTTTCTGTCTCTATGTCTCTCTCTCTCTGTCTGGCGAGTGCACGTGCCCTATAGCGAAAAACCTCTCAAAAAAAAAACAAAAAAAAGATATGGGGAGACAACAAGAAAGGAAGAGAATGCAAAGACTCTTTTTTTTTTTTTTTTTTTTTTTTGGAGAGGTTTTTTGCTATAGGGCGCGTGCGCTCGCCAGACAGAGAGAGAGAGAGAGACATAGAGACAGAAAGCGAGAAATCACCCCCCAGGGGGGATGGTCACGCCGCAATCCCTTCCCCTCCATTCTCCTCTCGGGATCTTGGGCACGCACGCACACGCGCCCGGCGTGAGTTGTAAGCCACCGGGTCCAGGACGCGAACCGCGGTCGACTACATGGGAGTTCAGCGACATAGCCATTACGCTAACTGCTGGTTCCCGAGAATGCAAAGACTCTGAAATGTAAGCAGGTCATGTCCAGGGATACCAGGCCGATGGAAGGTTCAGGGAGAGACATCACAGGAAATAAGGCTGGAAACTGAGGAGCCTCCAGCCCTGCTGGCCTTAAACACCAGGATGAAGCAGCCAGGTTTTCCTCTGTGTACAAGGCAGAGCTCTAAGGGTTTCTCTTCAGGGAAGTAAGATGGTTAGGCTGGTTTTAGAAGAATAAAGGTGGGAACAGAACCTGGTGACTTAGAAATTAGATCTGTTTTGTCCAGCTATGAATTACTAAAAACCTAAACTAGGTTAGTGTCCATGTGAATGGGAATGTGAATAAGGACATTGACAGGACTTGTGGCCAGCTGCATGTGGGAACAGGAGGGAGCAGGGACATGGTGTGACTGTGCGATTTGCTGTCCTGGTTATTTGTGAACACCACAGGTAGCAGGGAAGCGACAAGCCTCTCACCAACCAGGTGTTCGCGGATCGTACATTCTCAGCAGTTCTCTGAGGCAGGTTTCTGTTTCTGTGTCACTGCTAAGAGCACTGAGTTTATGGAATTTACCTTAGAAGAGCTAGTTTGGAGAGTAAATAAAAAATTTAAGACTATTTAGTTTTAGACCAGGATGTTCTTTCAGTATTAGTTCCCTCAAGACCAGGTCTGTCCATCCATGGCCTTATGGAACACGGTGTATATGCCAATTACTGTTAAGGGCCCATAGAGATATCTGAGAAGTAAATATAATAACAGCACTAGTATTAGCATCTGTATTGGCATTGGCTCCAAAATATGCAAACTATAAAGACAACATCAAAAGCTCAGTTTGGTGTTATTAAAACCTAACGATGGTTAGTTATTTTTTTTTCCCTTTGCAAAAATTCTCTATTACTCACATACCTAAATTAAATGGCTTACTTTTTTTTTTAAGGTTTTTGCTATAGAGTGTGTGTGCTCACCAGAGACAGCCAGCCAGAGACAGTGAGAGAGAAAATGAGAAATCACTCCCTGGGAGGATGGCCATGCCATCATCCCTTTTCTTCCATTTTGGGCATGCACACACATGAGCCTGGCATGATTTTCAAGCTGCCAGATCTGGGACTTGAACTGTAGTCAGTCATGTGGAAGTCCAGTGCTGTAACCACTATGCCACCTGCTGGCCCAAATGGTTTACTGTTAACCAACTAATTATGAGCATATGTATGTATGTGCACATATACATGTGTAAAAAATTGCTTACTAATGACGAAGCATTTAATGTGGATCGTGTCCCTTAGTTCCCGCACAACTCTCCGTGGTAGTTAGTTACTATTATCCGCATTTGCAGAATAAGGAAACCAAGCTGAGATGCACTGCCTAAATCTCACAGTTCATAACCAGCAGAGCAGAGATTCGTGCCTAGACAACCTGAACCCGAGAGTCTGAGTCCTTGTACATGTTACCTTGACAGGAAGCTATTCTCTGCAAAGGAAGTAGAAAGAGATGAGGTAAAGGCCAAAATATCTGTATGTTGCAAGTGAGGGAAGGCCTTGAAGTAAGTGGTTCCAGCTCACACCACACTGTTAGGGTGGGGTGAACCTCAGAGACAGAGGAGCAGCAATGTGCAGTGCTGCCCAGCAGCCGTCAGTGAGGATGGGAGCCTTGGGTGTCCTCTGACCTTGGAGGAGCGGATTGTGTAAAGTGCATGTAGCACTGATCCTTGGGGGTGGGGGGGTGGGGTTCATGGTGAAGAAGCAGAGGATGTTTGTGAGTGCATTTCCACAGGCACACAGCTTCCTCAGGCCAGCTGCAGGCAAGACGCGGCCAAACTTCATGACTTGCAACCATCTGCTCCAGGATGTCTGGGACTTGAATTCAAGCCACGTTGGTCTTCCACTTTCCTCTATTCAGCCTTGGTGACTTTGACCAAACTCCATTTTCTGAAAACCCAGACTTTCAGACTGAAGTTCTGGGTTCTCTAAACTGGGGTTAATAAGACCAGTGTGGGAGTCCAGAGGTGTGGAATGACATGGAGGGGGACAGCACACTGCCCCACTGTATTAGTTCCCCGGGGGCTGCTGTGCAAGTGACCACAAACAGGTGCCCTAATGTAACAGGGCTGTTTTTCTCTCATAGTTCTGGAGGCTTCAAAGTTGAAAATTGAGTTTCATCAGTGTTCCTTCTTTCTGGAGGTTCTGAGTCCAGCTCTATTCTGTGCCTGTCTCCTAGCTTCTGGTGTTTTCCAGCAACCTTTGGCCTTCCTTAGCTTGTAGACATAGCACTTCAATCTCTGCCTCCATCCTGGGATACTGTCCTTCCCTGTGTGTACATGTCCCTCTGGGTCTAAAGCTCCTCTTCCTATAAGGACATCAGTCATTGGGCCAGGGCCATCCCAATTCAGTATGACTTCCTCACACCTGTAAGACTTTGTTTCCAAATAAGGTCACATTTATAGGTCCTAGGGGTTCAGACTTAGTTGCCTTTTGGGGGGAACACAACTCCACTCAGGTTCCTCCCTTACATTTGTTTCCAACTATGATGGAAATGTCAGACTCTCTCAACTTGACCACAGACTTGAAGAGGACAGAGCTCATGGGGTTCCTGACTGTGGACACTGGCATTGAGTGTTGGCATCATTTCCCGGTGCCAGTTTCATCTGCACGGAGGGAAGGGTCACCCCGGCTTGTGGAAGACTGAGCTGCTCCTCTGGTTTTCATTTGCCCAGTTTTCACCGATCTGAGTCTGTGCTTTCTTCTCCACAGAAACCAACAGAGCCATGGCGACTCCGTCTGCTGCCTTTGAGGCCCTTATGAGTGGAGTGACAAGCTGGGATGTCCCGGAAGATGCCATCCCATGTGAACTGCTGCTTATTGGCGAGGCCTCCTTTCCTGTGATGGTGAATGACATGGGCCAGGTGCTCATTGCTGCCTCGTCCTATGGCCGAGGCCGCCTGGTGGTCCTAGCCCACGAGGACTACTTGGTGGAAGCCCAGCTCACTCCCTTTCTCCTTAATGCTGTGGGCTGGCTTTGCTCCTCCCCTGGAGCTCCCATTGGTATACACCCATCCCTGGCTCCTTTGGCCAAAATTCTTGAGGGTGCTGGAGTGGAGGCCAAGATTGAGCCGGAAGTGAAAGACTCCCTGGGGGTATACTGCATTGATGCCTACAACGAAACCATGACTGAGAAACTGGTCACGTTTATGAAACGCGGAGGGGGCTTGCTCATAGGAGGCCAAGCCTGGGATTGGGCCAACCAGGGCGATGACGAAAGGGTTCTGTTCACGTTCCCTGGGAACCTTGTGACCAGTGTGGCTGGTGTGTACTTCACTGACAACAAAGGAGACACAAGTTTCTTCAAAGTGTCCAAGAAGATGCCCAAGATTCCAGTCTTAGTTAGGTGAGTACTTTACCTATGGAGAAAGTTGACCCCAGGTTCAATTTCAGACAAAATTCTAATTTTGCTGAGGTTGCTCTTAGGCTAAGAGAAGAGAATTCGGCATTCAGACATGGATTCAACACAGATCAACTGGATTTTGAAAATACTCCAATGCATAGGAGGAGTAAGGTCCTCTTTACTATACCCTTCCCAGACCATACCATTCAGCTCTCTGAGGGGAGGACTCATACTGACCATTCTGACCCCTGCATGTAGCTTGTTAATGTACACTGCTGACCTTGCACGTTGGCATGACTAATCTGAGAAGCTCATAGGAGAGAGTGACTTCCAATTAAAATGCGAAGAAAAGGAAACAGCCGTGAAGGACTCCGTAGGCAGTCTAGAGAGCTGTGGAAAAGGTTGTGAAATGTCCAGCCAGATCGGGTTAGGATAGAAATAAGAGGTAGAGGATTCAGAAGTTAAGATAGCAGGAAAAAAATGATATAAATAATGTGTATGAAATCTAGAATTTAGGAGAAGATTCTTATCTCTGGGGGCAGATGATAGAGAATGAAGGAGGCATGGGATAGGTGTAGGGACAGGCTGCACTAAGAATTGCCATTTAAAAAAAAATTATTGTTATTCTTTTCGTTTTGCTATGGATCATGTGTGCTCACCAGACAGAGAGAGAGAGAGAGAGAGAGAGAGAGAGAGAGAAAGCTATACAGCATCTCTCAAGAGGGATGGCCATAGCTCAATCCCTTCTTCTCATTCTCCTCTCAGGACTTTGGACACACACACACACACACACACACACACACACACACACACACATGTCCAGCATGTTTTTCAAGCTGCCAGATGAAAGACTCAAACCACACAGTTGAGAGTGTGGGATCCAGCTGACTTAAACACCACTCACGGGCTAGCCTGCACTGAGGATTCTTGCATTGCTCAGTCTGTTTGCTTACTCTGTCCTCATGCCACATACTGTGCTGGACCTCAAGCAGGTTCATAGGTGCCCAATCACACTTGGATGTGTGATTGGATGGGTGAATGAGTGGGATGGAGAAAGCTAGAGGAGTACCAGTGACAGAAAAAGTACACTGGGCCACTCCTCTGACTTACATTAAAATTCTCAGCATCTTTGAACCAAAGAGCACTGGCATTTCTGACTAAGGAGAACAGGGCAGGGTAGAATTGGTGAGGAAGATATACCTGGGGTAGTGTAGAGGTATAGGGAATGAGCAAGGCTCTTGCTTTGGAATGAAACTCTTAGGGAGGTTTCAGGAAAACCTACCAGAATAGTTTGTCCACCCTATCTTTTGGTTAGGAAGGAGATTTGTCCCACTGTAATTCAAATATTGAGCTTCTATGAAGGAATTCAACTGTTCTGTTCACCTCTTTATTCATTTATCCAAAGTTTGTGGAATATGTTATATATCACAGGAATTATTTTTTACTTCAAGAACATGATTTACAAAGACCTATGAGTTAGGAACTCAAGAACATCTCCAATAACATGACTTGAGAGAAATGTCCAAACGAATAATTGTTGTAGGAAAAGGGTTGTGCTGTCACAGGAGAACCCAGAAACCTAGAATCTTCAGCTGACTAGAAATGGCAGTGTAACCTTAGCATGCCCTTTCAACTCTCTTTTTCCCTCTAAAAGGAGAGTCTTGGCATAGACGCTACTAGACATCTCTTTAACTATGACTCCCTTGAGAATGGTTTGTCATGCTCTAGTGATCTCTGTGTTCACAAAGTCATCGGAGAAACACAGAGAAGGGTGTCATACAAATGGCTGTGCTCTGAACATCATCTGCTCCATTGCCTTGGCTTGGAGAACATCCCTGTGAAACCAGAGTTGATACACATTTTCAAGTGAAGCTACTTATAGTCCCTCTCAGTCTGAAAAATGGTAAGAGAGATTGTCCACAAAGGAGGCTTCATTTCCAGAATATTAAAAGGTTTCAGAATTTTGAAAATTGACTATCTCCTTGAAATTGGTTGAAATAAAGCCAGAAAAATTCCAAAGTACTGAAAATATGAGTATGATTCAAGTAGTTTAAAAAATATATATCTGAATGATACTAATCATTTTGTTTATAACAAGGAACTTCACATCCTTGGAGATCATTGCTGGTTATATGTTTGGTGTATAAAAGATTGCTTATTATAGATTTTATGCCAGGATCATGGCTTTTAGAAATATTTTACTTTGGAAATGTTCAAACATATACAGACATAAAAATAGAACAATGAACACACATGAACCCATCACCCAGTTGCTAAACTGGCTCAATTCATGCTCCACTTACTCCCTTACCTTTTTATGGGGTCGCTGGAAAAGTCATGACATATTTTTCAGTGTTTCTCTATGTGAAAATGCATCATGGCTTTTCCAATGACCCAATAATTTGTTTGGAAGCTAATTCCTGATATTGAAATATTTTGTCAATAAAATAATGTATCTTTAAAAGATAAACACTAATTTTTATATAAAACCGGAATACTATTATCACTTTTTTTCTTTTTGTTTTTGTTTTTGTTTTTTGTTATAGGATGCATGCAGTCACCAGAAAGACAGAGACAGAGAAACAGAAAGCGAGAAATCACCCCCTGGGGGATGGCCGCAATCCCTTCCCTTCCATTCTTGAGGGGATCTTGGGCACTCACGCACTCGCGCCCGGCATGAGTTTAAGCCACCATGTCTGGGACTCGAACCATGGTCAGCTACATAGGAGTCCATCAACATAGCCATTATGCCAACTGCTGATCCCTATTATCACATTTTTAAATTAGCATTTTTGTACCTAACAAAATATTAATAACAATATAAATTATTTTTCAATTTTCTCAGTGGGCATGCGAGCCCACTGGAGAGAAACAGAGAGAGGAACGTGAGAAAACAGCCCTCATGGGGCATGGCCACACTGAAATTCCTCCTTTTACATTTCTCCCTCCTTTTGTGATTTCGGGCATACACACATACACACTCAGTTCTCAAGCCACAAGGTTTAGGACTTGAACTGTACAGTTGGCCATGTGGAATTCAGCCACCTTAACCACCATACCACAGGCTGGTCTACAATATGATTTTAAAAAGCATTCTCTAAATACTGTTTGTTATATACGTATCTCTATACTTATTCTTTTTTTAAAGAGATTTATTTATTTAATTTTATTTGTTGTTATTATTTATCTTTTTAATTTGACCAGAGGGAGACAGACAGAAAGAAAGTGAGAAAGCAAGCCGCCAGGTCCGGGACTTGAACCACCGTTGGCCATGTGGGAAGTCCAGTACCTTAATCATGACACCACCTGCCAGCTCCATATACGTATTCTTTAAGTCAACTGAGTATTCGTGGCTTCTGAGTCACTTCATTTTTATACATTTGCTTTAATAGAGATTTCTAAAACAATTGTTTCATATGTTCACTGTAACTTTGGAATTGAATGTGGTTTTTGTTGCAGGTATTTCAAAGCTATACATTTATAAAAATCCATATATTTTTCCCCAGGTTTGTACATTTTTGACAGCATAAAATAATCCTTCTTTCTTGCATTTGGTAGTTTTCACTTTGAACTGTTTGTCTCACATCATAATTAGTACTCCTACTGTCTTGTTTCTGTGTTGATCTTTTTATTCTAGCTTTCTGTGTCTTTTTAAAAAAGATGTAGCTCTGTTTAAATCTGATTTCTTTTACTCAATTAGAGAGCACTAGGCAAATATAAACTACTTAAGAAAATTGATGTTTGTCTAGTTGCAATCATCTCGTTTAATGTTTTCTGTTGTATATCTTGTTGCTCCTTTTCAAATGTTCCTTTACTGCCTTTTGCTTAATTGGTTGAGTTTTATTTCTTTGTTTTTTCCTTCTCACTGTTTGGAAATTATACATAATTTTTCTCACCTCTTGTAGTTACCTTTAACTTTTTCCTAGCCCTTCATTTAAAATATTTCATGTTTGTAGAAAAGTTGCAAGAATGAGATAATGATCACCCCTTTCACCTCAATTCACCGGTAGTTACATTTCATCACATTTACTATATAAACACACATAGGAACAGATATTGCTCATCCATTTGAGAGTAACCTACAGTCATCATGATACTTTATATATAAATATTTCGGTGTGTATCTCCTAACAATCAAGGCAGTCTCACACATAACCACAATACGATAATCTCTCAAAAAAAGGTAACAGTACTAATAGCTAATGTCCAGACGTTTCCAGTTGTCCTAACAATATCTCTGTTAGATCTTTTCTTAACATAAAAGATCTAACCAAGTATCAGTATCATAGTTCTTTTTTTTTTTTCTTGAGAGAAATTTTTGCTATAGGGTATGTGCACTCACCAGAGAAATGGAGAGAGAAAGCAAGAAAGCACCCCTCAAGGGGATGTCCACACCACAGTCCCTTCTCCTCCATTCTCAATATTTTAGGCATGTAGGCACACACACACCTGGAATGACTTTTAAGCTGCTGAGTCTGAGACTCAAACCACGGTCAACTACATGGAAGTCCAGCAATGTAACCATTATGCCATCTGCTGGTCCGAGTATCATGGTTCTTTAATCTCCCTTAATCAAAACACTTTCTTAGCTTTTTAGGGAAAATTTGTTTTGTTGTTTTTACTTTTTCCCCATGAATGAGAGAAAGAGAGACAGACAGACAAATAGTACTGCCAACAGGGTCCCAGTGCCACAGTCCACCCCCAGCCTCAACCAGCTCCGCATCATGGGCACACTTGTGCTCAGCCTACTCAGGGTCGTCTCTGAACTTGAGCCTTCCCATGTGGAATTGCCTCGCAGACCACTGCATTTCACAGCTGCACTACTGTTTGGCTATTCTTTTTTTTTTAATTTGTTTTCTTTTGAATTTTTCAGGACATTAGTCTTTTTTTTTTTTTTTTTTAAAGAATTATTTTATTTATTTAATTATTATTTCACATGAGTTTTGCCAGAGAAAGGGAGAGAGGGGAAAGTGAGAAAGCAAGCCACCAGGCCTGGGACTCAAACCGTGGTTGGCCATGTGGGAATTCCAGCGTCTTAACCACCACGCCACCTGCTGGCCCCAGGACATTAGTCTTTTTGAAGTATCCCGCTCAATTGCTTTGTGAAATATCCTTCAGTTTGAGTTTATCTAATTGCTTTCTCATAACTACACTCAGTTCAAACACTTTTGTCAATAATACTATGTAGGTGATGTTACCTGTGTAATACATACACGTGATCCTTATAATGTGTTGGATGAAGAAATTCCTGGGGTTAGTTTATCCTATGTTAAATTGGTCATGCACTTAAATTTTGATTTGCCAGATACTCACTTTTTTCATTATTTACTTTTTACATTTAATAAATTTACATTTAATCACTATACATCTTTTTTTGTGGGTTTGTCATATTTTTATTATTTTTAAATGATTATCATTAAATTGATAATGAAAATCATACATTATATTGCTATACATCATTTAGATTGTGAAGAGACTTTACCCAGCATGATATAGACCTCAGTCCAGCCTAGTTGAAACTACTGTACACATCCTCATCAACAGATAAAAACGCTTATCTGTGTCCCACAAGTGTCTTACCTTTCCATTTTCCCCCCAAATCCTTTCATATGCTCTTCCCCTTGTACACTCTCTTTCCACTTCATTTGTAGTATCCATTACAATTTGTAATGCTTTTATGTTCTCCAGTCTTTCAGTCTCTACCATAGAGTCCGGACAGTTGTATATGTTAAGTGGAGATATACAATGTCTCTCTTTTGTAGACTGACTTGCATCACTCAGCAACAAATCTTCCATATTCATCTACTTTCTATCAAATTCCAGGATCTTATTGTTTTTTATGGCTGACTAGCATTCCATGGAGTATATGTGCCATAATTTTTCAATCTATTCATCTGTTTGTGGACATTTGGGTTGGTTCCATGTCTTAGCAATCACGAATGTTGCTGCAGTTAAAATAGTTGTGCAAACGCTTTTCTAACTGAGTGCGCTCCTGTCCTTTGGGTAGATATCCAGGAGTGGAATTGCTGGATCATATGGTAGCTCTATTTGAAAGTCTTTGAGGAACCTCCATATTGTTCTCTACAGTGACTGGACCAATTTACATCCCCACCAACAGTGTAGGAGTGTCCCCCTTAAACCACATCCTCTCCAGCACTTATCATTATTTGTTTTTTTAATCTTCGCCATTCTTACTGGGGTTAGGTAGTATCTCATTGTGGTTTTGATCTGCATCTCCTTTACAACGAGGGATGTTGAGCATTTTTTCATATGCTTTTTGGCTGTTTATAAGTCTTTCTTAGAGAGTTGTTTATTCAGCTCATTTTCCCATCTTTTAATTGAGTTAATGATTTTCTTCCAGTAAGCTGCTTGAGTTCCCTGTATATTTTTGTTATCAGTCCCTTATCTAAGGCACAGTTAAAAAAATTCTCTCCCATTTCAAGGGTTTTCGATTCACACTAATTACAGTGTCCTTTCCTGTGCAGAAACTCCTTAATCTGATGTAATCCCACCTATTTTGGGGATTATTGCCTGTGCTCTAGAGGTCTTGCTTAAAAATTAAAAAGTCTTTGCCTACCCCAATATCTCCCAGAGTTTCCCGGGTGTTTTCCACCAGTAGTTTTATAGTTTGTGGTCTTAGGTTTAGATATTTGATCCTCTTTGAGTTGATTTTTGTTAATGGAGACAGATAGGAGTTCAGATTCATCTTTCTGCAGGTGGATACCCAGTTTTTCCAGCACCATTTGCTAAAGCGGTTTCCCTTTTCCCACTGGATTGACTGGTACCCTTTGTCAAAGATGAGTTGGCTGTATGTTTTGGGGTTTATTTCTGGAGTCTCTACTCTGTTCCATTGGTCCTTGTGTCTGTTTTTGTGCCAATACCATGCTGTTTTGATTATCACAGCTTTATAATATACTTTGGGGTCAGGAAGTGAGATGCCACCTACTCCAGTCTTCTTGCACAGGATGGCTTTAGTACAATGGGGTCTTTTATGGTTCGAGACAAATTCGATGATTGTCTTTTCTAGATCTGTGAAGAATGTCTCTTGTAATTTTATAGGGATTGCATTAAGCATATACATCAATTTGGGTAGGATTGCCATTTTGATGATATTGATTGTGCCAGTCCAAGAACATGGGATGTCCTTCCACTTTTTAGTGTTCTTTTTAATTTCCTTTTCATGGTTTTTATAGTTTTCCTTGTAAAGGTCTTTGACTTCCTTGGTTAGTTTTATTCCTAAGTATCTTATACTTCTAGTGGCTATGGTAAATAGAATTACTTTCTTAAGTTCTATGCCTGTCTGCTTATTGTTTGTATATAGAAATGCTATAGATTTTTGTAAGTTAATTTTGTATCCTGCCACTTTACTGTATGCATTTATTTCTTCAAGAAGTTTTTTCTTGGATACTATTGGGTCTTCTATGTATACAATCATGTCATCTGCAAACAGATAATTTCAGCTCTTCTTTCCCTATTGTAATGTCTTTTATTTCCTTCTCTTGTCTGATTGCATTGACTAGAAATTCCAGTACTACATTGAATAGAAGCAGAGAAAGTGGGCAGCTTGTCTTGTACCCATTTTTAGTGGAAAAGCTTTCAGCTTTTCATCATTCAGTATGTTAGCTGTAGGTGTTTCATAAATGGCTTTTATTATGCTGAGAAATGGTCCTTCTATGCCAATTTTAATGAAGTCTTGATCATAAAGGCATGTCGAATTTTGTCAAAACCTTTTTCAGCATCGATTGAAATGATCATATGGTTTTACCTTTCTTTCTGTTAATATGATGTATTACATTTATGGTTTTGCATATGTTGAACCACCCTTGCATTCCTGGAATACAGCCTACCTGGTCGTGATGAATAACCTTTTTTATATGCTGTTGAATATGGTTAACAACTATCTCTTTGAGAATTTTTGCATCTATATTCATCAGGGATATAGGTCTGTAGTTTTCCTTTTTTTGCCGTATCCTTATCCATTTTGGGAATGAGGGTTATGAAGGCTTCATAGAATGAATTTGAAAGGGTTCCTTCTTTTTGTATCTCTAGAAACAATGTGAGTAGAATATGGGTTACCTCTTCTTTAAAAGTTTTGTAAATTCGGCAGTGAAGCCATTGGGGCCTGGACTTTCCTTTGTTGGGAGGTTATTTATTACTGATTCAATCTCATTGCTTGTTATAGGTCTATCTCAGCTTTCTATGTCTTCCTGAATCAATCTTGGTAGATTATATGTGTCCAGAAATTTGTCCATCTCATCCAGGTTTTCTTCTTTGTTGGTGTAAGAGTTGCTCATATTATCCTCTAATGATGTTTTGTATTTCTGTTATGTCTGTTGCAATGTTGCCTGATTCGTTGCAAATTTGACTTATCTGGTTCCTTTCTCTCTTCTTAATTAGTCTGGTTAATGTTGTGTCAGTCTTGTTTATCTTTTCAAGGAACCCGCTTTTGCTTTCATTTGTTTTCTGTATAGTTCGCTTATTTTCTATTTCATTTATTTCTGCTCGAATCTTTATTATTTCTTTTCTCCAGGCACTTTTTGGATTTTTTTGTTGTTCTCTTTCCAGTTTCCTTGAGGCATGATGTTAGGTTATCCTTTTGCCACCTTTCTATCTTTTTCTTGTGCCCACTAATTGCTATGAACTTCCCTCTTATGACTGCTTTTGCAGTATCCCATAGATTATGGAAACTTGTGTACTCATTATCATTAGTTTCCATGAATCTTTTTATTTCCATCTTAATCTCTGCAATAGTCATGGAGTCATTTAGAAGTAGGTTATTTAGTTTCCATGTATTTGTATATTTTTGAGGGCTTTTCTGAGATTAATATCGAGTTTAATTCCATCGTGGGCGGAGAAGATGCTGGATATAGTTTCTGTGCCTTTGAATCTGTAAAGGCTGGTTTTGTGCCCTATTATGTGATCAATCTTTGAGAAAGTACCATGCGGGGCTGAGAAAAATGTATCTTTTGTGGGTTTTGGGTGGAAAGCTCTATAGATGTCTACCAAGTCCATCTGATTTATGGTATCATTTAGGTCCTGAATCTCTTTGCTTATTTTTTTTTGTCTTGTTGGCCTGTCTAAAGGAGATAATGTAGTGTTGAGATCTCCACCAATTATAGTGTTACAGTCTATCTCTCCTTTTATATCTAGCAGCCTTTCCTTTACATATTTGGGTGCTCCTGAGTTCGGCACATAGATATTTATAATTTTTTTTTTTTGGTAAATTAACCCTTTTACTACTATATAATGTCCTTCTTTGTCTTTTCTTATGGTTTTGTCTTAAAGCCTATTTTGTCTGAAGTTAGTATAGGGACTCCCGATCCTTTTTGGTTTTCATTTGTATGGAAAACCTTTTCCATTTGCATGGAATACCTTCACTTTTAGTGTATGTACAAAATGTTTTTTCTTAGCATAAATACAATGCATATTAGTCAAGTCAAAGTCATTACCCTATACATGATAATCAACAGATAACTTTTCATTTTTATGTCTGTTTAGTGTTTTTATCTCCTGATCCTCTCCCTCCCACTCCCTATTAACCACCCCTTCTTGTATTGTCTCTATGTCTACAGTCAACCTTCCTGCTATTATACCGTTCAACCTTTTGATTTCTGCCATAGAGTGCAGACATTCAGTATAAATTAAGCAGGGATGTACAATGCCTATCTTTCATAGTCTGACTTGCTTTGCTTGACATTAAATCTCTGTATTCATACACTCTGTATCGAATGTCAGGGTTTCATGGTTTTCTTATGGACAAGTAGTATTCCATAGTGTATATATGCCACATTATTTCAATCCAGTCATCTGTTCTTGGACATTTGAGTTGATTCCATATCTTAGCAATTGTGAATTATGCCATAGTAAACATGGATGTGCAAGCGTTTTTCCAGCTGATTGTTTTCCTATCCTTTGGGTAGGAAATTCTTTGCACCTAAGAGTGCAGTTATGTAGTCACATGGTAGTTTTAGCTGTAGATCTTTGAGGAACCTCCATATTGTTCTCCATAGTGACTGTACTAATTTACATTCCCACCAACAGTGTAAGAGGGTTCCCTATCATTCTGTATTTTTTAAATCTTAGCCGTTCTGACTGGGGTTAGGCAGTATCCTATTGTGATTTTGGTTTGCATTCCCCTTATGATAAGAGATATTGAGCATTTTTTTCATATGCTTTTTAGCCATTCATATGTCTTTGGACTGTTGTCTGTTCATCTCATTTGCCCATTTTTAAATTGGATTGCTTATTTGTTTGCAGGTAAGCTGTTTGAGTTCCCTGTATATTCTGGTTATCAGTCCTTTATCTTAGGCATAGTTTGCAAATATATTCTCCCATTCTGAGGGTTGTCTCTTTACTCTAATTATTGGTTGTTTTGCTGTACAGACACTTTTTAGCCTAATGTAGTCCCACTTGTTTATTTTCGATATTATTGCCTGTACTTTAGAGGTGTATTTAATCAAGATGTCTTTGCCTACTCTGATGTTTCCAAGGGTTTCTCCTGTGTTTTGCACCAGATGTTTCATAGCTTAAGGTTTTATAGCTAGATCTTCACACAAAAGTGAAAAGACATCCATGGTCCTGCAATGGAAGAATTAATATAATCAAAATGTCAATTCTACCCAAATTTATTTACTAATTCAATGCAATTCCAATCAAGTTCCCAGTGCTACTTTTCACAAAAATAGAAAAAAAAAAATCAACATTTGTCTAGGATTATAAAAGGCCCCATATTTCCAAAGTAGTACTGTATGAAAAATAATAATAATAAAACAAAGTGGAAATCATTTTACTTTGTTACCTCAGAATATATTACAAAGTTGTGGTAATCAAACCAGCATGGTACTGGCACAAATAGGCTAATGCAACTGATAGAGAACCCTGAAATAAACCTGAAAACATACAGCAAACTGATTATGACAAAGTATGCAAGACAATGGGAAGAAAAATTCTCTTCAGCAAATTATGCTGGAAAGACTGGATATCTACCTGTAGAAAAATGAAATTAGATCCCTTTCTCTCTCCGTTAGCAGAAATCAACTCATAATGGATCAAAGATCTAACCATAAAATTTCACATTTTTTTGATTGTCATAAGGTATGTGCACTCACCAGAGACAGAAAAAGAGAGAGAGAGAAGTGAGAGAGAGAAAGAGGAACCCCCCACCACCACCACCGCTTGAGGTATAGTCATGCTTTTTACTGGGAAAGAAAAAAGTCCTTCCTTGTGGATTATGTTTCCACAGGAAGTTAAAAAAAGAAAAACTGAACTAAAACTAAATATGAGGGAGAACTAAGGAAATAAGAAAGAGTAGAAGAGAAATCAATGAAATAGAAAATAGAAAAACAGAGTAAGTCAATAAAACTAAAAGATAATTAGTTGAAATAAAATCAGTAAAAGTTATAAATTTCTAGATAGCTTGATTATGACAATAAGAGAGATCACACAAACTGTGAGTTTCAGGAATGAAAGAAGGGGCATTAATACCTATCTTACAGACATTATAAGAATAATAAAGGAATATTAAAACAACCATGTGTGGGTAAATTTCATGATTTAGATGAAATGGACCAATTTCCTGACAGCCAGAAATTACCAACATTGACATGAGAAGAAACATAAACTATATGCTAAGTAAGTAGAATTGTAATTTAAAACATCCCAAGTCTAAATGCAATGTGGTATCCAGGATTGAATCCTGAAAGACATTTATGTCACTTTAACATTTTGCTATTGTATATAATATCAAAATCTGTAACTTTGTGCATGTGCCTTTTCACTCAGAAATATCTCGTTTGGGTAATTTTATGGTGGTGGAATTGCTAAGTCAAAGAATAAGTATATATACAATTGTTGGAAATTGCCAAATTCTTCTTACTGGTTTGTACCATTTGTTATTCCCACCAACAACCTAAGAGTGCCTGTTATTCCACAAATGTCCAAACACGTAATCGCTTTTATTGTATACCCTTCCTTTCAAGATAAGAACTTTCATTTGTTCCATTCTTCCACATTCTGTGTCCATCCCCTCCCTCCTGTGTTTTGGTGAAATCATCTCATGTTTTTGTTCCAAATTGTTTTTGCCTAACTTTTTCTTGGTTCTTTATTTGCTTTGTTTTCGACATCCTGGCTCTGCTAACTTGTAATTCTTTCTTACCAATTGTGTCAAGTGCCATTGGCTCTTTTATCAGAACCTTCCAGTATTAGTTACACATTATATTCATATCCTTGCCACTACAGCTTTTTGTTGCTAATTTTTTTTCTGTTGAATTCATTTTCATTTTTCTAGGCCTACAGCACAACTTGAGTTGACCTTTTGGAAAAGTTTTATGTGTGGTCAACTTCATAAGCTGTTTTCACCTTATCTTTGGTTTTCTCATATGCTGAAAGAAGTCTTATGCTACAGTGAAAGTACCTATTTCTTTGTAGGTAGGGTAGTTTTTATTTTCTTTCTGGGAGCCTTTAAGATGGTTTTCTTCTTCTCTTCTCTTGATAAATTTACCAATAATAGACTAGACACTTCACTTTGTTTCTTTTAGCTAGATTTGTAGTTAGTCATTTTGTTCTGAACATTTAAAACTGTTTTCAACCTAAGGAAATGTGTCACTCATTTTGTTTGATTCTTTTGTTTTTCTCTGTTTGTTCTGCTTGCAACTTCTGCTTGCTAGATGTTAGCTCTTCTAATCTGTCTTTCATTTCTTTACTTTTTTTATATATAATGTTCTTCCTTTTAAAAAAATATCTTTAGCATTGCTCATGGAAGAATCTCTTTTCTCAAGTTTCCAGTTGACTTATTTACAATCTTTAGCTAAATCAAGACTTATTTTCTTCCTACATATTAAAATTCAGATTATCGACTTGGAAGTTGTGTCTTTATCCTAATCAGTACCTCTCAGCATCTTGTTCTATTTTTTCTTTTCTTTGTTTTCTTTTTCCTTTTTTCTTTTCTTACAGAGATATTTTCTCATAACTCTCCAATGACATGTAATGCTTGTTTAGAAATTTCTTCTCCATTTGTCACTGCTTTTTCTTTGAAGGTTCGTTTCTCTGTGCTTGGTTTTGAGCACTCTTTTATGCTGTTAGTTTTCACCAATATTTGATTACTTGTTTATCTAAATTTTAAATTGAATTGACATTCTCAATTGATAATTATTGGTTACTGAGAGTATTTTTTCAGGAAAAAGTCTTGGTCCTTTGGTTTTAATCTGCTTTTTTATGTACATGCAGTTACACATTTTTCTGCTTACATGGGCTTTTGATCAATCCAATTCCA
This sequence comes from Tupaia tana, assembly GCA_026018925.1. Taxonomy (NCBI): domain Eukaryota; kingdom Metazoa; phylum Chordata; class Mammalia; order Scandentia; family Tupaiidae; genus Tupaia; species Tupaia tana. Next base: position 12,115,985 of record JAKSZU010000003.1, read on the forward strand.
TTTTATTTATATTTTCTATAAATACCTCACTATTCCAGTTTGCTGATTATGTCTATCTCAACATACATTGCTATTATAGCTTTATTTATATTTTAACAACGTTTGTTTCATTTCAGAACAGGTTGAGAATAAAGTAAACTCTAATTCATATGTTTTCAATTTCTGAGAATTATTTCACTCCTTCTATATATAAGTCAGGGCTGTTGGAAATAACAGACATGTATCTGAGGAAGTCCTCTGGCTCAGCATCAAGCAAGACCTCATGTAATATCATTGTCTGGAAGTTCTGGACTCAGCGTCTAAGTCTTACCTTTGCAGGTTCAGTATCTCTCACTTTACCACAATAAGCTACTGTAGAAATCCTGATGCAATAAATTAATTTAAAACACAGTAACGTACCACTTCATAGACTCGTTTGTAATAATAATAATAATAATTGCATCCAATTTATAAACAAAATTCCTTATTATAAGAATTCAGGGGACCAGCAGTTAGCGTGATGGCTGTGTCGCTGGACTCCCACGTAGTCGACCGCGGTTCGAGTCCCGGACCCGGCGGCTTAAACTCACGCCGGGCACGTGTGTGTGCGTGCCCAAGATCCCGAGAGGAGAATGGAGGAGAAGGGATTGCGGCGTGGCCATCCCCCCTGGGGGATGATTTCCTGCTTTCTATCTCTCTGTCTCTCTCTGTCTGTCTGGCGAGCGCACGCGCCCTATAGCAAAAACCTCTCCAAAAAAAGAAAAAAAAAAAAAAAAAAAAAGAATTCAGACACATTTTTTGTTTCATTTTGTATACATGTTTAAAGTATTCAAATGAAAAGTAAATGCATTTTTTATAAAATTTTACAATCATCACATTAAAGATAAACTAAGCTGATGCTTGAGAAAAATAAATATCACAAAATTAGAATATCCTGGTTAGCCTGTCCAACACATTCTCCCTGTCTTTAGGCAAATGGTCATAGGTAACAAGAATATAATCATAAGGTTGCTTGGTAAACCTAGAATCAGAGCAAGAGGAGCTACCTGATTAATGGCTAGTGCATCATGGAGTTGGAGAGTTGCCTTTATCGTCAAGAAAAAATTGTACTTGCTAAGAGGACCACACTTTTCCTATCAGGTAGTTCAAGCTCTGCCAGTTACAGAAAGAACAACACAAATACTGTGAATCAGTTGTCTACCTGACTCGTATTTTTGTTGATTCCTTCTGCTGTCTTCTGACCATACAATCGTCACAACTTTACCAAGCAAAAGTGGCAGAACCAGCTCTGAAATTTCAAGCTTATAAGGGCCACTCTACTCGCTTATACTCAGTTATCCCCCTAGGGATCCAGGGCTCTGTCTCCTGTTTGGGACCTGTGGGATCTTCAGGTCTTCTAGGAGTGGGTTACTCTCAAGTGGTGACAGATGGCACTGAGCAAAGCCTTATGACATGGATATGTGTTGCTCCTGTTGACCGGGAACAAATGAGTGGAGTTCTAGTGGTAGACAGCCAAGTCCTCTTGGGTTCAGACCTGAAGACTGCTGATTTTCTTCTAGGCTTTGTTTTCCAGTTTTAGGGATTTTTGTCCTGTCTTGAGCTGCTGATAGGTTCATGTACCTTCTGTTTGAACAGAATCCTAACCTGTTTCCTGGCTTAAGGTTTAAGCAAACTTCCTTAGCATTTCTTTGATTTATTAAAGCTAAAACTGCTTTTCTTGAAATTAATAAATACATTTTTTTATCTTTCTTTTTTTTGAGAGGTTTTCGCTATAGAGCACGTGCGCTCGCCAGACAGAGAGACATAGAGACAGAAAGCGAGAAATCACCCCCCGGGGGGATGGTCATGCCGCAATCCCTTCTCCTCCATTCTCCTCTCGGGATCTTGGGCATGCACGCACACATGCCCAGCGTGAGTTCTAAGCCACCGGGTCCGGGAAGCGAACCGCGGTCGACTACGTGGGAGTCCAGCAACATAGTCATTACGCTAACTGCTGGTTCCCAATAAATATATATATTTTTTTTTTGGAGAGGTTTTTTGCTATAGTGCGCGTGCGCTCGCCAGACAGACAGAGAGAGACACAGAGACAGAAAGCGAGAAATCACCCCCCAGGGGGGATGGTCACGCCGCAATCCCTTCTCCTCCATTCTCCTCTTGGGATCTTGGGCACGCACGCACACGTGCCCGGCGTGAGTTGTAAGCCACCGGGTCCAGGACGCGAACCGCGGTCGACTACGTGGGAGTCCAGCGACATAGCCATTACACCAACTGCTGGTTCCCACCAATAAATATATTTTTAAAATACCTATTTAACGACCGTAGTAAGCTATATAGCATCAGCTAGGTGCTACCTTATAGTATATTCTTTCTACTCAGTTTCACACCTAAAGTCAGACATGTATTCATAGATATGTATAAACTAGCTGAACTTGCTATTGCAAGTAGTTAGATTATTTAAGAAATTTTGTGAATCGATAAAATACGAGGATAAAGAGAATAGAAAACAACTGTAGACACCTGAGATAGTGTGGGAGGAGGGTGAGAATGGCAGAGGGTAAGAAATGGGGAATAGATATAGATATATACCTATATATATACACACACATACACACATATGTATATCATATAATCATATGATATAATATATATATGATTAAAGCCAGCATATCTACAGCGCTTGCCATATGCCAGGCACTGTTCTGAGAGCTTTCTATAGAGCCATTCCGCTAACACAGAACACTTGTGCCTTTTCCAGTTGTGAAGACGACCTCTCCGAGGATAGAGAGGAGCTCCTGCATGGGATCTCAGAGCTGGACATCAGCAACTCGGATTGTTTCCCATCTCAGCTGCTAGTGCACGGGGCGTTAGCCTTTCCTCTGGGGTTAGACACCTACCATGGCTGTGTTATAGCGGCCGCCCGCTATGGCCGGGGCCGAGTGGTTGTGACTGGCCACAAGGTATTATTCAGCGTCGGCAAACTGGGCCCCTTCCTGCTCAATGCTGTCCGCTGGCTGGATGGGGGCCGCAGAGGCAAGATCGTGGTGCAGACAGAGCTGAGGACTCTGAGTGGCCTGCTTGCAGTGGGGGGCATAGACACCAGCGTTGAGCCCCACCTTACCAGTGATGCCAGTGTCTATTGCTTTGAGCCTGTTAGTGAAGTGGGGGTCAAAGAGCTGCAGGAGTTTGTAGCAGAGGGTGGCGGACTATTTGTTGGAGCCCAAGCCTGGTGGTGGGCCTTCAAGAACCCAGGAGTGTCCCCCTTGGCTAGATTCCCAGGAAACCTCCTCCTCAACCCCTTTGGCATCAGCATCACAAGCCAAAGCCTTAATCCAGGGCCCTTTCGCACTCCTAAAGCAGGGATAAGGACCTATCACTTCCGATCCACCCTGGCTGAGTTCCAGGTTATAATGGGCAGGAAGAGAGGCAACGTGGAAAAGGGCTGGCTGGCAAAGCTGGGACCTGACGGCGCAGCGTTCCTGCAGATCCCCGCAGAAGAGATCCCTGCCTACATGTCTGTGCACCGCCTCCTGAGGAAGCTGCTGAGTCGGTATCGGCTCCCGGTAGCCACCCGGGAGAACCCCGTTATTAATGACTGTTGCAGGGGTGCTATGCTTTCCCTGGCCACGGGCCTGGCCCACTCGGGAAGTGACCTTTCTCTGTTAGTCCCAGAAATTGAAGATATATACAGCAGCCCCTACCTGCGACCCTCAGAGTCTCCTATCACCGTCGAGGTCAACTGCACCAATCCAGGTACAGAATGAGGCTGGAGCTCAGAATTGTGGGAGTTGGTGGAATAGGGGCGCAGTGATGGCTGCAATTGGTTTCAGGGATCTGGTTGCCTCTGGGGGGCCATTTCCATCCTTTGCCATACACTTCCAAGAAGACAGGGCTTGGGATTTTAGCTACTGTTTGAAGAGTTGAGTCAGGGCAGCATGGAATGGGAAGAGATGTACAGGGCTCAGCAAGGGTCTGTGGCAGTGCTGGGTGGGATAGAGTCATGGCGGATAAAACCTGCCCTTCCTATGTCGGCAGGCACCAGGTATTGCTGGATGAGTACCGGGCTCTACATACCTGGAAGGCAGATTATAGAAGTGTCACTGCCAGAAGCTGCTGCCTCCGCTGACCTGAAGGTAAGGCCATATCCCATCTCACCGTGTCATGTGGAACCCAAATGCTCTTGCTTTCATAGTTGGTATTTGATTTTGTCCTCACAAAACCCCATTGGCAGTACAAGGCAGATATTTTTACTCTTATTTTAAGGATGAAGCGACTAAGGTGAAGAAAATCTAATTGATTGATTTAAATGTATAGAGCAGATACATTTCAGAGCTCAGGAACCAAACCTAACCGACCTCTGGCTATTTAGTTTTATGGGTTTTGTCGTCATTAATTGCCAGAGAATATGTGTGATCACTAGAAAGACAGAGAAAGAGAGTGTAAACACCCCACAATGAGGCATGGTCATGCTGCAATCCTTCTCCTCCATTTCTCCATCCTCTTGGGATTTGGCACACAAACACAAACTTGCCCAGTGTGTTTTCAAGCATCCAGTGCCAGGATTCGAACCCTGGCTGGCCATGTGGGATCCAGTGCTCTTAACCACTAGGCTATGGGGCTGGCCCAACATTTGGAACTTTTGACTTATATCATACTAGGAAATAAAAGAGAAATGAGATGAAAGGTACTCCAGCATATAGTAGGTGTTCAAGAAGTCTCAATTCACTTTCCATCCCCATGTACATTATCTATTGTAGCACAAGTTTGCTTCTTTCTTCAGCCCCCAAAGACTGCTCCTTGACTGCCCTGTCCACTTTCTTCTCTGCCACTGCCATATACGTACATCCTACAAAATAAATTTGATGTCCTGCGCTGACTCACTTGAAGGTCACTGAGATCCTTAGGGTCTATTCTGCAACTATGTGTATCCTGAAACTAGTTTAGCATAAACCCAGAAAAAACGAGACTCCAAGTACAGAGGTTGTTTTACCTGCCCAGAAAGCGGGGCCCTCAGAGCAAGGGGAGGGACTGAACCCTCCACTATACCAGCTGGATCACACTCTCTTGCAACAAGCCACCTCTCTAATCAGCAAAAGGCTGGATCCCCCATGCCCGTTCCCAATGTCAAGATCATTGTGGAATAGGTGACCAAGGCTGCTGTTATAGAAGCACCTAGGGAGTCAGCCCTCCCCAGAACCTGCCACGTGGGTTACACCTGGCGTTCCTCACATTCGTTTCTCAGCATGATTCACTGTGGTGCTGTGTGAATCTCCTAGAATATTTACACACCGTTCAGTCCATACAACCTCGAGGAGTGCTACAGTTCCATGGATGAGAAGGTGGAACTTGCGTAGGGTCATGGCCTGATGACCCTTCCCAAGTCCTTATCCCATGGCCTGTCATACTCTCCCACACCCACTTCCTGGTGACTCTGTGGGGGATCTCTCTGCTCCAGATCCAGATCGGCTGCCACACGGACGACCTGACAAGGGCCAGCAAGCTGTTCCGAGGCCCACTCGTGATTAACCGGTGCTGCTTGGACAAGTCCACGAAGTCCATCACCTGCCTCTGGGGTGGCCTTCTCTACATCATTGTGCCTCAGAGCAGCAAACTGGGCTCAGTGCCCATCACTGTGAAGGGGGCTGTGCATGCCCCGTACTACAAGCTGGGTGAGTAGGAGCCTTGGAGGACCCCCAGGAGAGGAGAAGTGCTGGGGATGAGAGGAGGATGGGGCAGTTTTGTGTAAGAGGAGGAAGACACAGACCAGCAGGGGGGAAAGGGTAAGATCCTTAGATTCAGCTTTCGGCTGAGTTGACAAAGACCAGACTCATCCATGGGAATTTCACAGACGGATAGAAAGGAGAGGTGTGGTTGTCCATGATCTCTATATTCTCCTCCTGGGGCTCAAGTTGTATGTTTTAACTTAAGGGATTTGGAGAAGTGAGTTTCTAGTTCCATGACCCCTATTCCTAGGGGAGACATCCCAGGAAGAGTGGAAGAGGCGTATCCAGGAGAACCCAGGTCCTTGGGGAGAGCTGGCTACAGATAACATCATCTTGACAGTGCCAACTGCAAACCTTCGTACTTTGGAGAACCCTGAGCCGCTGCTCCGCCTCTGGGATGAGGTGATGCAGGCTGTGGCACGCCTGGGAGCCGAGCCCTTCCCGCTGCGCCTGCCCCAGAGGATTGTTGCGGACGTGCAGATCTCCGTCGGTGGGTGCCCAGGGCGAGCCCTTGGAGCATGCTGCATCCTAGAGTGTGTCTTTCTTTCAACCGCCACGTGATGAGCAGCCAGGAGGGCAAGAATATTTTGCTAGCCAGACACAGGAATGTGGGCCAGTAGTTGAAGTGGAGGTTGAGGCAGCTGGATCCCACAAGGCCAACTGCTTGATTCAAGTCATGGACTTGGTGGCTTGAAAGACACACTGGGCATGTGTGCATGCTTGCCCAAAATTCCTAGAGGAAAATGGATAAGAAGGGATTGCAGTGTCCTCCTGTGGGATGATCTCTCACTTTCCCTCTCTCTATCTCTTTCTGTGTCTTTCCAGTGAGCATGCATGCCCTGTAGAAAAAACAAACACACACAAAAAAATTAAGTCGACACCTGAGTGTGATTCTTCCTGTTTGAATGAAAGGAGGAAAAAACATATGTAAGAAATAAATAACAGGGACCAGCAGTTAGCGTAATGGCTATGTCGCTGGACTCCCACGTAGTCGACCACAGTTCGCGTCCTGGACCGGGTGGCTTAAAACTCACGCCAGGCGCGTGTGCGTGCGTGCCCAAGATCCCGAGAGGAAAATGGAGGAGAAGGGATTGCGGCGTGGCCATCCCCCCTGGGGGGTGATTTCTCGCTTTCTGTCTCTCTGTCTCTCTCTGTCTGTCTGGCGAGCGTCCTATAGCGTAAACCTCTCCAAAAAAAAAAGAAAGAAAGAAATAACAATTTAAGCTGGCAGTCAAAATAGGCCATCAAAAACATCAAGAGATGTCACTGGAGATTGTACAAGAGTCCATCAATGGGCTTCTAACAGTGGTTAGAAATGGCAGACACACTCGACATAGGTCAGAGTTGTTGGGAGGGGGAATTTTACAACTTTGAAAAGATACTGAACAAAGAGATCTTGACCTTTGGGTCCAGGATCCCAAATATTGAGGGAGCAAGAAGATGTTACAGAACCATTAAGATTTCTCTAGACCCTCATTATTCTAAGCTCGATAGATGATCACTGTAAGGTGCTTTCAATGTGAGCAAGTCTGTGTCTAAGCAATGAGAGGCAGAGCTACCTTAAAGGGTTCAGCATTCTGGAAAAAGCATACCACGACCTAGGCTCGCATGGATAAGGCACCCTTATAGAAGCAGAAAAGTTGCATGATAACACTGATGGCTATTCGGAACCTCCATTCCCTCCCATAGCTGCTCTATTTCGGGTCAGAGTGAAGGGACGTGTATTACTACAGGAGAGGATTAGAGGGAAAGCCTTGGAGGCTGCTGGTGTGGGTGGTTCTTCTGAGTAGTATGAGCTGCCTGGGGCTGTTGGATTCTTTTGGAAGAGAAACAGTGCAGAGAATTCCGTGAGCTGGCTGGGGAAAACACTAATGCTGTCCCTCTTGCACTTCCCAGGCTGGATGCATGCAGGGTATCCTATCATGTGCCATCTGGAGTCGGTGCAGGAACTCATCAATGAGAAGCTCATCAGAACCAAGGGCCTGTGGGGCCCTGTCCATGAGCTGGGCCGCAACCAGCAGAGGCAGGAGTGGGAGTTCCCACCACACACCACTGAGGCCACCTGCAACCTCTGGTGTGTTTATGTGCACGAAACGGTCTTGGGCATTCCTCGAGGCCGTGCCAATATTGCTCTGTGGCCCCCAGTTCGGGAGAAGAGAGTTAGAATCTACCTGAGCAAGGGTCCTAATGTGAAAAACTGGAATGCTTGGACCGCACTGGAAACATACTTACAGGTACTGGGCAAGAATGGAGGGTGATGGGGGCCCCCTACTTTGGGAATAGCCAGAGCAAGATTGTTAGATGGTATGCCAGTGACCCAGGAGACTTCTTTCTGCATCGGGGTCCCACATTTGGCCATGGGAGACCCTGACAAAGTTTAAATGTAACCGCCCTATGTGATGATGCCTCTCAGCACACCACTTTGCATGACTGTAAAGTGCAATTAATAGCATCAGCCTTACCCTCTATTCCATAAAGATACATGAGAGTAGATAGAAAACATTGATGATGATTAGAAACATGGACCAGCAGGTGGCGTGGTGGTGAAGGCACTGGATCCCACATGGCTGACTTTGGTTTGAGTCCCGAATCCAGTGACTTGAAAAATACTCTAGGCGCATGTGCAAGCATGGCCAAAATTCTTAGAGGAGAATGGAGAAGAAGGAATTGTGACATAGCCATCTACCCTGGGGGGTGATTTCTCACTTTCTCTCTTTTTCTCTCTCTGGTAAATGCATTCGCCCTGTGGCAAAAATCTGAAGAAAAAACAAAAAAGATTAGAAATGGTAGCGGAAAAAGATAGTACTATAAATCCAACTGCTACATCATAGCTATCTACACCCAACAGCACCCCCACCACCCCCCCCCCCCCCCACACACACACACACAATACATGGGACATGCCCTATTCTCTTCTCAGGTGCAGTCTTCTCATTACAACTGGCTGGACCTCTGGCTCCATGTTATGCAGGTTATGTACGATTCCTCCCCTGCCTAAACATGAAGCTCGCCTTCACCCCGCACTCTTCCTCGACACCCATTCCCTGCCATCCCTCCCCCCCCCCCCCCCCCCAGTGTCTGACTCAGTTCTGAGCTCACTTGGATCCTCCCCTCAGATTCCGGAACTCAGTCTCAGGCCAGGCATACTCTATTCTGGTTCTTCCACCTGCTCGAGTTCCTCCCTGCTCATTCCCACTGCCAAGAGAGGGATGTGAAACATCCAGGAGCCCTCTATTTTAATAACCTTGCCATTGGGGCTGCTCTGCCTCGGGACAAGGTTCCTTGTCAGTGAAATAACGTTGAGGTTGGCCTGGGAACCTGTGTGGGGGCTCTTAGCTCCAGAGCTCAGTAACCCCGGCTAGCACAGGCTGTCGACTATTGCTTCAGGACAGCTGACTTTTTCTAAAAGTATCACTTACTCTCAATTCCAGTTACAGAGACTGCAGCCTTCTCCTTCCCTCTGATTCACTTTTTTTCCCCAAAGGCCATTGAGGTAGCCTTCCAAATTGACAAAGACCTGATTAATGAAGATTCGGTTCTATCAGGATAAGGGTGGGACTGTCCCAGTTGTCTAGGGTTTAACTTCTCAACTGTGGAAGACATGAGGATTTTCCGCCTTGAGCCAATGTTATATCCTTATGTAATATCCCAGCACTACTTTCATAATCGAATGAGATCCATAAATAATGATACTGGTAACATTGATATTAATCATGGTAATTACAGTTATTACTACAGCCCTCATGGATTGCCTAGCAAAGCCCTGTGCTAGCTCCAAGGCCCTTTGTTTCCCTTTTCCCTTTCTTTTTATGATAAAGAGTATGTGCATACACATGAGAGAAAGAGAGCACTCTCACTAGGGTCTCATCACGCCATGGTCCCTTTTCCTTGCCTGCCAGCTCCTCAGAATGCTGGTCCCCCTCACGGTCACTGAGTGTGTTTTCAGGCCGAGCCAAGATCTGAACTACTGTCTCCATATGGCTGTCAGCACAGCAAGGACACTAGTGTCACCACTGCACCACCATGGCTGGAACCCAAGGCCCTCCTTAAGATTAGGATGGAGGAGAGTAGGGCATGAAGCCAGTAGACAAAACAAAGGAGAGAGGTCAGTGGTAGAAAAGAATTCAATGCTTAAGGGATAAAATACATTACATTCGTTTGTTATAGTGTTTGTTGGGGCATCTTTGTGTAGATTAGATGTCTCACCCATTTTTTTCTTTCTCTTTCCAGCTACAGGAGGCCTTTGGTTGGGAGCCATTCATCCGTCTCTTCACTGAGTATAGGAACCAGACCAACTTGCCCACAGATAACGTCGACAAAATGAATCTGTGGGTCAAGATGTTCTCCCACCAAGTGCAGAAGAATCTGGCTCCATTCTTTGAGGCCTGGGCCTGGCCTATCCAGAAGGAAGTGGCTACCAGCCTGGCCTATCTGCCTGAATGGAAGGAAAATATTATGAAATTATACCTTCTCACACAGATGTAAGGAGTGCCCATCAAGGTGGCAGGTAGAAAGGTTTGGGGAGGTAGGCAGAGATGGGCATCCACTCCTCTGCCTTGGTTTCCTGGGACTCTGGCCTTGTCCTCTTAGCTTATGGTATCTTGTTACCAACTTCTGTCTCTAGGAGGTAGGTGAAGACTGGAATCAGAATTTCTCAGGAGCAAGGCATTCTGTTTATGAGTCTTACTTCTCTGCTCTCAGCTCTCAGGTTCCCTCCTGACCCCATTTTGGCCCAGTGCTGAGAGCTGTGGCACCTGTTTCCAGCCCTGGTATATCACGGACCATAGGCCAGAGAATAGTTCTCATCTTGACATCTTAAAGACACTCTCTGGGCTTCTATTTTTGATCAGTTATTCCAAAAATCTGACCATAGAACTCAACTGGAACACAGATTTACCATAATAACCAGACAGCTCCCTGAATACTCCTGTACTTTGTGCTTTGAATAGTATTTCAAAGCACCCTAAAAGCAGTCTGGTAAAGTGGGAAGAGCCCAGGACTAGGGTTAGCTCTTAGGAAAGTCATTTTATCTCTGTACTACCATTTCCTCATTTGTGAAATGGGGATTAAAAATCCCTGCCTCACAGGGTGGTCAGGAAGACCTGGACTGGGACTTCCAGAGGTTTATGCATGCCATCTAGGGATTATTCCATCTTTATTGATTTATTTATTCCATGGATTATACCCATATTCTCTGCAGCATGATGAACTATACTCCACATTCTCTTCCCTTAGTTCAAATATTAAGCTTACCACATCTACCTATAGACCCCGCCCCCGTACCCAGATTCTGGTTCTTTCACTTATTAGTTGTATGGCCCTGGTTAGTTATCTACAAAATTTGGTTTCCTCATCTACAAAACGGGATCTATCTTGTAGGATTATTGTGAAGATTACATTTTTCAGTACCTCTAAAAGTGATCAGAATAGTACCTGGCAGTTAGTAGGCACTGAGAAAATGTCAGTTTTGTTACAATCACTAAGTAACTCAATGTCACTTTAAAGCTAGGTATCATTTTGAGATGGTATTTACAGATGCAATCATAATTAATCCTACCCCATTCTACTTTTTATATACCAGCCTTTGAAAGGATTTTGGTATGTTATTTAATTATTTTTTTAAGGGACTCTAAATTCACAGTGCAGTTTGTAAAAGCTACTTGGGATTTAGTCTCTACCTAATTCTATCTTTCCTGTTAAATTTCTTCTTTGATTAAACCAAAGTAGGAGTCTTGGAAAACACCTAGGACAATTCCTTAGCAAATAGTAAGCACCAGCTTGGGAATGGTGCTTGCATTTCCATAGTGACACTAATTCAAGACACAGTCACTATCAAGAGTTACTCCTCAGTTTGGCAGACAAAGTTCACACGTATATATAAAAAATTGTACTTTAGGACAAGATAACCAAATAGAGCTAACCCAAACTTTATTTCATTACCACATATTCAAGACTACCAATGGCCTAGTGGTTAAGAGAACCAGATTCTTCATGGCCAACTGCCCAGTTCAAGTCCTGGCCCCAGCAGTTTGAAACATGCCGGGCATATGTATGTGCATGCCCCAAATACTGGCAGTGTGAAGAAATTAAGAAGGGGTTATGGTGTGACCCTGACCTAATGGAGGGGCTGCTTTCTCCCTTTTCCTCCCTCTCTCTCTGTTTTTCTCTGACAAGGGGACATGCCCTCCAGCTAAAATAATAATAATGATAATTAGAAGATTTTTCCTAAGTTTTTTTTTTTTTCTAATTTTATTCAGGACCTCCCATTTCTTTATAGTTTTAACTAAAATTCAGTCTCTAGGATTGATACAGTGTATATTCCTTTTGTTTACTTCTATTTATTTAGTTATTTTAATTTACCATTTTATTTGCTTAATTGGAAATTGGGTGGCTGTGTAGACAACAAAATTTGACTCATATGATGTTTTCCTTTGAATTTCTTCATCATGTAACTTCTTAGTTCTAGAATTATTTCTCATTGTTTCATGAATATCCATCATCTAGGTGCTTTTCACATAGATGTTGAATAATCAGCATTTAAAATAACTGCCATCAAGTGTGGGGTGTCAAGTGTGTGCCAAACATTGCACTCAGCGCTTTATACAAGTTGTTTCATTTAATCTTCACAATGATAGTATGAGATGGAAACTATTATCATTCCCATTTTGTGAAGGAAAAAACTGACTTTTATGAAGGTTAAATAAAATAAGGCTTTCTTGCTAATAAGTGGTCGATCTTGGGTTTGAACCTAGGCTTTATGACTACAGAATGACTGTTCATAACTACAGCCCTTTGAATTACCAAATAAATGAGTAAATAAAGACCCCACCCAGCAAACAGAAAGACCGTTACGTCCCTGTGTGTCAGAGCTTTGACTACTCATACTTCTCCTCATCTGATTTTATCTGAACAAAAAGTCCCATTGTTTATCTCAAAGTTAATTCCAGGGACCAGCAATTAGCATAATGGTTATGTCGCTGGACTCCCATGTAGTCGACCACGGTTCGAGTCCCGGCCCTGGTGACTTAAACTCACGCCGGGTGTGTATACGTGCATGCCCAAGATCCTGAGAGGAGAATAGAAGAGAAGGGATTGCGGCGTGGCCATCCCCCCTGGGGGGTGATTTCTCGCTTTCTGTCTCTCTGTCTCTCTCTGTCTTTCTGGCGGGCGCACATGCCCTATGGCAAAAAAACCTCTCCAAAAAAAAAAAAAAAAAAAGTTCATTTCAAAAGAAGAATGTAAGGTAAGCTCCTGCCTGATTTACTTTCCAGTAGACAATGCTGGGTAAGCCCGTTAGCATCATCTGAGTCTTTTAGGTTCTAGGATAGTCAAATTTTAGTCATTCCGTCTAGGGCACTATGAAAGTATTCTCTAATTTATTGGATTTTGATGGTGGGCTATTTTGGTAAAGTGACTATCTCCCTAAAGTTCCAGACATTGCATGTTCTCAGAGAACAAACTAGATCCTTAATCTTTCACAATAATATTTGTATCCATTGTTGCCCTCTTTAGTTCATTTTTAGCAGTGCAGCCTGGGGATCTTTTGAAAAATAGAAAGTTATCCATGTTACTCCCCTGTCTCCAGTGGGACTTCCAATGTAAGATGATGAACTGAACATATAAGTTTACCTCCCCTCCCTCCCCAGGCCCCATTGAAATTGAAGTGAAGAAATACAAAAGGGAATCTCTGCAAAGAAAACCGAAGGTATTTGATTATAAGTGGAGAAGACATCAACACATTTCTGGAAGAGAGAAAGTGGATGAAGCATCGTAATGAAGGAAAGATTGAAGGTACCTTTCAGACGGAATATAAGCTGATCTGAACAACATAACCCCAAAGACACTTGGGCATCTGAAAGTCTATCTACTAAAATATACTGGTTGTAAAATTGAACCCCATCTTATTCTGTTCCCACCCTGTGCACAGAGCACAGGCAACCTATTATTGGCACCAGTCCAAAAATTATTGTCATTGTTGTTATTGTTGTTTGTATAAAGAAATTGAATAAACTAATTGAGGAGAGGTAAGAGTTGGTGCTCCAGAATACAATTTCTCTTTTTGTAGAAACAAGTGCTTCCTGGGATCAACAGGTGGTATAGTGGTAAAGGTGTTGGACTCACAAATGGCTGACTACAGTTTGAGTCAACCTCCTGGACCCAGCAGGTTGAAAATCATGTTGGGTGTGTGTTTATGTGTGCCCCAAATCCCAAGAGGAGTATTAGGGAGAAGAGACTGTGGCATGGCCATCTTTCCTAGGGTATGGATGGAGGGATGACTTCTCACTTTCCTTCTCTCCATCTCTCTTTGTATCTCTTAGTGAGCGCATGCATCCTTATGATGAAACCTAAAAGAAAGAAAGAAAGAAAAAAAAGAAAGAAAGAAAGAAAGAAAGAAAGAAAGAAAGAAAGAAAGAAAGAAAAAGTGCTCACCTAGCCTATCAGCTAGCTAGTTCCTACTAACAGTTGAGACCTCTACTCAAGTTCTTAGTACTTCCAAAGATAGAAAAGGCTTACTGGAGACACAGATCTGTCCATGCAACAGCAGAGAAAACCTACATCATTTCCTATTAAAAGTTAACAGTGATGTTGATTTTTAAATGTGGAAGGTTAGCTAGGAATTTCCAGACATGGTATGGGGAAGGGGAAAGAGCAAGGGAAATGCATGAGAAAAATAACCAGGTAGAATTAGGGAGCTTGTAAAATACATCAAACTCAGGAGGAGGAGACAAAGCTGATGGGGAAAAATGAATTAAAATTCTAATTAATTCTCCAGAGAGATTTGAGGTGTATTTGTAAGACAGAATATCACAAAGATTGGGAAAACTGAAAATAAAAAAAGTCCTTTGAAAGTGAAATAAGACTACCAAAAATATTTAGTAGACAGGCTGAACAATGAATTTGAGGAAATTTCCCCAGTTATGGAGCAAGAGGAAATTGAAAATATGAAGGAAAGACACACAGACAATCAGTATTTAACTGAAGAAAAGAACATAGGAAATACTGGTGAAGAAATAAAAAGAAAAACAATTTAAAAAATAGAACTAAATCTGAAGATTGAGGGGCCCGGTACAATCTACATCTAGACACAATCTTATACAATTTTGGCAATTAAAGATAGAGGAAAGATAGTAAAATTGCCCAGGGAGAAAAAAAAAAATAGGTTATCTATAATTAGCTCAACTAAAAAGGGATGAGAAACAGACTGAGGATGGAGCAATGTCTTCACATAGCTTATGGAAAAATTTTTATACCCAGAATTCATAGCAAAGCAAACTGTCAGGAGAGACATCAAGCTAAAGAGATTTTCTGCAGGCAAGTTTTCAGGTCTACTTCTTTGCACCCTTAAGAGAAAGTGATGTGGGGAAGTTCTCCCAGAAAATGAGAATATAAACCAGAAAGAGGAAGAAATGGGTTCCAGCTAACAATGGACCTCACCCAAATGCCTCACTCCAGAGTACAGAAGATAGCACACAGTGTTGGGCGTTCAGCAAAAAATGTGTACTCTATGCCACAGATAGCATCACTGAGAAGTTAAAATGTTTGAGACTTATGGAAGACACCCAATCTTTAGTCAACAAAAAAGAAATACAAATCAAAAATATATCAGAAAACCCAGGTCCAATATGATGCACTATGAAATAGGGGTTCAATCTTGAGTGATTCATGAAGTGTAAGAAGAGTCTTGATGTGACATTGATGGTAGGTACATTTTCTGCCCAGTGACATGGACATCATAACATTGATTGTGTAGGAAGGAAAATATCCTAGCTTCTACTTGTTTTTTTTATAAACAGTATTTACAAAAAAAAAAGTAATATAAGTGCCATTTATTGATATTCAGTGTTCTGATCAGCTTATTGACAAAGCATAAGAGCCTTAATTTTATTGAGAACTGAAGTTGAAGGTAATTAATATTAACAAAGAAAAAGAAAGCAGAAAGTGGTTGAGAACGATTTGTGGGAAGAGAGGTAGAAGGAAGAGTAAGGCTACTGATACATTTAAGGTGGGGATGAAAAGATAAGGTCTTAAGTTAATGCAGCAAGAACAAAAGGACTGGTGTGTTGTTCAGAGCTATAAATTAAACCAATGAAAGTATTTAAAAATAACATATCTATCAAACATTTGGAGAAGGTGGGCAAGGGAAAAGAGGGGATGAATACAAATCCTTATCTTTTGTAATGGGGATATTAAAGATTGTCTAAAGTAATCAAGTCAAGAAATTCTTGTTCAAACATATCATTTAAAGTTAGGAAGTTAGTTACCAGAAGACCTAAAACTAGATATTATTAAAAAGCATTGTGTGTAGGGAATGGGACTAGGGTTAAAAAAATGTGGGATGGAGAAATGGTGTTTTTCATTTTAAGTCCTTCTGTACTATTTAATTTTTTACTTTCTGCATGTATTACTTTGAAAAAAGATTTTAATAAACTCAAATTAAAATTCTTCAGTGGCTCCCATGGAATAAAATGTGATACACCCAAACCCCTTAACATGGTTCACAATCCCTGAAGAATGTGGAGCTACCTGATGTGTCCAGGTTCATCATATCTCCCCATTCGTCCCTGGTTGTAGCCCCTCTAAATAGATGCCAGCGAAGACAATTTACCTCATCTTGTTTCTACCAGTGTTCTAGAAAAAATAAAACCTGATGCTCATTTCACTATGTCTTCTGACTAAGTTTACTGTCTAACAGGTTTTCAATATTTGCTGAAAGAAGGAATACCCGGGGCCAGCAGGTGGCATGGTGGTTAAGGGCACTGGACTCCCACATGACCAACCGCGCGGTTCAAGTCCTGAACCTGGTGCCTTGCTTTCTCACTTTCCCTCTCTCTGTCTCTCTCTCACTCTGTCCTTCTCTGGTCAAACTTAAATACATAAAGTAAAGTAAAATTAATTATTTTTAAAAAAGAAGGAAGGAATGCCCGAGTGGACATCGGATAAAGATTGCCAACTAGTATTTTTCCCTAAGAAGGCCTATGATGTTACCCCCTATTCTGGGAAACATTTCAAAAAGGACCACATGAGCTGTAAACTCCTGCACTCCTCTTCATTTGATAGTCTTAATAAGCTTTGGTCTTACGTGAAGCCAGCTGGTGTCAGAGGACTTCCATCCGTCAGTCTCCTTGGTATGCTCTTTACCACTTTCCCTAAACATAGTAACTATTTTCAGTTATATTTGTACTTGGAGAAATCACCAAATAAATAATGATAATATTCAGGACTCCAAGATTCTCAGGTGCTACTACTCCCTAATGTTTTGGTAACTACTCCTTCTCCGTCATCATTAACATTTCTAGTTCAAGGTAAATAGTTGTATAAAGGCCTTTTCATTCTTGAATCAATATCTCCTCTATGTTCTCTGTATCATTAGGCTCTTGAATAGAGATTTGCCTTCACAAATACTAGTGCTTCTCCAGTTGTTCACATTATCACAGAAATAACCCAACGTCTTTTATGTATTTGACTATATCACTCAGTCTGTATCCCTGTAACAGGAAACTGAGATTTGGCATTAGTTTATTTTTCTCTATTGTCTAATGATCAAGGTCTGCTGGAACTTTTTGATAAGTATTGGCCTTACAACTATTTTTCAGTAGCAGAAACCCTTCCTATCTCCTCTTCATAGGATACATCTCTGTTATATTTGGTACTTAAGTCAATGAATCCACCCAAGTGATAACCTCACCTAATATAAGTAGTTAACCACCCAATGGGTGACAAAAGAAGGCCTTCAGTGTTGACTAATTTGCTGATAAAAGTACCATTCTCTATTCCTTTTTTTAAGTCTACTTACTTCCTGTGTTTTCTACTTGCAAAACATTTTGATCCCTACTCAGCTTCCATTTTGAAAATAATTTCTTCCATTGACCTATATCATTGGAGTCAGTCTTCTGAGTATAGTAGAGAAGAGGTAGAGAGAGATACTCTACTTTTACCAAAAAAAAAAAAAAAAAAAAAAAAAAAAAAAAAAAAAAAAAAAATCCCACATATAAGCCAAGAGAGCAATAGTAATGCCAGTTTTGCATTTGAATGGTACAATGAAGAAACATTTCTGTGATTTCTTCATCTATCTTCTAGTCTCAGATGGAGTGGTAAGTTTCATAGGTGTCCATGATATTACTTGGCCCAAGTACATACATGGGCTGCCCCTTCGCCTCATCCTGCTGTCAATGCTTTAAACATGAGCCAATGTCTTTATATTAATAAAAATACATGTACCTGAGGGTCATTAAAAAGTTACTTCTACTCATCTGAACCATATAGAAACTCAAGAATGCATTATTGTTTAGAAAATATGGTAAGCGTTAAACCTTTTTTTTTTTCTCTCTTTTTTTAAGAGAGATTTTTGCTATAGGGCGCATGCACTCGCCAGAGACACAGACAGAAAGTGAGAAATCACTACCCAAGAAGATGGCCACGCAATACCTTCTCCACCATTTTCTTTTCAGGATCTTGGGCACACACACACACATGTGCCTGGCATGAGTTTTAAGTTGCCGGGTCCAAGACTCGAACTGCAGTTGACTACGTGGGAGTCTGCAATGTAACCATTACTCTATCTTCTAGTCCCAGATTTTTTTTTTATTCTTAAATTTTGATATGAAATTCATTTTCACAGATTGACAAAATTAGTTATCATAGGTTGAGATCTGAGATAGCATCCAAGAAGTCAGAGGTCAGGGGAGACCAAACTAATCAAAGGTTATATATAAAAGTGATACAGCAAGGGATTGCTGGAAGAGAACCCACAGACACAGGGAGAAGATTTCTCTCTTTCCTGGACAGGACCTGTAGTCCAGGGCCCATACATACATGGGCTGCCCCTTCGCCTCATCCTGCTGTCAATGCTTTAAACATGAGCCAAGAACCTGAGAAGAAGTCATGAAATCTTCTGAACCCTCCACCAAGGTAAGTAGAGATAGGAAGGCCAACTTCAGAGTAGCAGCAAAGACCAGCTTCAACAAACTTCTCACATTCAGTAAAGAAGCAGGCCGGAGCTCGCCCTTGAGAAAGACCACACTGTGATTTGAATAAAAATTGTCCTAAATGGACTAGAGAATGAAACATGTAATGAATGAGTCTTACATAAATATTCTCAAGTTCGTAACTCTGCTCTTTACTCCCATTTACCCAAAGTAATAACAGCTTGTTACTCCCACGACAATACAATTTTAATAAATACACCCGAGCATTTTAATACGAGGAGGTAAAATTATATCAGTACTTGTGCTATGCTGGGTCCCCCCAGAAGGGAGAAGCCAAGAGAGAATGAAGAGTGAAGATTTACTAGGGAAAATGTCTACAGAGAAAATGGAGTGAGCACCAGCGGAGGCTGCAGAGAGCCGTTGCACTGTCGGGGAGGGTTTGAAGAGCAGGGAGGAAAGGCAGAAAATGCTCACACTGCAGTGCAGGCCTCAGAAAGTCTTCTCAAGGCCAACAGGGAGGCCTTGAGCCAAATCACGCATCAGAAGAACCGATGTCTCCCAGGAGCAAGCATTCCTCAGGATGCCTGCCACACTTAATCACAGGCCAAGAGAAGCCTTGGGCAGCGCAGCCTTGGCGCCAATGACCCAGAGCATACCAGCTGGGACTGTCTGGCAATGACAAATCGACCCGCTGCAGTTGGATATCTGAGAGGAGCAGTACTTATTCTTAAAACAGCTGTAGACACCTGTTCTGGATCATCTTAGTGACTTCGTAAACCTTCCCAGTGACTCATACCAATAAATGTACACTGGTGGATTCACCCATCTCTATTTTTAAATAGAGTGTGGCTAATCTTGTTTAGATTCTTAAGGCCCTTAAGGGAAAGAATATATGGGGCCACATTAAATTAAACTTGGGACTAAAAATAATTGATGAAGGAGGCTAGCAACCTCCAATGCTTGCCTACAACTGAAAGGGTGTACATGAACTAACCCCTGCATGTGGCTTAGTGATACTTAGGAATTACTGTAGGAAACAGCCTGATGTACAACTGTAATAATAACAGTTCTGATTTGTGTACCTCTGACAAGCTAGACAACAATGTCTAATATGTGGGACCAGCAGTTAGCGTAATGGCTGTGTCGCTGGACTCCCACGTAGTCGACCGCGGTTCACGTCCCGGACCCAGTGGCTTAAACTCACGCCGGGCGCGTGTGCGTGCGTGCCCAAGATCCCGAGAGGAGAATGGAGGAGAAGGGATTGCGGCGTGGCCATCCCCCCTGGGGGGTGATTTCTCGCTTTTATCTCTCTGTCTTTCTGGCGAGCGTGCGCGCCCTATAGCAAAAACCTCTCCAAAAAAAGAAAAAAACCACAATATCTAATATGTGTCAGTGTATTTTCCGTGTATAATGTAGAATGGGGCAGTCATGGGAGTGCAAAGGGTAGGAATTAACCTGCCTGACTTAAGCTAATATATATCTACACTTGGAACTGAAAATGACTTCATTATTTTCCTTGACTCTCATAAGGGAGAACTGGATTATCTGAACAAAATTGGGATTTGCTTAGGAAGAACAGTAGGGTTAGGGTAAGGAGGAGAAGTCGAGGAGGCAATCATATTTATGACATGATATTTCTTTTTTTTTTTTTTTTGAGAGGTTTTCGCTATAGGGCGCGTGCGCTCGCCAGACAGACAGAGAGAGACATAGAGACAGAAAGCGAGAAATCACCCCCCAGGGGGGATGGTCACGCCGCAATCCCATCTCCTCCATTCTCCTCTCGGGATCTTGGGCACGCACGCACACGCGCCCGGCGTGAGTTGTAAGCCACCAGGTCCAGGAAGTGAACAGCGGTCGACTACGTGGGAGTCCAGCAACATAGCCATTACGCTAACTGCTGGTTCCCTGACATGATATTTCTTAACAACCTTCCTCCACTTCCTTCATACTATAGAACACAGTTTCAACTCCTTAGTGTGGCAGCCAGTCCCTCAAAACATGGCTCAAACACCTCCTTAGAACTAGCACCATATACATCCTGTTAAAAACTTCTAGTCATGGGGCTGACAGGTGGTATAGTGGTTAAAGGCCCTGGATTCCCACATGGCCAACCACGGTTCAAGTCCCAGACCCGGTGACTTGCTTTCTCACTTTTCCTTTCTCTTTCTGTCCCTCTCTTCTCAAATTAAAAAATAATAATAACAAATGAATTAAATAAATAAATATTTAAATGAAGCTAAATAGAATAAATCTTTTTAAAAAAGTATCTAGTTTGGAAAAAAAAAACTAAGAGCATAAGCACATGGATAAGACACTAAGCTCAGTAATTTTTTTTAAGAGAAATTTTTTTTTGCTATAGGGTACGCATACTTGCCAGAGACACAGGGAGAGACAGAGAGAGAAAGTAAGAAATTACTCCTGGGGGATGACCACACCACAATCCCTTCTTCAGTCTCCTCTTGGGATTTTGGGCACATGTGCACATGTAAACAGCATGAGTTTGAGGCTGTCAGATCCAGGACTCAAACCATAGTCAACCATGTGGTAGTCGAGCACCTTAAACACTGCCACCTGCTGACTCTAAACTCAGCTTTTCTTTGGACATATTTTTGCTGTAGGGCATGTGTGCTCACCAGAGAAACAGAGAGAGACAGAAAGTAAGAAATCACGGGACCAGCAGTTAGCGTAATGGCTATGTCGCTGGACTCCCACGTAGTCGACCGCGGTTCGAGTCCCGGACCCGGCGGCTTAAACTCACGCCGGGCGCGTGTGCGTGCGTGCCCAAGATCCCAAGAGGAGAATGGAGGAGAAGGGATTGCGGCGTGGCCATCCCCCCTGGGGGGTGATTTCTCGCTTTCTATCTCTCTGTCTCTCTCTGTCTGTCTGGCGAGCGCACGCGCCCTATAGCAAAAACCTCTCCAAAAAAAAAAAAAAAAAAAAGAAAGTAAGAAATCACTTCTTGGGGGAAGGACTACATTGCAATCCCTTCTCCTTCAGTCTCCTCTCAGGATTTCGGGCATGCACACACATGTGCCCGGCATAGTGTTTGAAGCCACTGGGTCCAGGCTCAAACCACAGTCGATAACGTGGGAGTCCAACACTGTAACCAATATGCCATCTGCTGGTCCCCAAGCTCAGCTTTAGACATGGGATGTTACTGACTCATTCTTTTGCTATCCATCTCCCACTTCAGTTCCCCAAATTCGGTTTTTTCCCGTTCTGAAACCTAAGAACTCAACCTACTTCACTCCACCTTGGGCTTCTCTCCTGAAGTACACTGAGATTCAGACAGGACTTATTCAAGGTGACTTCCTTGTGGAAATTCATTCTTGCTCTTCCTTTCTGATACGTGGATGTGTTTGGTTTTCTGACAGACAAATCTCTCTGCTCATCCTTTGAAGAGACAACTACTTACTAATTCAACACATACTTTTTGGAATTCACTACATCTTTATTTATTCAACATATATCTACACATGTATTATAAAACTAAAGTCTGCCACGTGTCATAAATGAAGGCAGTAAAGACCTAGTGATGAGCCAAGCGTGGACAGACTTCACTCACAGCACTGGAGACTTCTGAGAGAGTAAAGCTAATCACATGGCAATAAATCACAAACAAGTAAATGTAAAATTACCTTACTATTATTCTGAGATAATAACTAGAAGCACAGGCACTTGGTATACCTAGGAGGAGGATTTGGTATAGTGTAGAGGTTAGGAAAGTCTCTCTTGGGGAAGTGATGATCAAACTAAGATAGAAGAATAATTTTTCAGAAGTAAATTTGATTGGATTGGAGAGAGTACTGCACATCACATAAACTTAAAAGAAGTTCAAGGAACTAGAGTCCTGGGAAAAGAAGAACCAGGAGGACAAGTAGCTCTAGAAAAGTAAGCAGGGGCCATCCCTGCAGAGGCTGTGTCTATCTAGGTCAGGATTCTAGGGCCCATGGAAAGCCATTCCAAGGTTTTATGCAGGAAACTGGCATGGTCAGAATCGAACTTTGGAATAAACACTAATTGTAGTGTCAGAAGTATTTAGAAACAGTATGAGGGAGTTCAGTTAAGGGCGACGGACAGAAGAGATGGTTTGATGGAGACAGAGGCATGGAGATACAGAGAAGGGGACAAGAGGTTTCCAAGAGGTGGAGAGTAGGACTTGCCCACCTTCATTTAGTAACAAGGACTGGTTGAGGCGAAGGCAGCAGTCAATGAGGGAGTGGGACAGGACTTCTGTGGGTGTGGACTGGCTCTCTTGGAGCCTTCAGTGTGCCACTTCTTAGCTCGATTGTAAAAGCTAGGACAAAATTGTGGTGATTTTAACCAGTTATATTATTAACTTCTCCTCTTCTTGTGCTACAAACAAGTTAACCATAAGCATTTGTCAGAAGTGTTTATGACTCAGCAGTAACCAAAATTATATATGACCATGCATGCGTTCATATATAATTTATGTTGTCCTCTGTTTTTAATATTTTCTTATTTTTCTTTTAATTTGCCAGAGGAGTTTATGTGCATTCACCATAGAGAGACACAGAGAGAGAGGGGGAAAGTGAGAAAGTAGCCCCCCCATGGGGAATGGTTGCACTGCAATCTCTTCTCTATTTCTCCCTCCTTTCCAGATTTTGGGCACAAATGAGCACACACCTGGTATATTTCTCAAAATGCCGAGTCCAGGATTCAAACCGCACAGTTGGTCATGTGGGATCCAACCTTCCACCGTGCCACTGGTTAGCCTTAATGTTTTCTTTTTGTGATACAAATAATACAGTTAAGTACTACCAAAGGTGAAAAGACACTTCATATTTACAAACATCCTTGAATCATTTATTATAAGTAACCAACAGATTCTTCTGAACGCCTTCAAGGCATGTTAATGAGATCAGACCAATAAATGGGAACAGTTTTGTTTTGTTTTCTTTTGTTTGTTTGTTTGTTTAAAGTAACCTTAAGGAACCAGCAGATGGCATAATGGTTATGTCATTGGACTCCCATGTAGTCGACTGCATTTCAAGTCCCAGATGTGGGAGCTTAAGACTCATGCCAGGAGCACATGCACATATGTCCAAAATCCCAAGAGGAGAATGGAGAGAAGGGATTGTGGCGTGGTCATCTTCTCTGGTAAAGAGATATGTATAAGTGACCAGACTGCCACAAGTTGAAAAATGGGGAAGGTTGTAGGGAGTAACTTTGAAACAGTGCTGATGAGACAGCCGTGTCCTTGTTTCTTAAATAAACACATCTGATAACTTTATAAACAGTGCAAGAATTTACATGGATAACCAGTGGTAGCCCCAAAGGGAAGCTTAAAACAAAACTTAAAGTCCCTATTTGCAGTCTCAAGTGCTAACACTGGTCTTCCTGTAGTCTCTCTCCGCCACTCAAAAGAAAACAAACAAAATAAAGCCAAGTGCCACAAAAGTAAAAGTGGAGTATCTGCAGTGCAAGGCTGTGCAGCAGCAGATTTGAGGCCATCGGCTACAACCCTTCCACCTTGCTTTTCACCTTCCGACCCCGCTTAGGTAGAAAATCACGCAGTAGCCACTCTACAGCTTTATTAGTTTCTCCAGCCATGCGTGGGCTGTCTTGGTGAACTACGGGCATGATTGCTGAGTGAATTCCCAGACAGAACTGGCAGTTCCTGCTCCTCTGAGCTTAGTTCTGGACGGCCCTGAATTTCCGCCGGCACCGGGTGCATGGCCGGGTGCTGACCACCAGGGGGCATCCTAGGACGCTGGAGCCCGCGGGACAGGGTGACGCGGCAGCCGAGGGTTCTTAGATGCCGCACCCAGTATCCGAGGGAGGGGAGCCCAGTTCCACCCGGGCGTGCGAGGACCCTCTGCAGCTGATTGGTCGCCGGAATACGGCTTACTGGAAACGGGAGTATGCCTTCTTCACAGTGTGCGGTAGCAACTCGCAGGGCTCCTCGCACCCAAGATCCCTCCGGGGGTCTGCTGGAGGCTGTTTGGGGGCCCAGACCCGTGCAGGACACCAGGACACCCCGCGAGCGCGGGGCAACGCACCAGGCAAGCGCCCCGCTAGCCCGCGACACCTCCCCAGGTAGGGCGGGCCGGGAAGAGGCGGGACAGCGGGGGTGGCTCCGGTAGCCCCATCGGCCCGCCCCGCCCCGCCCCGCCCGGCAGAGCCCGCACCTCGCCCGGCGTCCGGAGAGCCCCACCGCACTTCTGCAGAGCCGTTCCCCGGGGACCCCGACTACGAGGCGTGAGTTCAAGGCCAGCGCGGCCTGGGTGGAAGCGGGTGGCCGAGCACCCGGGGGACGGCGGGGTTGTCCCAGTGTGCCAGGGGCGTGCCGCAGGACCTCCCCGGCAGTCGGAGTGACCCTTCTTTCCTTAGGCTTTCGTTTCGGTTCGGTTCTTCGCCCGGGAGCTTTTCGCTGTTTTCTCTCCCTTCTTGGAACTTGCGAGTCAGGATTTTGACAAAGATCGACGCGTACGTTCATGCGTGCGCGCGCCAGGGACGCATTTGGTTACAGAGGTAGGGTCTGTGTTCTGGGACAGGCGACTTTTTTCCTTCCTGTCTGTAGGAAGGCCTCAGGACTGAAACTAGCTTGCCTCTCAGAGGATGGATGGAAGGATCTGGAACCCCGGCTTCCTCATCTCTCCCTGCCTTTGCCTCCCCTAGCCCTGGAGCCCAGATCCCACACGTGCTCTGTGGTGCTGGTGGGAGTTGTTCCTTCATGATTGCACTTTCTTGGGAGCAAAATTATAAAAACACACCGGGCGTGTGTGTGTACATGAGGAAAATCCCTAGAGGATGGAGGAGAAGGGATCGAGCTGTGGCCATCCCCCCTGGGGAGTGATTTCTCGCTTTCTCTCTCTCTGTCTCTCTCTGCCTCCCCAGCGAGTACATGCACCCGATAGCAAAAATCTCTCTTAAAAATAAATAAACAAACAAACCAGATGAGGCGCTCAGCAAATGTCACCTCATGGCGGTGTGAGGGTTGTCAGAGTTGTTACTGAGGAAGGTGGTGCATGCGAATATATCCTGCAACGTCAAACCAGATCAGGTTTGTCTAGACAGGCACGCAGATGGCACGGAGATATTCGAGGGGTTTGTCGGAGAAGAGGCCTGGGTGAAGTGGCTGCCTACGGACCAGGAGTAGAGAAGGAAGGAGGCAAATGGAGCTCAAAGGATTGGTATCTGTCTCCGTTTTGATTCTCCCCAAAACCAAAAGCCAATACAGACTTCCCTTCAGGTGGTTTCTTCAGGAAGTGAGCTCAGACAGACCGGCGGAAGCAAAGGGGAGAATGAGACAGGAGGGAGGGCAGGCCAGGAGGGCAGGTGGCCCAGCGGGCCAGCACTGGGCAGCTGGACTCCAGAGGCCTCTGACCAGCCCCACCTCGCGCCTCCAGGGGGAACCTTGCCAGGGATGATCACACACCAGCACCTCAAGGTTGCCCTGTGCACCCGTGCAGGTGAGGAAGTGGTAGTGCTCCTCATGGAGGAGGGTGCTCCATGGCTGCCCCTGCGGGCAAGGGTGGGCTGAGGGAAGCAGCACCGCCACTGCCACTGCCTGGCCTGTCCTCAGGGCTCACTGCATGTGCACCTGAGCCTGGACCAGGTGCTTTTATGTGTCTTAGTCTTCAGAAACAATCTTGAAGGGGCTGTACTGTTCTCCTTTTACAGATAAGGAAACAGGCAGAATTAATTTATTTCTGTTTTGGAGGGAGCAAGGAGCTCAGTTTTAGACCCATCTTTTTTTTTTTTGGGTGGGGGGGTTATAGAGCATGTGAGCTTGCTGGAGAGACAGAAAGCTAGAAATCACCACCCCAGGGGGATGGCCATACGCAATCCCTTCTCCTCCATTCTCCTCTTGAGATCTTGGACACACACATACACTCACCCGGTATGAGTTTTAAGCCACCGGGTCTGGAACTCTAACTGTGGTCGACTATGTGGGAGTCCAGCAACGTAGTCATTATGCCATCTGCTGGTCCCAGACCCATGGAATTTTAAAAGCCCCCCTGAAACTACCGAACACTACCCAGAGGTGGGGGTGTCCCATTAGGGCAGATGCAGTAGGTGAGGAGGCATTTGCACCTTGTCAAAACTGTCAGAACAAATGCAGTTTCTGACAGATCAGGTGACTTTTCTGCCCAAAGAAATAAAACACTAAGTCAACTGAGTCAAGAGCACCTCGGCTTAACTCTGACCTTGATCTGCAGGCCCTGCAGGGCCTGGCACCGCCTCGGCTCCGGCTCCAGCCACGCTGGTGCGCGTACTTGCTGGAAGCTCCTCCAGCATTTCGGGTTTCAGCCTCCATGTTGCGTCTGGCAGAGGCCTTCCTGCCACCCGACCTGAAGTGGTCTTCTAGACAGCTCATCACTCCCCAGCATGCCTCTGTGCTGTAGTTTCATCGTAGCAGTCACTCATGCTACGTTTGTGTGTCCATTTACCTATTATCCATTGTCTTTCCCATTCTAATATATCCAGCTCATGACCGTGGGTACTTGGTCGGTTTTGTTCCTTGCCGTACCCCCAGTTGCTAGAAGTAGGGAAACCAATGAAACGGGGCGACTGGGTGAGTGCTTTTAGTTCTTGCTTTCCTCACTCATTCCTTCGTCTGCTCTGACCAGCTTCAGTCTTTGCTTTCTTTTGCAGCCACTAACGGAACCATGGCAACTTCTGCGGCTGCTGCTTTTGAGGCCCTCATGGATGGAGTGACGAGATGGGACATCCCCAACGGCCCCATTCCCAGTGAGCTCCTTCTCACTGGAGAGGCCGCCTTCCCCGTGATGGTGAACGACAAGGGCCAGGTGCTCATTGCTGCCTCCTCCTACGGCCAAGGCCGCCTGGTGGTCCTGGCCCACGAGGGCTACCTGCTGCACGCCGGCCTGGCTCCATTTCTTCTCAATGCGGTGGGCTGGCTCTGCCCCTCCCCCGGGGCTGTGGTTGGAGTGCACCCATCCCTGGCATCACTCGTCAGCCTCCTGCAGGCCTCTGGGGTTGAGGCAGAGATTGGCCCAGAACCGAGAGAGCCCCTGGGGGTTTACTGCGTGAATGCCTACAGCGGCACCATGGCTGAGAAGCTGATCCAGTTTGTGAAACGTGGAGGGGGCTTGCTCATCGGGGGCCAGGCCTGGTACTGGGCCAGTCAGCACGGCCGGGACAAGGTGCTGTCCGGGTTCCCTGGAAACCAGGTAACAAGCGTGGCTGGAGTGTACTTCACTGACACCTATGGAGACAGAACCCGATTCAAGGTCTCTAAGAAGGTGCCCAAGATCCCACTCCAGGTCAGGTGAGTGTCTGTTCCCCTGTTAGGAAGTCCGACTCAAAACAATGGAGTTGATCCCTTCTTCCGGGCTTCCATTTCAGTACGAGTGATTTTCCACTTAGTTTTGGAATCACCACAAGTCAAAGAGGTAACTAAAATGTACCCAGACACAGAGGGGCTGAGTCCTCACTACCACTGCCTCCTGGGGCCAAGATCATGATCATCTTACTGAGAAAGCTTTAGATATCCACTACTCTACCTTTGGGCTAAGTACCTAGAACAGAGAGGGTGCTTATCAATATCTAGTAGTGAAAGAACATCAGTTTGTTCGTGTGTGTGAACACCTACCACTGGCCAGACCCTGTCCCCAGATGAGGGGCACTATGTCCCAGTCCAGAGACCCAAAGCTGACCTGACCCTTTGCCACACAAAAAGCCACTAAGAGGCAAAGTTGTTGGTGACACAGGAAAGGAGAACTTATTACAGTGTGATTATCCCGGGAAGACATGTAAAAATATCTTCTACTTCTCAACCAAACGACAGATGCTTTTACAGGGGGAGGGGGATGCTATGGGCTAATAACTATCTATAGAGAAGCATAGATCAGGTTAAGTTTTAGCTGGAGCAGGGGCAGGGTGGTAGGTGGTACAATCAAGCAGTTCATCTTTAAGGGTTTTGGTTCCCTAAGGCAGAATGTCTCTCATTATTTCAAGCTTCAAGTTGACCATTTTCCTCCTTGAAGTTCTTAAGAGAGATCTCAAAGAAACAGTATCATGCTGAGAGAAAAAGACCTTTTTTTTTTTTTAATTAACAAGATGGAGTCAGTTTGGCTAAAGCAGGCACCTATTACTCCCCATTCTGAACACTGTGGGTGTCCAGCAGCGATCAAAAGAGACAAATTATGTTGTCATGATGTTTATATTCCAGTAGAGAATGAGGCAATTGAGGAACAAATTGGGGCCAGTAGATAGCATAGTGGTTACATCACTGGACTCCCATATGGTTAACTGTGGTTCAAGTCCCAGACCTGGTGGCTTGAAAAATCATGCCAGGTGCGTGTGTGTGCATGCCCAAGATCCTGGGAGGAGAATGGAGAGTAAGGGATTACAGCATGGCCGTCCCCCCTGGGAATGATTTCTCACTTTCCCTCTTGCTGTCTCTGTCTCTCTCAGGTGAGCACACATGCCCTGTGGCAAAATCCTCTAAAAAAAAAATTAAAAAGAAAGAAAGGAAGAAATAGACACATGTTCTATCAGATGTTAGCAGATCCTGTGATAGACAGGGGAGCAAGAACTGCTTTTCTTTAGGAAAGAATAATCATAGAAGGCCTATTGGGAAGTCTAGCCAGGAGTCGTTGGTGTTTTCAACAGAAAGGATTTAGTGTAGGGAGTTGACTCTATAGGAGATGTAAGAGCTGAAAACCCCCCGAAGGGACAGCAGGTAACTGAGAGATTAGCAATTGCAGAACTGGCAGGAGAAGGTAGTGATGTTACTGGCCCCAGATGCTGTGACCTCTTGGTAGAAGCCAGAGCCAAGCTAGGTGTGCCAGCAGGAGCTTGGACCACAGATGGAATGTCTTTGGTGGGATCTGGATTCTCAGAGACTACTCAGTGGTTGCCAAAGATACCCTGAAGATAGACACAGCCTTCAGCTTCTCCTTCCTTCCTTTCTGCCTTCATTCTTTCACTTCCCATGGGTTGAACCCACCAGAATCCAGGAGCAAGGGAGCCCAGGAAATACAATTCCCTGCAACTCACATGACAAGGATGAGTGTGAAAGGACCAGCCTGGAAGACTTTTCTGGTCTAGTGACATTTGAAAAGAGAGCTGAAGGAAGTGAGGCAGTGAGCCTTGTGCACATCTGTGAGAGGATCCATCCCAGGGAGAAAAGGGGGCACAGATGAGAACCTGAAACAGAAGCCCTCTAGGTCCATTCCAGGAATGTCAAGGAAGAGATTGGAGCTGAGTGAATAAGGAAGAGAGCTACAGAATGTGAAGTCAACTAGGAACTGATGACCCATGGGCAGTCTTATCTGTAGTGAGATGAGAAGGCATTTGGGGTTTGGGACAAAGGATTGACATGATGAGACTCATAATTCTGACAGGAACCTTGTGATTGATGGTATAGAATAGACTGTATGAGGCAAAGGTTGAAGCAGGGGGGTAGTGAAAAGCCACTGAAATAGACCACTTAAGGACTGATGGTCACCCGAGGCCAGGGTGGTAGTGGTGGAGCTACTGAGAAGTGGTTCTATTCTGGAAACACTGCTAAGGTAGACCCAGCAGGCATGGCTGATGATTGGAATTTGGAGCAAGGGAGGGAAGAGAGTTGAGACTTTGGGTTGCAATAAAGCAGGTGTTACCATTTATTGATCCCCAAAAGCCTATAAGAAAACAGGTTAGAGGGGATCAGGGATTTAATTTTGGATTTGGAGTTTTTGAGATACTAGTGTCCGGTTATGGTGGCCGCATGCAATGGAAGCCTTACTAGAGTGGATTAACCATGGAGGGATTTATTTTCCTCATGTAATATGAAATGCAGGTAGGTATTCCAGACCTGAGGCCATGACTCCATGATGTCCCAGGTTCACTGTCTCTCTGTCCTCCACATGCTGGGGGGACACCCCCCACTCTCGTTATGTTGTGTTTTCATCCTCAGGGTTACAACGTGTCCACTACTAAAGGCCCTACAGTTACACCAGGCAATGATAAGATAGAACAACTATACTTTCTGAAGTTGTCCCTTTTAATACAGAAAACCATATATTTTCTGGAAGCCCTAAGCATTAGATTCCCACTTACATTTTAGTGGCCAGAACTAGATCACATGGCCAACTCTAGCTGCCAGGGGACCTGAAGGGCTAAATTTTCTCAAATGGGCATTGACATCTCTGGAGAAACCAAGCTCTGCACAAGGAAGAAGGAGCCCACAGATGAGGAAACAAATACCCGTGCCCTGGGCCCTCTGCCCCAAGCCCTTGTGCACCTGAATTCTTTCCCTTCTGAGGGAGTTGGGAGGTGATGCAGTTACTCAGAGACATAAGTGAACATCTGATTTTCTCCAACTTGCTTTTGATTCTAATATTAAGGGACATACAGCTTAAAACCCATCAATCAAATGCCATGTAATTATTCCAAGGGACTTTCCTCTTCAGCAAACTAAACCTGTTTTTCTTCTTCTACACCTACGTTTTTCCATCTCTGCCACTGAATGTGAGGTATATTTTGTGTTGGTTTTTTACTTACCTTTCATTATAGAAAACATGAGTCAGTTCTCTAGCCTAGTGGTTAAGAGAGCTGAATCCCACATGACTTACAGTGATTTGAATTCAGACCCCAGTGGCTTGAAAATGCAACAGGCCCTTGACCTTGCATGCCCCAAATCCTGACAGGATGGAGAAATGGAGAAGGGATTGTGACATGAGTATGCCCCATTAGGGCATGATTTCTCTCTCCTTCTCTCTCTGTCTCTCTCTGTGAGTGCATGCACCCTCTGTTGACTTAAGGATAAAATAAAACAATAATTAATATAAAAGTTGAAACATATGCGGAAGTAATGTTATTTCTCTGTATTTCCTATAAGTTGGAAGTTAGAGCTGGATTCTATGGGAGGACTAACAAACTAAGGCCCTTGCTTTTTCACACAAAATTTTACTGTATTACAGTTGTGCCCATCTGTTACTGGCAAACTATGTCCTGCTTCTACTTGCATTCAATGAAACAGAGGTGGAGGCTGGAAAAGAACTTTATTTCTACAACCAAGTTCTAGGGAGATAATCGGCAAGCACCACCAAACTGTCTAAAAATCCAGCACATGCTCCGTATTTACAGGTATGAGCAGGTGCAAATCATTCCTCCCTCAGTCAGTTGCCTTGTCCTGGTTCTTGTTTTCTTCAAATACCCATCCCTGGTTTCCCATCTGACCATTCCTCAGACCTCCCGGTGACTCAGCACTTGGTCAGATTGTTCTTGCTAGAGACCTTTCTTGATTTCAGTATGGCTTCAGTCTTGCTAAACCTTAAGCTGACCTGTTCACATTCGTTTACAAATTGTCTGTGACTACTTTTCAAGTGACAAGGGCAGAGTTGGGTAGTTCACCAGAAACACGTGGCCCCTAAACCTCAAATATTTGGTTCTCTAAGAAAAAAATGTCCAACTCCAGATTCAGAGGCTTGATGAAATTTATATCTGGACTGTTTATTTGTTTTATAGTGTCTACTTATATTGGTGTAGAACAGTGTCTGATCTGTGTCTTACTGTGATGTTAACAGGCATTAGTAATCATTGCTTAGGTTGGATCAATTATTTCATCAATGGTTATAGAATGGTGCCTTTAAAATTCTAGCATTTCATTTATTTATTATTCATAATAATACTTAAAAAAATTTTTTTGTCAGCACCTGTGCTCATCAGAGAGAGACAGAGAGATGGAGAGGGAGAACAAGTGCTCTCCCCAATAGGGTGTGGTTACCCTGCAATCCTTTCTACTCCATTTGTTCACCCTGTCGGGATTTGGGGCACACACATAAACATGCCCCTGCCCGGCATGATTTATTAGCCACCAGGTCCAAGACTTGAACCATGTTGTTGGCTATGTGGGATCCAGCTCCCTTCACCACTAGGCCATAAGATGAGCCCTATTTGTAATACATCTATAAAATAAGTTTATAGTCATCAACAATTTGATTACCCTGTGTTATAGTTTATATAAGAAAGACAAAATTTCCCTCTCCAATTTTTAAATGAGTTCTCAAAATATTGAGTTGGTTCCCTAGAATCTTCAAAAGCCATCAATGAATTTTAATTTTTTTTTAGTGTCATTGATTAAAATACTGAAACGGGGCCAGCAGATGGTGTAGTGGTACATCACTGGACTCCCACATAACCGACCTTGGTTCGAGTCTCGGACTCAGTCCCAGATCCGGTGACTTGAAACTCACACTGGGTGCATGTGAGTGCATGCCCAGAATCCCGGGAGAAGAATGGAGGAGAAGGGATTGTGGTGTGCTCATCTCCCTCGGGGGATGATTTCTCACTTTCCCTCTCATTGTCTCTCTCTCTCTTTCTCCAGTGAGTGCACATAACCTAAGGCAAAAACCTCTACAAAAAAAAAAAAAAAACAGATTGAAATAGAATGTGTTTCATTTATTACCTTTATTGGTGCTACAATTGTTCTATATTTGCCCATTGTTAACCAATTCAAGTTGACCCCTGAATCTTTTTGACCCAACTTTGGCAAGCTTTTTTGCTTGTTGATCTCACTAGAGGTTTCCATCTCATCTTACAGATTTCCAGCCAGACCCATGGCCAGGATCAGCCATGTCTCCAAGGAACTCTATCTGTGGGAAATGGTATTTAGAAACCATAATAGAGGCCTTCAGAGTGGACACAATACTATACTGCTACTATGCTATGATATGATTACTGTAAGAGTTAAGGACTATTTTCAGTTCTTTTTGTCCTTACCATATATTTTATTTGGTATATAAAGTCAAATTCCATCTTTTAAAGTCTCTTAGAATAGTTTCTCTTGAACCAGCCAGGTGGAGTGGTGTTTAAGGTGACTGGATCCTACAAGGCTGTCTATGTATATGCATGCTGGGCCCAAAATCCTAAGAGGAGAATGGAGGAGAAGGGATTGTAGCATGGCTATCCTCCTGGGCGGTGCTTTCTCACTTATCCATTCTCTCTCTGTCTATATCTCTGGCAAATGCACATGCCCTATAGCAAAATTTAATAAGCAAATAAATAAATAAAAGAATACTTCCTCTCCATTTGGTTACACCACTGAGTAGACATACTTGTCAATTTGTTTTGTTACTTTGTTTTTTGTTTTTGTTTTTGTTTTTGTTTTTTAAGAGAGATTTTTGCTATAGGGTGTGTGTGTGCTCGCTGGAGAGACAGAGACAGACAAAAAGTGAGAAATCACCCCCAAGGAGAGATGGCCATGCCACAATCCCTTCTCCTCCATTATCCTCTCAGGATTTTGGACATGCATGCACAAGTGCCCGGCATGAGTTTTAAGCTTCCAGGTCCAGGACTCGAACTGTGGTCAACTACATGGGAGTCCAGCGACGTAGCCATTATTCCATCTGCTGGTCCCACTTTTTATTTTTTTAATTGCTTTTGTTATTCACCAAAATGTA
This sequence comes from Tupaia tana, assembly GCA_026018925.1. Classification (NCBI taxonomy): domain Eukaryota; kingdom Metazoa; phylum Chordata; class Mammalia; order Scandentia; family Tupaiidae; genus Tupaia; species Tupaia tana. Next base: position 12,149,990 of record JAKSZU010000003.1, read on the forward strand.
TAACATTAGGTTTCTTATTTTACAAAATAACAAGGTATTTAGACACCTAGTAGTTTTTTTTTAAATAGATAGATAGATAAATAAATAATGATACTGACAGTTCAGTATCAAAGAACTTGGTTTTCAAGTGTCTCTTCCTGTTCTGAATATTATGTCTTAGCTCTTGCAAAGCCAATTTATTGTCCTTATTTAGTTTCAACTCAAAATACCCTTCACAGTTTGTTACCAGAAAAATATGCAGATTAAACCTGACCACTTGCCACACTTGAAAAGCCAGTTTCTGAGTTTGTATAAAGGAAGGCTTTATTTTGGAGGATATTAATATCAACCAGAAGAATGGACTCTTAAGGTACCATCACTATGATTGAAGGGCACACAACACAGGCCAGGAATATGACAACGTGAGGGGGTAGGACTCTAGGGGCTTTCCTGAAGGAGGATGCTGTTTTTCTTGGTACCAGACAGTCTTGAGGAAGATCCAGAGCAAGATGATCTGTTCTGGGTAAAGAACTCAGGACAAAGAACCTTAGGGCATCTGGATCTCTTCAGTCTTTATATCCCACTTGTGACTGTGTCTTACAGAAGGTGAACAATTAAGGCTATTGCAACATGGTTACTTAAGGATCATAATCACAGTCTGCAGATAGTATTGATTATCCAGCAGGGAAAGAAAGCATGAGCTCAATTTATTGTGTAAAGTAAATTAATAGGACATAAGGCATAGTTCATTTTTTACCTGGTCAATATTATATCTAAGACTAAACCAGGCATATTTTTGTTTTACTTCACAGGGGCCAGTATCAAGGGGAGTCTATTCCAATGGCCATATTAAAGCTAGGAATATCCTTCCAGTTTCATTTGATTGCATTTCTCCATTTGTTCCCTAAATATCATCACAGCCTCTATGTCTCGTCTGATTACCTGCTAGGGCCTGTGGAACCGACCAGAGTAGAGCTCCCTGACTGCATCTGTCTTGCCTGTTGTATTCATCATATTATTCTCAGAGCCTGGTGTGTGAAACCTAGCACAGACCAGCAAATCATTGTGAACTATGTAAATTAATGAAAAAATACAAGAATGAATACACATTCAAAACCATAACAAGAGAACTTCAGACAACTGCAGACAGCTTCATGTTGTGGGATATCAGTGCCAGGGGCTGAGTCTCAGGGGCTTCCAGCCTCAGCTGAAAATAAGTGGAGCTGACCGCCCTGAAGTGTAAACCCTACGGTTCCTGGCTCTGGTTCCTTCATAAAGATGTCTCCTTTGAGGGTTTCAGTGAAGTTTCCTGCCAACAAATCTTGGTCAAATCCCTGGACTGACCTTACAGGTTCCTTAATTTCGAATCCCTGCTAGAGGCTTGGGAGATTCTTAAGGGAGTTGCTCTCTGCCCGCCCCAAGCCAGTGCCCTCTGCCAAGGGGAGGAGCAGGCTCTGGAAACCAACAAAAGGTCCTCTCTTGCCCTGTCACCAAGGGCAAGAGCTGAATGCACACCTGTGTTTATGTGACGGAGGAAGACATTGCAGTTACTTTAACATTTAACGTCAAATCTAAAGGCACTTGCTGCTTTTATTTACTTATTATTTTATTCATTTTAATTTGCTGTAGGGTGGGTGTGCTTGCCTGAGAAAGGAGAGTGTGAGTGCAGTGAGAAAGCACCCTCCATGGGAAATGGCCACACTGAAATCCCTTCTCCTTTCTCTTGGGATTTGTGGCATGCACTCAAACACACCTAGTGTCTTTTCAAGCACAGGGTCCAGGACTGAACTGCACATTTGGCTGAGTGGGATCCAGCCACCTTAACCACCATACCATCAGCAGGCTCCACTTGTTACTTCCTTATATCAAGACAGAGGAGTCTGGGGGAAATCTCAGGTCGTCAGCAGCTCCTTACACATGGTACAGTCTCCAAGATCTATTAAGGGTGGCTCATGGAGAAGTAAATACGTACTAGTATTTTAGGTTTATGAATCTCTGGAATATTACATATTATCTCATTTCATCTTTACCACAGTCCTATAAAGTAGAAAGGTCTTTATCCAAAGACTTTCAGGTTATAAGTGGCACAGTTCTATTTTCATATTCAAGATCTATAAATGTAGAGAGTTTCCAGGTAAAGACAGTATGAAATGAGACAAAATCATGGAATAACCTTCCCCATCAAATCCTTTAAAACAAATAAAAGCAATAAATAAACAGCTGACATCAGAAGGTCTTTAGGGTGGTGCCATCCATTGCCAGGCACTAGACAAGGAGAAGAAAAGGATATTGTTGTGTGACCCAGTATAGAGCATCTCCTGGCATCACCAAGCCCAGGTGCACAATCGAAAGAGAGGACTTGATACCACATATTCAATAATTGTCTGTCGTTTGATTCAAAATGAACAAATCTAGATTTAATACTAAGTGAAATAAACCAGGCTATGAAAGATGAATACTGTATGTCCCTGCTAAATATATACAGAATGTCTGCACTCTGGCAGAAATTGAGAGATTTGAAAACATGAAAGTAGAGTAGAGCTGTAGATACCAGACACTGTATGAGAGGGAGGCGGATGGTTAGGGATGGGTCAGAGGGGCTCAGGAAAGAAGCATTTAACAGACACAAGGATCAGAGGTTCATTGCTGAAAATCAAATATTTGGTAATAATCTTAATTTAGTTACCACGTATTGCACAGATACTTGGGAAAACCATATCATACATCATAGAAAGGTAATATCACAGTTAAATATAAATAAGAAATTATAAAGTAAAATATTAAAAATAGAAAATAAAATATTAAGAAAAGAAACAAAAAAGAAGAGGGTATTTGTTAATTTTGTTGATTGTGATAATGGTATTGTGATTTGTTTTTAAGAGAGATTTTTGCTGTAGGGCACGTGTGCTCACTGGAGAGATAGAGAGAAAAAGAGACAGAAAGCAAGACATCACTCCCAAGGGGGGATGGCCACGCCACAATCTCTTCTCCTCCATTCTCCTTTTGGAATTTTAGGCATGCACACAAACACGTCTGATGTGAGTTTGACATCACCCAGTCCAGGACTTGAACTGTGGTCATCTACATGGGAGTCCAGTGACTTAACCATTATACCATTTGCTGCTCCCATGAGTGTATTTTAAAGGTTCTTTTTAAGAGAGAAATATTAAAATATTCAGGGGTAAAAGTAAAAAAAAATAATGCCTTTTAAGTCATAGAAAAGTGGATAAATTGAGTAAGTAAATACTTAAGGAAAAGAGAAAAAAAAAATCTCATGCATAAAGCAACAGAGCTACTTCAGGTTTTGGAGGAGGCAGAAAGGGATGTCAGATTTTCTCTTTACCACACATAGGTAATCTGCCCATGCTAATTATGAAAAAAAAATCTGTATAACCATATAAACATGCTATAGCAAATGATTAATTATAAAGGGAATATAAAATACAGAAACTTAGTATGAAAAGATAACAGAAACAACCACACTTAGAAGAAAAATGGGACCAAATGAATAAAAACAGATTTCCTGAGAATGTGTTGAGCTATAAAAGAATTTAAATAAAATGAGAAAACCAGAATGAGATGAAAGAAGGGTGTGTTGGGATGAGAAAACAAATTAAGACTCAAATACCTTGGGTAAAGTAAGTAGTTTAGCCAAGGAGTAGAATAGACAAGGTCTGTATCCATCCAAGTCTTGTATAACCAAGAGAACAAGCCATTTTTGTATTTGTCTACAGGGTATGCTAAGTACACACAGAACAGATTTCACCAGTGATGGAAGTACAAAAGAGCCAATCAGGAGAGAGTGGGACATCTCAGGAACAAGCTAGAATAGGTTCTACCATCTCTAGGCTGAGGGCACCCGGGGAGAAGGTGATATTACCAGATACAGAGTCACCTAGCAGAAGCTGGGTAGATGGTATTCTCAGCCATACCTGATCCCCTTCCCTAATGGAAGTGCACTTCATTGAGTGCACGTGGACAGTACCAGCCAGGGACAGTGCAGTGGGCTATGAGACACCCTTGAAGCAGTAATCAGTACAGTACAGAGTAGCTCGTGACCCTCTTTAGCTCCAGTGAGTGTGCCTCCCATTAATACTACAAAGAGTTCAATTAAGTATCAGACCTTCTTTAAACATCCTTGAGGAAACCTTAATCTTGACCTTTCATGTTGGGAGTCAACCAGTAGTTTTCTAGTTAAAGTGTTGTTTTAAGGATTCTCATCTCTTATTGGAATTTGTAATCTTTCTTCTTAGACATAGTGGTCTGTTCATGTCAAGCATTTATTTTCTTGTGAAGAAATGTTTTGTTTCCACACTTTTTCAGTTTTATTTTCTTGTTCACCCACTAATTCAAGGCAAACTTAATGTAGATTTGTATATAATCCCTTCCACACTTTCTGTTTAACTATCTATGTATGTGGGAGGGGGAGTCTTCAAAAAGTTTATGGAAAATGCCTATGTGAATAAGCTATATATATATGAAAAGTTTTTTGCACTAAAATAAACTCGTACTTTAATAAAATTTTTTAATGAACTTTTGAAGTTCCTTCTTACATAGCTGGCTAGCCGTTTGGTTGTTGTTACTGTTTTAGACAGGGTCTCACTACGTTGTGACCCTCATGCCTCAGCCTCACCAGAGGAGACAAAGAGAGGGAGAGAGGGAAAGTGGAAAAGCACTCCCCAGAAGGGTTGGCCACACCACAATCCCGTCTCCTCTATTCTCACCTGGGATTTTAACCACATATACACATGTGTCTGGTACATTTTCCAAACCGTTGGATCTGGGACTTGAACTGCTCTGTTGGCCATGTGGAATCCAGCTGCCTTAACCACCATGCCACCAGCTGGCCTCACATGAGAATTTTTTGAGAGAGAGAGATTTTGCTATAGGACACATGCACTCTCCAGGGAGACAGAGAGACAGACAGTGAGAAATCACCCCCCGGGAGGGTGGCCACACCGCAATCCCTTCTCTTCCATTCTCCTCTCGGGATCTTGGGCACGCACGCACACGGCATGAGTATAAGCCACCAGGTCCAGGACTTGAACTGTGGTCGACTACATGGGAGTTCAGCGGCAAAGCCATTACGCTAACTGCTGGTCCTTACATGAGAATTTTTTTTAAAAGTGTGCATTTATATAAATCTTCAAGTGTGCATTTATATAAATCTTCAAGTGTACCTGATGTGTTATTAGATCAGAACTAGCTTATCAAGAATACAATCTGGGGACCAGCAGATGGCATAATGGTTACATGGTTGGACTCCCACGTAGTCAACCGCGGTTCACGTTCTGGACCTAGTGACTTAAAACTCATGCTGGACGCATCTGTATGCATGCCCAAGATCCCGAGAGGAGAATGGAGGAGAAGAGCTCGAGGCGTGGCCATTCCCCCTGGGGGAGGGGATGAAAATGAAATATTTGGTAATATATTTGCAGGGTGATTTCTCACTTTCTGTCTCTCTCCAGTGAGCACACATGCCCCATAGCAAAAATCTCTCTTGGGAAAAAAAAAAAAGAATACAATCTGATGCTTTTACAGACTTCTTCTGCAGAAAATTAGATCCGAGAAATTCATAAGTAGGACTGTTTTCTCTAGGCATAATAAACTAATTTTCCAACTTAATTTATTTTTACATTTGATTATTTTAAAGGACACAAAATTTAAGCCAGAATATTCAACACTTAGTTGACTAAATGGGCAGAATTCTTGTGAGTGGTTGTTTGGAGAATGTGCATATTTTAACATAGGCAGATAGGGCACTACCTCTCTCTACATCCATTCATCAAATCTATGGCAACGCAGATCCTCAAGAGCACCATTATTTTGTGTATCACTAAGAAAGAGTAAACACTGATCATTAAATGGTGATATGAAATTATAAAAGGAACAAAATCTGCTTTAGAGTTAATAAATGTTTTGCATACTAAAATCTTAAATGTTATTGGCCAAAATGAGAAGATTAACAGGAATCATGTAATCTGTCTCCCCACACACAGAGATCTCTGTACAAGGAACTCATTTCAGTGGCTCATCAACTGACTATGGCTTCTTTGTCTGTCGTCTCTCTCCCCAGGTGTGGGGAGGATCTCATGCAGGATCAGCAGCAGCTCCTGGAAGGAATCTCGGAGCTGGACATCAGGACAGGAGGCATCCCCTCGCAGCTGCTGGTGCATGGGGCCCTGGCCTTCCCAGTGGGGCTCGATACCTCCCTCCGCTGTTTCCTGGCAGCAGCCCGCTATGGCCGAGGCCGCGTAGTGCTGGCTGCCCACGAGGGCATGCTCTGTGCTCCCAAGATGGCACCCTTTATGCTCAATGCTGTGAGCTGGCTGGCCAGAAGCCGTTCAGGCCAAATTGGAGTGAATACAAGTCTGAAAAACCTGTGTTCCTTACTGTCGGAACATGGCCTGGAATGCAGCCTGGAGTCCCAGCTGCGCAGCGGCCTGCACGTCTACTGCTGTGGGGCCTACAGTGACCGGCAGGCCAAGGAGCTACAGGAGTTTGTGGCTGAGGGTGGGGGGTTGCTGATTGGGGGCCAGGCCTGGTGGTGGGCTTCCCAGAACCCAGGCCGCTCTGCTTTGGCTGGTTTCCCTGGTAATGTCATCCTCAACTGCCTGGGCCTCAGCATCCTGGCTCGGACTCTGGACCCAGGCTGTTTCCCTGTCCCTTCACCTCAGATGAGGAAGTACCACCTTCGCAAGGCACTGTCGGAATTCCAGGCTGTGTTGAACCAGGAGGGCAGGACCTTGGAGAAGAACTATCTGGCCAAGTTGGGCGCAGATGGTGCAGCCTTCCTGCAGATTCCTGCAGAGGGCGTCCCTGCTTACATATCCTTGCACCGGCTCTTGAGGAAGATGCTGCGACAGTCAGGCCTCCCCGCTGTGAGCCGGAAACACCCAGTGGCCAGTGACTCCTGCGAGGCTGCTGTGCTCTGCCTGGCCACAGAGCTGGCACGCTCTGGAACTGACTGCTCCCAGTTGGCCCAGGGGCTTGGCAGTGGGACCTGCCCCTCCAGTCTGTACCCCTCGGAGCACCCTATCACTGTGGAGATCAATGGAACCAACCCAGGTAAGGAATGAGCAGGCAGTGCCCAAAACACAGTAGCCCAGAAGGTGGGCCTGGCTGACTGCAGGTGTTGCAGCTCTGACCCGCAGGTCTCCAGCTTTGTGCCTGAGCAGGTACTTCCAAGAATATGGGAACTGGGGTTCTGCTTAGGAAGTGACGTGTGCAAGAACCATAGGTGGTGGGGTTACGCAGGGAGCATCTGTACTCTGGGGGTGTGCCATGAGGCTGCAAGCGGACCTGAGTTCATGTAGGAGGGAGGAGCTCAGCCTCTTCTGTGTTTTCTGCCAGGCAGTGAGGATTCCTGGGTGAGCACTGGGCTCTACCTCCTGGAAGGACAAAAGACAGAAATCTCACTGTCTGAAGCTGTTGCCTCTGCTGGACTGAAGGTAAGAGCAGAACCCCCACAGCCAGCTCCGTGAAGAATCCTAGGCTGCTTTCTTCTCAGCCACTGCCTAGTTCCAGCTCAGAGCAGTGCTACCCAGAGCGCAGGGAGGGAGTGTGCTGCCCACCTGACGGACTTTACAGATGAAGCAGCTGCATTTTAGGGAGCCTGAGTGAGTGACGCACTGTCTAATATCAGACCCAGTACTCAAACCAAAGCCTTCTTGTCCACGTGTGGTGGTTTCTACTCACCGACAGGGATGTAGAGCGATACCCCATGTTACGAGAAGGAGCACCTGCCACATCCTCAGTACCTCACCCTTTCCCAAAGCACCAGGTACTCCCGAGTTTCACCTCTTCACGTTGACCCCTCAGGGATGTGCTTGGAGCCAGCACTCATGACAATATGAGGGGACTTCAAAACCTTCAAGAAAAACTGGACTTAGAGTATGAAGTTATTTTGATTGAAAAAATAATTGATATCCTTGCCTAGATTTTTCATACATATTTTTATGAACTTTTTTTTTTTTTTGAGAGGTTTTTCCTACAGGGCGAGCACACTCACCAGAAAGACAGAGAGAGACAGAGAGACAGAAAGCAAGAAATCACCCCCCAGGGGGGATGGCCACAACGCAATCCCTTCTCCTCCAATTCTCCATTCAGGATCCTGGAGACGCACACACACACATCCGGCATGTGTTTAAGCCACCAGGTCTGGGACTCGAACCACGGTCGACTACATGGGAGTTCAGCAACATAACCATTACCCTAACTGCTGGTCCCTTTTATAAACTTTTGAAAGCTCTTTGTAAACATTACATGCAAAATTTAGGTTCATCCCACCCCACCTCTGAAGGTTGCTGTTGACCACAGTTAAGGTCTCTTCCATGTTGAGATCCGTTGTGGAGCTTGCTTACATGAAGCCTAAAAAAAGCAATCCCCGTACCTCAGACAAAACAGTTGACCCAGAGTGGAAGTTCTGTAACAAAGGGAACAAAGATCAATCTTCTCCCTGGCAGGCCAGACCTCCTGTCCATGGGGACTCTAGTTACTGACGCATGGTGCATCTCCTGTCCAGGTGCAGATTGGCTGCCACACAGACGACCTGACCAGTGCCAGGAAGCTGTCTCGAGCCCCTGTGGTGACGCACCAATGCTGTATGGACCGGACCAGACGGTCAGTCTCTTGCCTCTGGGGTGGCCTCCTCTATATCATCGTGCCCAAGGGCAGCCAGCTGGGCTCTGTATCTGTCACCATCGAGAGAGCTGTGCCTGCCCCATACTACCAACTGGGTGAGTGGACTGAAAGACCAGGGAAGCGGAAGGGCTATGGTAGCAGTGGTGACTGAGGGCTGGCTGCTAAATGGGAGGGGAACAGGGGCTGGCGGAGGAGAGGAGGGGCCATAGTGCATGTGGAAGCAGGAGGTACATGCTTGAGTCCATAGAGACTTCAGGGTGGGTCAAGAGAAGGGTCTGGAAGCCTTTACGTAATAACCTGTAGATCTGTATGACAGCGGTTCATTTCCATGTTCTCCTGGAGTTCAAGTTGTACTTTTCAGCTCAGGGAAAGCTGGGGAAGTGGTAGCATCTTCCGTCACATTTGTTTTCAGGTAAGACATCCCTGGAGGAGTGGAGGCGCTGTATCCAGGAGAACCTGTCTTCCTGGGGAGAGCTGGCCACGGACAACATCATCCTGACAGTGCCAGCTGTAGACCTCCAGGCCCTGGTGGACCCCCGGCCTTTGCTCCACCTCTGGGATGAGATGATGCAGGCGATAGCCGGGCTGGCAGCGCAGCCCTTCCCTTTCCGCCGGCCGGAGAGGATCGTTGCCGATGTGCAGATCTCAGCTGGTGAGTGCACCAGGGAAACCCCCCCAAGTCAGTGGACTAGAAGGGCTATTATTTTGCCTTAAAAATGCCCAAGGTTTGTAAAGTGTAAAATTTTGTTAGAGGGAAATGTTTACTATAGGGTGTGTGCACTGCTAGAGATACAGAGAGAGAAAGAGAGAGAAAGTAAGAAATCACCCCTCAGTGGAGATGGCCATGCCACAGTCCCTTCTCCTCCTGGGATTTGGGCATACATACACACACGCCAGCGTGAGTTTCAAGCCACCAGGTCCAGGACTTGAATCATGGCCAGCCATGTAGGAGTCCAGCACCTTAACCACTACACCATCTGCTGGTCCCTGTAAGGCATAATTTTATTAATAAAATAAAAGTAAAGAACAGAGAAAAAGGCACAAAGACCTGACTCATAATAAGAATGAAAGATCTTTGCATATGCAAAGGTAAAAAGCATCACATCTACAAGGTGAGATTTCCCAGTTGGTAGAACCATCGGGAAAATTCATGTCAGGAATTCACAGATGGCAATGAGATCGTCTCAAGGAGAGCATACAAAATGAACTTTTTCTTAAAACATAAGTCACAGTAGAAAATGAAAAAGAGGAAATGAGGAAAGAGGTTTATGTCAAGTACTGAGTGGTTTAGAGGAGAGAGCCACGTAGGAAGCCAATAGGGAACTCCAGTTCCTACACAGTAAACAATTCCTTTGGCCTTCAATCTTCTTACCTTTGAGGAAGGACAGGACTAGCAGAGACGTGGTGGCTAAGGCACTGGGTCCCACATGACTGACTGTGCATTTCAAGTTCTGGACCTGACGGCCTGAAAATCATGCTGGGCGTGTGTGTATGTGCCCAACATCCCTAGAGGAAAATGGAGGAGAAGGGATCGCGGCGTGATCATCCTCCCTGGGGAATGCTTTCTCACTGTTTCTCTCTCTCTGGCAAGCGCACATACCCTATAGTTAATTTTAAAAACAACAACAACAAAGAAAAAAAGAAAAAGGACAAAATTATCTCCATCAAATATGGACATTTTACATGGGAGGGAGAAAAATGACACCATTCTAACTCAAGAATGCGATATCTAGTCACAGGACATTGGAGACTCACATGCAAAAGAAGCTCATGTTGAGAATATCGAGCCTCCCACTATAGCCAGTGCAGACGTGCAGATCTCACTGGCAGTGTGTCTGTGCTCCCAGGGCTCGAGGATGAGGAGGGCTCTCAGGTGTGAGGGGCTGGAAGGAGATGAGGTGCTCTCCAATTTCCAACCATCAATGGGCCAGTCAGTGTAGAGATCCTGGAATTATCAGGAACAGCCAGGAGGGTGAGGGAAGTTCAATGATGGAGAAGAACGGAGTGGACTGGGTGTACACCCTCTCACGTCCCGTGTCTTCCTCTGTGTTCCCAGGCTGGATGCACTCAGGATACCCCATCATGTGCCACCTGGAGTCGGTGCAGGAGCTCATCAATGAGACCAGCATGAGAAGCAAAGGCCTGTGGGGGCCCATCCACGAGCTGGGCCACAACCAGCAGCGGTCTGGGTGGGAGTTCCCCCCACATACCACCGAGGCCACCTGCAACCTCTGGTCAGTCTACGTGCATGAGACAGTGCTGGGGATCCCTAGGGCTTGTGCCCACCCAGCTCTGAGCCCTCCAGAACGAGAGAAGAGAATCCAGGCATACCTGGCAAAGGGAGCCCCACTCAGTGACTGGAATGTGTGGACGGCCCTGGAAACATATCTACAGGTACTGAGCAGAAATGGGGGCACATAAGGGCCCAGAGCCCTCAACCAGGTAGATTCCTGGGACCCAGGGGCTCTCTAATCCCTTCAGCACCCACTAGCCAGGACCCATCACCTCCCCTGGACACAGGAAACTGTTCTGAACGTGCATGTCACAGTTACTCTAACGAACTTGGCACTTCATCCTGTCCCTTTTTTTTTTTCTTTCCAGCTTCAGGAGGCCTTTGGTTGGGAGCCATTCACCCAGCTTTTTGCTGAGTACCAGACCCTCTCTGGCCTACCCAAAGACAATGCTAGCAAGATGAACCTATGGGTGAAAAAGTTCTCTGAAAAAGTACAGAAGAATCTGGTTCCTTTTTTTGTGGCCTGGGGCTGGCCTGTCCAGAAAGAAGTGGCTGACAGCCTGGCCTGTCTGCCAGAGTGGCAGGAAAACCCCATGAGAATGTACATCTGTACTAATGAGTAAAGGGTATGCAGGAAGTGGGCGAATTAGAAGACGAACACACTGCCAACTCCATCGATGTGATTTCTACTGGCGTGCTAGTGCCTTGAGCCTGAATCCTGCTTCCCAGCCTGCCTTGAGATGTCAGTCAAGGTCATAGGACAAAATGGAGCCAGTTTTCTCAGGAACGTGCCCGTGCACTTCTTTTTATTGTTTCTCTGCTTATACTGTTGCTCTCACCAAGAGACGCTCACTGTCCTGGTTCTCCAGCAGAGGGTTTCATTTTGTCTATCCACAACTCTAATTTTTAAACACATGGAAGACGGTGGGCTACCATGATAACCTGATATGCTGTCTGCCTCTGAACAGGGCTTCTGATTCTTGTGCTTTATTACGTTTTCTAATAGTGAGAGCGACAGGCAGGCTGGTATAGTAGAGAGAGCCCTGGCTGACTTTGATTCTATAGAAAAAATCACTTAACCTCTCTGTGTTTCTGTGTTCTTACCCTGACATTGGAATGGAAGTCCCTTCCTCACAGTACTGTTTGTGCACTATAATATGCATATGAATGTAAGTGACTTGTTAGCTTTCACCTGGCCCCGTAGTCACTTCAGTGTTAACCCACTTAGGGTTACAGCATTCGGTTCTTTGTGCAAGGGTATTAGAGAGCACCAAGGTTATTCCTAGACGTGGTATTACGCAGATACTTGGTATCAGTATCCTAGCCATCCTACATTTTTTTCCCCACTTCCAGAAGGATCCTCAGGTATAAACTAATCCAAATGGTGTCCACTAAAATAAGATATTGGGGTTTGATCTTTTTGATCAGTTCCACCTTCCAGTAATGTTTCACCCAAAGGTAAAAGTCATTTTAGAATCCCTACCAAATCTATAAGCCTATTTGTTCTTAGCACAAGACAGGCATCTGACTCCTCTAGTCACCCTGGAACCGAGGCGCTGCTAACTGTGAGAGACCCACAGACAGGGTAGGTTCACTCTGGAATGGGATTCCTGGGTGCCACAGATTGAATCCTCATTTAACCCATAACCCAGCTTCCCTTGAACTTTGTTGTGATCTCATGCTAACCCACCCAGACTCTTTAGGTAGGTGGAGTTCTAAGTGGAGATTAGTCTTCAGGATTAATGGGGTGTATGCCTAGCCAGTTTTCTCAAGCTTACTTTTATGCACCTTGTTCGTCTTTGTTTAGAATATTCCACAGGGTTTGTTGAGAGTAAAGTGACTCTTCATAAGGACAACTAACTTAGGGAATATCTATTTCTGAATCCCATTAGCACATTTTTTTCACTCCAATATAATTTCCTTTTATTTCACTAGTGTCCTTTGCTGAGTGCTTTGCACATGAAAGGTGCTCAAGAATATTTTGCTAAATTGAAAGAGACACCCAACACATCATGTCAATACATCCCAAACATTGTGTGCAATATTTTCTATGATTTATCTTGTGAAATCTTCCCAGAAGACCTCTAGATAGGTACTATTATTATCCTCATTCCACAGAGGAGAAAACTGACACCTAGAGCTATTAAATAACTTTTCTGAAGTCTCAAAATTATAAGAGGATGAGTCAGAACTTGACTAAAGCCCACCGCAATGAAAAAGTTGTAGATTTTATTCTTCATGACTGATGTACAATTTATACTGCACTTCACCTGGAAAATAGATGAAAGGAAATTCAACAAAGGTCTTGTATTTTTCATGTTCATTTCTGAATTTTCATTAAATTTCTAATTTAACCTCCAAAAAGTTATTGGTATCTGATTTTCTATTTGCCTCACCATGGGATTAGTCTGCCTTTGGGTTTATCCAGCCCTGGGTGGAAAAGGAGTTTGAACCCAGGCTGTTCAGTTCTAGAAATGGTGTTCTTCCCCCATCATGTTAAGGAGGGGTAAATGGATAATGCTGGGTTTAATGGGCTGTCCTAGAGACAAAGACTGAACCTGACTCCCCCCAACCCCCATTCTTTCTCTAGAGCCAGTCAGAGCCCTTCTTCTGGAAAGTGGTTCCTTCTCTTTCTTGTAGAGAGACTGTGTTTTTGTCTCTGTTTTTTAAGTTCGTAGTTGTTTGTGAGTGCAACATTATCAGATGATTCTTGAATGCACAAAAACTTTTGGTAATTTGCTGCCAGTGATAGAGCTAATCCATGATCTTTGCAACATTTAATTTACTTCCATACTTTTATATTTCTAGGTCTTGGGAAATATTAGGAGAAATGTATTCATGAACAATAGGATAAATACTGAATCTAGCTTGTCTAATTTTAGAACTAGTGTTTTTGTTTTCCCATTGAAAACACTATATTTCTGCCCAGTAACTAGTTGTACAAGATATTGGTTTGGTTTGGTTTTCCCTCTCATCAGCCTCTTTCTTTGGCACAAGCCCCATCAACTTTCCTTTGGTATCATCAACCGCAACACAGAGTCAACTTGGTTTGGAAGGGGTAGACCCATGCTGGTAGCAGAAGGGGGCACAGAACCCAAGCTCATCTGAACTTCTACATCTTCTGGCCTAGGTTGGTTCTAATGATTGGAAGGTGACCAGGCTAAGGAAGTCCATGCCACAGACTTTTACTGGATAAACAGGAAGCACATTTTCTTTGGCATTGTCATTGTAATGAGATTGCCAAATGTTAACTATTTAGGGGCACATGAAGGACTGTTCCTCAACTTTTGCACCTGTTTGAAAATTGTATTGGGTTGTTGGAAGAGTCATGATGCATTTTTCATAGGAAAATATAGAAAAAAACACATCATAACTTTTCTGACAACCCAATATAATACAGAAAGTTATAATGGTGTAAGGATATTATTTATGTCCCTAGAAGAAATTTAAAAAGAGAAGTTTTGAAATAGTCTCTTATGGAGAATGGCACCTGAAGAGTGGAGAAGTGGAGAGATGAAGAATGAGAGTTTAGGCAGACTACCATTGTTTTTCTTATAAGCTCTTCATTAGTATTTTAGGATTTTATTTCTAACATACATTTTTTTACCATATATTACCATGATACTTTTAAAATAAGACTAGTTTCGACTACATTCAGATTTTCAGCTCAGCTTACACATTAACTTGGTCTGCCATGACTGGGTCCTTGATTTCCCCAGATTTGTCTCTTGCCTCTTTCTTTGCTTTCTTTATTCTCGCCATGGTGCCCGTGGCTCACCTGTGCTCCTATGTGTCTCTTTCTCATCTATTCAGACTGTTCTGTGCTCTGGTCATTCCTCTCCTCTCCCTGTTGTTCCCTTCACTTCACAATAGGGTGAAGTGTCTGGTGCCTGAGTTTCTTCTCTGGTAGAACAACAACAAAATCAACCAAACACATGTTATTTTAGAATTTTATTTTTCAATGGGAGGAATTAGGATATATACTATATATCATAAATTAGAAGACATTAGAACATCTTTTTTTCTTTAATTTGTCAGAGGATGTAGTCACTAGAGAGAAACAGAGAGAGGGAGAAGGAAGAGGAGAAAGCATTCCACAATGAGATATGATCATGTCACGCCATTTCTCTACCCTGTTGGAACCCGGGGAATGCAAGCACATGTCAGGCACGCTTTTCAAGCCACCAGGGCCAGGATTCAAACCAGAGAGTCAGCCTTGTGGGATCCAACTCTCTTAACCACTAGGCCTTGGGGCTAGCCCAGGAACTTTTTTTCTTATTAAGTATCCAATGACTTTAACCAGACCTTAAACTTGAATGGTCTCACATTCGGAAATGTGAGAAATTGCAAATTATATTTTATCTGCTTACTACTTTCATGAAATAATCAGTACTGGTTACTGTTGCATTTAATAAAATAAAGTCCCACCCTATGGAGGAAGGACACTATGTGCGTTTGCCATTTGAACCTCACACGAAGGTACCAGAGTAAAGGACCATCGCGGTGGGGGTGCCAGCCAGCCAGGCCAGGCACAAGAGAGGCCTTTTATCACTCACCTGAAGGTACCCTGAGCTAGTGGTGGCCTTGGCAAGGACTGAAGCTTCTCTGTATTAATTCTGATCGACGTGTCAGTATTTTTAAGGTTTTCTTCTCATTTTTCAGATCTTAGCCTAATGGGCATCTACTTGGTCGAGGTCCCTGTACTTTATGCTCCCAGAAAGTCTGTGACTCCACGTACATCTAGCCATCATATCTGTCACTATTTGTTTAATGTCGCCCTTTTCCACTTGTAGAAACTTCATGAGTATAGAGACCATGTCTGTCTTCTTCACAGCTCTTACCTACAGTCTCAAGCCTATGGATGGCCAAAAGCAATTTCGCTGTGGGTATATATGGCATTAATAGATCCTAATGAGACCTGTATGTAATAGGGAAAGACTAGCTGAGGACAGCCAACTGCTGTGCCTGTCTGCTGTCTTTAGAAGGCCTTTGTGACATAGACCTAGTCAGGAAAATTCCACTCCAGAAAGAAACTGTGGTGGGGTTACAATCTTTCTCCTCTTTTTATCTTCTGAATACAGTCTGCATTATGAGGTGAATTTTCCACTAGTTCTTATTTTTCTCCTTTCTCTGGGAACCTAGGTCAGAGAACACCGTAAGCTATTTTCAGGAGTTTATTTTGTATTTTGGGGAAAACAATTCATTATTTATCTAAATTTTCAGGTGCTGAAATTTCTTGGGCCCTATTTGCGTGATTGGGAAAGTCATGATGTATTTTTGAGTAGAAAAACAGAACAATTGACTTTCCAAATGACCTAATTTATTTCTATGTTAATGCCTCTTCTCTACTAATTAAACTTTCTAGCCAAAATTAACCCTAATATAGATACTTTTATTTTGAATTGACATTTTTTTTCCTACACTGTCATGTTATTTATTAGGCTTTGGAAGAGGGATTTATCCCACAATAAAAAAAAAAAAATCATGCAAATTTAGACAAAAAAAATCGAATCTTTTTATATGGCTTTCTGGCTTCAAAACAAGAGAGCTGACAGCTTGTACATAGCCATTTCGTACAGATCCCTCAGTTCTGATCTGTTAGTCTTCGTTTCTGTAGAAAACAAAACAAAAAATACTATTAGCCTACTTCCAATTTCTGTGATAAGAATTTATTTCTCCATCCCTCTATTTTTGTTTGGTTTTGGTTTTGGTTTTGTTTTTTTCCCTTTAGATTATTTAAGCAAGGAACTTGAATAGAAACCTCAAGTTGGCCTGTAGCCTACTGGAACCAGGTCCTACATGGCCAATAGTGCTTTAAACCCTGGCCCTGGTAACTTGAAAACGTGGTGGGTGCTTATGCTTTGGTGCCAAAGTTCCAACAAGACAGAGAAGTGAAGGAGAAGGGACAGTGGTGTGACCACACCCCCTTGGGGGGTGCTTTCTCCTTTTCTCTTTCTCTTCTCTGGTGAGTGTGAGGGCCTTTTGGCAAAAAATGAATTCAATGAATAAATAAATATATACATAGAAGCCTGACCTTTCTGAGTACCGGAAAGACTCATTTCTGGTATGCATATTTACCTGAGGTTGTAAGTCCCTCCTAAGCAGGTCTTCAGCAGTACGCAGCTAGTGTACCAAGCAGTCAGTCAAGATGATCTATGTGGGCAAGGTTTCCAAAACTGGGCAGCTGCTTTTTAGTTAATGCTCCTTCCTTACATGATTTCCCACCTTCGCAGAATATTCTTTTTAGGTGCTTGTCTCTGTGGCAAGATTTTTGGCTTCAATTTTAAAAACTCTTCATGTGTAAGCTTGGGGTACTTCCGGTTCCGACAGGAAGATAGTTCAGCTTATAGGAGCTCCTACGTTTTACACATACAACGCTTTGGGAAAGTCATAAAAAAACTTCTTTTTTCTGAAGAAAAAAGATAAATGTCACTTCTATAAACCCCTAAAGATGAAAGGAGAGAGCTTAACATTATTTTTAAGTGTTAAATGTAAATGGAAAAATAAAAGGTTTGGAGGGGGAATTAGGATTGAAACGTAAACTCTCAAGGCAAAGATCTAAAGAACAAAGTGGCATGAATCAGTGCCACACACAGATGAAGAGAAAACGTATTCACCATGGGAAGGAACAAAGTGAGCCTTCCAGTTACCACCTGAAATGTTGTACTACTTTGTATCAAGGGAATAAACCCAAAGCCAGTCCCAATGGAGCTGTTTCCGACTTAGAATTCAGCAAGAGGGGCTCTTTTTTTCTTTCTAATCTTCCAGTAAATTTATGAAACCTGCTTGAATTTATTGTCCTCTCATCAAGAATAAACTGAAAAAAGCCAGTCCTTTCTTAAATTATCTTTATGTGTCAGAGAACATGTATGCACCCCAGAAAGAGACAGAGAGCGAGAGGTGGAGAGGAAGCACCTTTCAACAGGGCATAGTCATGCTGCAGTCCCTTCTCCTCCATCTTTCCATCCTTTTCGGATTTCTGGCACTGAAGTATATGCACCTGGCAAGTTCCTCATGCCACCAGGGCTGGGATTCAAACTGCTTGGTCAGTCATGGGGTATCTAGCTCTCTGAACCACCAGGCCACAGGGTTGACCCCTAATCCTTTTTATTTAGAGTCACAGATAAGCAACAATAACACAAAGCTACTGCTTCCTATTCTGTAATAGGAATAGCACTAAGAACTATTCTTTGTTTTTTTTTTTTTTTTAAAGGTTTTTGTCACAGGGTGTATGCACTCACAAGAGAGACAGAGAGAGACAGTGAGAGGGAAAGTGATAAATCACCCCTTAGGGAGAATGGCCACACCACAATCCCTTCACCTCCTTGGTGCACACACACACACACATACACACACACACATAAAAAGTCTGGCATGATTTTCAAGCCACCAGGTCCAGGACTCGAACTATGGTTGGCCATGTGGGAGTCCAGCACCACCTGCTGGCCCTAGCACTATTCCTTAATAGTCACTTAATAGCACTATGGCAACTAACTGCTACTGAAATAAGTGAAATAGAGATTTGAAAAGTAAAGTATAACGCAATGGGCCTCACTAAGGAAAACCATCCATGCAGGGACACTCATGATGGTTAGATACACTGTCAGAACTTAGGGGTGGTATTCATACAAAGCAATACTTTCCTGGGTCCACAGAGGTTGGAAGATAAGGTGCTATGTGCTTCGATTAGGTAAAGGCAAGTTGGACATATGAGACCATTGAGATACCTCACAAATGAGGCTCCTTTTAATGCAATCATGCATCTTCCCTCGGCCCATAGTTTTTGTTTATCTTGAATACCCATAATTTGAACAGCTGGTTGAAATTTATGGCCGTCAAAAGCCATTCAGGACTGAATTAGTGAAGTTAGATAGAAAGAATCAGTGACTATTATAATGAACAGGAGAATTATAACAACATAAATTCCATGCATTTTTGTAATCCCATTCAAGGTAAAGAACCTAAAAATCTATATTCCCAAGTACATTTGTCCCAAGGATAGCCATGTATTAATAGGTCAGGTGAATTATCAATAAACTGCTCTTTGTCAGGAGCTGTATGAAGTGCTTTTTGTTTGTTTATGCTCACAATGGTCCTTCAAAGTAAGTATTGTTGCTATCCCCATTCTTCAGAGCAGAGACAAGATACAGAACTAGTAAGGAAGGAAATCACATTGATATGGATTCTGTTCTGCAAGGAATTTTCTTGTTATTTTTTTTTTTAATTTCCATAAGTGCCTAACCTAATGCTGTTCTGCATCTGTAAATTGCTTGCAATGCCCTGGGAAAGTGTTGTATCACAGTCAACCAGTTCAGCTCCCTGGAAGTGACTGGGCCCAGCAGCTGCATACCAGGATAGCAAGTCCTACCCAAACCAGTTGGACCAGACTTTTCTGCAAGTGAGTGACTGGGCCCAGCAGATGCAGACCACAGATAGTAAGATCAGCCCAAGTCTATACTTTAGGGCCGACATACCAGACCTTATGGTTACTGGATCTGCCATAGCCTATAACCCTGCTTGCCTTGAACTGTGTATGGCTACTGAATCACAAAATAACCAGGTCCCGAACTGCTGAAAACCAGGCAAGTTATTTCTAGTTACTCAAAAAACAGTTACTTAATGATAAAAATGTTCATCCTAGGAAGGTCTCTCCGGGTATAAATATGATTTATTTTTTGATTTAAGACCTTGTCCTTCCTAGTGTGGAAGATTTAAGAGATGCCATGCTTCAAAATAAGAGCGTGATGGAGTCCTGGAGAAGGATGGTCTAAAAACCAGGGTCTCTATCATTCTTACAGATAACCTAACTCTCTCACTAACATGTCTGAGAGCATCAGACAAGGGACCACACACATTCTTACAGGTTGCTAGATCCAGTATCTGAATAATCTAATAGTCTGACTTGTTAGAAGAATGGACGACTAGGGTTTTTTGTTTTTTGTTTTTAAATTAAGGCATTAGGGACCAGCAGATGGCATAATGGTTACATCACTGGGCTCATATGTGGTCAACTGTGGTTTGAGTCCCAGACCCAGTGGCTTAAAACTCATGTCGAGTTGCCCAAAATCCTGAGAGGATAATGGAAGAGAAGGGATAGCAGTATGGCCATTCCTCCTGGAAGGTGATTTCTCACTTTCTGCCTCTTTATCTCCCTCTGTCTCTCTGGAGAGTGCACATGCCCTATAGCAAAAATCTCTAAAATAGTAATAAAAATAAGGCATTAGTGTTTAGTCACACAGATTGAGACCATCAAAGCTCCTACTGCTAGGGAAAAAAAGTGCTTAAAAGACGATAACAAGCACTGCTACAGGGAATTAAAGTCATTCCCATCTCAGACAAGCCATAGACATTGTAGAGTCTGTCGCTTGCAGCATTCTTTGTCTCTCCCTTGTGGCCACTTAGAAAACCTTAGGGCTCCAAACAGCATAATGGTGACATTGTTCCCGTCTCAACGGACTGTCTCTTGCCTTAGTTTTAGATAAAAAGAGAATTTGTTATCCTTCTTAGGAAGCAACTGATTGGGCAATATGCTTCTCACTTTTGCTAAATCTCCCTAAGCAATTTGCTTTTTAGTGGGAGGAAAACAAACGTATCTACTCTTTAGATCATAATACTGTGCTAAAATGGATTTAAAGGCTTGGCATGCAGCAGAATTTTGCCTTTGTCGATTACATAGATGAATTTTTCTTAGAGAGATTTTTGCTATAGGGTGAGTGTGTTCACTGGAAAGGCAAAGACACAGAAACAGAAGCAAGAAATCACCCCCCACATGGGGAATGGCCACACCACAATCCCTTCTCTTCTCCTCTCGGGATTTCGGGCACCCATGCACACATGCCTAGCATGAGTTTTAAGCCACAGAGTCCAGGACTCGAACTGTGGTCAACTATGTGGGAGCCCAGCAACATAATCATTACGCTATCTGCTGGTCCTACACAGATGAATTTTAATTAACATCTTAAATGTGTGACTTCCATAAACTTAGATTATTATTACAAGTATAAGGTCCAAGAGCTATTCCAGGCTGACACCATTTTGGCCCTGATGATATCTAGACAAACTTCCTCCCAAAGTAAATACTGTATTTCAGTTAAACCCCCTCTGTTAAAAAAAAAAAAAAAAATATGCAGAGATTAGTAGGCTTTTTGGTTTTTGTTTGCTATATGGTACATGTGCTCACCAGAGACAGAAGGGAAGGGAAAGAGAAAGAAAAAAAACCATCCCCCAAGTGATGGCCACACCTCAATCCATTCTTCTCTATTCACTGCTCGAGATTTTGGGCCTACAAGCCTATACACCCTATCGTGTTTTGCCAGCCTCTAAGTCTGGGACTCAATCACATAGTCAGACATGTGAGATCCCACTGCCTTAACCACAATACCACCTGGCTGGCTCAAGGCATTTTTTTTTTTCTTTTTTAGGTTTTTGCCATAGGGTGCTTGTACTTATCAGAGAGAAACAGAGAGAAAGTGAGAACTCAACCTCAGAGGGGATAGCCATGCCTCAATCCCTTCTCTATCTCCTTTCAGGAATCTGGGCACACACACATGCACTTAGTGTGATTTTCAAGCTGGTGGGACCAGTGCTTGAACCATGGTTGGCCATTTGGGAGTCCAGTGCCTCAGTCATCATGACATTGTCTGGCCCCAACCTTTTCAATTACTAGAGATAGCCCACTCAATATTGGGACAGGTTTCTCTACCTAACTTTTTGGAACATGCACAAATTAGAGACCTTTAATGGAAGAAAGAAGTAAGATGCCTCAAACCTTCACAGGCCATCACACAGGCTGCCTTTCACCTAGCTCACACCGTACAGAGCTGGCCACTAAGCCACTTGGAGCCTCCACTTGGACTGAACCACATGACCCCAGACTTGGTTACAAAACAAGACAACTCTACTCATAGAAGGACATCTGGGGTCACAAATTATGTTTCAAAAACTGAGTTATGACAGGATCCCCAGCCACAAGGTAGTTAAGGCTAGTGAGTGCTCTGCCCTAATATCCAAAAAGCATCTCAGCAAATATAATAAAACTTAATTCACAGGGCCAGCAGGTGGTATAGTGGTTAAGATAATGGACTCCTACATGATCCACCGAGATTCAATTCCTGGACCTGGCAGCTCGAAACTCACACTGGGGTGTGTGTGTGTGTGCATGCCTAAAATCCTGAGAGGAGAATGGAGAAGAAGGGATTGCAGCATGGCCATCCCCCCACAGTGGGGGTGATATCTCACTTTGTGTTTCTCTCTCTCTCTCCCTCTCTCTCTATAATGAGCACACATGCCCTATAACAAAAGCCTCTTATAAAAAACAAAAACAAAAACAAAAAAACCTGAATTCAGTAGGCATCTCAACCATACCTGAGAGTTGCCAGATGGAAGCCCAGGCAAGGAACTTCAGACCCTACCATTAAAACCAAAGTATCTCAACACATAGGACTTATTTCTTTTTAATCTGTTCTCCAACTTTCTATCAAGGCATTATTTTTGGAAGGCGCTGCTTGAGCCCTGTTTTACAACTGGAAGGGGAGGGACCTTCATTGAAGTTGGTAACACCAAAAGCAACATCTACATTGTTCCCAGAGAAGCTTGAGAAGCTACAGAATCAAGGTCTTAAGTACACACCTTTAATAATCTGGCCCTGGGATTAAGCCCTTCACATGGATCACTGGAGTATTGCATCCAAGCTACTACCAAAAAATCCCTGGAAAACACTGGCCAAATATACAGAGAAAGTAGCATTTTAGTTTCATGTATTAATGTCAACCAAATATGTAAATATATGTGTTAATTTATATACATATACACACATACACACAGATGTAGTAGAAAGACTGCAGGATCATGCAGTGGCCATCTTTTTGTTTGCTTGTACCATCATTTTAAGGGTTGTTTTATTAAAAAAGTTGTTTACATTCATACACTGTACATCACTACAACATACACAGTGAGTTTTCTCCTCCAGCACACACTGTACATTGACTCAATCAAGGATAGTACCATAGATGTTATAGTCAACAAATAAGTTTCCATTTTTGTTTCTTATATATTTTGCTTCTTTTGTCCCCACCTTGATTCCTGCCCTCTCACCCTCTGCCATGTTCCACCCTCCTCCCACACCGTCTCTGGTATGGTTGTTTTCCATGCCTTTTTTTCTCCCATATTTTATTGATTCACAAAAGATCTTAAATTAGTCTAAATACTTTCAATAGCAAGTGTAGCTGATATAAACATATGTATGAACACATGTCTGACTTTAGGCATAAAACTCAGTGAGTAGAATGAACATACTATCAAGTAGCACCTAGCTGAGACTATATAGCTTACTGCAGTCATTAAATAGATTTTTTATGGATTTATTTTAATTTCAGGAAAGGCGGTTTTAGTTTTAGTAAATCAAAATAAAAAAAGGTTAAGAAAAATTTCCTGAAGTCTTAAAGCCAGCAAAAAGTTTAAGATTTTGTTCAAATAGTAGGTAGAAAAACAGATATGGGCAAAGCTAAAATCCAGTAATGAGTGCACTGTAATTTTCTTCTGAAACATTTTTCTCTCTCTCCATTTCCCTTTTTATAAAAAGGCATAAACTAACTTATTTGAAAATAAAATTGGCTCTATTTTGTCTGTTATTTGCACAAAGTCCCGTAAGAATATTAATTGATTTAGCCAGCTTTGCTGGAACCTTTTATAAGGAACTTTAGATTAGGCTCTTTAAAAAGCCTCACAAGGCTACTGAGCTAAGTCAGGAACTCACCATCTGACTGTGCCTTTAAGTTTCTGTACTTGAAAGCTTTTTTTTTTGGCCTGTCAGAAAGTGACATTCTTTATTTACCTCCCAGGCAAAACTGTTTATAGTACCAGGCAATCTTTCCAAGAGTTTCTGTTGGCTTTCTTGATATCTGCCTTAGTTCCTAAACTTTCTGATCATGTCTTCAGAAATGACATTCCAGTCAAAGTCCTGGCAATAACCAGTATTTCCAATTTCTGATGCAAGACAACAGATATTATTGAACTTATGCAAATAACCATTCTGCTACAAAATAACAACACTCCCAAATATTTTCCAATTCCAGAGGCATCAAAAAAGACCTCTCTTTTATTTTCAATTTCCCAAAAAATTTAACAAATTGCTGAGCCTATCCACAGTTCAAAAGAAGATAAATATCCTTAAATATAAAAACAAAGCATAGAGGGACCAGCAGATTGCATAATGGTTACATTGCTGTACTCCCACTTAGTCTACTGCAATTCGAGTCCTGGACTGGGCAGCTCAAACTCATGCCGGACGTGTGTGCTGCGTGCATGCCCAAAATCCCAAGAGAAGAATGGAGGAGAAGGGATTGTGGCGTGGCCATCCCCCCTGGGGGGTGATTTCTTGCTTTCTGTTTTTCTGTCTCTCTGTCTTTCTGGAGAGCACATGCACCCTATAGCAAAAACCTCTCTAAAAAATAATAATAAATAATAAATAAACAGAAAACAAAAAACAAAACATAGAAGGAAATCAGCAACGTTTTTAGTCAAAAGCCATAAAATTCTATTTCACCAGTTCAGTCTCAGGTAATTAATCTCTC
Organism: Tupaia tana; assembly: GCA_026018925.1. Taxonomy (NCBI): domain Eukaryota; kingdom Metazoa; phylum Chordata; class Mammalia; order Scandentia; family Tupaiidae; genus Tupaia; species Tupaia tana. The sequence goes on from JAKSZU010000003.1 coordinate 12,174,416, forward strand.
TTCTATTGAATCTGTGGTATTACTGTGGTCTGATCTTTCTGTTTAAATTCTGGAATTTAACATTCAATGTTATTATCGATCTTTCTGGACTGGTCCCTACCACTAAGTTGGACATTTTCTTGGTTGTTTTTTATACTCTTATTTCTGTGTATCTGTCTTTAGTTTTACTGGTATAGCATTCCCTTCAGAACTTCTTGAAGAACTGGTCTAGTGTTGGTAAATTCTTTCAGATTTTGTTTATCTGAGAATGTTTTTGTCTTTTCTTCCCATGTGAAAGATAATCATGCCGAGTATAGTATTCTTTGTTGAAATTGTTTTTACTTAATACTTTGAATATATTTTCCCATTTTTTTCTTTGCTTGCATTGTTTCCAATAAAAGGTCCAATGTTAGCCTAATGGGAAATCCTTTGTGAGTAACTTGACATTTCTCTCTTGCCAATTTTAGTATCTTGTCCTTGTCTGTGTTTTTTGCCAATCTGATTATGATGTGCCTTGGAGAAGATCTTCTTGAGTTGATTCTCTTTGGGTTCTTTGTATTTCTTGGGTCTGGATAATTGAATGCCTCTCTAGGTTTGGAATGTTTGTTTTTATAATTGCCAGAGGGCACATTCCCTTGCCAAAGGGAAATGGACGGACACATACAGAGAGAGAAAGAGGGAGAAAGAACCTCCAAATGGGGTGTGGTCATATCCTAATCCCTTCTCCATTTCTTCATTCTGTCAGCCCCCACCCCCCCAGGGGGCTGTGGTTGGAGTGCACCCATCCCTGACATCACTAGTCAGCCACCTGCAGGCCACTGGGGCTGAGGCACAGATTGGGCCAGAACCGAGAGAGCCCCTGGGGGTTTACTGCATGAGTGCCTACAGTGGCACCATGACCGAGAAGCTGATCCAGTTTGTGAACGGCGGATGGGGCCAGGTCTGGTACTGGGCCAGTCAGCTCGGCCAGGACAAGGTGCTGTCCAGGTTCCCTAAAAACCAGGTGACAAGCGTGGCCGGAGTGTACTTCACTGACACCTGTGGGGTGGTAAGCCACTTCAAAGCCTCTAAGAAGATGCCCAACATCTCGTTCCACGTCAGGTGAGTGATGCTTCCCTAAATGGAATCTTATCCATGTTAAACAGCAGCCCTGTTTCCCATTTTTAAAGAACTTTCACTCTAGCAGAGGAGAAACTGCCCATTGTGGAATAAAATCATTACAAGTTGCTAATGTTATTATAAAAATGACCTGTGCTGGATAAAGGGAAATAATCCTATTTCCACTGTGAACTGAGTAAAATGCCTTCAGGGTAGAATAATTTCACATTTATTTACCTGACATCTCATAGATGTTAAGAATGAATTGAAGGGACCAGCAGTTGGCGTAATGGCTATGTCACTGGACTCCCACGTAGTCAACCGCAGTTCGAGTCCCGGATCCGGTGGCTTAAACTCACACCGGGCACGTGTGCATGCGTGCCCAAGATCCCAGGAGGAGAATGGAGGAAAAGGGATTGCGGTGTGGCCATCCCCCCTGGGGGGTGATTTCTCGCTTTCTGTCTCTCTGTCTCTCTGGCAAGTGCACGCACCGTATAGCAAAAATCTCTTCAAAAAAAGAAAAATTAAAGAATTAATTGAATAAATGAAATCAAAAGTCAATATATTACAGTGACAGCAAGGAGCATGCAACATGTCACAGTCTATGTCCTTAAATTCAGGAACTTTTTACCCTAGGAGAACAGTGGAAGGAAAGTTGTGACTGACTTGAAAGTGGCACAGCAGTGTAGTGATGAGGCCAGAGAAAGTCTCAGGTATGTCCTTCCATAGTGGGGCAGGATTCCTTTTGTCTGTTAAGATTACAAAGACTCTTTGTTTCAATCTTTGATTCATTTTGAGTTGATTTTTGTTAATAGTGAGAGATAAGGGTCCAGTTTCATTAGTTCGGTAGTTTTTTTTTGTTTGTTTGTTTTTTTGAGAGGTTTTTTGCTATAGGGTGCATGTACTCGCCAGAGAGACAGAGAGACAGAAAGCGAGAAATCATCCCCCGGGGGGATGGCCACGCCACAATCCCTTCTCCTCCATTCTCCTCTTGGGATCTTGGGCACGCATGCACACGCACCTGGCGTGAGTTTAAGCTGCTGGGTCCGGGACTCGAACCGCAGTTGACTACATGGGAGTCTAGCGACATAGCCATTACGCTAACTGCTGGTCCCACGGGTCCAGTTTCATTAGTATCCACAGTTGTTCTCCATGCTTTCATACCTAACAATTTTTCAGTTTCTGCTATAGAGCACAGATATTTGGTATAGGTTGAATGGAGACATACAATGCCTCTCTTTCATAGTCTGGCTTGCTTCACTTAACATTAAATCTTCCATAATTGTTTACTTTCTTTCAAATGACAGAGTCCCATTTTTTTCTGTGGCTGAGTAGTATTCCATAGCATACAGGTGCCACACTTTTTCCATCCGCTTTTAGATTTTTGGGTTGATTTCATATCTTAGTAATTGTGAATAATTGCAATAAACATGGATGTGCAAGTGGTTTTTCTGACTGAGTCTATTTCTATCCTTTGGATAGATACCAGGAATGGACTTACTGGGTAGTATGGTAGTTCTGTTTGTGGGTTTTTAAAAAAACTTCATATTGTTCTCCATAATGGCTGTACTAACTTACATTCCTGCCAATACTGTAGGGTCCCTTTTCTTCTTCTTCTTCTTTTTTTTTTTAGAGAGAGAGATTTTTGCTATAGGGGCATGTGCACTTGCTGGAGAGGAAGAGAGAGACAGAAAGCGATAAATCACTCCTCTCAGGATTTTGGACATGCATGCACACATGTTCGGTTTTTTTAAGCTGCTGGGTCTGGTCCAGCAACGTAACCATTACGCCATCTGCTGGTCCCAAGAGGGTTCCCTTTTCACTGCATCCTCTCCAGCACTTACCATTGTTTTGTTTGCTTGTTTGTTTGTTTGTTTTTCTCCCTAATCTTAGCCATTCTGACTGGGGCAATGTGGTATCTCATTGTGATTTTGATTTGCATTTCCCTTATGATAAGAGATGTTGAGCATATTTTCATATGCTTTTTGGTTCATATGTCTTCCTTCAAGAGTTGTCTGTTCAGCTTACTTCCCATCTTTTAATGGGATTGATCAATATTTTGGTAGATAACCTGCTTGAATTCCCTCTATATTCTGATTATCAGTTCCTTATCTGAGGCATAGTTTGCAAATATAATCTCCCATTCCAAGGGTTGTTTTTTCATTCTATTTTTTTTTCAGTGCAGAGGCTTTTTAAACTGATGTAATCCCACTTATGTATTTTGGGGATTACTGCCTGTGCTTTAGGGGTCTTATTTAAAAAGTCTTTGCCTACTCTGTCTCAAAGAGTTTTCCACCAGTGGTTTTATAGTTTAAAATTTTATGTTTATAGGTGGGCAATGGGGATTAGGTGGGAGGGAGGGAATCAAGAAGGGTGAAAAAAAGCAAGATATTTAACAAAGATGGAAAATTATCTGTTGATAATGTACATGGTAATGTCCTTGACTGGAGTGATAAACAGAGAAGACTGATAAGCAGAGTATTCATTCTGGGAAGATTCGTTTTGTATGCTGTGGAAATGTACAGTGATAAAATGTAAAAATATAAGAAAATAAAAAGAGAAATCGTCCAAGTTCTTATAACCATAAGATCAGATCAAATGAATGACAACTGCTCTATGATTTGGACCCCAATAAGTAAATAAGTGAAAAAGTTTTGAAATACCTAATTTCCCTGCATATACAAATCTATCTCATTCTTTGTGGTGCAGATGACCTGTATTCTGCAGGCTGTCTATATGTCAAACTTACCTAAAAATGGACATTTGGATTAGATATATAATATTTATTATTACTCAAAGCTTCAAAGTTAATGTCACTTCATACGTCATTGTGCAAAAGTGCAAGCGTTTTTTGGTGTACAGTCCAAGGAACAGTCAGGAATATAAATTTTGGAAACCAGTGCAGGCACAGAAACAGAAACCTACCGGCAAAAATCAGCTATAGGGATTCTATATAAAACTAATTGCAGATAACATTCTAATATATATCCTTCTAATAGTTTTTCTATACTTTCAATAACATGTTCATTATTATTTTGGATTTTTCTATGCATGTTATTTTTATAAGTTGAATTCTTTAACTTCTTTATTGCTGATTTATACAAAAGTATGCTTACCCCAAAATATTCAACTTTCAGGCTTAGAGCCACTATTCAGAATACAATTTATTACAATGTTGAACTATTTTTATCTGGCAGTTTAAAAGTAGCAATACTAGGGACCAGCATGTGACGTGGTGGTTGGGGTGCTGGACACTCCCACATGGCCGACCACAGTTAGAGTCCTGGACCTGGTAGCTTGCTTTCTCAGTTTCCTTCTCTCTTTCTCTGTGTCTCTCTCTGGTCAAATTAAAATAAATGAACGAAGAAATAAAACAAAATAAATAATTCTTTTAAAAAATGTAGCAATGCTTTCTTCCTTGACTTAATTAAGTCAAGTAATTGATAATAACGAAAATGGGCCAAACATTTTTTCTCTACACAATGTTACCCATAAGTAGGGACTAGCCCTGTAGCTCAGTGGTTGAGCGCAGTGCATAGGGAGTCTGATGCCATATAGCCGCCGACTACAGTTCAAATCTCACCTCTGGTGAAAACACAGTCAGCACATGTGCATGGGTGCCCAGCATTTTGATAGGATGGGGAAATGAAGGCGAAGGGATTGCTGCATGACCATGCCCCACTGGGGCGGGGGCTTCTCTCTCCCCAGTAAGTGCATGCACCTTCTGGCAATAATAATGATAAAGATGATAATGATAATGATGATAATGATATAATAAAACCAGAGTTTATTTTAAAACTACAAAAAGTAAGTATAAGAAAAGACAGACCAGAGCTCTGATAGATTATGTGAGACTTTCATAGCCTTTTTATTGATGTGCGTTTATGTGAACATCTGTGTGGAATATAAGCCTTTTAAATTTATAAGGAAGACTGTTCTCTAAAAGAATGAAAGACTTTAATATTTATAACTATTTAAATAAACAATTTATAAATTAAAATAGTCTATAGAATGCTGACTGAGACAGCAGTTCATCCTGGAGAATTTTACTGAGAGAATTTATATGCACACTTCAAGAGATTATGTCTATAAATATTTCAGTCTTGCAATATTGATTACTCCTTTTAAACTGATGTGAAGCTGTACAAAGCAAGATTAAAATTTAAAATAGCAGGTCTCTCTCTTTCCTCCTAAAGATTTTGTACCAAATGTTCTCTTCTGCCCCATGGTACCCTCACACTAATGTGGAAAATATCTCTTTCCAAGTGTGGAGAATATTTCAATCTGGACCAGCAGCAGCTACTAGAAAGGAACTCAAGTCTGGACAACAAGGTGGGGGCAGTGTCCTCGAAGCTGCTGGTGCACGGGGCTCTGGCCTTCTCCCAGGCATAGATAGCTCAATGGACTGTTTTCTCACCCCTGCCCGGTACACCATGGCCGCATAGTGCTGGGTGGACATGAGGAACTGATCTTTCATCAAAGCATGAGCTCATTCGTGGTCAATGCTCTGCACTGGCAGTTTCTGGCTGGACCCCAGAAAGGGAGAATTGGGTAGACTCAAAAATGCAAAGCCTGGGTTCCCTGCTGTCAAACAACTTGGGATGGACCTGAGCAGGCCTCCTGACCAATGACTTGAGTGTCTATTGCTATTTCTCACTCAGCAATATGGATAGCCAGAAGGTGGGGGAATTCATTGCAGAAGGTGGAGGATTAGTGATTGGCAGCCAGACTCGGTCCTGGGCCTTGAGGAACCTCAAGGCTTGCTGCATGTCTCACTATCCAGATAGCAAGCTCCTTAAACATTTTGACCTTGGCATCTCAGATCAAAGAAGCCCCAAGGGCTTTTCCTGGCCCCCACACCAGGGCAGGAAACTACTGCATTTGCAGAGCTCTCTCCCAACGTGAGTCTATGCTGCTGCACACTAAGGGAAAAGCTGTAGACAAGGGCTGGTGGGAGAGGCTGACAAGGACTGACCCACATGTTTCAGCTCACACAAGAGGAGATTCCCATCTACAAGTCTGAGCACAAAAATGTCTTGGGACCGATCACGCAAAAGGGCTCACCACTTGTGAATAAGGACAACCCAATCACCAGGGGCAGCCCTCCGGTCTTGATATCCTTGGCCCAAGAATTGGTCAAATCAGGAATAGACAGCTCTCTGTGGCTCTGGGAACAAACTTCCTTCTTCTCCATCCCCCTGAATCTCCCATCACCATCGAGATTAGCCCAGTAAGGAATGGGGAGGAGCCAATAGGCAGCAAGCTTCCACAGCATTCCACTTCTCAATTAAAACAAGCCAACTCCAGGGTCAGCAGATGGTGTAATGGTTACATTGGTTATGTTCCTGAACTCCCACATAGTCAACAGTGGTTCGAGTCCCAGACCCTGTGGCTTAACTTGTGCCAGGCATGTGTGCATGCATGCCCAAGATGCTAGGAGAAGAATGAAGGAGAAGGGATTGTGGTATGGCCATCCCTGCAGGGGGTGATTTCTCACTTTCTCTCTCTGTGTCTCTCCAGAAAACACATGTGCCTCACAGCAAAAATCTCTCTTAAAAATAGCCAACTCTGGGACCAGCAGTTAGCGTAATGGCTATGTCGCTGGACTCCCACGTAGTCGACCGCGGTTCGAGTCCCGGACCCGGCGGCTTAAACTCACGCCGGGCGCGTGTGCGTGCGTGCCCAAGATCCCGAGAGGAGAATGGAGGAGAAGGGATTGCGGCGTGGCCATCCCCCCTGGGGGGTGATTTCCTGCTTTCTATCTCTCTGTCTCTCTCTGTCTGTCTGGCAAGCGCACGCGCCCTATAGCAAAAACCTCTCCAAAAAAAAAAAAAAAAAAATAGCCAACTCAATTTTTTGTTTGTTTGTTTGTTTGTTTGTTTGTTTTTCATGAGCTCTTAAAGTAGTGAAGGAATTCTAGTGAGGCAAGGGAGACCTGAGTCAGGGCAGCCGATGAGTTAGAGAGATCCAACAGCTCCAGGGCAGACTGGGAATTCTGAGTGAAGCTGGCACCACAGGAATGGGCAGATGTCAGCCTCTCCCATGCGTGTTCACAGACTACAGCAATTCCTGGGTGAGTACTGACTATACCTACCGGAGGGCAAATTGCTGAAGGCGTGCTGCCTGAAGACACCGTTGATGCCAAATTGAAGGTAAAGTATCCTGCCCCCATTCAGTTAATCATAGACATGTCCTCAGCGCTTTAACTGCTTTCAGTAACTGCACAGGTAGTGCCTTCCTTTTTCTTTCTTAGAATTATTTTTATTTTACTTTATTATTTTTTTAATTTGACCAGAGAGAGATAGGGAAGGGAAAATGAAAAAGCAACCCACCCTCCTTTTTACAGACAAGGAAATTAGTTTCTGAAAAGCCTCAGGTCATTGTGAGCCATCAGTGGGATAGCAGAGGTAGCACTTAGCCAAGCTTTGCCCGTAACAGATACTCGTTTTCTCTTCCTCCTCCGCTCAGTATCAAAGCCTTGCAGATTTATTACAGTTTTCTGTAGTAGCATTTGAGACATTATCTGATTGTTGCCTAAGCTCCAGCTCAACCCCACATATAAAAACCACTTCTGCAGTCACAGATTTAGCGTACGATGTGCGTTTTCTGCTCTGAGCCCTTTAAGAAATATCAAGAACAGTGCGTCTTCTACAAATCAATATTTGTCTGGGGGCTAATTTTGTTTAAATCACAGGGAAAAAATCCTAAAGCCTTACAAGGAAGAATGATGACCGGAAGGGGTGTCCCAGAGAAAGTGGGTGCATACAAGCAATCTGCCACCCACTCGAGAGAGAACTGTCACTCTGGGCTATTCCTTTCCCTACCCCGGCTCCTCTCTGGCCTTGGAGGTACTCGTGAGTGTACAGACAGACACACATGTGCAGATGGCACCTTTCATCCTCCCATTGTGTACGCTCCCCATGACAGGTATTTCTGCCCCACCGATGACCTAAGCTGAGTGAGGGTTAACGTCTGCTCCCTGTGGTGATGCAGGGCTATCGCTTGGACGGAGCAAAGGAGTCCATCTCCTGGCTCTGGGGAAGCGTCCTCGACATCACAGAGCCCTCTAAATACCAGCTGGGTCCCACGCCTGTCACCGTTGGTGGGGCTGTGCCAGCTCCGCACTTTAAGCTGAGTGAATTGGGGTTTCAGGTTCAGCCTGGCTCTCAGAGCGGGGGCAAGTCAGAGGTGCAGAGAAGGCTGATTGTCAGGGGCCTGAGTGATGAAAAGGGGATGAGGCTTGAGGGATGAAAGTGGACTGGGTGATACAGATGTGCTGTCCTTGGAGACCAGAGAGAAGAATGCGGACAGGGAGAGGGACTTGCATTTCATTTCATAAGAAGAAAAAACATAACTAGTTACCAGGCTATCACTGCATGTGATAAAAGTGCTATCACATAAACCCAGGAAAAGTGGGGTAGAGTAAGCCAGGGACCTGTATTCCCAGGGAAGACATCCCTGGAGGAGTGAAGAAGCTATATATCCCAGTGACTCCAGCTTCCTGGGGAGAGCTGGCCATGGACAACACCGTCCTGACAGTGCCCACCACAGACCTCCAGGCCCTGGTAGACCCCGGCCTTTGCTCCGACTCTAGGATGAGATGCTGCAGGCAGTGGTGGTCTAGCCCTTCCCGCTCCGCTGGCCGGAGAGCATAGTTGCCTACGTGCAGATCTCAGCTGGTGGGTGTTCTGGAGGATGCTCTGAAATTGTGTTTTATTTTAACTGAACAACAAAACTGAACTGTAAAAGGCATAATTTTGCTGTGATTAGTGGGAGAAATGATGTATAATAACACTCAGGAACCTGTAAACCATGTTCACATGTAAACAGGAAATTATCATTTAAATCTTCAAGAAAGGAATCACAGGATAGTAAGAATAGGGAGAAAATGCCTGGACCCTTCCCTGTGGCTTTACGGAAGAGATAAGAATTGAACGGAGTCAGAGTTGCTGATGGGACCCAGCAGGAGATCTCGGTTCATTCAGCAATTCTGAGCAAAGAGTTCTGTTCAGTCTTGAGAAAATATCAGTACTTCAAAAGAATGAGAAAGCGTGATTGCTATGCTCAGGTTCTCAAATGACTTCATAAAATTGGTGAACACTAAACTGGAAAAGGAATCATCTTACTCTTCTCTCTGAGTCTGGAATCCATACACCAGATATGATAGCTGGACACACAACACTCAGCCTAAACATAGGAGAAAAAAATGAATGATGGCTTCAGAGCTACATGCTGTATACACTTACTCTTCAGGGTCAGGGGTTAAAGTATAAGAAACTGAGAAAAACCAATTAGGTTGTAAATAGTCTTGGGTGGTGGGTGAAGTCTGATGCCCTTCTGAGTAATCTGAGATGTCAGCTCCAGGTCTCCCAGCACTGTGAAGGAAATGCAGTCTATGAAGGACATCACAGGTCCCCTCATCTCTTCTCTGTTGCTCTCTCCAGGTGTGATGCATTCTGGAGACCTATCACGTGCGCCTGTAGGCAGTGTCTATGCTGCTCGATGAGAGGTCCATAGGTCCATTGGTATTTGAGCTCCCTTCCATGAGCTGGGCCACAACCAGCAGCAGGCCAGATGGGAGTTCCATCCCTACACCACAGAAGCCGTCTGTAAGCTCTGGTCAGTCTATGTGCACAAGGAGGTCCTGGGGATATCCGGAGCTCACGGTCACCCTGCTCTGAAACCTACATGTTGGAAACAAAGGACCAGATTGCACCTGAGAGGAGGAACCCCCCCGCCCCCGAATAACTGGAAAGTGTGGACAGCTCTGGAAACATACCTTCAGGTACTAAGCAGAACTGGGGCCGGTGGGGTTATGGGAAACATCGGACCCACAGGTGTGTAACATCCTGGTGATCTTGACCCTGCAACCCTTTCACCACCGGTGATGGGAAATGGGATCATGGGATGCACCACTCCCCTGAACAAGGGGCACTAGCTATATGATGGTGTCTTTCCTTAGCTCAGGTCTTTCACACCTAAAATGGACAACGCAGAGATCAAAACACATGCTCCCCCTCTCTTCCACATCAGCACCTTATGGAAATAAGTGAAAATCAGTAAATAATCTTGTGATAGAATTTCAGCTTGGCAAATGCAATGTTTCTCCTGAGCTATTTTTATAGTCTAGACGATGACATCATCTCACTCTCAGTACATTGTAAGGGTGCCATAGCACGGGGAGTGAGCTGGTAGCAATTTGTCTGAACATTTACATGACACCATGGTGTCAACCAGAAGCTCATCCAAGGTCCCCAGGATAGATTGCCTCCACTGCTCTCTCCATGAGACTAACATTGCTTTGGGTTCTGAGACTCATGTCTGAGACAGGCAGCCACCTCTCTGACTCCTCATCTTCCATTCCCATTAGCAAGATCAAACTTCAAGTCCCCAGCACCCCTCACATCCACTGCTGCAACTGCTCATCATTTGCTTATGCCTAATTCTCCTGCTTCATGTTTCAGAATCCCACCCTCTTACTCATGCTCCAGAAAATCCAAACTGATAATATATTTTTCAAAAACTTCACCATGGTTCATGGTTTTGTTCATTTTACAAATACCATTTATGGTTTTGTTCATTTTACAAATACCATTCTTTCTCCATGAAATAGTTTTAGCTGGTATGGAAACTTCCCATTGGTTTTAATGTTTAGCTATGCAAGAGAGTGTATGCTCACCCCAGTCATTCAAATCTTCACCTTTGTTATTAAGCTTAGGAGTGAAAAAATTAACAATTTCCAGAGTAACTACCATTTATTGATTTGTTGGGAACCTACTATGGACCAAGTAATTTACAAGCACAAATTCTGTCTCTCAGATTGAATTGAAATGAATGACACAAGTCATTAGAATAGACATATTAGATGTTAGAGAAGAATGAGAGCCAGTGATGAGAATTAAAGCTGTGTTAAAAGACATCTTATAAGTTAACACTGTGTGAATTGTGGGGGGGGAGGGCCGGGAATTGAGGGTGACGTGTAGACTTGGCACCTCATCCTGCTCCTTTTTCTCTTCCCGGCTCCAGAAGGCCTTTGGTTGGGAGTTATTTACCCAGCTCTTTGCTGAGTACCAGGCCCTCTCTGGCCTCCCCAAAGACAATGCTGGCAAAACAAATCTTTGGGTGAAGAAGTCCTTCGAGAAAGTACAGAAGAATCTGGCTCCTTTCTTTGTGGCCTGTGGCTGGCAGGTTCAGAAGGAGGTGGCTGACAGCCTGGCCTGTCTGCCAGAGTGGCTGGAAAACCCCATGAAATCACATGCACTTGAAAGAGAAAAATTAAGGATGGCATAAACGTTCCATTGGGATCAAGATTATTCATCTGGTACAGCAAACTTAATCTTTCATCAACTCAAATTTCAACCTTTTTTCTTCTTAGTCCTAATTCTTTTGAAAACTAGAGATGGAGTAAAAATGATTTCAAAATTAATAACATATAGAACTTGATCAGCTTTCTCCTAAGTGAATTTTTTTAAACCTGGGTGGTTTGTTTCTTGATTTATTTAATGTTTTGTATTTGCTTTATTGGACAATGGGAGTTAGTTGCTCAGCCCCACAAATTTCATCTCAGAATGTCCTTTTTTGTATCCCCTTAAAGCACCTTTTTCACGACCCTAAAATTATTTCACAAATATTGGTCTAGGTGGTTTGAACAGAACAGGTGATAAATACTCCTTGAAAATAATAGCTATGAGATAGAAAGTGTTTCAAGTTGGAGATCATGTTTTTCTAACTTAATGCTGTCTTGTAACAGAGTAAGCTTCCTGGAGGTATAGTCAATGAAGCTATTGGCTACTGATTTCATGTATCTCCCTTCACAGCATTCATAGAATTATCCCTTGGCATAAAGGACCTCAGGCAGCCACAGCCTCCTCTACAGATGGGAGCCGCGGCACAACCTCCCAAACACTCCATGTTGTTTCTTTGGAAAACAATTTAAAAATTTACTGACAGCTGACATCTTTTATCCTACAAAATTTGATGTTACTGTCAGAAGGCGAGACCAACGCGAGAGAATGAAACTGACTTGTGCCACACAAACTGGAGGAAGTTTCCTCTTAAGTCTTCTCTAGTTTGCTGTTAGAGAAGTTTAGTGTCTGTTTTTTGTTTTGTTTTGTTTTGTTTTTTTTCTTGGAGAGGACTTGCCCTGGGGCAGACTCTCCTGGTTTCATATCTCTGTCCTCTCCTCATAGAGGGTAGGCTCCAGCCAAATGAGTCAGGACCATGATAATACAAGCCAGTTACCACTGACAGTAAAGATGGCCAATGGCCACAAAAGCCTCTACCTGTGGAATTCCTTGACTGAGACCATTCTCTCTTACTTTTCAATATACTTTGCAAAGGTGGGATAGACAAAGAATATAGTTTTGGGTTTTTTTGTTTGTTTGTTTGTTTGTTTCCCCTCAACTGTAGAAAGACAGGAGTCTGGTCAGGAAGGCTGACTGGCTGACTGATCATTCTCTCTTCTGTTAAGTTACACTTAGATAATTTCTTAGAAGAAACTTACCCGGCTTCATACCCAGTTGTGCCCTGTCTAGGCATGCTGTTTACCTGCAATCACGCCGTCCATGCTTCATATAGTACTTCTCTTCACAGTTGTTGTTAATGTTTGCTTAATGTTCTTTTATCCCTCTATGTTATCTGTTTCCTGAAGGCAGGGCTGATGTATTTCTCAGAGCTGTATTCTCCTAGCCCAATACCTGGCAAATCAAAAGTTTTCCATAGGTATTTATGGACTAGGTGAAGTTATTCAAAGATTCCTAAGCTCCTGTCACTAGCAGTATCCTGTAGAGGCCTATTACATTTACCAAAATTAAAAAAAATCCCCCCATTACTCTATAAGGAAGGTGCAACATGACTATAATTTTCCCTCACTTTTTTTTTTTTCTCCCTGCCTGATAACAAGTTATATAACTTCTGGTCATGTTGGTTTGGATGAGAAGCGCTTCCCTTTGGTCTCCTCCTTGACCTCGTATATACTCAAGATTCAGTACTTATGAGAATCTTTTCAGCAATGTTTGTATGGGAGATGATAGAAACTGTCAAGGGAAATAGTCAACTTTTAATTAAATCCTTCAGCCTTGACATTTTATCTTCTTTGTCTTCACTTCTTCCTGTGCCCCTTTTTTGTTCTATCCTTGAACATCAGCCAACATTAATTTAGGAGAGGCTCTTGTTTTTCCTTTGAGTTAGCATTCCTGACCTTCTATGTGTCAATAAATCTTGGATCAAGGGCATTCCTTTAAGTCTGGAAGTTTCAAATCTTCTCATATCATCAACCAAAATAACACAAGTCCTTTCCTGTCTCTCCTGAAGATGGCAGACTAAGCACAGGCTCCAAGCTCTGGCCTGACATAACTAAAAAGAGATATTTTCTAAAACTTTAACACAGCATCGAAAAACCAGAAGGTGGGCTCCCCCTAAAGATTCAGGGAAATGATATAACAAAGTTAAGAAGACCAAAAAAAAACAAGAACCTTCTGGGGAGAATGAACAAGAATGGCCACCAGAGGTCCACCGAGTTCAAAGGAAGTAGACTGGGCAAGAGAGAGGTCTCAAGAATGCTAGAATGATGCAGTTGTACGTTTATACCTTCACTGAATTTACAAAGCACAAAAAAATATATTATGACCATGCCAAAAAATAAGTTGGAAAATATCAAAGTCCCATTCATGATTAAACAGCACAGTAAAATAAACATAAACTTTTTATAAGAAACAGTGTATTTATCAGAAAACCTTAAGCAAGCATTATACTCAGTAGTAAGAACGTGCAAGCATTCACATTAAATTCAAGAATGAGAGGAATGTTTACGCAGTGCTACCTTTAGCATGTTACTAGATATACTTAATGCATAAGGATGAAAAACGACCTGTAAAGGAAGAGACAAGAGTCATTTTCAGAATATATGATCTTCAATATTTTGGAGGTGGACCTAATAAATTTGGCTGGAGAACTGGGTGTGAAGTGGAAAGGTACAGAGAGATCAAACATGATACCGAGGCTTTTGGCTAGAGCCATCAGTGCCTATTACTCCACTGACTGAGATCACCAAAATTAGGAATATGGGATTAAGAGGAAAATATCAAGTAGGCGGTATGATATGGGCTTAATTTTAGAGGTTTGGAGTCAGAATCACAACGATACATTGGGCAGTTTAATAGATGAGCACTAACTAGAGCAGAGGTCAGGTATGAAAATATCCAGGACCAGCAGATGGCATGGAGGCTAAGGAAGTTGGCTCTCACGTGGCTGACTACACTGTTTGAGTCCTAGACACAGTGGCTTGAAAAACACACCAGGGGTCTGTGTGTGCATGCCCAAAATTCTGAGAGGAAAATGGAGAAGAGAGGATTGCGATGTGGCTATAATCCCTGAGGAGGATGCTTTCCCACTTTCCCTCTCTCTCTGTCTCCAATGAGTGTACACACTCTATAGCCCTATAGCAAAACATGTGTGTATATTTATATGTGTGTGTGTGTGTGTGTGTGTGTATATATATATACACATATACACAATATATATATATACATATACACAATTCAGTAGTTGTCAGAATATAGACAGTATTCAAACTTTAGGCCATATTCTATTACTTACAGTATTCTCAACTGGACTGAACTGAGGTGTAGATCATGCTTAGTAAAATCTCTTTATAATATAAATGATATATGGCAACTGAATGTATGAATAATAATAAATAAAAATTAATTAATTTTTTTTAAAAAGAAAATGCTGAGATTACTGTAAGCCAACATTTTTTTTTTTGGATCTTGAGCATATTTATTTTTTTTATTTCAATTTATTTATTTGCATTCATTCACTGTACATCATTACAGAATACAAAATGAGATTTTCCATCCAGAGTACACTATATATTGTCTCAATCAAGCACATCAACAAACATGTTATTGAACATACTTATTAAGACAAGAATGTACATTATTGGTCTCCTTGTGCTCTACACTGTAAACTTATACTGAAACTACACCATCAGCCCTCCAGCTTCAGCTTGCTGACTACAGATATTAAGACTTCCTAGTCTCTAAAACAGTATAAAATAATCCTATATAACACATTTCTCTATCTCTGGTGCCAGAATCTGTATTATTCATGGTTCTCCAGAGTAGCAGAATCAAAGAAATATCAAAGAAATTTATATCTATCTGTAATTTATATATATATATATATATATATATATATATATACATATATATATATGTGTGTGTGTGTGTGTACACATATATATCTCTATATATATATACCTATCTATATCTATCTGTTTATAAATAAATAAATAGATGATAGATAAATAGGTAGATAGATTATAGAATATACATTCTCTTGATAGGTAGGTAGATAGATAGGTACAGATAGATATCCTATTATTCTGTTTCTCTGGAAACTTTGACTAATACAGATTTTGGTATCGTTGTTTATAGAGAAAAATAATTTTAATTGTTACTTTTTTCTGCATTGGTTCTGAGGTTTTTGGAACTATCTCTAATCAGATGAAAGATACTAATGCCTGTATTTTTAGTAGTAAAAAGAACACTGATAGCTCTAGTAATGGAGATATGCAAAATATCACATTGGATACTCCTAAACAATCACTTATAAGAATGAGCTGGATAACTGTTTATATGATATTGAGCGTTTTTTTTTTCTTTCAATTTATTTATTTGCATTCATTCTCTGAACATCATTACAGCATACAAAATGAGATTTTCCATCCAAATTACACTATATATTGTCTCAATCAAGCACATCAACAAACATGTTATTGACAGCAAATGATCTTCCATTTCTTGTCTTCTGTATGTTTTGCTTTTTCCCCCCCCATCCTAGATTCTCTCTTACCCTCTGCCATCTCCCACTCTACTCCCACAGTCTCTGGTATCTATGTTTGCTTTCTATACTGTTTTCTCCTCACATTTTATTGTAACGCCAAAGACCCTAATCAATCCAAATACCCTCATAGCAAACACAGGTGATACCCACATTTCCATGAACACAAGTCTTACTTTACGCATCCTATAAAGTAGCACCTAGCTGTGGCTACATATCCTACTGCAGTCATTGAATAGATATATATTTTTTTTTCTGAAACTTTTTTTTTGTAACTCAATTTACATCCCTTCCCTAAGCTTCATCACAGCATACAAAATGCAATTTCCCATCCAGTACACACTGCATAGTGATACAATCATGCACATTACAAAAAATTTTCCATTACTAGTTCCTAGAATTACTTCCACCCCTCTTTCTGACCCTCTGTCCCTTCCCACCCTCCTCTCACACCACCTCCGGTGTCTACAATTGTCCTTCATTCCCTTCCCACCCACATTGCATTGATCACACAATTTCCTACATAATCTAACTACTTTCAATGGTGAGTTCACTCATTACTACTAAGAAAACCAGTTTTAACTTAACTCAAAGAAATGCCAAGGAACTTTGCTTAAAGGCAGGAAACAAGTTAGGATTCTGTTCAAATGGAAGGTGCATGAACCTATCAGTCTCATGTACTTTTATCTTCTGTTCTGGTTCAATTTTCCTGATTAAATTCTGGGATATAATATTCAACTCCAGACTTGTCCCTATGATTAAGTTGGCCACTTTCATAGTTTTTGGACTCTTATTTCCGTGTGTCTGTGTTTAATTTTCTTGATACAACACACCCTTGAGAACTTCTTGGAGATCTGGTCTGGTGCTGGTAAATTCTTTCAGGTTTTGTTTATCTGAGAATGTTCTTGTCTTTTCTTCCCACCTGAAAGATAATCTTGCCAGGTACAGTATCCTTGGCTGGAACTGCTTCTCTCGTAACACTTTGAATATATTTTCCCATTCTCTCCTCGCTCGCATTGTTTCCGATGAGAGATCTGCTGTTAGCCTGATGGGATGTCCTTTGTAGGTAACTTGATGTTTCTCTCTTGCCAATCTTAGTATCTTGTCTTTGTCTGCGGTTTTGGTCAACCTGGCTATAATGTGTCTTGGAGAAGATCTTCTTGGGTTGATTCTATTTGGGGTCCTTTGTATTTCCTGGGACAGGATCCTCGAATGCCTCTCTAGGTTTGGAAAGTTTTCTTGCAGGATTTCATGGAATAGATTATCAATGCCCTTATGGGTCTCTTCACCTTCTGGAATGCCAATTATCCGGATATTTGGACGTTTGATGGTATCCAGTACTTCTCGCATATCATTCTCAAATTTTTGAGCCATTTTCTCAGTCTTCGTGGTGGACTTTTCTAAGGCAACCATTTTCTCTTCTACATCTGAGATTCTATATTCTGAATGATCTAGTCTGCTTTTAATACTTTCAAGGGAGATTTTGACTTCTTGTATTACAGACTTCATCTCTAGCAGTTCCGTTTGAGTCTTTTGTAAAGTGTGTAATTCCTCTTTTAGATCTTGCAAGAATTTCCTCATCTCCTGGAACTCGGCAACTTCTTTCTCCTTTCTCTTTAGCAGTTCATTATCTCTCTTTTCTTCCATCTCTGTTAGCTTCGACATTACGAATGTTCTAAATTCCTTATCAGACATTTCCATGACTTTCACCGAACTGCTTGTGGATGAAGGAGAGTTACTCTTTTCCATTGAAAGAGAGGTATTTTCTCGTTTTCCCATATTTCTCGTGATCCGACGGTGATTTCTTGTCATCTGATGAATGGCGTGTTTCTTTCAAATTCTTGAAGTTAAGCTTCAATGTTCAGGAGCAAGCAGACAGAGGTGTTCTAGAATCGGTTCGCCGTTCTGTTGTGATCGCTGGTGCAGCAGATTCAGTAGATATTGGGTGGAGAGACAAGAAAAAGGAAAATGAAAAAGAGAGAGAGAAACAACAACAAAAAGAGAGAAAAAAGACAAAAAAATAAAAAATTATAATTGCTTTTCTTTTTTTTTTTGAAAGAAAAAAATCACAAAATAGAAAACCGAGCGGCGCGCAAGCGCGCCGCGCAAAATATCTAGTTCCCAGTAGCCATGAGGAGTCTTCTCAGAGAAGAGCTCAACTCTCCTGCCTGGGAGGAAGGAGCAGAAGGGATTATTAACAAAACAAAAGATGGAGCTGAGAGCCAGAGAGAAACTCTACCTTTAAAAAAATCGTAAAAAGGAAAAATTACCAAAAAAAAAATGAGGAGACAGGAGCAGAGAGAGACAGAGACCTCAGAGACACAGAGACAGAGATAGAAGGCCAGAGGGGCTCCCAACCACACTAGCTTTGCTTGCTGGAGGCTGAATTATGAGTAGAAAATCTTCATTTCTCCTGTGACCTGAAATATCTAGTTCCCAGTATCCATGAGGAATCTTCTCAGAGAAGGGCTCAACTCTCCTGCCACACTAGCTTTGCTTGCTGGAGGCTGAATTATGAGTAGAAAATCTTCATTTCTCCTGTGCCCCGAAATATCTAGTTCCCAGTATCCATGAGGAATCTTCTCAGAGAAGGTGTAAGCCAACATTTTGAGGCAAGCAAATGAGACTGGGAAGGATGGCCCAACTGAGATAAGAGGAAAAGTCAAACTTGCTTCGAGTATCACAAAACCTTGGGGGGAAAAAAAAACACTGGGAGCAGGGGATATGTCAATAATCATATGTTATTGAATGCTGATGAGAAAAATCATGAAAAATTTAAAAGAAGAAAAATAATCTCAGGGTCTATCCATAAGGAGTTTATTGGTGACCTGGACAAGGTAGGTGGTGGATGAGTTCAAACTCAAGGGATGGGTCAGGAGAACAAGAAGTGAGGAATTTGAGACAACAGATACTATGGTTCTCAACTGCACATGGAACATTCTCCATGATGTTTACCACCATGTCAGATATGATAGACAAAATGTTAGGCCACAAAACAGATCTTAAAACACTTTAAGGTTGAAATCATACCAAGTATCTCTCTGATCACAGTGGTCTAAAACCAGAAATCAAGATCAAGAACTTCAGAAAATTCAAAAATACATAGAAAGTAAATACTTAATGACTTAATGAAATAAAAAGGAAAAATTCACTGAGATAGTTTAGAAATGCTTTGACACCAGTCCAGTTAGGGATACTATACACATTATAGCCAACTGATAATAATCCATTTCTGTGTCCCATAAATGTCTTGCCTCTCTAGTTTTCTCCTTAACGTCTTTCCTCACACTATCCCTAGCTAGACTGGTGTGATATGTATTCATGTTGGAAAATTAACTTTACAAGCTAAGTGATGTGTAGTGATTGAATGTATAAAAGAAATTAAAATAAAATAAAATATATTATTAAAAAAAGAAATGCTTTTGATACATTTTTCTTGGTAAGTAAGTAGAGAAATTGAAGGAGGGCTGCAAGATCTAGAGAATATTTAAATGCAGATACTAATAATCAGCATAGAAGGAGAAAGTGTGATTTACAGACTAGAAAGGGGGGAAGTAATTAAATTTAGTTTTATATACATTTATAAACTAGTTTGCAAGGGAACGGGATTAGGTAGAATATGATCCATAGGCCAGCCAGACAAACTGATGTTCTAGTAATTCAGTTAGATTTTAAATTTGTTGTGTTTAACTTTAAAGAGACTGATACATAGAAGAAATATGATTAGCTCAGAGATTATTTCATAATAGTAAAATATCTGGGTTTTCTCGCCTGATAATAACATCCTACTCTGAACATAGCTGTAGGTACCTGTGATGCACAATATTGACAAAGGTTTGTTAATTAATTTAAAGCTAACAGCCTTCTAGGGATGAAAAAGTACAAATATGACTGGACTAATCCAGACTGCCTATCTGCTCTCAATTCACCTGCCTCTGTTTAATTTTAAATACACAGAGGAGCTTTTAAGTCTTTCCATTTTTCTTTTTTTCTTTCTTTCCATGTTTTCTTTTTTAATGTTTTAGCTGCTCAGCATTCATACCCTGATTCTCCAATTTGTTAAGGGGAAATCTCCAAAATTTGAGTCTGAGTGGAAGACGAAGTCCTTTTTCACACTGTAAGCATGCCAACTCCACGTATTGCTCCCCTTCAACTTACAGCCTGAGTGTCCTGATTCTTGAGGTCTTTCATGGTACAATGGGAGAGTACAGGTATGGAATTTGTTCTCTTGGTGGCATCTGCTGGCCACAGCATCAACATCAAAACCAAATCTTCTTGTGGCATAAATTATGCTCTATTTATGAATATCTGGATCTTGATTTCTGGTGTATTTGAACTTGATTCTCCACACCATCCACCAATTATGAGAGTTATCCAAATCACTTCTAGTAAATACCATCCCTGCACAGGTAAACAAGGCTTTCTTTTCTATTGTTTGCCAGCCAAGATCCCGGAGTGACAGATTCCATCGGCTCACAACTGTACCCACCTCAGAACAAGACGGCAGCATCTTCTTCCGAACATTTCACTCAATTCTTGGAGTATCTGGCACCCAAATAGTACTCACATGTTCTCCTTTGTATTAGGTCCTACTTAGTTTGCAACTGTCTGAATTTCGCCCACCTCTATTCTTATTTTAGAATTAGACAGAGAAAGGACAAGAATGAGAACATGTATATCCAGAGTATGTGTTGCTAGAAAACGGAATGCCTTCCTGTCTCATCTTCGTGTGCCACTTTTCCCAGTGGCTACCCAGTTATAAGGAAGGTTCTCAGTAAGCATGTGTTGAATAAATAACCTAGAAAAAAGTAATAGAATGGGGGAGAGAGCTGAGGCAGGGATCAGGAAATAAAGCATCCCCTTCTTTTCTCTCCCATCTTGAGATAGTCACTGGGTATCATATTTGTTATTTGTTAAACAAAGAGACAAAAGAGCTCTTAGTAACTTCTATTTCAGAAATGCTTCAATTTGTGTATAACTGTACTTAAGATTGAGTACTAGGGTTCAAGTCTCTGCTGTGCAAATTTTAAAAAAAAACATTCATTTTGGGGGACACTGGGGTTAAGTCTCCTTTATTTTTCTCAGGACTCAGCAGATTAAATGTAGATTTCATTCATTAGTGAAATTGTACATTCCAGCACGTTCATGGTCATGCACTCGTGAGTCCTCACAGCAAGGGGCCGAGGAGTGCCTACCACGGGCTGCAGTGCGATGTCGACTGCAGACGTTCCCTGTGAGCAGCCAAGCAAACCCACACTCCCACAGCATTTCCTAAGGCCACTTCTTCTCAGAGTTAAACCCACTGATGCAAATTGCCCAGCTGAGTTTTAATTAAAGCTCTGCTCCCACTTTCCCTTGGGGTTCTCCATCACATACACTTCTCTTCCCCTCTTCCTCCTTTAGTTGCCTCTTGCTCTTTCCTTAACTCTCTTCGCACAGGCCCATGGCAAGGAGAACTCACAATAATGAAGCCTCAGGACCTGGATCAATGCCTACTGTAAAACTTTATAAATTAAACCCTCGAGATTCAAGGAGTTGTAATTAGAATGAACAGTTTGAAGTGAACTAGCAAAACCTCACCATCTAGCTGGCATAATCCTTCTCCCGAGGGTCTATTGGACTCCGGGTGCCCAGAGCAGGCCAAAAGGTTGTTTCTCACCATTGAAAGGTGTACTTCAGGTCATATAACTCAACTACAGAAGTACTCCCAATTTGTCTCGGCAAATTCCAGTCATCCGCATGGCTTGTGAAAGAATCTGGCCTGGACACTGCTACCTCTCTGACCCCATCTCTACCATTCCTACCCTGACATATTCCACTTCTACTCCAAGGGTGAGCCTGCCTCAGGGCCTCCGCACTTGCCCTTTTCTCTCTTTGGAACACTATTTCCTCAAATATTTTACATCTCTTTAGCGCTTTGCTTGAGTATTTATTATCTTTTTATAGAAATATTCACTGATCATTCCAAGTAAAATAGTACGGCCTTCCCTTGTCTTCCCAAGGCCACATGTTTTCAGACTGGCTGCTCTCCACATAATTCATGATAAGAGCATGTATGTACACACAAGAGAGAGAGAGATGGAGAGAGAGAAGCACCTCTGACCTGGTCTTATCACACTGATTCCTTCCCCTCCCTTAGCTCATCAGGATCTTGGGCATGTGCACACACACCTGCATGTTTTCAAGTGAACCCAGGGAAATGAAGCTGTGGTCAGCCATTTTGCTTCCACCTAGGCTGGGCCACCCAAGTCTTTATTTATCCTGCTTTGTATTTTTGTTCTTTGGGGGTTTTTTAAGAATTTTTTTTATTTTATTATTATTAATTTGATATAGGGCATGCACATTCACCAGAGAGAGACAGAGAAAAAGAGAAAGTGAGAAAGCAAGCATGCTGGCAGGTCCAGAAGTTGAACCACAGGCAACTGTGTGAGAACCCAGTGCCTTAAACACCACGCCACCTAAAAGTCTCAATGTTTATATTTTTAAAAATCACAGAGAGCAAATATATCTGAGAAAATGCATTGATTTTTTTTTAAAAAATTAAATTATTCATGATAATGGACATACATGTGAGAGAGAGAGGAGCGCCTCAACAGGGTCTGGTCATACCACAATCCCCCTTTCCAGTCCCATAGCCCATCAGATCCTGGGCACTGTCACAAAGTGTCTGGCATGTTTCAGGCTGAGCAGGCTGGGGGTTCAAACTGAGGTGGCCACATGGGCTCCAGCTTCACTGGTGCAGCGTGTTACCTCTGCGCCACAAGGCCAGGCCACATCGAGCTTTTTATAGATGACTGCTGATTCTCTCTCTCTTTTTTAATGTTTCACCTTTTATTTAGTGAGTACGTGTTACTTTTTAGTCAAGAAAAAGAAATACATGTTAAAAAATTAATTTCACAGTCCACCCGGTGGTTTGATGGTTAAGGTGGCTGAATGTCACATGGCCAACTGTATTATTAGAAGTCTCAGACCTGGTGGCTTAAAAAATGCATGGAGAACAGGTGCATGTATATGCCCAAAATCTAGAGAAAAGAATAAAGAAGGGATTGTGGAGGGATCATCCTCTGTCTCATATTTCTCATTCTTCCTCACCCTACCCCTGTCTCTTTCCAGCCCCCACCCTGTAAGGTACACTTCACAATCTAACTGGTATAATTCTATTCCCAAGGGTCTATTGGACTCTGGGTGTCCAGAGAGAACAGAGAAGGCTGTTCTCCATCATTAGCCATCCTTTCCCAAAAGGACCCACTTTTTATACTACCCTATAAGCACTCACCCTATAAACAAACTAACAAGGAAAAAAATCAACTTTACAAGCATAGAATTGAAAAACTATGTCTTGAAAGCAAATAAAGTGAAAAATATCTGGACCTTTAACTGACCTTAAATTGAAAACGAACTATGTGATGTATCTTTAAACACAAACTTCTGTGTTAGTTACATTAAAAATGCCTCTTTTGGTGCCAGCAGGTGGCATGGTGGTTACAGCACTGGAATCCCACATGGGTGACTGCTATTTGGGTCCTGGACCTGGTGGTTTGAAAGTCACACTGGCATGTGTGTGTGTATGTGTGTGTGTGTGTGTGTGCTCAAAAGCCCAAGAGAAGAAGAGAGGAGAAGTGATTACAGCATGGCCATCTCCCAAGAAGTGATTTCTCACTTTCCCTCTCTCTGTGTGTGTCTCTCTCTCTCTCCTTTCTGGTAAGCACATACACCTTATGATAAATCCTTAAAAAAAAAAAAAAAAAAAAAAAAAAAAAAAAAAAAAAAAAAAAACACCTTTTTTTCAGGAACTAATAATCCCCAAACACACTGCTTTTTCATATAATCTCTGAGATCATCCAGGTTGTACTGGGCACCATTTCAACATGAATATTGACTAGTTCAACAACACCCAGAGGAGAAGAGCCAAGAAAGCAAATAATCAGAAAAGTATGTTATATCAGAAAGTCTAAAAGCCCAGAGTCTAAGGAAAGATATGCTAATGTTCCTTAAATAGTTTGAGGCTGGCATTTAAAGTAAAGGGAAAGGTTTTTTTCCTGTATTATCAAAGAAATAGAATTTTATCAATTGTTAAAAATATCTTTGCCAAATATATATTTGAGAACAAGGAAAATAACCACCATATGGCTTTGGAGAGCTGGTTGACCTATTTTGAGGCAAACGTGACAAGACGTAATCTGTTTCTTGAAGTTCTTTCTCTGACTGTTAAAAAGCAGTGGCGATTGGGCTCCTCGGGAAGCAGTATCAGCTCAAAGCCAGTATCCAGCAGTTCCTGAAAGTCTGTCAGGTTTTCCACTGTGTACTTAAATAGCGTGAATAGTACTAGATCTCTTGGGTTGAGGCTTGGGAGAAAGTTGATTTGTGGTTATTATAGCAACATCTATTTTCAAAGGAACCCAGTCGGTCTTTTCCTTAAGGAGTCTGGGTCTTTGATGGACTCCTATCTGAGAATTAGCAAAGGCCATGATTTTGCATCTTTGTGACTCAACAGGCCTCTGTCATTAGGACTCTCATTTATATCTTCTAAAAATATAGCGAGACTTTAATGGTATGCCTATCAGTTTCATGGCCTAGAGCCCATCTAACTAACTGTAGCCAGAAACAACCAAAGGCAGACCCAGTAGGCAAGCACTAGCCCAGCTGCTGGTGTCACCGCGCCTATGACCTGTGGTGCTAAATCGAGGCTCACTTCGCCTTCCATGCAAACTGGGGCCACGAAGAAATGGGACATGGAAGAATGTGCAAAGCTCAGAAGTGGCACAACCAGAAATGGACTCATCTGGAAATAGATGAACTTCTGAGTACTGATATGCCCCCTCCATTCTCCTAATGGTGAAATTCAATAAGTTCCAGACTCTGGTACCCAACAGTTTAGTAGAGTCCTCACCCAGTATGAATGGGACATTTGAACCTCTAAGAGGAACTGGGAGACATGGAGCGCCAGCCCAGAACTCACTACCTTGTGGCTCGCTGATGTGGCTGTTGATCAAAGTTACTTAAACAAAGACCTAATTGTTATCCTCACCAGCTTTCCATGGTTAATAGGATGTCTGTCCATTTCAGTCAGGAAGCTCGTTTTAATTACATTGGCTCTCTATAATCCAACCGGGTACAGTTTTGAGGGAACAGCCAATATGTATTTTGAAAATATGTTTTATTTATCCTGGTCTGTCACATATAAGTGTACCTTAGGTATTTGGTGAAACCAGTGTCTTCTGAACCCTTTCAGAGTCTTCGGACACATTCAAAATGAGAGCATTGTACGTACAGGATGTACCTGCTCCGTAAGTTCTATCACCCAGATACTCTGGTTACTTTCTTTCCACTGCTCCAGGGGAGTTTAGGCGCCTTGCTTTCCCTTAGAGTCTGTGAATGGCAGGTCTATGTTTGCACTCACCAACCTAGTAAATGGGTTATGTCACACATGTATGACAGCTAGTACAGTGAATTCAGAGCTAAGAAACCCGGTAAGATCTAAAATCATGCTCGATCTCCATCATCAAGTACTATCGAGTATGTCTAATCTGTTCTTAGGGGCATTCTCAAGATTTTTGCCAACACAATTTAGGCAATTCCTATAGCTCCCTTGGTGTTCGAAATTTTTTTTTTATTTGGAGCATCTATTTGCCTCCCCAAGGAGGTGGGAACATGAAGGAAATTATAAATTACTCTCTACAAGGGAATTATTCAATGAAGGAAGAAATACCATCTTCAAACAAAAGAAACTACTTTTTCAAAGGAAGGAAGAGGAAGTGCTTCCTCTGGAAAGGAAGGTTCACTGAGCAAGTGCATGCTTCAGAGAGATTATTGGTATCAATTTCTCACTCCCACACAGTAGTATCAAAACCGACTCCCTCCCACGTCCTCATGGTGAATGGAGTTATTAATCTTCTCCTTGATTTGGGACTATCATCTGACTTGGTCTGGTCAAAAGCAAAATAGCTTTGATGAAAGCAAATGACTTGAAATGTGGCCTGTGTGGTTGGACTTGCCCTCTTGTGTTCACGTTACCAGCATGAGAAGAATATATTCCAGGCAACAACCTCCCCCACAGCCTGGGTCGCAGAATGAGAAAGTGAGAACAGAGCTATCGCAGTAACCCAGAGACACCTAGTGAGAAATAAATGCATCTGGTATGCCACTGAGATTTTTGGCTGTTTGTTACATGGCTGTAGCTGACTAAAGCACAAATTGTTATTAGGTACATTGTATTTTCATAACAAACACTTTAAGTATGTGGCATTGGCTATGGGATACAAGGAAACTGGAAAAATGGAGCCATTTTATGTCCTGCAAACATTTGGTATAATCATTGCCTGAGATAACTTGGAAGGCAGAAAATATATGTAGTAAAAGTATGGCATTTTCCAAAGAAGATTTGAGGAAGAATGCTGACAGATAGTACTAGTTCTCTGTCAAATACCCAAACTTGTTTCATTTGTATATTTCTCAGCTTCAAAATTACTAAAGAGGTTTTTTTTTTTTGAAATAATAGAAACTGAGTTTCTGCATCACTATGGTTCAGATGGGTTATCTGCCAGCGCCTGAGGAGAGAGCAGAACTCCTGGTTATAGTTTCATCTAGCTATGAAAGAGTTAAATCCTAAAAATAATTTGCTGTTGTCAGGTAGGAAAATTTATCTCAAGGAGAAAGAAACTGTCTTCTATACTTGGTAACATACACATGACCCACAGGCAGTGGTAAAGGGGTATTCGTCTTGGGCCAACTATGCTCAAGTGAGACTGGATCCCTGTGGAAGATCACAGTTTTGTTTTCCCAGTTGAGCTGTAAACGCCAGGTGCATGCACCCATCATCCTGGCTGGATGGGAAAGGTGGAAGGGTGGGGGTGGGTGAGGATCATTGCATGAGACCCTGTTGAGGATGCTTCTCTTTCTCACACATGAAAGAAATAAATACAAAAAAAAAAAAAAAAAAAAAAAAAAAAAAAAAAAAGTGCTTCTCAAAGAACTTACACTTATTCCTGAGCTTTATCATATGAGTTTACATCTTCTTCTTAAACCTCACTAAAATGATAATTAAAGTGTTACAGAAGACTTAAATCTTCAAGGATCAAGAAAATGATTGTAGAGATGACAGGAGCAAAATTTCAGACTTTGCAAAACCTAGATGAGTAACCAACTTAGCCGACCAAGAAAAACAGAAACCTAAGCTGGGAAAGCAGAAACCCTAACACCTAGATTTATATTGCAGATTACTAGCAAAGTTCCAGTAACCCAGTAATTGAGAAAGAGTGAGGATTAGAAGGACAAATAACATGAAGGCTGGTTTAAAAGTATCACAGAAGCAGTTAGATTCCTTCAGTCAATGAACTACTGCTACCCTATTCCCAGGAGAAGCTGGGAAGATTTGAAGTAAAGAACTTTGTGATCAGGGACCATACATAACCAATAACTGAGTGCTATGCTGAAAACAGGGACATTGAGTGAGACTCCTTCCTCATCCCACCTTTGTATCTCTTTCCTTGGGAGGTTCCCAGGATGTTGGCTGCCAGGCTTATACCCATCAGGCTAGAGATTAGTGGCTTTCTTTCAGACTATGTGAATAGAAGACACTGTAGATCCTGACAATTAGAGATTTCCCAATGAAGTAGTTCAGGCACCACCCAATGGTTGAAGTGTTCCGATTAGCAAACTTTGTTAATGCATGTTGTGCTTCAAAATAGTTTTTACTGACTTATTCATAAATATGAATTAATTTTAGAATCTCAATATTAAGAAAATACATATAAACCAAAAAGAAATCTCAGGGGAAGAGAAAAATATTACAAAATAAAAATAGCATATTTCCTCAGAGAAATCAGAGGAGATATTATATCTTTGAAATAAAAACAAGTAGAACACATCACAAGGATAAGGAACATCAGAGAATAAAATGTTTTTTAAAATAAGAAATTTCATAGTAGGTGAAAAAGTCAATGGAAATATTAGGAGAGTGGGACCAGCAAATAGTGTAATGGTTATGTTGCTTGACTCTCATATGGTTGATCATGGTTCGAGTCCCAGACTTAGTAGCTTAAAACTCATGTTGGGTGCATGTGTGTGTATGCCCAAAATCCCAAGAAGTGAATGGAAGAGAAGGGGTTGTGGCATGACCATCCTCCCTGGAGGGTGATTTCTTGTTTTCTGTCTCTCTGTCTTTGTCTTTCTGGTGAGCACACACGCCCTATAGCAAATAATTCTCTAAAAAAAATTAGGAGAAAGTAAATAAGAATCTTCAGTAAGTAAAACAGAAAGACAGAGAGGCAAACTAGAGAAAATTCATAGAGAAAATAGAGTGGTCCAGGAGACCCAATAACTGAATAAGGAGTTCCCAAAAGAAGCACATGCTGGGGCCAGCAGATGGTATAATGGTTAAAGTTCTGGAATCCCACATGGGTGAATGTGATTCCAGTCCCAGACCCAGAGGCTTGAAAATCACACAAGGCATGTATAATTGTGTGTTCAAAATCCTAAGTGGAAAGGGGAGGAAAAAAGATTGTAGTGTGCCCATGCCTATTGGGGGATGACTTCTCACTTTTACTCTTCCTGTCTTTCTCTGGCAAGCCCATGCATACTATTGCAAAAACCTAGGGGGAAAAAAAAGAAAAAGAAAAGAAAGCACACACACAAATAAATGTACTAATATTATCTAAAAAAGTAATTTAAAAAAAAAAAAAACACTTGCTGGAACTAATGGCCATGATTTTCAAGACTGAATGGACCCACCAAGGTCCTTAGAATATATTGAAAAATGACTCACAACCTGGTACATTCATCATGTATTTCAAGTTACTCTGGAAAAAAGGAAAGACATCAAGTTTCCCATGGAAGAAAAGAAAAACAGTTTTTATAAAAAGGATTGAGAATCAGAATGGAATCACACTTCTCAAAAGAACACAGGAAGCCTGGAATAATAGAATGAACCTTTACTATTTTGTGAGATAATGATTTCCAATACAAAATTTTATGCCCACCCGAAGTATTAATCCAGTGCACCATAAAGAAATTTTCAGACACTAAAGTTCTCAAAGTTATTGAGTATTTTACCACATACCTTTTTTAGGCAGTTCTAAGCGGTATGCTGTGGTTTGCATATGTTCCCCAAAAAGCATGAGTTGGAAACTTAATCCCCAAAGTGACAGTTTTGAGAGGTGGGACCTAATGAGAGGTGACTAGGCCATGAAGGCAAAGTGAATGGGTTGATGTTATTGCTACAAGAAGCTGGTGGGAATGTAAATTGGTCCAGCCACTGTGGAGAATAATTTGGAGATTCTTCAAAAATCTACAAATAGATCTACCATATGATCCAGCAATCCCACTCCTCGGTATCTACCCAAAGGACAGAAGAATTCTTCATTGGAAAAGTGCTTGCACATCGATGTTTATTGCGGCACTATTCACGATTGCTAAGACATGGAACCAACCCAAATGCCCCCGCACGGATGAATCGATTGAAAAACTGTGGCACATATACTCTATGGAATACTACTCAGCCATAAAAACCAACAAAACCCTGGCTTTTGACAGAAAGTGAAAGAATATGGAAGATTTACTGCTGAGTGAGGCAAGCCAGGCTATGAAGGAGAGACATTGTATGTCCCCACTTAACATATACCGAATGTCTGCACTCTATGACTGAAACTGAAGGACTAACGGTTGTACAAACACAAGAGATGGGTGTGAATGTCAGATGAGGTGTATGTGGAGGAGTGGGGCCTAATGAAGGACATTTGGAGAAGGGATACGGAGGTAGAGCATTGACAGGATGGGGAAGTGTGGTGTTATCGGTTGAAGATATTTTGATCAACGGGACTGGGGAGAAATGTTCACATATTGAAATGCTCACATTGTAAGCTAAACAATGTGATTGAATGTATATACAAAAATAAATAAATAATTTTTTTAAAAAAGAAGGGGAGATGGACCTTTTTTTACTCTCCCCCCTCACACACACACACCTTCCCCTTCTGCTTTCCACCAAGAGATGATGCAACAAGAAGGTGTTTTTTGTTTTTTGGGTTTTTTTGTTTTCTTACCAGATACAGACCTCTTGATCTTGGTCTTCCAAGCCTCCAGAATTGTGAGTTTATAAATTTCTGTTCATTGAAAGTTACCTAGTCTCAGATATTCTGTTATAATAGCACAAGTAAACTAAGACAGTGAATATGCTCCAACTTATTAAGGAGTCAAGAAGAGAAAGAGAAATCCAACATCCAGGATGTAGGGGTCCAACTTAAGAGAAAGCGAAGGTAGGGACCAGCAGTTGGTGTAATGGCTATCTTGCTAGACTCCCATGTAGTCAACTGCAGTTTGAGTCCCAGACCTGGTGGCTTAAACTCATGCCAGGCTCATGTGCATGTGTGCCCAAGATCCCGAGAGGAGAATGGAGGAGAAGGGATTGCAGCATGGCCATCCTCCCCAGGGGGTGATTTCTCACTTTCTGTCTCTTTGTCTCTCTCTGTCGTTTTGGTGAGTGCACGCACCCTAAAGCAAAAATCTCTCAAAAAAAAAAAAAGAGAGAGAGAGAGAGAGAAAGCGAAGGAAAGCTCCAGGGTGGTGGTGGAGACAGGTGTGCAGTAGGCAAAGGCCATGGAGTCTGCAGCATGACAGGAGCATCAGGGCTGCAAGAGGGACATCTCCGTGATGGGTGAAACAGACACATTGCCTACCAGGGAATGTACTTGGAGATTGATACCAATGACTCAGTATGCAGGAGTGAAATAGTGATAACCACACAGAAGGCTAAGCAAACAAAAAATGAGGTAATTATTAACTCCAGAGGAAATAAAAGTTTTATGAGAAAGGAAATGCAATGATTGGTGATAATAGAATAGTCTATGGCTCAGCCATGATTAATGTTAACACAGTTATAATAATTTACACAGCGAAATTGTTCTATACCCAATTTATGATGCAATTACTATATGAGGAAAGGAAGTAGGTGTACATTTGTCTTGTATGTGCTTGTGTAGGAGAGATGAGGTATAAAAAAGCCAAATTCTCATCTTCTGCAGTAGCAGGTCAAGAGAGAATATGTAACACAAAACAAAAATAAATCAGCTAATAGATTAAGATCTTTTTTTGAGAGATTTTTTGCTATAGGGTCCATGCACTCGCCAGAGAGACAGAGAGACAGAAAGTGAGAAATCACCTCTAGGGGGGGATGACCATACCACAGTCCTTTCTCCTCCATTCGCCTCTTGGGATTTTGGGCACACACGCATATGCACCTGGTGTGTCAAGCCACCAGGTCTGGGACTCAAACCATGGTCAGCCTTGTGGGAGTCTAGTGCCTCAACCACCATGCCACCTGCTGTCCTCAGATTAAGATCTTCTTAATGCGATGCTAGAAAAATCCAGCTATAACTAGGAGCTGGGAAGAAGTTAGAGGTAGGGAAGGGCCAGGTAGAAAACTGGTCATCTTTTATAATTATTTTTCAATTTTGATAAAAAGTCAACTAATAGAGAAATGTATTCTCTTTCCAGGAGCTTGAGGATGAAGTATGCCTCGTGAAAGAGGCTTGCCAGGAATTGTGTAGCCAACATTAGGAGGGGCATCCACCACGACTGTGTTTCCTCCAGTTCTTCCTGGGAGTGAGGTACTCACTGTGAAGTCCTCAGAGAGCTGCAAGGGGTAAGAGAGTTCTTCAGATGAGACCACAGAAAGGACTGGGAAGATGTGGCCCTGCAGCCAATAGCTCTAGTATGAAAATTGGGGCAAATTTTTTCACTTCTTTGGGCTTCAGTTTCCTTATCTGCTAAATGCTAAGAATAATGGGGTAGCTTGAGAATTAAGTATTAGTCGATGTAAATGGATTTAAACAGTCCCTGGCATACAGTGAGTGCTAGCCCTGGTGACTGCATTTTTATTACTTAAGGACTTCCTTAAGTATGCTGTGCTCTCAGCTCTGGGACTAATACTGGCTGTGAGTTCCTCTACTTGGCATTGCCAGGCTTGCTTTTGTTTCTGTTCTGTTCTTGGCATTTCAGGCCTCAGGACAGGTGTCCTCATCTTCCACTCTAGACCTGCCGACTTGGATTTCTTACTTCATACTAACTGTCTCATGGTCTGTCCTCTAGTAACTCAGATTCCCAATGTGTAGATCTCTGAAAATCGCTCTTGAAATTCTTGTTAGAAGCCTTTCTTGGTGTCCACTAACTCGAGGACTGTATGGATCAGGGTGTTACAATTTAGGTTCCTATCTCCACTTATCTATCACTCATAGAACTAAAATTGGTACAGCCCTATACAATTTACAAAGCAACTTCACAAACATTGTCTAATACAACCTTCACAATAATTCTTTGAGGTAGGTATGTTTATGGTCCCTAAATAGAGAAAGAGCTTCCGGCATGATAAATAATTGGGCCAAAGCTACAAAGAATTAGTGGCAGAGGAACTAGAATGCAGGTTTTCTGATCCTAGACACTGCTCTTTTCAGAACCACACTGCCTATAAGGTCTGTACAGATTCTTAACATCTGCCTTCCAACACTCAAAGATCGGTTATAAAAACTCCCAAACTACACGGCCAGCCCTGACCTCTCTCAACTTCCACACCTACATCAGCAGCTGTAGTTGAGTCATCTGAAAAGCCACAGAAAGCTCAGCATGTTCTCTTTTGACCTCCACATCCTTTCTGGTTCACTAGCTCTCTCCATGTGTATGACTTCACTTCTGTCAACAATCTCAAATTTTATGCTAGATTCGAAACCTCGGAATACCATCTGACTGTTCTCTCATCATCCTCACATTCAGTTGTCTGTCGAAGCTGAAGATTCTTTTTCCGTTTTGTCTCCCACATGTGTCCTATCCTTTCCATTCACACACCAACTGCTTGCCCTGGAACTATCACATCCTTAAACTATTACAGTTTCTTCTCTTTGCTTTCATTTCTCTCTTTTCATTCCATCCTAAAATCACACGAGATTAATCTTGGTAACATGTCACTTTGTCTCCTGTTGTAAACCTTCCCATGGTGGCCAGCAGGTGGCATAGCAGTTAAGGCAGTTCTAGTCCTAGATCTGTCAGCTTGAAAATCATGCCGGGCACATGTATGTGCATGCCCCAAATCCCAGTAGGTTAATGGAGGAAAAGGAATTGTGGCATGGATATTCCCCTGGCTGGGTGATTTCTCACCTTCTTTTTCACTGTCTCTGTCTCCCTCCAATGAGTGCATGCACCTTATGGCAAAAAAAAAAAAAATAATAAATAAATAAATAAATAAATAAATAAATAAATAAATAAATAAATTTAAAATAGCAAGAACAAGAAAGAAAGAAAACCTTCCTTTGACTCTCCACATCCTTTAGAATAAGATCTGAATTCTTTAACATGACGTTTCCTAAACGATATGCTCAGAAATGCCAGGCTTCCTTGGATATTAATAGATGCTTCATATAAAAATAAAGGAGAAGAAAGAAATGCTGCCTATTATCACCTCTCCATTAACATACACATTTGCTAAGAATCTGACTATGTGATCAATATACCTGAAATATTTTTAAGTCAGCATTTCCAAAATGTATTGGACCATGAAACACTTTTTTTTTTTTTTTTTTCAGTGAAAACCTAGGAGCATCTGCTTAGCACTAATGTTCCACAGAATGGTTTAGGACATTCACAACTTCAGCTCCATTTTCCTTTATGCCCTTACCTTCCCCTACTAGCCTATGAAAATCGCTTCGCTCTTGCCTTTGAATAGGCTCCTGAGTGCACTGAAACAAGTCCTCCCCATGAATTTGAAACCTTCCTTCTGCATCCTCCTGAGGTCCAGCAAATTCTCCAGACCCAGCTACATCAGTGTGTACAAGAGCTGGAATGCAAAAGAAGCACAAGTACGACATGATTCGTGAGTGAAATACTAAGTCACTTTGAATTCTCCTTAAAGCACAACTGCAAAGAACAAAACACCAAAGGGTGGAGGACAAAGACGTTGGTACGATGTTGATAATTATTGAATTAGATGCCAATACATGAGGGCTGAGTGTACTCTGTGTGTGTGTTTGAAAATTTCTGTAGCTAAAAGACATAAAAGCCTGTCGATGACTGACGCTTACTAAAAATGAAGAGCGATCAGATCTGTACTTCTCCCCACCTCTACTCATTCCACGGCCAATGTCAGACCAATCCAGATCCTAACTTAATCCCACAGATACCCAGCCTACTATTTTTATCATTATGCCCAGGTCTCTGAGCAAGGCCAACCTAGAACTGATAAACTCCCATCTGGAGAAGATAAATAAAGGGAGTTCCATTTTTTTCTCTTTATTCTTTTTAAGATTTTTGCCCACCAGCCAGCCTCTCTATCAGCCCACTCAGCTGCCCATCTGCACACCTGCTTTCCTTCCTTGCTCCATTCCATCGGTTTTTAGAAATTCACCTGCCAAGTTGCCCAGACTTTCATAACATATCCTAAAACTACTATAACTCTCTCACCTCTAATCAGTTCTTCCCTAAGACTTCTGTAGCTATCTCAGCTATCAATTGACACCAGGAATATGAACTTTCACTTTTCTCTGCCTTTTCAAATCCTCTCAATTTCTTTATGCCAAGGTGAATACTACCCTGACTGCTGCCCTACCCTGACCCTCTTTTATATGATTTGCTTCCGAATCCCTCAGATAATTCCTTCACATGATGCTCACCATCTGCCACAAAGAGGCATAGAGGGGTGTGCAGAAAGGTGTAAGAGAATCCAGAATGTGTCCTGTCATAAGAGGCAAAGAAAGAAAGTTTCACGGATATCGTGATTGAAGGGGGAAAATAGTCTACAGAGACAAAGCTATGAAGAATAAGAATTTATAAGAAGATTTTGGTCATTGGATTTTGGTAACAATAAATCATTACTAACTGTAATTAGTTCAGAAATGATAGAGATGAATTCCAAGTGCATAAAATTCAGGTAAGAAGAAGGCATGGGAAAGACTGATGGCTTGCTGAAGAATGTGTATCATGATGGGAAAGAGAAGGGTATAAAAGCTTATACAGAAAAGGGTTCAAATCTGCTGTTTTCAAGACAAGTTTGGCAGGCATGAGCATATTGAAAAGCCAAGAAAGGAGTCAATGGAAAGAGAAAAGACAGAGGAACCCAGAGTCATAAACCAAGAAAACATGGTCTTAGATGTGATAGGAAAGAATGAGGATGGAAATGCATACTCAGGGCTTGGCCTTCGAGAGGGTAGGCACATCTCTTTTCTGAAATTAGAAGGTAAGTGGAAGGCTCAACTTTTAACAAGAACATTGGCTTCAGTGTTCGATGTTCTCAATAACAATATATTTAATGAAAAGAAAAGGCATATGTAAAATACTTGGCCCAGGCTTGACACTTAATAATTGTTCATATGATGGTCCTAGGAGACTTAACAATCGTGGTGGTCATAAAAATGGCACTTACCGAGTGTTACTATATTCCAGGAACTTTTCTAAGCTAATTGTGTAATGATAGTGGAGGAGGTCAAAAGAACATGAGTAGCAATAATAAATATGGAATATTTGTTTAAGAATAAGGTGAGCACAAGTGATATTGAGAAAAACAGATCATTGGCAGAGATACCATAGAGATTTCAACAGCAGATGAGCAGGTTGTGATTAAGTTTGACTAGACCTTGGTACTGGAAAATGTTGATGGGTTTCTGATCAGAAATGAAGCAGTAGGAACACGATTGTGATGATAATAAAAAATAAAAAATAAAGAAATGAAGCAGTGGGTAAAGGTTCAAATACCACATAAACAGGGATGTACTGGGCAAAAGTCTCAGTTACTGATATCTTAGAGGAAGGTTGGTGACAGTCATGAGGTGTAAGCAGTTCCTCAATGCTAGCTAAGTGGATGGAGAGGGCTGAGGATGGGATCCACATTAGCACAATATATTATACCAATGCTGACCTCACTGAAAACACAGCAGAAGATGAATGGACAAGGAAATTAGGAAAAAGGCTTGTTTTGTTTAAGGAAGTTATTGGACTGGCC
This sequence comes from Tupaia tana, assembly GCA_026018925.1. Lineage (NCBI taxonomy): Eukaryota > Metazoa > Chordata > Mammalia > Scandentia > Tupaiidae > Tupaia > Tupaia tana. Next base: position 12,210,312 of record JAKSZU010000003.1, read on the forward strand.
CCATGGCTTAGCGGTTAAGGGAGCCAGATCCCATAAGGACAACCACAGTTCAAAACCTGGTGTGCGTGCATGTATGTCCAAAATCATGACAGGGTGGAGACATGGAGGAGGAGAAGACACTGTGGCATGACCATGCGCCATGGTGTGTGTGGGGGGAAGGTACTTTCTCTCTCTCTCTCTGGTGAGGGCATGTACCCTCTGGGAATAAAAATATATATTTTTTAAAAAAATATGTGATTGGGACCAGCAGTTAGCATAATGGCTGTGTGTCTGGACTCCCACGTAGTTGATCGCAGTTTAAGTCCCGGACCCGGTGGCTTAAACTCACATCAGGCACGTGTGCATGTGTGTCCAAGATCCCGAGAGGAGATTGGAGGAGAAGGAATTGAGGCGTGGCCATTCCCCTGGGGGATGATTTCTCGCTTTCTGTCTCTCTGTCTCTCTCTGTCTGGAGAGTGCACGTGCCCTATAGCAAAAACCTCTTCAAAAAAATATATATATAAATATGCGATTATTGGGGCTAGCAGGAAGTATGGTGATTAAGGTGCTGGACTCCCATATGGTCCACCGTGGTTTGAGTCCCGGACCTGATGGTTTGAAACTCACATAAGTGTGTCTCCAAAATCCCAAGAGGAGAATGGAGAAGAAGGGATTATGGCCATCCTCCCTGGGGAGTGATTTCTCACTTTCTCTCTCTCTGTCTCTCTTCAGTGAGTGCATGCACCCTATGGGGGAAAAAAAAGTAATTATGTGACTACAACAAAATTGAAAAATATTGCCTTCATCTCCATATTGCTCAGTCTTTATATCCATAAATCACAAAAGATGGCAAAATTAATCTTAGAACTGTACAGACAATGGTGACAAGACATTCTGATATGAACTGGGAATACCATTGCCCTCAAATTACAGGACTAGATAACAAAGGATGAATTAATTATTAGACCATTAAGCTTCACTAAGCAATTATATTATGTTCCATTCCCGGTGATTTCAGAGAGAAAAGGACAAGCTAATGTCTCAGATAAAATTATCAGGGGATCACAAGTCAATTGATACAATAGAGTGTGCAATACACTAAATGTGAAAGGAATATAAATACATGACAGTCTATGATCTGGATTGTTTACAGCTTCCAACATTTCTATTTTTAAACTTTATTCAATTATTTTGGGGTTAACAAGTAAAAATTTGACCTTATACCACAACCAGTTTTCAGTATAACATTATCAGTCATGATAAATATCAGGTTCTTCTTTTTTATAGTCTTTTATTTACTATTTTCATAATATTGAATGTGGTACTCACTTCTGTGTGTAACTTATTTAGCATTGTGCTACATTTCTTGTTACTTGTCTGATTAATTTAATATAATATCTTGAGATTCAATATCTTGAGATTCACTAGTGAAGATATACTTAAATATAGTTCCTTATTTCTAACTGCTGCATGGTATTCCATTGAATAGACGACAGTTTGTTTATCCATTTCTCCAATGGATTTTCATATTCTTTCCAACTCTGCTGTTACAACTATGCTGCAGTAATTTTCTGAGAACTTTTATTTAGCTCCAGAAGAGTTTGTGTGGGGTGCATACTCAGGAGTTAAGCTGCAAAGACATAAGATATGATGCAATTTCACTAATATTGCTACATTTTTTCCAAGAATAACTGCATTAATTTGTCTTCCCCATTGCAGTAAAGGAAGGTCTGTATTTCTCAAGAACCTTACCAACACTTTATGTCATTTGGCACTTTAGTTTTTGCCAACCTAATGAATTTCTCATTTGTTCTTGCTTGCTTCATTTAACCTTTTGTTTAGCATCCTGATTTATTCAGATGTGAGGTTCGATGTACTCAACTACTGGTTGAAGTTGGGGTGGCGCCTCAAAGCACATTTGGTAACTAGTCCAAAAGTGTCACATGTATTGACTGAATTTCAGAAAACAAAACAAAGAAAAACTTCAATGGGCTATGTTTTCCAACTAATCAAAACTAGTTTGCTGTAAACAATATTCCCCTTTTTCTTTTTTAAGTTTGCTAATAGTGCATGTGCACTCGCAAGAGAGAAAGAGAGAGAGAGACAGAGAAGAAAGTGAGAAATCACCCTCCCTGGGAGGATAGCCACACAGCGATCCCTTCTCTATTCTCCTCTAAGGCTTTTGGGCACACACATGCACCCAGAATGTGAAAATCAAGTGCTGGATCTGGAACTTGAACTGTGAAGTGGGATCCAACTTCCTTCATCATGCCACCTGGCTGATCCTATAAACATTTTTTTCTGAGAGCAGCCAAGGAAGAGACATGGGACTAAACAGAAGAGAAACATATGTGCCAACGCAAGTGCTGTCTTCACATAAGCCCAGGTTAATTATCTCCAACGTCTTGTCTCGGAATCTTGCTTGATCTGATTACAGATTTGTATTACTATCCCTTTTGCTTTTGTTTCCTGGCAAAATACAGCTTGATCTGGAAAGTATAGTGGTAATAAATTAGTAAAATAAAAACCAAATATCCACAAGATAACAGTGATGTTGAAGAAAGAAAAAAGATGGCATGGTTGTTTAAATGTTATTATCTCTGACTACAAAAAAAGGTTTAGAATCTCTTCCATGACCTATCTACTCAAATTCACTTTTTGAACAGCCTAACACATCTTTTGTCCATTTTTCTTTTTTCATTTTTGTTGTTAATTAGTGATATTTCCTTATATACCTCTAGTTTTTTGGTTATTGATGGTGCTATTTCAGGGCCTTTTTGAATATATATATTAGTAATTCAATATAGAATTTTCCCCATGACTTTTATTGCCATTATTACTGGAAACTCCTTAAATATATTTCAAACATGGGGGGGGGGGGGAATAGCATTTTATAAAGTTAAGCCCCATTCATTAAATATTATGTTTCTATATTTATTTAGATTTTTCTTTCTTATCTTTTGCTAGCATTTTATGAATTCTATGTGTTTTATAGATTCTGTCACTACTATAGCAGTATCCTATTTTTTATTAAAGTTTCAAATTTAATATTACTGATATAGAGAAACTTATTTACCTTTTTATTAGTTGATCTTATACTGGGAAGTCTTTCTGAGCTTTCTTATTGGTGTGACTAGTTTTCCACTAATTCTCTTGGATTTTAAATGTAAATCACATCTGCAAATAACTATGATATATTCTTCTTTATACCAATTATTATACTTTCTTTGTTTATTGCAATTGCTAGAACTGTTAGTACTATGCTAAGTACCATTTTTGTGTCTTACTCCTGATTTTTTAAATCATATGTGTCTTGTTCCTGATTTTTTAAAAAGTGACTCAGTCTTATTTATTAAACATGACATTTATTGTGAAATTATTGTAACTAGATTTTAAAAGTTTTAAAGTTTCTATTTCTAGTTTTCTAAAACTTTCATAATTTTTTCCATGTGTATTGAGATGAATTTGTTTTTTCTTTAGTTTACCAATATAGTAGTGAATGGATACTTTCTGAAATTGAACCATCCCTGCATTCCTGGGATAATTATGAAAACTTTTTAATATTGCATTTGCTTGTTTATTTTAGGTGTTTTATTTATAAAATTAATGTATATTTTTTATATTATGGACTTATGAGAATTATTTTAATAAGTTTTACAAGCCTCATGAAAAGAATTAGACAATTTTATCTTTGTTTTCATTTTCAAAAAAAAAAAAAGCTTATATACATGTGGGGTTATAAGTCTCCTAAAAGTTTAGTAAAATCCACATATAAAATTGTTTTCCATGAGAGTAGAGAGAAAGGTCGAGAGCTTTGTGATCTGTTTAATAGCAATTCAGTTATTAATGATTATGCTATTTAAGTTTTCTTTTGGGAGCGAATTTTAGGCTTTTATTTTCAAGTATGTGTCTACTGCATCCATAAATATTTTAACAATATCATTTTATTATTTTGAAGTCTATTGTACCTATGTTGATTTCTACTCTTTCAATTTTATTCACTTCTATTTTTCACATATTTCCCTTTTGAGAATTCCAGAAATATTTCCATCACTTTAGAATTTTCAAAGGACCAGATTAAGGTTTTGGTAATAATCTCTTTTCTGTTCCTTTCTATACTGTTAACTCCCTTATATATCATCATAATTTAATTTTTTTTATAATCTTGGTTCACTTGCTTTTCTTCTATCATTTATATGTCTGTAAATTTTCCTCCAAATTATGCAAATATCCACAAGAAATTAACCTCTCTCCTTAGGGTCAGCAAATTCACTAATTTAACAACTTCTCCTCTGCTGGAGTCGAAGAACACCAATATCTTTTCTCCCTCCCAGCAGGTGTCCCAGCGTAGTCTGCAAGCTGATGGCAAGCAGCTGAGCAATGTGGAGATGATGGAAGTGTTTTCGGTCTCTGTTCAAATACAGATGCCCCATGACTCCAAGTCTGAGAAAATTCACAGCAAGACGGGAAGATGGGACAGAGGCATCAGCAATCTGAAGAATCACGGAGTTCAAATGGAAATTCCATTTGTTGACACAACTCAAATGAAGCCAGCTTCTAGCCAAAACATCATGTAGAAAATCCCAAACTCCTGTCACTGATCATCTTCGCTTTAGCTCAGGGTTTACACATCCTGAACAGACGATCCAAGATCCTCTTGGCACTGCTTCTGCAGCTCTGAGTCATGATTGCATTGCTGTGCGTGAATGAGATCATCACATTCATGACTCTGAATCACGAAGGAGGCTTATCCAGACCAACTCCCTTTCCAGCTGTTTCCAGGGAAATTGTCAGGAGAAAAATAATGGGAAGGAGAGGACATACTATGTTCTCAAAGCTCAGTGCCAGGACCTGGTGGATGGATCTCTAGATCGGAAAGTATGTTGGTCCTGGCTCTACATATAAATGTTTATATAATATAATATAAATGACTCTAAGTGATATTTCCATAGCACGTTAGGATTTTCAAATGTGTTCATAAGTAAGATCTCATTTACAACCTCAAAAATGTCTGCTAATTAGACACATGTTGTGTTTTAGTCTTAAATTTTAGTCATGAGAGCTAAGGCTAAGGTAAGGTAAATGACTCCCCTAGGCATAAGGGGCACTTCAAAAAATTCGTGTAAAAATTTGAATGTACAAGTTTATTTTGGTGCAAAAAAAGTTTTGAGGGCTAGTTCTGCAGCCTAGTGGTTAAGGCAGCAGGATCTCACATAGCGGATCGTGTAGGTGGAATTCTTGACTTGAGAACTGTGTGCTTATGTGCCCAAGTTAGAGGGAGGGAGAGATGGAGGAGAAGGGATTGTGGCATGACCTTTCCCCATGACAGGCGCTTTCTCTTCTCCCTCTTTTCCTGTCTTTCTGTGTTTCTCTCATGAATACACATGCCCTTTAGCAATTTTTTTTTAAAGTTTTGAAATTCATTCATATGTTTCTCATAAAATACATTTTAAGTGCCTTTGATAATGGCCAGGGTTTTCCTGATTTCCTGCCATTCTTTCCAAAGGAAACTCACTAAAAACACTTACCTTTTCCTCTGGAGTCCTAGAAAGAAACTGGAATTCTGGTTCCTGCTGTGGTCCCTTGTAACCTCAGGTCTTTAATGTGATCACTTTCAAATTTAAAAGATCCAGGTGGAATTTTTTTTTTTTTTTTTTTTGAGAGAGAGAGAGAGATTTTTGCAATAGGGCACATGTGCTCGCCAGAGACACAAAGAGACACAAAGACACAGAAAGTGAGAAATCACCCCTGTGGGGGGATGGCCATGCCACAATCCCTTCTCCTCCAATCTCCTCTCAGGATTTTGGGTCGGCACATGATCCCGGTGTGACTTTTAAGCTGCCAGGTCCAGGACTCGAACCATGGTCAACTACGTGGGAGTCCAGTGATGCAACCGTCCGCTGGTCCCCAAGTGAAAATATTTTTACTATGCTGGGAATAATTCTATAAAGACACATGAATTCTTAACACTGCTATGTTTCATTATAAGTGGTGACTTTCTTTTCATGTCTTTAAAATGGTCTCATTCTTATAATACAACCACTCGATTTTGTGAGAGGGAGTATATGTGTTTTTTGTAAAATAAATAAATATAATTTCTATATATACATATATACACATTTTATATATATACTATATATATATGCCATATATATATATATATATATATATATATATATATATAGTGTGTGTGTGTGTGTATATATATATATATATATATATATATATATATATAGTCACCTGACACTTCACCATAAAATCTGGAGCTTCACCTAGTCTAGCACACAGAAGAAGGAATTGCTATGACAAGAGAGAGGAAAAGAACACTCAAGGGAGAGTGTGGCACCAATGGCATGGGAGGAACTCTGGTCAGGTGGGCAGCTTGAAATAGAAGCAGTTATTTCTCTTTGGAGAGCTATAGAGACATTGTATGAGTGTCAAGCTCCTCTTAGATTTGACCTTGAGAAGCGATTTGGTGATGAGCAATTAATCACAGGATGATTCTGCCTTTGCCCTCCCATTGGAAGCGACGAGCATACTCCTCTCCCTCCCTCCCCCACCACCCCTCTAGGGACATAGAGCAAGCTAAGGTTATAGCCACAAACAGAGGCAGCCAGTCAGAGACTACCATGGAAACTCCCCCTCTGGGTGTGTTCCTTCTTAGAGCCTCTGTCTGGTGTCCCTCCTTCCTCTCTCTCCCTCTGCCCCACTCCTGCCCACTGCATTCATAGTCTCCTATCCTTCATTTAGCCTGGAATCTCTCCAGCTTCCATTCATCATGATCTTAGTCTCCTTCCCACCTACCTCCTAGTCATTCCTCGATGAACCTAGGTAAGAGTAAACCTGGAGTGGGGGGCATAGGTGGGCAGACGAAGAGAAGAAACACAGAATGGGATGTGGAAACAAGGAACCTGAAACACTTCCCTGAAACACTAGCTTACCTGTAAGTGGTAGCTACTTGCGAGACTTGTGTTTACCCCGACCTCTTTCCAGTGGGTTGCTGTCCACCTCGGTACATCACCGAACCATGGAACCCTTGAGTATTGGGTGCACTGAGGTGGAGTGGGGCGAGAGAACGTAAGACAGCTATGGATGCCAGGACTTTGAGGTCCTGCTTCTATTTGTATCAGATAACTTTACCCAAATGCATCCCGTTTGCCTCAGGTTCTCTATCTAAAATAGGTAGTCTCAACTTCTCGAGGGAAAAGAAACTTTCATGGTAAGAAGGACCTAATGATATGTTGTTTCCATAGAAAAATAGAAATAGATTGAATTAAGGAAAATATTATTTCTTCAAATCTCAGAGGCAGATTAGGGAGTATTCAAGACAAAAAAATAAATAAATAAAAGTCAATCATTTGCAATGACCAAGAAGGAAAGGGTCTATTTATTTTCTTTGTCTTATCCAAAGAATGAAATCCGCATGCCCCAGACCACATGAACTTCACAGCCTCCCATTGAAAAGAATTGCGTCCCTTATCAGAAACTAGCCCAGGGCTGGCCAAATTCTGTGCATTTTGTCTTATTTAATCTAGCTATTTGTTGCTCCCAAAGCTAAAAATCGTGTGAGCAATTCTCAGAGATAGCAGATTTTCTGAGGGACCTGAGTTTTTCTGAGAAGGTCTTCTAAAGCTCCACAGTGCTCTTTCCTGGAAAGTAGCTTGCCCAGGAGATCAATGTTTTTTTCTCATCAGAATTTTTTTTTTAATTCTTTTTTTACTTTGATGAATCATGACAATACCGTGTTAGTACTGAGAAAGCCTTGTTTTCCTCAACCAAGGAGCTGCTTTGACTCAACACTTAGTTACAACTGCTGGTCTGTGGCTGTCAGGAAACAGACAATCATCTTTTAGGAGAGTTTTTGAGGGAGCCCTCTTTCTGTCTTGTAGCACAAAATGCAGTTAGAAATGAAAGTTATTTTCAAACCTACTACAAAATAAACAAACTAGTTTCCTTTTAAGAAAGATGCTTAATTCAAGTAGATAGAGCAAGTGTTGCTCAGGTCTGGAACACTTTCCAAAATGTAACAGTACAATAATCATGTATTTGTGTGTGATAAGTTGACCTTCACCGTCCCGGAACTGGGACAGTCTTTTCACCAGACAATTTTGATGTTGAACATTAAAGTGCTCGTTTTTGAAGCTTATCCTCTACCTGGCAGAAGCTTGAGTTAGAAACATTTGTTAAGATGGGTGCTGCTTCATTTAAGTAGAAAGTTTCTTTGTAAGCATCAAAGGCAGAGAGCCAGCTCTAATATCAGTAGGATTCCTAGATTTTCATGGTTCAAAGCTCCTGTCCAGATGAAAATAAGAGAGCAGGAAGCTTAAAATGATACTTTTTTCAGAGCCCTAATCCCATAGTTGCCTTCTGTAGAAAAGAATTAACAGCAGCAACTATTCACCATCCCTATAACAAGTGCACTTGTAGCCAGGACTGGTAACTAAATTGTCGGGGGGGGGGGGGAACTTCACAGAAAATGGCCAGAATGCAAAGCCCAAGGTAGTGCATTGGCCCAGAGCTGGAAGATTAAAATGTCATAACCTCTGTCTTACAAAGGGGCTCCTGAACAGATCTGGAACTATCAAGGACATCTCATTTGCAACATGTAGACTCACTAAATACTTTAGAAAACACTATAAAGAGGAGGCAGCAAGAATATCTGTATAAAGAAAACATTCCTATTGAATCTACTTAAATGCTTTTAGGGAGTAAAGATGCCAACAAGAAACTAATGGGGGATTTATTTTATTCAAGCTTTCAAAAGCCTTTCACAAGATGTCACACCAAATTTAGTCATCAAGGATTCAGTAGGCTGCTGTATTGTGTAAAAGGAACTGGCTCATGAGACAGAAACACTATGCAGACAAGTAGCACGTATCAGGGATAGAGGCTGAGAGGCTGGGAGAGGGAGTACGCAGTGGGACCTCTCACTCCAGAGATAAGAGGGAGCGCCTCTGTGTAAAGAAATGACCAAACTGATGAGAAAAAAAGAACACTAAAAAAGGTTGCAAGTTCATGGAAAAAATACAAAAAGTAAATGAGTTTTAATTCAAAAGATTTTATTTCAGTGGGCCAGCAGATGGCACGGAGGTTAAAGAGCTGGATTCCCACATAGCTGACTCTGCAGTTCGAGTCTCAGACATGGCAGCTTGAAAATCACTCTAGGCATGAGTGCATGTGTGCCCAAACTCCCAAGAGGAGAATGGAGGAGAAGGGATTGAGGCATGGTCATCTCCCCTGGGGGATGATTTCTCACTTTCCCTCTCTCTCTGTCTCTCCGTCTCTTTCTCTCTCTGGTGAGCCCATGCACCCTACAGCAAAAAAAAAAAAAAAAAAAAAAAAAAAAGATTTTATTTCAGAAAACAAATTTAAATTTAAAGTAACAATGCAAATAAATGTAAATTATTATGAGTTTCAAGTTATGTGTCATGAACCAAGGAAAAGACTTGTAGACATAGGAAAATGAGTCAATATAATTAAGTATCAGCTGCTATGCAAGGGGACCCAAAGGCTGATGTGACATTATGGAAGTTGGGGTTACAGCATGATACTTTCTTTATATCGAGCACTGTGCTATGGACTTTCTTTATAAGATGTCCAATTCTCACAGCAATCCCATGTATTAGGCATCATTGTCTCTCTTTGTATGTAAAGAGACAGAGGGTCAGAGAATTGGAAGCCATCACCCGAAGTTAATGTGGTGAATAGCAGTCAAGCCAGGATATGAATCCAGAGATGTCTTCTTCCATTGCCTGTGCAGTCTCAGAAAGACAATAAGAAACCTAAGAGAAAAAAGGGAAGGGAAAAAGAGAGGAGAGATGGATATAGATGATGGCTACATAGACTGATGGTCTTATCTACATCTCTGTCTACTTATAGTTCCATGAGGTCCCATACCCAGAACACTATTGGACACCTCTGCTTCTTGAATCTTAGGAAGACAGGATAAGTGCTTCGAAAGCACTTGAATAGGTGTAGCCAGGGGGTAGAGATCTCCATGATGATTTCTATTATTTTCAAGACGGATACTCAAAGAAAATACCACTTGAGCCTGTCAGGTAAGAGAGAATAAAGGTACAAATGCATTCTGTGTCTGGGGGCACCTTCTATGTGTAGGTCTGTACTAGAAGCTTTTACAGGTAATGTCATGGAGTCCTCATCAGGTCCTTCCTTCACTGACCCCCACCCAACAGCGAGGAGCCCAAGATTTTGGAGGAGTCCACTACCTTGCACTCCCTCCTCAAATCAAGTATCCAGAAAATAACAAAGCATACAGTTAAACATTGGAGACGCTTACTATTTCACCAGGGATTAAGGCTAAGAAAAGAAAACATTATCTTCTTAATGTACAGTGTGTCATTTCTAAAAGGAAGCACTGGATAAAAATGCATCTCAGAATAATTTTTAAAACTTCACAGATCAGAAGCACAAGGCAAGTTATTAAAGTGAAAAAAAAAGTTGGCAGATTTATAATCTTCTAAGCCTAACTTCTAATAGGACAAAGAAATTTTTACTGCAACCTTTCCTTTGGTGCTTTCAAGAGCCATCATACTATTGAATAGATCAATAGGTTCAGCTCTACCCTGGAGGAAAATTCTCACAGAAGCAGAACCATTCAGCCAGGAACTGTGAGAACAGGTGCTAATCTACACTAGCCAAAAGATGCTGGTGAGACAAACTGGTTAGTTATCTCTCTGGGTCTCACTCACAATACCGTGAGGGTCGAGACTATTTGACCTTTCCTTTCTTTCTTTTTTCTTTATTTCTTCCTTGCTTCCTTTCTTTTTCTTTCTTCTTCTTTCTTTCTTTCTTCTTCTTTCTTTTTTTTCATTTTTTCTTTCTCTCTTTTTCTTCTTTTCTTTCTTCCTTTTTCCTTCTTCCTTTCTTTCTTTTTCTCTTTCTTTCTTTCTCTTTCTCTTTCTCTTTTTCTTTCTTTCCTTTCTTTCTTTCCTTTTTTTTTCTTTTTTTTCTTTTTCTTTCTCTCTCTTTCTTTAAGCTGCCAGAGGATTTATGTGCTCACCAGAGAGAGACAGAGAGATAGAGAGAGATGGGAGAGGAAGAGAGCATCCTTCAATGGAGGTGTGATAATGCCACAATCTCTTCACTTCAATCCCTTCAACTCCTGTTAGGATTTGGGGCACACATACACATGTCCCTGACATGTTTTTCAAGCCACCAGGACTGGGATTTGAAAAAGGGTCATTCATGTGGGATCTGGCTACTTTTACTAATAGGCTAGGGGGCAGCCCTAGACCATTTGATCTTTAATCTCTCTTCTAGTTCAGCATTCTATGGAATCCTCAAGACCTGAAGGGGCTTGACCTTCATCTCATTTCATTCCACAACCTCCCGTTCCACAACCATTCTTTACAAGTGCTTTGACTAGCTATGGTAATGACCAGTTAAAACTCACTATTACAGACCATTTTAATTATTCTGCACAGCAAAAAGCAAACCCCAGTTCTGCATCTCCTGCCCAGCAAGGCTTCCAAGCACATCCAGATGTCCTGGGCCACCAGCCAGCCAGTGCTCTGTGGGTGCTCCATAGAGCCTCACACAATTAGAAAAGTGAATCTTCCGGAACAATAACAATAGCAGCAATGAATGTCAAAGCTAAGGAGAAATTATTTTTAGATTTGCTATCTTGATTATCTGCATTACCGCTCACATCCGCATGTCCTCAAGAAGAATGTCAAGTGAAGTGAATTCTGAGGACACAAAGGTCTAGAATATTGTAGATTACTCCTAGTCCAGGGAAGGTAGGAGATATGGGAAGAGGGGTAGGAAGTGTCTCATGCTGGCAGGATTTTTGGGGAGGGATATAAATAAGGAAGAGTAGGGACCAGCAGTTAGCGTAATGGCTATGTCGCTGGACTCCCATATAGTCGACCACAGTTTGAGTACCAGACCTGGTGGCTTAAACTCATGTCGGGCACATATGTGTGCATGCCCAAGATCCCGAGAGGAGAATGGAGGAGAAGGGATTGTGGCATGGCCATCCTCCCTGGGGGGTGATTTTTCGCTTTCTGTCTCTCTGTCTTTCTGGCAAGCACATGCGCCCTATAGCGAAAACCTCTCCAAAAAAAAAGAAAAAAGAAAGAAAGAAAGAAAAGAAATAAGGAAGACTATATAGTGCATAAGAACATGAACTATCAGGGGCTAGATTGCTTGGGTGTAAACTTGACTTCATGACTACCAAGCTTATATGACACTGCATTTCTTCAGGCTTCAATTTTCTCATCTATATAACGATATAATAAGATTGTACTTATTGTTGCTAGAATTAAGTGAGTTCAATGTGTGAAGTCCTATGAGCATTTGCCCAGTACTCTCCGAAGTGTTAGCAGTTACTGTTAATGTTGTTAATCACCTGGAAGAGTGAGGCGATCTGCCCTTCAGTCCTTGGGGAAGCAGGGTGGCTCAGGTAGACCTTGTATATTCACCTCTCTCAAAAACTTCTGCTGTGTAGACCCAGACATGAATCTCTGAAGCATTGAAAGTATCCTTTCTCCCTCCCCTGCTTCTGGAGAAAAGGTCCTTCTAACGTACATTTCTGGAGTTTGTGACAACTCTTAAAATCTCTAAGCAGAACAGAAATACCCCTTAATCTCTTTTCAATTTAATGGATCCATTTGGCTTGCTTTACACAGCCGTGCTTTTACTTAATTTATTTTTAGTTGTCAGAGGTAACTCCGCTAAGAGAAGAACAGGGACATAGCACTCTCTGATAGGGGGTGGTCATGCTACAATCACCTCTCCTCCATTTCTCAATCCCATTGGGATTTTGAACATGCATAAACATGTACCCGGCATGTTTCTCAAGTAACCAGACATAGGACCTGAACCAAGGCCGACCAAGTGGGATCCGGTTTCCCTTAACAACTAGGCTAGAAGGCCAGCCCCACACGTTTTAAAAGATGATACACCTTGAGGTTCTAGTTACTGAGGCTGCCACATGGCCTTTCCTGTCATCTATACTGTCATGCAGTATAAACAGGAAGGGAAAAGAACTGGATTATTTCTGTGTCTCCCTCCTGCACCCCCCTTCAGGCTTTTCTAAGGAGATGGAAAGGAAGAAGCAAAGACGAGCAGAGGCTGAGCCAAGAGAGCTGCGGTGCTGGCACCTCAGCAGTTTATCCTGCCCCAAAGCCCCAAGACAGCCAAGCATCACACTCGTTCACACCTCACCTGCAGAGTCACTCAACACAGCTTTGTTGTTTGCTCAACAGACTGAAGGATGACAGAAACAAACAAACAAACAAAAGTGAGGGTTCTTGAACAGATGGGAAATTATTTCAACTCTCTCAGACCCACATGAAACGGCACCCTCTTCTTCCTTCGCAAGATGACTGAAAATATCTACTGGAAAGAGCTCTCCTCAGATGTGACAAGAAAGGACACAGGTTGACACGGATGGATAGAAACTCTTAGAATTCTCCTTTCAAAAAGAAATGTTAGGGGACTAGCAGTTGGCATAATGACTATATCGCTGGACTCCCACGTAGCTGACTGCAGTTTGAGTCCTGGACCCGGTGACTTAAACTTACAGCGAGCACGTGTGCATGTGTGCCTAAGATCCCAAGAGGAGAATGGAGGAAAAGGGATTGTGGTGTGGCCATTCTCCCTGGGGGGTGATTTCTTGCTTTCTGTCTCTTTGTCTCTGTCTCTCTGTCTTTCTGGCGAACGCACATGCCCTATAGCAAAAACCTCTCAAAAAAAAAAAAAAAAAAAAAAAAAAAGGAACATAAGAAGGGCAGTGGCAAAACCTGGTGCTCTGTGATACAGGAGGGCTCCAAGTTTGCATCCAGAAACCTCCCTGAGTATGCCGTGCCTATGACCTGGGGCCAGCTGAGGCCGGAAGTGAATGGCGGTGTCAAGTCCTGTTGGCGGTGCTGTCTCTTTAGCTCTCTGTTTCTTTCTGTCTCTCTGACTCATAGAAGAAGTAAACAAACTTTTTCTAAAATAAGAGGAAGATTAGATTAGATTAGATTAGAAGCTCTTTGCAATTCTTTCTGATCTTTCATCTGATTTACCTGTTGCTCTTTGACCCAGCTGTCTTACTATGGTGCCCTGTGGTCTAACACCTATGGGCAAATTCAACTTCCCACATTGATCATAAACAATGATTATAGGAAGAATAGTAACTGAGCTTACAATTTAAATTAATTCAAAAGAGATAAGGAAATGAAAAGTGATATAGCATTAGCGTCTGCTGGGAAATTCTAACACCCTCCTCTAGTCCGTGTGGCATGAAATCTCTCACCGCCTCAGGTCTGCTCTGTTCCAGAGAGTTAGGATCAGTGCAGCAGCTCTCCAGACTGCCACCTCCACGCTGCCAGTGTCGTCCAAACATTGCCTGCAGATGAGTCACTGGATCATGCTTAGAAAGAAACTGTGTCCTGATGGCAAATTTGGAATGTTCTGCTAACTCTGAAAGGCAAGTTAGAACAGACACGCATCACCTTTTCTTCTGTTGACAGGATATTCACAAAAATGTCAGGGACGTATTGTTCCTGATATGCCCTGAGAGGCTCTCCTCCGAAGTATCCTCTGCTGTGGAAGAGTCTTCCCGGGTGCCTGGAACAGATCTGGGTCTCTATTTAAAGTCAAGTAAGTAGGGATTGTCTTGACTTGTGACGTTTATTCAGAACCTTATGTCGGTCACGGAAGGCTATGGATTCAACCTCAGAATGCAGATTCTCTTTCTAACTTTCAGTGAGCAGTTAAGCTCTTCAACACCCTGCACCCCCACCCCAGCTTTATTTTCCTCCCTAAAGTTACCAAGTTGTACGAGGCGATCTCTAAGGCCGTCCTCATCTGCATTGTGATTTTGTGATTCTACGGCACTCCATAGAAGGCATCTCTAGCATGGCAGAGTAGGGTGGGGAGGAGGAAACAGGAGCAGGCACTAAAGATTCCTTTCCTGCCCTGTGGGACTCAGGAGGACATGGACCTAACATCACCCTACAGGACCCACAGAATAATAACCACAGCACATGCACACTTTTTCAGGGGAGGTCAGGAGTGATGCCTTGCAAAGAAAGGGGTTGAAATCAATGCTTCTCTGAAAGTGCGTGTTGAGAAAGAAGCCTTGGAGATTCTGATCCTGGAGGCAGGATAAAGTGCACCATTCTTCCGAACGAGTCAGTAAGTTCCCTCAAACAGTGCTGGGATGGGCACATGGACCCCTGCCTCCTCTCTGCAGCCATCACTCCTTCCTCTAACTTCCACTTGACTCTTTGTCACCAGCAGGGACAGAGGGGCTACACCCCATGAGCTCACTTTTTTCCAGGTTCTCTCGCCAGGTGCATCCAGGCATCAGGTGCATGGCCAGCCTGAGCAATGCCACCACACCCTGCGGCTTCCTCCTTCAAGGCTTCTCTGAGTTCCCGCACCTGAGGCCTGTGCTCTTCCTGCTGCTGCTGGCCGTGCACCTGGCCACGCTGAGTGGAAACCTGCTCATCTTGGTGGCCGTGATCTCGGTGCCCAGCCGGCCACCCACGTTGCTCTTCCTGTGCCAGCTGTCGGCCATCGAGCTCTGCTACACGCTGGTGGTAGTGCCCCGCTCGCTGGCCGACCTGACCCCTGTCCGGCCACAGCAGGGGCAGTCCCATCTCTTTCCTGGGCTGTGCGGTCCAGATGCAGATGTTCGTGGGGCTGGGCGGGGCCGAGTGCTTCCTGCTGGCGGCCATGGCCTATGACCGATACGTGGCCATCTGCCACCCGCTGCGCTATGCCACCATGGTGACGCCTGGCCTGTGCGCGCGACTGGCCCTGGCCTGCTGCCTCGGTGGACTGGCCGTGTCCGTGGGGCTCACGGTGGCCATTTTCCACCTGCCCTTCTGCGGCTCTCGCCTGCTGGTGCATTTCTTCTGCGACATCACTGCACTGCTGCACCTGGCCTGCACACGGAGCTACGTCGATGAGCTGCCGTTGCTGGGCGCGTGCATAGTGCTGCTGCTGTTGCCCTCGATGCTCATCCTGGCCTCCTACGGCGCCATCGCCACCGCCCTGCGCCGCCTGCGCTGCAGCGGGAGCCGGCGCAAGGCTGCCTCCACCTGCGCCTCGCACCTGGCCGTCACCTTCCTGCACTACGGCTGTGCCACCTTCATGTATGTGCGGCCCAAGGCTCGCTACTCGCCACGGCTGGATCGCACTCTGGCCCTGGTCTACACCAACGTCACGCCGCTACTTTACCCGCTCATCTACAGCCTGCGCAACCGCGAGATCACAGCCGCCATCCGCAGGTTGCTGGGGCGCAGGCGACCGAGTCAGGCCTCCAGCCAGGATCCGCGTGATCTCTAATGGTAGGCAAGGACCAGGCCAGAGAGGCAACGTCGCCCCCTTAGCTTCTGCTCCCATGAGCTGTCTGCATGGAAAGTCACTGAGACTCAGTTACCGGGCTCAGGAAAGAGAAGTTGGAAACCATTCACACAAGAGCCTCCCCATGGATACTCCATCCTCCAGCCCTCCCTTGAGGAATAGCCAAGAGAGTGGAGTGCAGAGCCCTCCTCCTGGATTCCATGGTTCCAAACACCTGCTGAGTTTGCAAGGTGGTGGCTTGCAGAACCCAAGAGGTCAAGTTCATGGCCTCATTAGGCTGTAGACCTGTAGCCGGGGAGGGCAGGTGCAAGAGGGAATTGGATATGGATTCAGTGGCTCCCAAACTGGATTACCTAGGCTACACGTTTTGAGAGCTGAGGGGAGTCAGGTAAAGCTTTTGGGGGGCGGAATAGATAGCTAAGCAGGGAACTGGAGTGTGAGCTGGGGTCACCAAGTGAAGACTATGCCAAGCAGAGATGGGAAGGACGCCCTGGTGCATGTTGGGAAGGATCGTGGAAGCATCTGAAGGATTTGAGTTTGTGGGGTGGTAGATAACTTGCCCCCCTGGAATGGTAAGTCAGGCTACAGGATGGCAAAGGGGCTAGAGATGTAGAGACCCATTAGGAAGACATGGCCTGTTCCAAGAGCAAGGTGATGGAGCCGGGGCCAGAGTGTCAGCACCGGGGGCTAAGCAACGTCGAAGAGTCAAGAGCTGTGCTAGAGGTGGGCACTACCTAACCTTGACTGGATATGGGGCAAGGGGACAAGGAAGAGAAACTTTTTTAAAAAAGGTTATTGCCATAAGGCATGTGCATTCACCAGAGAAAGAGACGGAGAGAGGGAAAGTGAGAAATCACCTCCCCAGGGGGATGGACACACCACAGTCCCTTCTCTACTCTTCTCTCCAGATGGCATACACTCATGCCTGTCATAATTTTCAAGCCACTAGATCCAGGACTTCCCCTGTGATCAGCACCTTAACCACCTCATCACCTGCTGACTCTGAGAGACCATTTCTAAAGTCACTTCTAATCTAGGTCATTCAGTGGGTGAGACCAGATGCTAGAAGAACACAGGAGCAGGAGCAAGTGGGGAGAGTGGGGTGATGGGGGTGGGGGGGTTCTGTTCTGAACCCATGCCTTGAGACGCTGCTCGGACATACAGGGAAGTTACTGATTGAGTAGGCAAGCACACCCATCTGGAGCCCAGAGGAAAAGCTCAAGAGGAGGAACAGGTTTGGAATTATAAGGGGGGGGGGGGGGGTATCACTCAGGGACAGCATACAGAGGGAGAAGAGAAGAAGCCTCAGGTGGAACGGAAGGAAAGCCAGCACGTCAGGGAGTGGAGAGGGAGCTGTCAGGAGGCTGCTGAGGAGCTCCCCAGC
Source organism: Tupaia tana (assembly GCA_026018925.1). NCBI lineage: Eukaryota > Metazoa > Chordata > Mammalia > Scandentia > Tupaiidae > Tupaia > Tupaia tana. The sequence goes on from JAKSZU010000003.1 coordinate 12,227,998, forward strand.
CTTGGACCAGTCCTTCCTCTCCAGCCTCAGTTGCTGCAACTGTAAAATGAGGGCTGAGCTAAATGACTGTAAATTTCCTTCCCGTTCTCCTGTCCCTTAAGACGAAGCATGCAGGTACCTAGGGATCACTTGAAAAGGAACCAAAGAAAATGCCAATAATTTAGTGCCAACTGAATACATGAGGAATGACAAACGGAGAACTGAAGTAATGAACCCATGTGACGTTAATTGGGAAGTTTCCTGGAGGAGGGTAGGTGTCTGAAATGACTATTAGAAAAGCGGTTGATTTTCTTTGACTCAGATAATCTGGAAGTCAACTGAAATGCCCACTCACTAATCTGACTCTGGGAAAGCCTGTGAAAATAGGGAATAGAAAATTTGCCGTATGTTTTTCTAGACCATCTTTTCCATGAGGAGTGACTTTCCTGAGACATTAAAGATGGCTTCTTGAGATAAGGAGTGTATAAAGTTGCTATCAGAATGAGTGATCATTCTCGCAGGGGAGCTGGGATGGTAACCCTAATCGTGCGTAACTTTGGGAAGCTAAGCAGAGGACCTCAAATGGCACACTCAGGGTTCATCCTCTAGGGTGTGGGGAATGGGGATTGATATTCATATAGCTACATATTAAGAAGGTAAATTGGCAATAGCAATAGCCAGAGAGAGTAATGAGTGATGAGACTGGTAAGGGCTGTGTGAAGCCCACAGTGAGGAGACAAAGGTGCTAAGCTGGAGGGGTGTGGGCAAAGACATTAGCATAAACCAATATTGAAAGGAAAGCACAGCTATTTTAATATCAATAAATGTAGTCTTCATCTTAAAATATGCACCAAAATCAATCTCAGATAAATTAAGGACTTAAATGTAAAATATAATACCATAAAAACCCTCAAAAAATATAGGTTAAAAATAAAAATACAGTTTGTCTCAGAATGGAGGGAGATGTTCTAAGCTCAGGGGTATAAAAATAGTCTCATTAAAAAATTAAGTTTAATTGCAGAAAAATTTTTAATTAACATGTCAATTTTTATTATTAGAGTCAATATATAAATAATCACGTTTTAATAAATATAATCATAATAAATATAATGGAGAAGAAAATAATTTAAATAAAACTGAATATATTCATTGAAAGTATGTCTGTTGGCAACTGAAGTTACCTGATTCAAGACCCCAATAAACATCTGGCAGACCCTGCTTCATAGCCTACACATTGAAAATAGCAGACAATTTTAACTCTGGTGTTTATTAAAAAGTATATGTGATGTGTGTGTGTGTATATATATGTGTGTGTGTGTATATATATATATATATATATACGCATACATATAGGAGCAAAACTCCAGCCAATTAAGTGCCACTTGTCTGGCCCAGATGCAGTGGTACCGATGATAGGGCACTGTCGCATGATACTGGAGTCACAACGGAGGCCCAGGTTTGGATCTTGGGTTGAGCTGGACACACTGGGCATGCTCGTGTGTACCTGCAATCCTGGCTGATTGTAAGACTGAGGGAAGATTATAACATAGTGAAACCCTGCTAAGGGTATCCCCCCTACTTTCTCAAGAAATAAACTTTTAAAAATATACATTTTCCTCCTATCAACCATACAAAGAAGTTCTCACAGTTCTCAGTCTTAGCAAAGTTATGGTGTGAAGAACACTCTCAGATGGCTGCCATGGGGCAGTCTTTGAAGAACCTCAGTTCTTCTGCTAAATCATGATCCTTATTAATTCCTTTTTGACCTATTCATTTCACTTATTGAAATCTATCCCAAGGAAATAATCAGAACTATGAAAAAAATATTTTTGTAAAAGGTTATTAATTAATAACTTTTATGTTAGTAAAAAATTCAAAACAGTGTATAGGTTTAATATTGGCATGCTGATTAAATAAATATAGTGGAACATTTAAAATATATGCCAAAAGAGGTATTTAATTATTTCTTTTTGACTTGAGGAAATATTCATGATATAATATTGAGTGAAATTTGCAACAGGTAGAATCATTGATTCTAATATATATATATATATATATATATATATATATATATATACACACACACACACACACACACACACACATAAATAAAGGACTGGATTTTTAACAACTACCATGTCTATGTAATGAAGATATGAAGATGTGGGTGATTTTTACTCTATTGTATATTTTTGAAATTTATCATAATCATTTTAATGGATATTATTTTTATATTTTACAAAATTATTACTTAAAACAGTAGCATTGGGGCCAGCAGATGGTGTAATGGTTACGTCACTGGACTCCCACATAGTTGACTGCAGTTCAAGTCTTGGACCTGGCAGCTTAAACTCATGCCAGGCATGTGTGTGTGTGCATGCCCAAAATCTGAAGGGAGAAATGGAAGAGAAGGGATTGTGGTGTGGCCATCCCCCCAGGGGGTGATTTCTCACTTTCTGTCTCTCTCTCTGTCTTTCCAGCAAGTACTTGTGCCTAAAGCAAAAATCTCTCTAAAACAATAATAATAATTAAAAAAATAAAACAATGATATCAAAGCCTTGTCAGTGAATCAGAGACTTCTTTCTCCCTTTCATCTCCAGAATAAAGGCCTGGAATCTATTCTGCTCACCATTAGCCCTGAAGTAAAGTGAACATGAAGGATAGCCAGCTGCACAAGGATGGACCCAGTGCTATACCAAGTGTGTAAGAAGAGAAGTGCAGTGAAGTATTTTAGTCCACCAGTAGCTTGGAGGAAACATTGCTGACATGGATAAAGGACAAGATATTGAGAGGAAGAATTTCAGTCCATACACAGTGCCTTGTAAAGAAGGACTAGGGAGAAGAAATTCCCTTAATGTGACTGTTTCCATTTAAGGTTAGATTGGCATTCTTAATATATTAAAGGGCACAAGTTGGCATAAACCCGAAGTACAAATGTAGGCTAGACTAGGAAAGTTTCATAATTTATTAATTCATCTACATATGCAACTAGTAAATGTTTACAAGAGTTCTATGCCAAGAACTAGGCAGTTAAGGAGTCTACAGCAATCAAGGTGCTAACACCCTGTAAATTATTGAAGGAATAAAGATGAGGTCTATATGGAGTTTGAAATATAGGAAATTCAAGCAAAAAAAAAAAAAGTTGTATTTTATCATGCAGTACATACTTGTAGAAAATACAAGACTCCACAGAAAAAAATGGTCTAGACTGGGGAACATGGGAGAGTCAGGGGAAAGTTCATGGACAAATAATGTGTGATATCTAAAGCCAAGTAGGGATAGCCAGCGCAGACAAAGACGGCTGGAAAAGAATATGGTCCAAGGAGAGGGAACAGTATGGGCAAATGCCGCAAGGCAAAAGAGACCATGGTACATTCCAGTAACTAATCAGTATAACTGGCTTTTACTGAGAGCAATGAGGTGGTGTGGGCAATGCTGTGCGTGTTGCAAGTAGGAAGAGATTGTGCTAGAGGTACAGAGGGGCCAGATCATGCAAACCATGTAAGGGATGGCAGATAGGTTTCTGTCTGCAAATATGACAGTTTAGGCTTACTGAGATGAGCACAAGGAAAGCAGCCCGTGTGTGGGCAGGACAAAGTAGAGCTGATGAGTTCAGTATTGATCGTATTGGCAAGAGGTGGCACAGTCAGCAGTTTGACGCAAATCAAGAGAGTCTGGTTGAAGTGAAAAAAGCAGGGTATGTGACACTGTGAGTGCAAGAGTCATCCTTAGGTCCATTCTCTTTCTATGGCACATTTGGCCTTTACTCCTGGGATGTCCTTCCCATAGACTTTTCCAGGCTGGCTTCTTATCACTCAGATGCCATCTCGACTCAAATACTGACTCCTCAAAAAGGCTCCATGGATCACCCTACAGAACATTGCCTTCCTGCCCGCTCCCACATTAATGCTTTAATTTTTCATCAGTTCTCATTATAGGAAACTATATTACACACCTTCCTCTACTTTTTAATTGCCTATTCCTTTCTTTTTAAAAAATTATTTTATTTTATTTTATTTTATTCATCAGTATTATTATTATTTTTTAAATTTGACTAGAGAGAGACAGAGAGAGGGAAAGTGAGAAAGCAAGCTGCCAGGTCCAGGACTTGAACAGTGGGTTGCCTTGTGGGAGTCCAGAGCCTTAATCACCATGACACCTACTGGCCACAAATTGCCTATTCCTTTTAACATAATATAACCTCTTTGAAAAGTTGTTTGCTTGATTCACCATGTTATTTCTGGTTCCTAAACAGTATCTGGCATGGAGTAGCTTGTTCAATAAATTGTTGAATGAATGAGTGAATGAATCAATGTTAATCATGTGCTAGCATTTATATACCAAATATACAAAGTGTGTGTGCATGTGTACATATGTCTGTGTGCATCCCATGTGTTTTATATGCACACACACACACACACACACACACACACGTGTGTGCCAAAGTAAAATTCTGGGGACTAGGGAATGGATGTGGGACAGAGCTCTACTTCTTATTAAATACCCTCCTTACACCCATATATGTGTTACTTACTCAATAAATGCTTTCCAAAATAAAAGTCCAAGATAGACAGAATAAGAGGAAGGCACAGCAGAGTTTTTTAAAAAGCAATCAGAAAAGTATAAGGAAATCCAAGATGTTGTGGTGCCATGGAAACCAAGAAAAGAGAATTTCAAAGGCAGAGTGATGGACAATGCCAAATGATACCACTAGTTCTAGAATATTACGGTACAGGAGCCAGAGATGACATTAGAGATGTCTAGACCAGCCCAGGAAGCCCCACATTCACCTGTTTGATCCTCAGCAATGGATGTCCAAAGGTCTATGAGCAAACAACAAAGCCCATGTCCACAAATGCTGTCTGGCCAGAGATCACATCATGACTGCTACGTTCCAGTCAGTACTGAAAAAATACAAATTATGTTTAATCAACTGCTGAAGTGGGACGTGACATTGGCTTACATTTAACATGCTGAAATACTTAACAGTGCTTCAAGATTTGTGGCTAAGATTTATTTAATGAGATTTGGTAAGGTGGCAGAAACAGACAACCCACTTTGAAAGGAGAGTTTATTTCTTACAGTTTAAGAAAAGGAGCTATGCCATTGCCGAGCAGAGCCAGAGGAGGAGGCACACAGGTTGGTCAGGGAATAGAGGATGAGGAGAGCACAGGCCCGAGCCCATGACCATGTCCTAATGGGGGATAAGTTTGCTCCCACTCTCTTTCTCCCTCTCTCTCTCTGCTTCTTTCTCTACTATGTATGCATGCTTTCTCATAGTAAAGGAAAGAAAAGAAACAAAAAAGAAGAGAAGAGCAGAGAAGAGAAGAAGAAAAAAAAAGGAAGAAAAGAAAATTGAAAGGAAAAGAAGAAAAGAGAAGAGGAAAGAAAAGACAAGAGAAAAGAAAAGAAAAGAAAAGAAAAGAAAAGAAAAGAAAAGAAAAGAAAAGAAAGAAAAGAAAAGAAAAGAAAAAGAAAAGAGAAAAGAGAAAAGAAAAGAGAAAAAAGAAAAGAAAGAAAAGAAAAGAAAAAAGAAAAAGAGAATAGAAAAAGAAGAAGAGGGGAAAAAAGAAAAAATATGGAAGGTACTGATTAAACCTTTGATGACTTTTTTTGCATAAAGACAGTTCTAAATCAAAACTAAGGCTCACTTACAGTAGTAATATTCATGCAGCCCTTTTGGGGGCAACATTTCTCTAAAAAACTTGAATTGTAGATAATAGCTCTGCCTTTATATTTAGCTTGTTTCTCACTTAAGTCTTTTCCTAATGCTTCTGAAATTCCAATCCCATGTAGTGGAGATTAAGGTTCCTATGATCCATTTGAAAATAAGCAGATGTACCTTCTTCATGTTACAATGGCAGGGAGCACTAATATGATTTCCCTTAATCCACTGACTGGCTCACTTCGCTGCTCCTGGAGTCCATATACCTTGCAGGTTCTGCCTCCTCCCCTGGCTGCTGCTGATTAACTGGTCTTGTGTCTCATCACGGAGGTCCAGGTTGTCTCCAGTCTTCAGCTACTCTCCAAAGGAGATGCTGCCTTCTTGGAGACACTCAAAATGAATTTAATCCATTCTGTGTCTTCACAATCAAAACACACACACCCATGAAGAGAAAAGTAAAGTCCTTCATCTGAACACCGTGTGCTACCTAGAGAGGAAAGGCTGGGCCTCTTAGAGAAATATGACGGTGCTCTGTTACAGGGCATTGAGCTAGCCTACTTAGGTCTGATTCTGGCCACTTTAATTGATGATTATGACCTGGGAAAAGTCACTCTACTCTTTGGCCCTCTGAGTCTTCACTGGATAATCTGGCGTAAATATTAGCACCTGCCTCACAGAGCTCTGCTAATTAAAGGTAAAACAGGAAACGTGCCTAGACTGATTCCTGGCACCATTAGCTATTATCAGTAAGACACGCTAGTAGGAACATTTTCTGGTAAGTGGAATGAGATCCTGGAGTCCTAAAGCTGTTCTAGGCAAATCATTAGCCTTTTATCTCAGGCCCCATATTTTGAATGACATCACTTGGGGAAAACACTAATGTATACCTGGTAGGGCATGGGAAAGGAGATTGCACTTGGAATAGTAGACAAGGAGAAATCAGGTTTCCAGTCTACCTTTTCACCTCTACTCGGGTAAGTCTCTCTGCAAGCTTTCGTATCTTTGCTCTTGTTTTTCTTGTTGACCTTGGATGAACTGAGGATCCCAAAGTGGTTGTGGTTTATATGCTGAAATGCTCTTTAGATCCCTTTCCTGATCTCTAAGAGAGTTTTGAGATAGGAAGGCTGCTAGAGTGAAATGCCTGGAGAGGCTGAGAACTGGCTTGGGTGTGGGGTTGAGATCAACAGGGCAGGTCAGTCAGAGTTTGGGCTTTAAAACATACTTTTAACCATACTCTGACTATTTAAACAGAACAGTCATTTTATAGGTGGTATTGAAAACCTCCAAAATCCATAGGAAGGCTATAGAGTTGGTCATGAAGGCAGTAAAACCAGGAACTCGCCCACAGAGAGCAGTGGGACTGCTCTAGCGAAGATCCCATAGCCCTGCAGCTGGGACAGACTCTGTGGCATGCCGGGGAGCAGGTACCAGATCCTTGGCCCTGACAGGCTGAATGCTCCCATCACTTTCTGCTCTAGGACTTTATTCTCATCACTCTTTCCTGAAACAAAATCGTGCCTGGCCACGTGAATGAGGAAGCCTGAGTAACAGAGAAGGAGTCAGCTGTAAGAGAAAAGGGGTTTCAAGAGAAGATCAAAGATATTTAATATGATTTTCAGAAAGGCTGGCCATATGGTGTGTGAGGAAGCTTTCCCTCTTTCAATGCCTCAACTTCCGCAATGGAAAAAAAAAAAAAAAATGACCTGTCATTGCATTAGGATTTACAGCTCACGTGGAAGATGTAATTGCTTCCTGGCCACAAGGCAATAAAAGAAAGTGTAAGGAGGTTTGGTCATGGTGTGGCTATATTTGCAAAAGGTGGACCTATTTTATCTTTGTCCAATGTCACTACTAGACCTCAGAGTAGTTTATCTTTGGTAAAAATGTTTTTGCTGAATTGAGTAGCTGAAATTAGAAACTTAAAAAAACAAATTCACTTTCAAAATTTTAAAAACCATTTTACCTATAATATTTCTGAAAAACTATGTCATTAAGGAGTACATCATGACATAACTAATTGAATTTTCCTGTAGGAACACCATGACAGAGAGCTGTTTTTGAACTAAAAATTGTCATAAATTAATTCTCTACCTGACCAAAAATGTATCAAAATAAAAGTATTATAAATCTTTAAAGTAATTTAAATCTTTGAAACACTTTAAAGTCTTATAAGGTGTATATATATATATATATATATATATATATATACAGTGACTAAATATAAATTGAAAAAATGCAAAAAGAATTTAATAGTGAATTAAAACTGTAAAAAAATTAAACTGAATAGAGTGCATGCTATTTTTTACATTTTAATTTTTTAATTTACATTTAATCACCATATATCTTTACAGTGTACAACATTGGTTTTTCCAGCACTAATATGGTACGTATCAGTGAAGACAAAGACATTATCATCTACATTATCACCAGCAAGTAGCTTTTCATTTCTGTCAGTTAAACATACTGTTTTCTTTTTCCCCTGCTCCCCTCCCTTCCCCTATTGCCCACCACACATTAGCCCTGTCCTTACTCTGTCCAGTATCTGTAGTTGCCCTCCCTGCTACTATACCTTCCAAACATAGTCCTCAGTTAAAAGAAATGGAAATAAAATTTGAAGGTAAAGTATCAAGTTCCCTAAAGAAGTATGAAGGCTATTGTTTTAAAAGTTGTTTTCTACCAATAATAAATTGCTTGTAAAAAAAAAAGAAAAAAGGTCTTAATGAGATGGGAAGGAGCTCTGATGCTTTCTGCATTTAATGAAAAGCTTTCAGTACAAGGACCAGCAGTTGGCGTAATGGCTATGTCACTGGACTCCCACGTGGGCAACTGCAGTTCGCGTCCCAGACCTGGTGGCTTGGAACTCACACCGGGCGCGTGTGCGTGCGTGCCCAAGATCCCGAGAGGAGAATGGAGGAGAAGGGATTGCGGTGTGGCCATCCCCCCGGGGGGTGATTTCTCGCTTTCTGTCTCTCTGTCTGTCTGGCGAGCGCACGCGCCCTATAGAAAAAACCTCTCCAAAAAAAAAAGCTTGCAGTACAACTCCAACCAATGGAGCCTCTAAGAGATATGTTTCCAAAGTGTCTTTCACAATCTCCCAGTAGTGACATTAAACACTTTGAATTTGATGTAGAGAACTGTTAGAACAGCATGTATTTTGCAATAGAGAAAAATGAGATGTTGATTTTATAAGGCTCAAGCTGAGAGCAGTTAATGTGTGAGGAAATAAAAAAATAGTTTCTGTTTGCAGTGTTGATTTGACTAGCACTTTCCTTCTGAGGAGTTGAGAGTATTTCGCCATAAAAATGCTTAATATCCACTGACGGTTTACCTTGGGCTGGACATGGTCTACGGACTCTGTATGGATTATTTCATGTAATCTTCACTAGAGTTCCATACAGTAAGTGTCACCATTTGCCCCATTTTACAGTGGAAGAAATGGAGGCCATAGAGATTTTTTTTTGGAGAGGTTTTCGCTATAGGGCGCGTGCACTCGCCAGACAGAGAGAGACATAGAGACAGAAAGTGAGAAATCACCCCCCAGGGCGGATGGCCACGCCGCAATCCCTTCTCCTCCATTCTCCTCTCGGGATCTTGAGCACGCACGCACTCACGCCCGGCGTGAGTTTTAAGCCACCGGGTCCGGGACGCGAACCGCGGTCGACTACGTGGGAGTCCAGCGACATAGCCATTACGCTAACTACTGGTTCCCCAGACAGGACTTTTTACTGCTTTATTTGCTGGAAGAGCTGATGATCAGGAAATTCCAAAAACAGAGTCCATGAGCTGAGGAACAGAGATGGAGAACAAGGAGGTCGGATTCAAGGAAACTAGACAAGATGCAGAGAAGAAAGTGGGAGCATCATTAATCATGAATTAATGCCAGGGGAACCTGGAGATGAGGGTCAGGGAAGAGATTAGAATCCACGAGTTCCCCATGGCGGCTGTACCAAGTTACCACAAATATAGCGGCTTTAAGCAACATAGATAGTATTTTCTTATAGTTCAAGGTCCAAAGTCTGAAATCAGTTTTAATGGGGTAAAGTCAAGGTGCTGACAAGGCTTGTTTCTTCTGGAGGCTTCAGAGGAGGCCTCATCTTCTCGCCTTCTCCAGCTTTTGGTGGCCACCTGCATTCCTTGGCCTGTAGCCACATCCTCATATCATTCCAACCTCTGTGTCTGTCATCACATCTTTTTCCACTTTTGTTCTTCCTGCCTGCTCCCTCAAAGACCCTGTGATGACATTGGGCCACCAGCATCATCCAGAATAATCTTACCACCTCAAAACCTTTCATTTAATTACATCTGCAAAGTCTATTTCTTTTTTTTTAATTTATCTATCTTTTTTTTAATTTGACTAGAGAGAGAGAATGAAAAAAGCCTCCAGGTCCAGGACTTGAACCACAGTTGGCCATGTTGGAGTACAGCTCTTTAACCACCACACCACCTGCCAGCACCAAAGTCCGTTTCCTTTTAAATTTACTGATTTTATTTGTTTCATGAGCAAGAGAGAGGGAAGGTAGGCACCCTCCACAGTGCCTCATCACACCACAAACTCCTCCACTCTGCTCCTCGCCTTCCAGTCAGCTAGGATCATGGGTGCATACGTGTACACCAAGTGTGTTTCAAGTCACCCTGAGATCCGAATCCCAGTCTTGTGTGTAGCTCCAGCATTGTAGAGTGGCATTCTGCCACCAGTGCCACTGTGACTGGGCCTGCAAAGTCTCTCTTCCCATATAAGTAACATTCACAGCCTCCAGAGACTAGGATGTAGGCAAATGGGGGTGGGGGGATATTATTCATCCTAATACAGGATACAACATGCTAGGGCAAAACTGAGATGAACGTCTAGGCCAGGAGAACAACCAGAGGCCCTAGAGACCAAAGCAAGTCAGCTTCTTTATCCAAAGTCCAGGAAGCAAATTGTATCTAAGAGTAGCAGGAAACACTCGGGGAGAACTCTTTTCTCTGCTTTTTTGGATAATAAGCAACCTCATTTTGTTTAACTGAGTCACAGAAAAGACCCCAATGGCAGCAAGATACTGCTTCTCCTTCTGCTAAACCCTATGTACAAACTTTCAGGACGTCAGAGCATGGAGAGACCTCTATGTACTGCCATTGTAAACACCACCTTTCAGAAAGAAAACAATTCAAGAAGAAACATAGTCTACTTAAAATACACACACACAGGGCTGGCAAGTGGGTGATGGTTAAGGGCACTGGACTCCCATATGGTTGACTGTGGTTCGAGTCCTGGACCTGGCGGCTTGCTTTCTCACTTTCCATCTCCTCCTCTCTTTCTCGCTCTGTCCCTATATGGTCAAATTAAAATAAAAAATAAATAATAAAATAAATAAAGTTAAATAAAATAATTCTTTAAAAAAAATACACACACACACCAAGTTTTGACATCAGTCGTGTTTCAGTATTCATCTCAACGTCCCTGGTTTCTAGCCCATGCTAAGTCTGTGCCTTCCTCACCAAGTTGCTCTGACTTGACAGAACAATTCTTTCTGCTCTCACTGCCTGGACATGGCACATTCCCAATCTCCTCTTTAAGGCCATACCACATTAAGGGAACCCAGAGAGACTTTCAGGAAGAATCAAACAGGCTCCCTTAGCAAAATAGCTGACATGCCTTATGTTTGGTGATCACAGCCTATCACCCTGCAGCTGCAGTATGACCTGTCCTGGCTGCATTCATTCATTCACCCCTCTGCCCAACTGGATCTGCAACCCCAGGAAGCTACATCCATGAAAGAACACAGTGGAACAGAATTAATGGCAACTTAGGACAAAGGCCATGGAGAAGTTGAACAGGAAGTCTCAGCTGGGATGTGTATGGAGCACAGAAATTAAAGATTAGAAGCCAACGAGAAAAGAGTTCCACAGAAGCATTTCTTCCATGGACCTAGAGAGGGGCAGCTACATGGAGTTGAAAATGAAGGCCCAACCTGCCCACTGGAGACAGGGGCAAGGAGCTGAACAGAGAAGAGTGACCCAAGTCCTGTGCAAGAGGAATACTATGTGGGAAATAGCAGGAATAACCCTGGAGCACAGTGGGTAAGTCCCGTACTTAGGGAGCCAGATCCCACATGGCTGACTGCAGTTTGAATCCTGGCTCAGGTAGCTTGAAAAACATGTTGGGTACATGTGCATATTTTCCCCAAATTCTGACACAGTGGAGATGGAGGGAAAGGAATTGCAGCATGACTACACCCCATGGGGGGAGAATACTTTCTTTCTCTCTCTCTCTCTCTCTCTCTCTCTCTCTCTCTCTCTCTCTCTCTCTTTCTCTCTCTCCGGCAAACACATATGCCTTCTGTCAAAAAAAAAAAAAAAAAAACCATGATAATACTCTAGGAATATTAGATCAATATATATTTTGTCTTTTTTAATCCCAAATTTCTAAGGACCTCAGGTACACCTACATCAAAACGCATAACCTCCAGAGTTATGAGTGCGGGGAATTCAGGAGATGATAAGGGGGAATCTTGTATTCCTTAAAGGGGGAAAACCTCCATTTTCTGGCATAAGTTTGAGAGAAATAAAGGAAAAGTAGGAGACAGTCACATATCTGTGCCCAAGTCCCTGAGGGCGAGGAGGGAGCCAAAAGCAGAAATGCTTTCCTGATGCCCATTTGGAGACGTGACAGCACATTGATGTTCGAGGTGCCCAAGAAACCCCAAAGAGGCTGGGGGACAATAGAGAAGCAGCAGCGAAGAAGGGGGCCAGCCCGGTCTCCCTGAGATGTACCTCAAGTTCCTGCACAGGCCTGGGAGATGCAGGAGGCAGCTGGAAGTGCACCCGAAGAACTCACCAGAAGAGATCAGCATGGTAGAGAAAATGCTGTCCTATGACCGAGGGCTACAAAATGGACCTCCCTAACCAGGGCCCCAGAAGAAATCCCAATCAGTTCTCAAGAGGTGGTGTGCACGTGCATGTGTATGTGTGTTCGGGGAAATTATAACATCAGAAAACCATTAGTAGGATTGTTTCGACAAAGGGATTGCCAGTGAATCTTGACAAAGTCAAGACAGCTAACAGCCTCTAAGTCCCTTAGTCACAGACTTCTACAGCGGGTACCAGGGCTGGATCCATATTAACCACATCTCAGTAGGAACCTGCCACATGAATATGTGAAGATCAGAGGGGCTGCCTCGCTGTGCAGAGACCAGAACCAGGACTAGCATGAAATGAGAGTGATTCCTATTTAGTCAACATGATAGATTTTTTTCTTTTACCCAGAAGCCATGTTGAAAAAGAAGAAAGCAGAGTAAACCCACTCTATTACAAGGTTGAACTTTGAATTAATTAATTGAATATTAATCTGGAAAGATGATTTCAAATTAAAAGACTAGTTATGCTGTAAGAAACCAAAGTATTTTTTGGGAACCAGCAGTTAGTGTAATGGCTATGTCGCTGGACTCCCACGTAGTCGACCGCGGTTCGCGTCTCGGACCCGGTGGCTTACAACTCACGCCGGGCGCGTGTGCGTGCGTGCCCAAGATCCCGAGAGGAGAGTGGAGGAGAAGGGATTGCGGCGTGACCATCCTCCCTGGGGGGTGATTTCTCGCTTTCTGTCTCTATGTCTCTCTCTGTCTGTCTGGCAAGCGCACGCGCCCTATAGTGAAAAAAAAAAAAAACCAAAAACCTCTCCAAAAAAAAAAAAAAAAAAAGAAACCAAAGTATTTTTCATTAATACATTGTTTGTTTTTTATGCCTTTTCTCTACTGCCTCTCAGGATGGAGTCTTAAGGAGGTCAGATCACTATAGAAAGCAAAGAAGCTACATTTTCCTAGAACTTCTGTGAAGAGCATTTAAATGTGTTACCCTGTCACATGGACAAGTTGATCTTAAAGTAAAGATTACTCTAGACTCCATATTTGTGCTTACAATCTATTACAGAGCAGCGACTTCCAGACGTGGGTTGTACTGCACTTATCCACTGTTAATATATAAGAAGGAAATTACACAAAGTTTCAATTAGATGACTTTTTTTTTAATTTGCCAGAGGGCATGTGCACTCACCAAGAGACAGGGAGAGAGAGAGAGAGAGAGAAAGCACCCCCAAAGTTGTCAAGTCATACTGCAATATCTTCTCCTCCCTTTCTTCACCCTGTCAGAAATGTAGGCATGTACACACACACACTGGGCATGTTTTCAAGCTGCTGGGTTGGGATTCAAACTGAGTGGTTGGCCATTGTAGGATCCATTTCCCTTAACCACTAAGTCACAGAGCCAGCCCAAGATTATTGGTTTTAAGTATTCAGTGTTCATTAAATTTTAGTGGTCGAGTCTTTGTTTTTTCATCCCCACCACCACCACCACCACTTAAGTGGTTTCCCAGAATATCAAAGCATAGAAATACCATTTTAAACTTTCCTAGTTGTAGAGCTCGGTATTGAAACTGCTGTCAAATACAGCACCTGCTCAAATAGCATGTTTCCCCAAGGGTATACTGGGGAAATATGGGAAAAGTTAATCCTGGTAACAGTGAAATGGAAGAAATGAGTGGGAAAGGTTAGCAACTGGGAACCAGATAGAGTAGTTTCTTGGGAGTGAACTAAACTATTCATAGTAACAGGAAAGTCCTGTGGCTGAGAGATATTAGGGTAGGAAGTGAAAGTGGCAACTCCAAAGAAGTGAAGGGGAAGACTCAGGCGTTAGCAGGTCTAGAGCTACACAGACATTGCAAAAACTGGATTATGTTCAAGGACTGAGGATCCAAACTGTGCATAAAATATTGGCTCCTTTGGACTGCCTCTGTGGTCTGCTGGTTAAGGCAGCCAGATCCCACATGGCCCACCACAAAGTCTGAGTCCCAGACCTGAGAGCATAAAAAACATGTCGGGCCTGCATGCACATGTGTCTAAACTTCTAAAAGGAAGGAGAGATGGAGGAGAAGGGAGTGCAGATGACCATCCCCATGGGAAGTACTTTCTCTTCTCCCTCTTTCTCTCTCTGTCTCTCTTTGGCAAGTACACACACTTTCTTCCCTGACCGAAGAGATCAAGAGAAAAACAGAACTCCCAATAGGATTTTGTTGTCATGATCCATCCTCAGCCTCAGCCAGCCCAGATCATGGGCACGAGCATGTCCGGTGTACTCAAGGAGGTCTCTGGATGCAAACTGGTACTCTGCCCATGTGGATCTGCCTCACAGAATGTAGTGTTTTATTGCTACACCACAGTGTAGACCCCTGTTTCAATCTTTATGTATATCCAACTGTATGTATGTTATTTTTTTTCTACATTTTCTAACCTACTTTTTTTCACCTAGTTACATACCACCTGTAACCTTAGTGTTTGGAAATGTAAAATATATATCAATTTTATTACCAGCAAAAAAAAAATGTATTAGATAAGAGTAGCATCAAATCCAGAGATGGTACCCAACAGTTCTTTTCATTTGCCCTCGAGTCACCCATATCAAGTCTACCTTTGAAGTACATCAGGAGTTCCACCTCTAGGGTATCACTCTCTTTTCCACTTTTCCATCATAGTGTGCACAGATTCCTATCTATCTCTGCCATTCCTCTTAACTTCTGGCTACAACTCTCAGTCGGAAGTTCCATCAATGTTTCCCTAATGGGCTTTAGATTGAGAGAGCTTCAGGTCCTTTGGGGTCCTGGGCTTAGCTGGGTGGTGGAAGGAGCAGAAGTGGACCTGAGATTATGCAGATCCTGCTCAAATGGGAAGATTATAAGGGAGATGAAGTTCCCTGGCCCACTGTCATTACATGGAGAAATCTTCAGATAATTAAACCTTAATCATGCTGATACTGGCAAACTATTGTGAAAGAATTTGAGTTATTTACATACTAATGTCTCTGCTTTTTCTTTCTGTCTTACCAGAGACTCATGTTCGTTCTATTATCATAGAAATGGATAGGTAAACACTGAACATTAAAATACTGAACTGAAAACCTGACCCATTGTTTTCTCTGCTCCTTCCAGTAATTCCAATGAAGAGGTTAAAATTTGGTAGAAAATGACCAAGAACTGAGAGGTCAAGATGAGTGAAAGCTGGAAAAGCTTCTGGTGATATGAAAATATGCAAAGGAAACACAATTCAACAGAAATGTGATACAGGAGACCACCAAGGAGCCTGTGGATATATTTTAATGACTGTGAACTCTCAATGGAACTCAGGCCATAGATATAAACTATCTGAGGATAACTCATCATGTCCTGCTTGCTAAAACAAGAAGTATGGGAGGAAACATGGTGGTGCTTCCCTTAAGAAAGAGACCAGGCTCTCAGGTTTTAGCTCCTCCTTGCCTTCCCAATTACTCTCAGTCTTTTCCCACCAGGTCAAAGAAGCAAATATCCCTGTCTTCTGACTCCCACCCAAAGTCTCCAGCAATCCCGTAGCCTTACAGGGTAGTGAAAGACCCAGAAGAATCAGGGAAGGGCTTGTTAGCCTCAGAACTAGAAGGACAATTAAAAGTTGAGATCAAGTGTTTTCAGAATGTTTATTCCACAGGGAACTCAGAAGAGGGGGAGCTGTGGTTAAAAGGAGCTGAGGCGAAGGATGAGTAAGAGAACACACCAAAAGCAACTAATTGCCCTCTGGGGAGTCCTAGGTTCTGAAAAATTATCAGGGAAGACTGACAAAGCAAAACCTCCATCCCCAAGAAGAGGATGGACAGCTGTTTTAGGAGCATCATGCGAGATGTGCTGCCTCTCCATTCAAAATGAGTCTTGTCCATGAGGTGAGTACTCAGCCCCCACAGGGGGATGAGAGAAGGTGGAAGAGTGTAGAGTCCAAGCCTTAGCTGGACTTGAGAAATTCTACTCTGCTTTTCTAACTGGTTGTAGTTGGAGGCTCTTTGGTTTCCTCCTGTCACCTACATGAAGTAGCTCATTGTTTTCAAACAACCCAGTGGATTCCACATTCTTGGTCAGTCATCCAATCAATAGGATAAACTGACATTGAAGGAAGTAAAGAATAGAGATGATAAGAGGGAGGCTCTTTTCTTGGCCTTCAGGCATTTGTATTATGGTGGAGATAAGGAATGGAGAAGGTCTAGGATTGGTACAAGAACCAAAGAAGACATAAACCTCCATCTTTTCTTGAAAAAGAAGATGGAAATTCTGAGCCATCAAGAAGCAAAATTCCCATGAAACAAAGATAGCCTTTGTCCCAGTAAAGGACTATCAGGACTTAGGAGGGAAGCTCATGTATCAGAAGCCTCAAAACCTGTCAGGCCTGATCCAAGTGGTTGCCCCATTTCTCCTGTTATAACCCCTGACCTGTTTTCCTAGTCTCTTGTTTTGAGTCAACTATTCTTATTTATTGACACATTCCCAAACATTTGTGTGTGTGATTTAAATTCTTTGATCCCCAAACCCAGTAACTCATAATATCTTATTGTCAACACACCTACTAGTTATATACTTAGGGTGATCAAAGACCAAAAAAAATTCTTTTCCCTTTAACACTTCTTCAAATATTTATTTATCCCAAATCTTTAGAACTAGAAGAAATCTGAATGGTAACCTAATCTAACTCATTCCTTCTGAAGACGAAGAAACATGGCTTTGCCATGTAGCAATTTATGCAATGATACATAGATGGTTTATTTATATAGGTTGATAGCCAGGACTTCTTATTTGAGTCTCAGTATACCTTAAATTACATTTATTTCTTTGAATTCATGGAGGAACTGGTTGTTTCTTTGCTTCTACTTTATTGTTTCTAGGTATCTTCCAGCTATTAACATAGATAGACTCCTCGTCTCCAATTATCAGATGTAAAAACTCCGATAAGGTCATGGTGACTCACCTCTTCTGTCCTCCCTGCCAGACTGAGTTTTGGAGGAGAGCAGATGGCGTTGATCCCTGTTACTCCACCACTTGCCTCTGGACCAGGCTCTCCTCAGGGCTTTGGAAATGTTTACAGAGTTGAGCAAAGTGGAATGAAATTCTCTATCCCAAAAAGTTCAGAATAAGGCCCTGTATTATTAAAAATAGTTTATCATCACTTAAAACATCATCATGCAGATGAACCTTTTGCCTTAATTTTCACTGTACTTAAGAAGGGTCTCTGTGATTAGGTGGTTTAGGCAATAGCATTGATTGCAGAAGCCCACACTCTGTTAACTTCCTGACACTCATCTGCTATAAGCAAATATTCACATTGTTTCTTGTCCCCATAGTCATATTATTTCTAGATAGAATTCACCCCAGTGATTGGCATTGGTTGAGTAGAGTAACAGAAACACAGTGTATAGATGTAAACACCAGATATAGAGTGTGTGAAAGAGGAGGGTCTGAGGAAGGACATTTGGGGGAGGGACAGGGAGGCAAAGCATTAATGGCACAAAGAGGTGTGGTATTATCTGTTGAAGATATTTTGTAGCTTTATCAACAGTACTAGGGAGAAATGTTCACCTGTTGAAATATCCATTTTGTAAGACAAATAATAATGTGATTGAATGTATGGAAGAAAAGGAAATTTAAAAAAGAATAATAAAAATTAAAAAATAAATAAATAAATTTTAAAAAAACAATAGCTATTTACGTCTGCTTAGTACTTTACAAAGCACATCATAGTCCTGGGTTGATCTGACCCTACTCAGAATACTGTGAGATAGTCATTACTGTAATTGACACTTTTCAAATGAAGACACTGAGGATCAGGGAAGTCAAGTAACTTGCCCAGAGCACAGGACAGGCTAAAGAAAGAGGCAAACTAGAACTCAGATCCCTCTTCTCATTCAGGGCTTTTCCTATTTGACAGAGCATTTCTTTACAAGGTGAAATGCTTTATTGGTATAGGTCTCAAGCCTTCCATTTAAGACTCTTCTGGTGCCTCCTTTCCTAGAGCATCTCTTTCCAGAACCCATTCCCACCCCTCATTGGTGGGCTGAGGGAGAGGTGAGAGTGAGCAGGGCAGCCTTGAACCTTGACCCAACTTAGTCCCCAAGGAGATCTAAGACCTGGGCCAATTGTCTTATCCCTGGTAAAAAGTGAAAGGAATAAGACACCTGGTGTCTCTGGTTTCTTACATTCTGAATAGGTTTGATAACTTTCAGAGGGGGTTGGACCCTGGATTTAGCGCTGAAGATAAAGATTGTGTCTATGGCAGTAAACGGCCTACGGATCACAGGAGGTCAGAATTGAGTTACTTCTGCAGATACGAGGGCATGGGCTCCATGGGCTGCCACAGCTCCCTCAGCCATGGGACCTTAGCTTCTCACCTCCGGCCCTGAAAACCTAAAGGCAGTTTCTATTCTTAGTCTCTACAGTGACACCTTCTGGCCATTGCAGAAACAGGGCCAAACCGAGAAGCCTGGAGCCGCTCGTCCAGGCCTTGTGCTAGCTCTCTTCTCCAAGAGGCAGAGCTCCAGCCGCTGTTTCCAGCCAAAGGAAACCTCAATTAAATTATACTTTTCAATTCTAGTATATTTGATTCTGTGGCTCCATTCTGGTTTGCTTAATGCTGATGTATTGCATTTATCTTCTGCCCGGCTGCGGTGGCATGCACACATATGCTCTAACTGAATTTTACGATCTCAAGATCAGCTTTTTTTATTATTTCTTTTTTAATTCCATAGCGCTCCTGATATTCTAAACAGAAATTCCTAATGTTGAAACGCAGTATTTCCTAGAAGTTGGTTGAAAGCATAGTGCAGGATTTTGAGCATGCACACACATGAACCAGTATGAGTTTTAAGCTGCTGGGTCCAGGATTCGAACTGCAGTTGACTAACTGAGTGTCCAGCAACATAACCACTACACTATCTGTTGATCTCAACATACTCAGTTTTTAAATTAATTAATTTACTAAATAAATGTTCTTTTGAGCAGAAAATACACCTATAGGTTATGCTTCTATTTTTAATGGCATTTAGTTCTACTTTTCTAGAGCATTCTGGAAAGGAGATAACCTAGTATAACCTTAGCTGAGAAAGGAGAATTCGCTCCATCTGAAAATCGTGTGGATTTTTGTCACTTCATACTCAGTAATAAAAGGTGAGTCTCACAAATTTCCAAATGCTCTCGTTACATTGTTTTGTTAATCATTTATTTAAACATCTAAAATGCCCACAACTTACTACACATACTGCTCAATACCGAGAAGTAAGGCATAGCTACAGGGGCAATTTAATTACAAGGCTCCAAATTTAATTAGCGCAATACTAACCTTGTTCTTCTCCTCACAGCACTTAGTACAATTATACTTAATTAATTATTTGTAATTATTAATGTAATCTCTGTGTCCCTAGTTTAATTATAAAAACCGAGAAAGCAGACCATGCTCCTGTCTGTCTTGCTCACTGACAGGTGTCCCATGCCTATCACAGTTCTTGATATACAGCAGAAGATACCCAGACTGAGTTGAAGGATTTAAGCTTTGTCAGACTGATGGGTGTAGAACTTCTTTCCCAAGCACAGGAAAGACATAGACGGGCCCCAGAAACAGCATGAAAAACAATTGAATTCAGCGCCAGAAAATGACACAGGACCCATGGGGCATCTGATTACAATATTTTACTCTCTCTACCCATGTTGAAAAATCCTTCCTTGCCTTTGTAACTTCTACTTTCCTCTCCTCTTTTTCTACTCTTTTACCTTTCTTAGTTTTTCTTTCCCTCTCACTTTTTCTTCTCCTTACCTTTATCATTCTTTCTCCCTTTTACCCACATTTTTTTCCCTCTGTCTTTCCTTTTACATTGATAGATTACCTCCTAACTTAATTGTATCTCTGCTGGGCCTTCTATGTAAAAGGTGGGCAAAGCAGGGACTCTGTCCTTGGGAATTTTCAGTTGAATGTCAGGAGCCAAATGCCCCTTTCTCCAATGTCATCATCGTGCTCTCCCCTAGCTGTCAGAGAATGAAGAGTCTATGTCCCAATTCCAGCTCCAATCGTAGCCCAGGACTTAATTCAAGACTCTTAAATTGAGCGCCTTGTTTGCCCCTCCTCCTCTCCCCCTCTCCCAGCTGCCTGGCCATCCCCCACCCCAACTCCATGAAGAGGTACAATGGGACCTGGGTGAGTGAGTACATCCTGATGGGCCTCTCCAGTGACAGGCAGACCCAGGTTGCACTCTTTGTCCTGTTTGGGGTCACCTACCTACTGACCCTGCTGGGCAATGGACTCATCATCCTCCTGATTGTGCTGGACGTGCAACTCCACCTGCCCATGTACTTCTTCCTCTGCCACCTCTCCGTGGTGGACATCTGCTACACTTCCAGCGGGGTGCCCCAGATGCTAGTGCATTTCCTCCTGGAGAAGAAGGCCATCTCCTTCGGCCGATGTGGGGCTCAGCTTTTCTTCTCTCTGGCCCTCGGGGGTATCGAGTTCCTGCTGCTGGCCGCCATGGCCTATGACCGCTACGTGGCCGTCTGTGACCCCCTGCGTTATATGATAGTGATGAGCCCGAGGCTCTGCGTGGCACTGGCAGCTGTCTGTTGGCTCGTGGGCCTGGCTAATTCCGCGGTGGAGACAGCAGTTACCCTGCGCCTGCCCACCTGTGGGCGGAACGTACTGAACCACGTGTCCTGCGAGACGCTGGCACTCGTCCGGTTGGCCTGCGTGGACACCACTCTCAACCAGGTGGTCATCGTGGCCTCCAGCGTGGTGGTGCTGCTGGTGCCCTGCTGCCTGGTCTCGCTGTCCTACACCCACATTGTGGCGGCCGTCCTGAAGATCCGCTCCGCCCAGGGACGCCGCAAAGCCTTCGGGACCTGCGCCTCCCACCTGACTGTGGTCTGCATGTCGTATGGGATGGCTCTGTTTACCTACCTGCAGCCCCGCTCTGTGGCCTCGGCCGAGCAGGACAAG
Source organism: Tupaia tana (assembly GCA_026018925.1). Taxonomy (NCBI): domain Eukaryota; kingdom Metazoa; phylum Chordata; class Mammalia; order Scandentia; family Tupaiidae; genus Tupaia; species Tupaia tana. Next base: position 12,249,433 of record JAKSZU010000003.1, read on the forward strand.
GTGGTGGTGCTCTTTTATGCTGTGGGGGCCCCCATGTTGAATCCTCTCATCTACAGCCTGCGCAACAAGGACGTGAAGGCTGCTCTGGGCCGAATTCTGATGAGGAGTTCCAGATTAGAACATTAGAAAGTACTTCTGTAATGAAGGTCTCACTCTGTAGACAGTGGACATTCCAGTGTACCCTCTTGCACAACACATGCAGACGTGTGTGAGAGAGACTCAGAGAGAGCAGGTGGGAAGGCCACTATCTGCATTCTGTCTTTTGAGGTAATAGAGAAGTGGGATTTTATTTATGGACTCAATTTCTGGTCCTTGCTTTATTAAAAAAAAAAAAATGTGAATTCTGGCCCAGTTATAGTCGCAGTTCAACCTACTGAACTGCAATGCTAGGAACCACATGGCTGACTGAAGTTTCAAATCCCAAGTTGATCAGAAAACATGGCAGGTGAATATATATCTGGGATCCTGCTGGTTGGAGAGTTGGAGGACGATCACAGTGTGAAGAGACTCTGTCTCTCATAAAAGATATAAAGTAAATAAACTTTAAGAAAATGAATGACAGCTTAAACACATACACCCTACAGAAAGTCAAGTGCAATGCATCCATTTGTTTAAAAGAAAGAAAGGGAAAAAAAGATATACCAGCATATATGAATTAGGAAGGAAGATTAAATCAGATGTCAGGGCCATGCACAAATGAATGCTAGAAAGTCTACTTCCTTGCTAAAACCTGAAAATACATGTCTAAACTTGTTGGCAATCAGTGAAAAAGGGGTTGGGGGGGGTTGTAAATTACAAGATTCACTGTACCCAGGGGATCAAACAGGCCTTATGTCAGAGGTGCACAAGCCATGTGTCACACATGGTCCAGCCCAGCTCACTAGCATGGGGAATTCATGCAACAATCCCTACATCCCTGTGAGTACAATGGGACCATATGCAGGTCACATGGACATCACTTTGTTTGTTTCTCTCAAACTTGGGGTGGTGACTCATAGTTGGCCAGAAAGTCAGATATTCAGGGCTCAAACGGCTATCTTTCTACACAGTCAGGTCTAGGAAATCCTCTTAGGGAAATCAAGGGATGTACTCAGAGCTCACCCTTGACTAGAAGGCTATACCACACACATGATGAGAGATAAGCCCACATATTCAGCAATGAGAGAATCTTAATTCCCCACTAACAATAATTTTGTTCTATGCTTTTAATGCAAAAGCAAACGATTGAGTCTAAACATCCTAGACCATAAAGCAAAGCAGTGATGACTGTGTCCTGAAAAATGTTTCAGATGACATCCAAAAATCAGAATAAAGCATCTCTTACATAAATGTTAGAGATTTCTGGTTTGCCTTGCCAACAAAACAAAACAAACAAAAAAATATATAAATTGAGAACAATTCAAACATTTATTCAATCTGTTGAGAAAATGCCAAAAGGCTGAGAAGGACAGACTGCAGCACATTTTAAAAGTTCTAGTGAGACTTTTCAAAAATTGAGATAAAATTCACATAACATACACTTCACAATTTTTACCACTTTACAATGGGCAATTCACTGGCATTTAGTATTTTTATAATGTTGTGCAATCCCATCTTTATCTAGTTCCAGCACATTTTCATCACTCCCACTATGACACTCCATACCCATTAAATAGTCATTCCCTCCCCAAGTTGCTGACAATCATAATCTGATTTCCGCCTCTAACAATTCGCCTATTCTGGATATTTCATATGAATTGAATCATGTGACTTTTTGTGTCTGGCTTCTCTCACTTAGCATAATGGTTTTGAGGTCTACCCAAGTCATAATATATAGCAATGGTTCATTCCTGTTTATGGTTGAATAATACTGAATTGGATGGCTTTTCCACGTTTGTTTATCCATTCATAAGGTGATGGGTATTTCGCTTGTTTCCACTTTTTTGGCCAATGTAAGTAGTGCTACAATATACATTCATATAGAAATTTTTGTTTAAATATCTATTTTTAAATCTTTTGGGAATATATCTAGGACTTGAATTGCTGAGTCATGTAGTAATTCTATGTTTAATTTCCTTTTTAATTTGTTAATTTTTGACTGACAAATAATGATTATCTATATTTATGGAATACCATGAGATGTTTTGATCTATGTATAAACATTGCACAAAACAGTCAATGAAACTAATTAGCATACCCTAACCTCATAAATTTATAACTTCGTGTGTGTGGTGAGAAGGTTGAAAATCAATTAACAGACACAAAAATGAAAAGGTATCTGATGATGATAATGTGTATGGTAATGTCTTTGACTAGATTAATACGCACTGTATTCATGCTAGGGAAAAATCATGAGATTCTCACCCTGGGAGAATATGCAGTGATTAACTGTAAATTTAAAAAAGAAAAAAGACTACTTTAGCAATTTTGAAATGTCAATTCATAATATGTTTAACTTTTTGAGAAATTGCCAAACTGTTCACCATTTTACATTCCCCCCAGCAATGAACAAGATTTCCAATGTCTCCACAGTCTCACCAATATTTGTTACTTTCTGTTTCTATGATTATAGTCATTCTAGTGGATATGAAGTGGCATCTCATTTTGGTTATAATGTACGTATCCCTAATAACTAATGAGGTTGAGCATGTTTTGCTTTATTGGCCATTTGTATATCTTCTTTGGAGAATTGCCCAGCAACATTTTTTAACCCTTATTTTTAGACCCTTCTCTGTTAAGTTTTCCCTCAGAATTAACAAATTATCTTTTCTTTCCTCTATTTTCTTCCCAAGTTCTCTCTTCTGACCAAACCCTTTATGATCAGGTTTTTGCCCACCTTTTTCCTAATGCCTAAATTTTATTAATATACAACAGAGAAACCTCAGGGATTCCTCCTCCTTAATAATGAGAGGAACAATTGAAACTTATAATTTAATATATTTTCCTTACCTTCATCCTGCACCTATGGGACATCCACCTTTGAGCCCTGTGATAGTCTAGTATACCTTCTAACATAGCTTGGCTCCAAGATGATCGCCAAAATAATTCAATGTGCAAACGTTGTGTAGGAGATTTTTTTGATAGAACTAGTTAAAAGCTGAAGGGTGTCAATCAAAAGCAAGGATATTGGTTCTATAGTGGTTGAACTATAATCATTCTTTATTAAATAACTATATGATAGAGACTATCATCTACTATGACATCATCTAATCATAATAATTCAAACACATCTTTTGTATATAAAATAATACTTATATTTCTCTTCTCCGTAGCATTCACACACACATATACTTAATCCAAAGATGACACTGATCTATTAGTTACAGGTTTTAAAAAATGGAAGGAGTTCAGAATATTCTATTTATCCTATCTTTGGAGTTATAAAATTTAGAAGATGTTTTTGCTTTTACCTCTTTGAAAAGGCACTCAAAAACGTTAAAGGATATTTACTAATCAGCAGGAAATAACCACTTGGTCCCTTAAGAAGCCTTTCTAAATGAAGTCATTCTTCGGGTGATATTACAAAGCAGATTCTGTGAAAATATTGATAAGAAGGATCTACATTGCGCTCATAAAACTTAGTTTGCAGATAATTCCTAGTCACATACTCAAAGCATGAATTAAATAATTTTTAACTAATTTTGGCATAAGATGATAAATAGAATAAAAGAGCTCAGTCATGGAATTATACTTATGAAAACTTAGGGAAACGTCCAAGACATTGGTCTGGGCAATAATTTCTTTTTTTTTGGCGGGGGGGAGGAGAGGTTTTTGCTATAGGGCGTGTGCGCTCGCCAGACAGACAGAGAGAGACATAGAGACAGAAAGCGAGAAATCACCCCCCAGGGGGGATGGTCACGCCGCAATCCCTTCTCCTCCATTCTCTCAGGATCTTGGGCATGTACGCACGCGCGCCCGGTGTGAGTTTTAAGCCACCGGGTCCGGGACTCAAACCGCAGTCGACTATGTGGGAGTCCAGCGACATAGCCATTACGCTAACTGCTGATTCCCTGGGCAATAATTTCTTGACTAGGACTCCAAAAACAAATGAGATGATCAAACTAAAAATCTTCACAAGGGAAGCAGTAAACAGTGAAAGAGCCCATGGACTAGGAGAAAGTCTTTGCAAACCATGTATCTGCTAAGGGGCTAACACCCAAAATATATAAGGAACTCAACGTAACAGCAAGAAAACAAATAATCCAACTTAAAAATGGGAAAGAGCATTAAGGTGCTGGACTCCCACATGGCTGAACATGGTACAAGGCTTGGGCCTGGAGGCTTGAAACATGCCAGGAACGTGTATGTGCATGCCCAAAATCCCAAGAGGAGAATAGAAGAGAGGGATTGCAGTGTGGCCATCTCCCTCAGGAAGTGACTTCGTGCTTTCTGTCTCTCTTTCTTTCCAGCAAGAACACACACCCAATAGCAAATTCCTATTAAAAAAAAAAAAAAAAAATTGAGCAAAGGCTCTGAACAGTCATTTCTCAAAAGAGGATATTTGAATGGTCAACAGTTACATAAAAAATGGCTCAACCTTTCTAACCATCAGGTAAATGCAAATTAAAACAATGAGATATACTTCACATCTGTTAGACAATTACCAAAAAGAAAACTTAAGCATTGATAAGAATATGGAAAAGGGGAGACCAGCAGTTAGCATCATAGCTATGTCGCTGGACTCCCATGTAGTCGACCACAGTTTGAATCCCGGATCCAGTGGCTTAAACTCACGCCAGGCACGTATGCGTGAGTGCCCAAGATCCCGAGAGGAGAATCGAGAAGAGATTGCGCTGTGGCCACCCCTCTGGGGGGGTGATTTCTCCTTTCTGTCTCTCTGTCTCTCTCTGTCTTTCTGGCAAGCATACACACCCTATAGCAAAACCTCTCCAAAAAAAAAAAAAAAAAAAAAAAGAATGTGGAAAAATAGAATATACACTATATTCTATTGGTGGGAATATAAATTAATACAACCATTATGATAACTAATATAGAATTTTAATGAATAGATAAAATAAAACTACATATGATCTAACAACCCCACAATTAGCTACATATGCAAGAAATTGAAATTGCTATGTTGAAAGTATATATATACTTCTGTTTAATCTCAGCTTTATTCATAGTAGTTGAGATGTGGACAAATGTCTGGGTTTCATCCAGCTGATGTTCTGATTTAATCACTTTGGAATATGACTTGGACTTCAAGAGTTTCCAAAGCTTCCCAGGTGTTTCCAGCATCTAGCCAGTGTTGAAAGTACTGTTCTGGTATCCACCCTGGATCCTGTGGGATATTTACAGGCAACTCCTATCATCTGGAAAGTTTTCTTTCTCCCTCATGCCTCCTCTTCTGGGCACCCATATGGGTCATTCTAGCAGTCAGACTCCCCTCTGCAGTCACTCCTTATTCTAACAATAGCCATCAGCTCCACCTCCTCCCACTATGGTGCAAAGCAACAGGAGATGAATATTGAAATAAAGACTAGAGGCCAGCAGGTGGCATGGTGTTAAGGCTCTGGACTCCCACCTGACCAAACGACGTTTGAGTCCTGGACCTGGCAGCTTGCTGGCAGCTTACTTTTTCACTTTCTCTCTCTCTGGTCAAATTAAAATTAATAATAATAATAAATAAAATAATTCTTAAAAAAATGAAGACGAGACAGACTGCTATTAATAAGCAAAGAAATAGGGCCAGCCAGTGGCATAGTGGTTAAGGGAGGGGTGGGGGGAACCTCATATGGCAGACTGCGAGGTCTGAGTCTAATGATTTGAAAAACATGACAGGTGCATGTACATGTGTGCCCAAAATCTCAAGAGGGTAGTAGAGTGTGGATATCTCCTCTAGATGGCGCTTTTCACTTAATCTCTCTCTGTCTTCTTCAAGCATACATACCCTCTAGCAAAATTTAAAAAAATAATAAAATTTTTAAAAGACCATAATATTTCATAGTACATTTGTACTAAGAAAAAATATGACATATTTATCCTTTGATAGAGGCTAGAGACCAGCAAAGTAAACAGGGAGGTATTCCAAAGGCGGGCATGTCTTTGCTGTGACAGAAGAGTTTACCCAGAACAAAGCTCAGAGGGTTTTAGAGGCACGCCCTTACTGACTTCATCTGTGTGCACCATTAGTTTCCAAACATTGTCATTACAGGCAAGTGATGTGTGCATTCATCTTTTATTAATCACTTACTTGGACATTCAAACAAAAGCCAGCATTTCACCAAGGAAACAGCATAATCTCAAGAAGTTGGTACATAATTATAGTTGATGTACTGTTCTACAATGAGGCCCTGATCTTATCTACCTAGAACTAAGACTGTCTAATCAGTACCCTGAGAACCAAGTGAGTGATTTTTCTCTGTGTTCTTGATCTAGCCTGGATTATGGGAGAAGCAGGAAGAGCCACTGAGTAATAAGAACAAGAAAGACTCCTAGAACACACATTCTCCTTTTGGGGATCAAAAAACAAGCCTCAAAACTACTGTAAACATATATTTATGCATACAACAAAAATTGCTTATTGTGAGACATTTGTTTAGAATCATTGTAGTGAGTGTTTTTTGTTTGTCTTTTGTTTTTTGTTTTTTGGAGAGGTTTTTGCTATAGCCGTGTGCGCTTGCCAGAAAGACAGAGAGAGACAGAAAGTGAGAAATCACCCCCCCCCCCCGGGGGGATGGCCATGCCGCAATCCCTTCTCCTCCATCCTCCTCTAGGGATCTTAGGCACGCACGTGCCCTCCGTGATTTTAAGTTACCAGGTCCAGGACTCGAACCACGGTCAACTACATGGGAGTCCAGCGACGTAGCCATTACACTATCTGCTGGTCCCAAGAATCATTGTAGTTTTAAAAAAATCAGAAAAAGTCCCTGACATCACGAAGCTCGTCATCTAGTGGGGAAAGCATACAAGTGCTTGTAGACCTCCTTAAGTCCTTGGTTGAGACCCAGGCTGTGAATTCTGAGTCTTATTAGGGCTCTCTCTAACTTACCTTTCCTGATCCAGCTTTTTTCCTCTGACAATAGCCAGTAGCTCCACGTCCTCCCACTATGGTGCAAAGCAACATGAGATGAATATGAATCTGTCTCTATGGGGACCAAGTTCTTGCTTCTGGACACAATGACCTATGACCATTAAGTGGCTCTCGGTGACTGTCTGCATTACATGGCAGTGATAAGCCTGAGGTGCTGGCAGTTGTCCCTTGGCCCAGTGACTGGCTAATTCTGTCACAGAGATGGCAGTCACCATGTGCCTGAGCCCTAAACTAGTTTGCATGTCACACACACCAGGTTGTTATGGTGGGCTCAAGCATTGCGGAAGAGCTGTGCCCTGATCTGAATACTGGATAACAACCCAGTTGTAGAAAGAGAAAAATATATAAAAAACAAAAAGTGAAAAGGGAGACCTTCTCCAAAGGACAATGAAGCTTATCCAATAGGATAAAGTGCTTTTTCTCTTCTCTTGCAACTGAGCATACAATTGTGTGTGTGTTGGAAAGATGTATTCTTAGCCTTTGAAGACATGAATAAATAATGACTTAAGCTCTGGAAGCTTCATTGCAGCTCTGGCTTTTTCCCAAGTAGATTCAAAAGCAGTTTATACCAATCAGAAATTTAAAATATTTGTTGACGAAGTAAACATCAGCATAATTCCCATAATCATCTCACCATTGTCCTAAATGTCAACTTTCCCATCTACAATTAATCAAGCACCACTACAAACAGCTCTTCTGTGCCCAGCCCTGGCTCCCTTCATCTCTGTTATCATCACGATTCCCCTCTTCCTGTGTGCTGAGAGTGTTGCAAGGCTTGGGTCGCCATGCAGGTCATAGAAAGAAACACTCATCGGTGAACAAATTTTGTCAGGCTCCACTGTGTGCAAAACACAATTCCAGGTGCTTCAAGAGGTCTGATATGATGTCCTTCCCCACAATACAAGATTATTTTAAATGAAAAGTGATAAATAAAAAATAAATAAATAAAAAAGAGAAAAGAACAATTACAATCCAACGATACGAAAAAGTAATTTGCATTATTTAGTTAATCACCTAATATGAGACAGAGATTAAAAACCCATAAGGGGGATAAATTCCTATGGTGTGCAAAGGATTTCAAAGGGAAGGAGAAAATTAAATTGGGCCTTGGGAAATTATAGAATTTGGATAGGTCGGGAGCAGAGGGAGAGAGGTTTATTCTTGGTGAGCTGGTAGAAAAAATGAAAGATATGTCTGGAGAAGAGTGAGCAAACCAGTTTGGCTAGTGCAAAGACTTTATTTTCCACCTTCAGAGGAACTAAACCTGCAAGGACAGGGTGTGCTTGTAGAGCTATGTAAACAAGGTCATCGAATTTTCATTATAGCATTGGTTTTGATATAGAGGATAGCACACCTAATAGGGCATTCTAGAAGCTATCCTCTTCTATTCTACCAGGCCTATTAGACATATCGAGACAAAAATACATAGCACAATCTTTTTCTTCTTTTTGTCCAAAAAAACTCTTTATTTCATGCTTAAGTGGAATGAGTAAGAGAATCAAGTAATGCAACTTCCTGCAATTAGAGCAGTCTCGAAAATAGGTAGAGTTTAAGGCAGGGTTCAAAGACTGGGAAGCTGGAAGATATAGATAGACAGAAGTAATTTAGAGCATAGAGAAATATTAGAAGTAAAAATGAGTTAACAGACCGTGAAGTTGAGAACTGAACAAATGTGTAACTGCAAAGAAAATGCCTTTTGCTTTCCTGCTTAGTTTTTTGTTTCGTTTTGTTTTTGTTTTTGTTTTAACTTGAGAAGAAACCACACCATCAGAGTAATAGACTGAAAGCTCAGCAAAAATAAACAGAGTTTAGTTAGTGTTTTCTGTAAGAGTCATCTATGATAACAACACACTTTTTTTTTTAACAACACATTTCTAATCTCATGCCACATCTCAAGAGGAAAACACCTGGTTAGGTCCCATACTGGTTAGGAAGAAATAGGGAGTTTGCTTTTCTGATAGTGACTCACAAAACAAAGTCTAAATCTTACCAAAGGCACTAATCTGAAAAAGCCTTCAAAATCATGTTTCTTCCCCAGCATGGAGAATACATCAACACATGCTTCTCCTAAGAGCAAAACTCAGGGTCTAAGTTCACACAGTGAGTAAAGGCTCAATCCCCTGAAGAATAAAGGAAGAGGAGGGTGGTAATAGACACTAGAATGAGGAGAATATGTCTAGAATCGTTTTAACAAGGGAGGAAATAAATGGGTATGACAGACCTTGTTCTGTGGCCATTTCGGACATGCCTGGGACCCCATCCTGTACATAAGGGCTCCCTGACAGCAGGACTGCCTGCTTCTCCCGGCCAGCATAAACCAATCTCTTCTATCCCAAACAAAATCTCCCTAGTACAGCATCCTTGGCTTCACATGGTCACACAGGTAGGACTACCACTGCAAAAAGCAGGGGCACTCAGCCTGCACAAATTTCAGGGTATGCGAGCACCTAGCATTGTGGTTTTTTTTTTTTTTTTTAAAAAAAGAGAGATTTTTATTATAGGAGATTTTTATTACTCTGGAGAGACAGAGAGAGAGAGAAAGCAAGAAATTACCTCCCAGAGAGGATAGCCATGCCACAATCCCTCCTCCTCCATTTTTCTCTCAGGATTTTGGGTACACATACACACACACACACACACACACACACACACACACACACGCCCTGCATAAGTTTTAAGCTGCTGCGTCTGGGATTCAAATCACAGCCAACTATGTCAGAGTCCAGTGATGCAACCATTACACCATCTCTCACCCATAATTTCATCTCTTCCTAAGGGAATTCTCTGATGCCATCCTCATCCCAACTCTCTGTCTAAAAAAGCCATTTCCTTTTGATATACACACTGATAGGCCTCCACACTCTTCCCTCGTGGTACTTTTCCCAGTTGCAATGACAATACTCTCTGCACGACAAGAACTCGACTCCCACAAGACTGCAAACTCCATGAGGGCAGAAGCTGTTCCAGATACCCACTACTTTATACCCCAGCACAGGGAACTGTCGTCACATAAACACTAAAGACACATTTGTTAAGTGAATCAATTCTCAACCTGGTGAACACATTGATTTGTAGACTGATTTGTATTAACATGTTTTTAAATTATTTTAAGTGTCTTTGTAAAATCCTTACTAGTAAGCTATAATTTTACCAGTGGTTGATAAGATGGGTGTTTTAGAAAACCTTTCATGACATCAATAACTGGACTTGTCATTAGATGGCTTTACTGGAAGAAGGCAGTGAGACATCCAGACCATGGTCAAGGATCCATCAGTGAGTCTTATTTCTCATGGATCTCATCTGAGTTCCAACATGTTTTTAGTCATTTCACCATTTTCCCAAATATAACAGTTTAATACAGCAATCTTACACGACATATACAGAATAAAGTTTAGGTATAGCAAAACTTTAGCTAGGTGTTGCTTAGAAACTCTCAATACTTCTGTCATTTCCTCCTTTTCTCTTCAAAGCAAAGAAAAAAACAAACAAACAAAAAAAGCAAACAAACAAACAAACAAAAAAAAACAAACGAAAAACCTCTTAGCTCTTTCCTCTCACCTTCCTTAATGTCAAAATGGGATATAAGTGATTTATCCTCAAGAATTACAGTCTTGAATGAAATTTTAGTGAACTCCAGACCTAATTCAGCATTAGATTCCCCAATGGTTGCATTTTTAATTTAAGTTTATTTATTTCTTCCATGAGTGAAAGAGAGAGAGAGAGATAGCATCCCCAAACCAAGATCTTGACGCTATGATCCACCTCCAGCTTTTAGTCAGCCTTTCTCAGATGGTGGGCAAGCAAGTGCCTGACATACTTAGGGAGGTCTCTGGACTTGAACTGAGAACCTTCCCATGTAAAATGGCCTTGCAAAGCATTGTGTTCTACTGCATATACCACAAACAGCCTCCCACTCCTAGTGGTTTCTTATCCATCATGACTGATTTGTCTCAGTCACACGTAGCTTATTTACCTATTTGACAACTGAAAAAAGATTAGAGAAGGTTTGAAAAACGTGGATAAAATAAGTCAGAAAGAGTAACTGGTCTTTGCTGGTGGCTAGAAAATATCTTGCAATACTCTGGTTTTCCTGTTCTTTTCATATTGATGCAAAAACAGAAATAATAAAAATAAAAATGTTAATTATGAATTATAATTACTATTAAGAACCTATGGTGAGTACGATTGCTATGTCTTATACACATATTAGGCATTTTGATTCTTGAAAATTCCCTGAAGTACTTTCTGCACTCCCATACAACATACCACAAACTAAGGCATAAAGGAATAAATATACCCAGCAATACACAAAACAAGAAGTATAGAAGATCTATATTTTTAAAAATTAGAACACCACTGAAAGTAATTTGAAAGAATTGAAAGTAATTGAAAGAAACCTAAACATACCATACTCTTACATGTGAAGATTCAACATCATGGAGATATATTAAATTATACTTTTAACAGGATCTTAACGAAAACAAAAATTCTGCTTCAAACCACACAAGATTATTCCAGAAATAATAGCCAAGAATTTCTGAGAAAGATGAATGAAGAAGAGCTAGTTTGCTACATATTCAAGCATATTATAAAATAACTAAAAGGCTGTGGTTATGGCATGCAGTTATGCCAAGACAGTGAAACAGAACAAAAGTCTAGAAATAAGTGAATTCAGGAATTCAATATATGACTAAAAAGTAGCACCCTATATCAGTGAAGAAAAATCTCTCAATAGATAGCATTAAGACAATTTAATCATCTCAAGAATATAAAATTTATTAATGATACCTTACATAAGGATACAAGGGTAAAATATATTAAATGTAAAAATAAAAGCTTGAAACTAATAAAAGAAAACACAAGAGAACTTTTAATGATATCAGAGTAAAGAATACCTTTTAATTAATAAGACAAGATTCTCAAAGTTAGTGAATGTTTTTTAATAAAATCAGCAAAAATGTCTGCATGGTTTTTAATAGTGGTAAGCCACTATTTTTTTTTTTTTTTTTGGAGAGGATTTTTGCTATAGGGCACGTGCGCTCGCCAGACAGACAGAGAGAGACATAGAGACAGAAAGCGAGAAATCACCCCCCAGGGGGGATGGTCACGCCGCAATCCCTTCTCCTCCATTCTCCTCTCGGGATCTTGGGCACGCACGCACACGCGCCCGGCGTGAGTTGTAAGCCACCGGGTCCGAGACGCGAACCGCGGTCGACTACGTGGGAGTCCAGCGACATAGCCATTACGCTAACTGCTGGTTCCCGGTAAGCCACTATTTTTAAAGTAAAAAGAAACAAATACATGGGAGATAACGGTGGATGCAAATGCAAAGAAGTGCCTGAAGTTCTTTCATGATGGTGGAATGGTTCTGTGTCTTGATTGTGCCTACACAAATCTACACATGAAATAAAACCACATAGAACTTCACAGATACATACAGACACACAAGTACAAGTGTTTTTGTTTTGTTTTGTTTTGTTTTTGGAGAGGTTTTTGATATAGGGCACATGCGCTCGCCAGACAGACAGAGAGAGACAAAGAGACAGAAAGCAAGAAATCACCCCCCTGGGGGGATGGCCACACCACAATCCCTTCTCCTCCATTCTCCTCTCGGGATCTTGGGCACACACGCACACGCGCTCGGCGTGAGTTTTAAGCCACCGGGTCCAGGACGTGAACCACGGTCGACTACGTGGGAGACCAGCAACATAGCCATTACACTAACTGCTGTTCCCACAAATACAAGTTTAAAAACTAGTGAATACGGAGTAAGGGCAGTAGACTCCTAACAGTAATGTGCCAATGTCAATTCCCCTTTATGATATTGTGCTACTGTTTCATGAGAGGCTACCACTGTGGGGTTGCTAGGGGGAGGCTACATACAACTCTACTGTTTTTGTAATTTCCTGTAAGCCTACCATTATTTTGAAATGAAAGTGTATCATTAGTTTGACTCTAATTTTTTTAAAATTAGAGTCAAGAAAAAGTAAAATAAAAATTAGTACCAAGAAAAAGTAAAATAAAAACACTGGGAGGGGATGGTGCAGGGTTCTGGGTTCATGTCTGAAGACTGTCTCGAGTCTGCCAGGACATGTATGTGCCCGTGATCTGGGGCTGGCTGAGGTTTACAGTGAATCGTGACATCAAGACCCTGTTGGAAGTTCTCTCTCTCAATCATGGAAGAAATAAATAAACTTATAAAAAGAAAAAAACTGAGACTAGGGGGCTGTCTCGCTGCTCATATCATGAATAAAGAGCTCATTTCTCAGGACCAGCAGATGGCATAATGGTTACACCGCTGGTGTCCCATGAAGTCAACCGCAGTTTGAATCCCAGACCTGGCAGCTTAAAACTCAGGCCGGGTGTGTGTGCATGCATGTCCAAAATCCTGAGAGGAGACTGGAGGAGAAGGGATTGTGGTGTGGCCATCTCCCTTGGGGAATAATTTCTCACTTTCTGTTTTTGTCTTTCTCGACGTTTCTGGCAAGCACACATGACCTATAGCAAATAGTTCTCCCTCAAAAAAAAAAAAAAAACATTCATTGCCTGAGACGTAAAGGGCTCCTACAAGTCAACATGAAAAGGGCCAAAAACAAAAATCCAAAAAAAATTATACAGACTCTCCACAGAATGGATCTAAACATATAATATAATGATAAACATTCAATGCATGAGTCACACAAATTATAGCAATATGGCATTTTTTACTAGATTGGTAAAAAAAAATACAAAGAGTAAAAACAAGCATTGTCGTAAACTGTTGGTGAGAGAGTAAGTTGACACACAACTATGGAGGATATTACCTGTCAAAATTAGAAATGTACAGACCGTTTGACTCAGTAAATTCCCTCTCATGAGATCTAGCCTATAATTAATTTGCACATGTGCAGGATCATATGGAAGATTATTCATTACAACATTGTTATCATCGCAAAAAATATAGGAAGTGCTATAGATAACCACAAATGACTAGTTAATGAAACTGTAGTACATCCATGCTGGAAACAAAAGGGAGAAAATACTATGTGGCCACATCTGTAGATCTCTGAGATTCATGGTAAACGGAGAAAGCAAGGAGCAGGACTGTCTGTATGTCATGCAACCATGTATGTAGAACCCGCATTCAGAGTTAATCATTTTTTTGGTTGATTAGTTACTGTTATGGAGCATACCACTATGTAAGCTGGTTGACTGATTTATTAGTTAGGTATTAGTGGCAATCTGGTATAGAATAAAACATCTATAAAAAAACAACATTAAACTAAGACTGTCTCAGAAGAGAATAGGTAGGAGGGAGGTTTCCTATAAATACTCTTCAATACATTTTTAATTTTTAACCATTCAAATGCAACGCTTTTAAAAACAATTATTTTAATGAACAATATAGAGTCATTTGGCCAAAGAGTATAGCTCATGAATGTGCATCTATTTAGCAACAAATAACCTAATCAATAAGGAAATCATTTTCACTCTCAGGGGAGATTAAAATTTCTCCCATTAGGAATCCAGTTCAAGCTAGTCTCTAAAATTTGCACATTGATGCATTTTAGCAAAAATATTTAGCCCTACCTTAAAAGCACCCATCTCTCATTAAAATTTTTCCAAAATTATTTTTATGACCTTTGCATAGTAATTGGAGCAGGATAATTTTTAAGTTACATTTAAACATAAAATCTAAGAAGGGCTTCTTTCCTAAAAAGATGTTAAGCTAAGTGAAATTCTTGTCTGCTTTTCAGAGTAAGAAGTACATGTTTATTCAATGCAGATGTGACTTTGTGACACTTGCTTAAGGAAAAATTATCTCAGAGACCATTTGAAAAAGGAGAAAGTTACAATTTGTCTTTGTTTAAAGGAATAATAAACATGGAAAAAATCTGGCTGCCACTCAGACTTCAAAGAAGAGAAAAATCAAAGGGAGAACAATGGAAATATTAATTTAAAAAATGGAGTGGCATAAAATAACCTTCCAGTAAGTGCAATAAAATTAAAAGCAAATTATCAAGATTTGGCAAAAGGAAAAGAATCCCCATACAGTGAAAGCCTATTTGAACACACAGTCCTGGCCACTGCCTTCCACACGTGTCCCTTGGGTAGTGACCACTACATTGTCCTGGAGAAGGCTGCTGCTTTCCTGTGTACATCCTAATTCAGTCACAGACACTAACATTTTCTCTCAACTTCCCACATGGTTGAGTAAATGTTAACAGTTAATCAAGACTCCTAACTGAAGATTTTCAGGTAATAATAGGAGAGCAGTAGAAACTTATACTCTGAACTTCTGGACAGTGTTGACTCTCTGGGATCCACGGGACTCCATTTGAATAGCATGCCAAGAAAAGGAAGATTACTCAGTTTCCAGATTTTGCTCTCCTCCTTCAAAGAGGAGAGGCTCCATAGTCTAATCCAGTAGTCATGTGCCTAAGGAGACATGCCAGTGTGTTGGGGGGAGGGCATGGGTCTGTCATCTTTGCCTGAGTCTCTTCTGGGGATAAGGATATCACGCCACCTAGGCCACCCAGAAGCCCCTGGCCAACAGAAGTAGCTGCCTGAGCATGCCTCGAAGCTTGAGGTTGCTGAAGATGAGGACGAAGGGATGAACAGATATACACAGGTAGAGTATAATTTGCCATGGCCAGTACCACTCACTCTGCGAAGAGATAAAGCCTGTAGCATCAATGATCAGGGACACAAAGGACAGAGCATAAAGAATGAGAAAGGAGATGAGGGACTTCAGAGCTCTGGTGTGAGCCTGGGTGCTGGGGTCCTGCAGGCTAGGGGCATTGTGCTGCATTTTCTTTGTATGCTTCCTCAGAGAATTGATCAACAGGACAATGGAGACCAGGAAGATAGAGCAAGGAATTGACAAGGTGATGAGTTTCAAGGGCAGGAAATAGTGGATCTCTAGCCTTCTGATCCAGTTCTTATAGGTCACGTTCTGAGAAGTTTTTCTGGTTAAGAATCCCAGGTACACAGCATGGTTCCCCCAAAAAAACAGCAGGGTTGCAATGAAGGAGATCAGGACTGAGCCCAGAAGCAGCCGGGGCACCCACCCTGAAAGCCTCCACCTCAGCCAGAGGAAGGTGGGGTGTGTGAAGTTCGCGATCTTCATGCAGAACAGCACGCTGAGCCAGGTGCCAAACCAGAAAGTGGCTGTATTCAGGAAGTCCCAGTGGAGACCAACGAACTGTCGGGCAAGACCCTTGGAATATTCCACCAGGTGGAAGAAGTGGTAGAAGTTGCCCACCAACCCTACCCACTGCAGGCAGAAACGGGATGCCCCCAGGCTCACAAGGATCATGTCCGAGGGGAGTAGCCTACCATACTGCAGCCACTCCCTGCTCAGTACCAGCACAATGAAGCCATTTGCCAGGATCCCCAGGAGACACAGCAGGATAAAGAGCACCATGAAGAAGACTGTCAGTGCTAGTCGCATTTCCTCCTCCAGTCACCACCAGGGCACCTTGGTCCCTGGTCTCTTCCCTTTCCCCACCCACAGCCCCTCTTTTGACCCTTCCTGGAGGTGTAAGAAGAGCAGTCAGGCTCTGTTTCTAAATCAGAGCTTAGAGGAACAGAAGCCAGATTAGGGAGGAAAGGTTTGCTTAGGCTCAGAGAGGATGCAAATTTCCCCTGGGCTCACTTACCACTAGGCCTACCAACTACCTCTGATTTGCCTTTTCTGGTTTTGCCTGCATGCTGCCGTGGTTAGCCTCAATGTAGAGGATTCTTCAGGGTCTCTATGACTGAGTTACACCCTTTCTTAGTCATCTCCGGGCTACATGAACACTCCTCTTCCCATTAGATCATTTTTAAGGTTTTAAGCACATAGACAAGTAAAAGGAGAGATCCAAGAGAAATAGTCACACCCAAGAAGTCTCTCTCAGGTGAGCTTTCTGGTTGTACATCAACTCTCACCTATGAACAGTCATTCCTTCAAAGTCGAATCCCAGTAGCAACAAGTTCCGATCACACATGATGGACCACACAATTCAAACTCTCCCCAGAGGCTTGACAAACTCCTCGGCCCATATATGTGTATATCCTAAATCTGTACAAGATGAAGAAATGGAGCAGAGGGAATTACAGTATGACCACACTCCATTGGGGCAGTGCTTTCTCTCTCTCTCTCTCTCTCTCTCTCTCTCTCTCTCTCTCTCTCTCTCTCTTACTCTTTTTCTCTCTCTCTAGAAAATGTGCATGCCCTTTAGCAAATTTTTAAAAAAGACGGGGGGATTAAATGCCTTGGTATACCTTCTCTTTCAAATCTCTACTTACATCCTTACATCCTTCATGGACCCTGAGGTGTAAATGATTAATAATGGTTTAAACTGGCTTTGGGTTTCCAATGAAAGAATTCATTTTCTGCAGTTGAGGGGCCATCAGGAGCAAGACAGACGATCCCTACTTCTTGCTGGCTGTCAGTTGGAGCCATTCTCAGGTCCTAGAGGACTCCTGCAGTATCTGCCAAGTGAGTTGTTTCCACATGGTGGCTTGCTTGATGGAGCCAGCTGAGAACATGTGGAGGGTGTGCCAGGAAGTCTGCTAGCAAGGTGGAGTCTTGAATAACAACCACAGGATCAGCATCTTATCGCCTTTGCCATAAACTACTGGCTAAAAGAAAGTCGCAGATACCATCAGCACAGGAGAGAGAGTTACACAAAGGCCCCATACCAGGGTTGGGGAGCACGGTGGGCTACCTTGATGTCTATCTGTCACACTGAGATATCATGACTTACAAGGTGCTCCAACACCAATGTTGAAAAGAGAGCTCTATGAGACCATGTGGAAAAGTAAAAGATCTTTTTTAACATATCCATCACCTCACATAGTTTCTATTTTTCATTTTTCTGTGTGCCAAGAGCATTTAAGATTTACCTTGTTAGTTAATTTCAAGTATACAATATAATATTAATTATATTCCTGTTAATAGACATTAAATCTCCGGAATGTATTCACTTACCATAACGGGAACTGCCTACTTGTTGATCAACATCTCTCCATCTCTGTCTCCTTAAAGCCCTGCCAGCCACCATTCTACTCTCTGTATCTGTAAGCTTAAATATTTTGTATTCCATATATTATTGAGATTATGTAGCATTTGTCTTTCTCTATCTGGAATATTTCCCTTAGTATAATGCTCTCCAGGCACATATTGTTGCATGTTGTTGTAAATGGCAAAATCTCCTTTTTTAAAGGCTGAATAATAGTTCGTTGTGTATATACATAACTCATTTTCTTTTTTTTTTTTTTAAGAGTTATTTTTGCTAGTGGGAGTGTGTGCTCACCAGAGAGACAGAAAGCAAGAAATTATCCCCCAGAGGATTGGCCACACTGCAACCCTTTCTCTTCTATTCTCCTCTCGGGATTTTGAGCACACACACACACACACACACACACACACACCCAGCATGAGTTTTAAGCTATAGTTTTATGTTATTTTCATATCTTGGTTACTGTAAATACCTTCTTTTTTTTTTTTCTTTTAGATTTTTGCCATTAGAGCATATGTGCTCACCAAAAAGAGATAGAAAGAGAGGGAAAGTGAGAAATCACCTTCCAGGAAGGATGGCCATACTACAATCCCTTCTCTTCCATTCTCCTCTAGTGATTTTGGGCATGTATGCACATGCATACAGTATGTTTTTCAAATCACCAGGTATGGGACCCAAACCATGGAATTGGCCATGTGGAATCCGGTGCCTTAACCACTACACCATCTGCACATGAAGAATGTCTAAGTGAAAATGGGTGTGTAGCTATCTCTTTGACATACTGCCTTCTTTTTCTTTTGGTATATACTTAGGGATTGAATTTCTGGATTATAAGGCAGTTCTATTTTTTTTATTTTTTTGAGGAACTTCCATACCATTTCCCATAACAATTGTACGAATTTACATTACCACTAATAGGGAACACAAGTTCTTTTTCTCCTCATCAACATCTGTTATTTCTTATATTATTTGTTAATAGCCCTTCTCATGGATGTGAGGTGATATTTCATTTTGGTTTCTCTTTGCATTTCCTTGATGATTAGTGATGTTGAACATGTTTTCAAATATCTGTTGGCCATTTGTATTTCTTCTTTTAAGAAGTGTCTATTTAGCTTCTTTGCCCAGTTTTAAATTGAGTTGTTTGCTAATGAGCTAAGTTCTTTACATATTTTGGATATTAATCCCTTATTATCTATGTGGTTTATAAATATTTTTTTCCTAATCTATAGGTTGCCTTTCATCTCTGCTGATTGCTTCCATTACTATGTGAAAGCTTTCAGTTTGATGCAATCCCATTTTCTAATTTTGTTTCTCTTGTTAGTGCTTTTAGTGTTCTAAAAATCATTGCCCAGAACAATGTCAAGATTTTTTTTCCTTATATTTCCTTCTAATGGTTTTATGATTTCAGGTATTACAGTTTTAAAATCCATTTTGAGTTGATTTTTATACATGTGTAAGATAAAAATCCAATTTTATTCATCTGCATGTGGATATATAGTTTCCCCAACACCACTAATTAAAAGCGCTATCCTATCCCCATTGTGTGTTCTTGGCACCTTTGTTAAAAATCAAATGACTGTAGATGTTAAGATTTATTTCTGGACTCCTTTTCTATTCTATTGATTTATATTTCTAGTTTTATGACAGTGCCATATTGTTTGATTACTGTGGCTTTATAATGTATTTTGAAGTCAGGAATGGTGATATCTTCAGCTTTATTCTTGCTCAGAATTATTTAGATTGGGCAGTGTTTTTGTGGTTCCACATGAACTTTAGGGGTTTTCTTGTTGTTTTTGAGAGATTTTTGCTATAGGGCATATATACTCGCTGGAGAGTCAGAGAGAGACAGACAGAAGCAAGAAATCACACCCCCTCCCCAGGAGGAATGGCCATGCCTCAATCCCTTCTCCTCCACCTCCATTCTCCTCTTGGGATTTTGAGCATGCATGCACACACACTTGGCATGAGTTTTTAGCTGCCAGGTCCAGGACTCAAATCATGATCAACTATATGGGAGTCCAGCAACATAACCACTATGCCATCTGCTGGTCCCTTGTTGCTTTTTAATTTCTGTGAAAAAAAAATGCCATTTAGATTTTTACTGGAATTGTGATGAATCTCTAGGTCACTTTGAGTAATATCAACATTTTGACATTATCAATTCTTCCAATCCATGAATATGGGATATATTTCCACTTATCTGTCTTCTTCAATTTCCTTCATCTATATTTTATTATTTTATTGTACAAGTCTTTCATCTCTTTGGTTAAGTTAATTTCTATGTATTTTATTCTTATCAATACTATTTTGCATACAATTGCTTTCTTAATTTCTTTTTCAGATAATCTGTTGTTTGTGCATAAAAATCTAACTGATTTGTATGTTGGTTTTATATCCTACTATTTTAGTAAATTTATTTATTTAATTCTAACAATTTTTTGTTGAGTCTGTGGAGTTTCCTACATATGTGATCATGTCACTTGCAAGCAGAGATCATTTAGTTCTTCCTTTCTGTCTTGAATGAATTTTTTTTAATTGCTCCAGCTAGGTCTTCCAATACTATGTTAAGAAATAATGAGAATGGGCATCCTTGCCTTGTGCTGGATTTTAGAGGAGAGTTTTTAAGTTTTCCCCCAGCAATTATGTTGTTACCTACAGCCTTTTTATACATGACTTTTATTGTGTTGAGGTAATTTCCTTCAATACCTATGTTGTTGAAAATTTTATTCATAAACAGATACTGAACTTTCTCAAGTGGTTTTTCTGACTATTGAGAGGATCATATAGGTTTTTATTCTTTATTCAGTTCGTGTACATTATTGCATTGATTAATTTGTCAGGACCAGCAATTAGCGTAATGGCTATGTCCCTAGACTCCCATGTAGTCAACCGTGGTTCGAGTCCCAGACCCGGTGGCTTAAACTCATGCCAGGTGCATGTGCGTGCGTGCCCAAGATCCCAAGAGGAGAAAGGAGGAGAAGGGATTGCAGCGTGACCATCCGCCCTGGGAGGTGATTTCTCACTTTCTGTCTCCCTGTCTCTCTCTGTCTTTCGGGCAAGCACACGCACCCTATAGCGAAAAATCTCTCAAAAAATAGTTTTTTTTAAGGTAAAGTATTCTTCTGTTTTCAGCCCCACCTTTGTCTTGTTAAAAATCCCCTCTCCCCTTCCCACCCAGGCAGGAGAGGCAAGAGGCAGGCCATCAGAAGAAGATTTCTCATGGCTCCTGAGAACTAGTGATTTTGTGCGGTTTTCTATTTTGTGCTTTTTAAAAAAATAATAACTTTTTTGTTTTTTTTCTTCTTTTTTTCTCTGTTTCTTTCTTGTTTTTTTTCTCTCTCTCTCTCTTTTTCTTTATCTTTAATCTCATCTCTCCACTCCTCAATATTCATTTACTGTGTTTCTAGACAGATCTAAGGGACCTGTAGCCAAACATCCAAATACTATTAGGGTTAGCATAGTCCTCAATATCTACTGAATCTGCTGCACAAAGCGATCACAATGGGACAGCAAAGAGATTCCAGATCACCTCTTTCTACTCGCTCCTGAATGTTTAGATTGAACTTCAGGAATTAGGAAGAAACACACCATCCATCAGATGACTAGAAATCACCACAGGGCAACAAGAAATATAGAAAAGCAAGAAAATACCTCTCCTCCAAGGGAAAAGAATAACTCCTCTTCATCCACAGACAGTTCAATGGAAATCATGGAAATGTCTGATAAAGAATTTAGAGCATTCATAATGGTGAAGCTAACAGAGATGGAAGAGAAGAGAGACAATGAACTACAGAAGAAAAATGAGAAAGGAGCTGATGAGTTCCAGGAGGTGAGGAAATTCTTGCAAGATCTAAAAGAGGAATTACACACTTTACAAAAGAATCAAATGAAACTGTTAGAGATGAAGGCTATAATACAGCAAGTCAAAATCTCCCTTGTAAGTATTAAAAGCAGACTAGATGATACAGAGAGTAGAATCTCAGACATAGAAGACAAAATTGCTGGTCTAGAAAAATCCACCATGAAGACTGAGAAAATGGCCCCAAAAAACGAGAATAATATACTAGAAATACTAGATACCATCAAATGTCCAAACATCTGGATAACTGGTATCCCAGAAGGTGAAGAGACTCATAAGGGCATTGATAATCTATTCCATGAAATCCTGCAAGAAAACTTTTCAAACTAGAAAGGCACTCAAAGATCCAGTCACAAGAAATACAAAAGACCCCAAATAAAATCAACCCAAGAAGATCTTCTCCAAGACATATTATAGCCAGATTGACCAAAACCGCAGACAAAGGCAAGATTAGCAAGAGAAAAACATCAAGTTACCTATAAAGGATATCCCATCAGGATAACACCAGACCTCTCATCAGAAACAATGCGAGCAAGGAAAGAATGGGAAAATATATTCAAAGTGTTAAGGGAAAAGCAATTTCAACCAAGAATACTGTACCCAGCAAGATTATCCTTCATGTGGGAAGAAAAGAAAAGAACATTCGCAGATAAACAAAACCTGAAAGAATTTACCAGCACAAGACCAGATTTCCAAGAAGTTCTCAAGGGAGTGTTATGTCAGGAAAATTAGATACAGTCACACAGAAATAAGAGTTCAAAAACTAAGAAAATGGCCAACTTAATCATAGGGACAAGTCTGGAGTTAAATATTATATCCCAGAATTTAATCGGGAAAATCGAACGACAACAGAAGAGAAAGTACCTGAGACTGAACTCATGAAATAGAATTTTATGATTTTTGACTAAAACACTGCTGATTTTCTTCTAGGCTTTGTTGTCCAGTTTTAAGAATTTGTGTCCGGTCTTGAGCTGTCAATAAGTTCATGTACCAGGACCAGCAGTTAGCGTAATCGCTATGTTGCTGGACTCCCATGTAGTCGATCCCGAGAGGAGAATGGAGGAGAAGGGATTGTGGCATGGCCATCCCCTCTGGGGGATGATTTCTCGCTTTCTGTCTCTCTGTCTCTGTCTGGCAAGCGCATGCGCCCTATGGCAAAAACCTCTCCAAAAAAAGTAAATAAAAAATAAGTTCATGTACCTACCATTTGAACAGAATCCTAACCTGTTTCCTGGCTTTAAGTTTTAAGCAAAGTTCCTTAGCATTTCTTTTATTTAAGTTAAAACTGCTTTTCTTGAAATTACCAAGTGAACTTTCTATTGAAAGTAGTTAGATTATTTAAGAAATTGTGTGAGCAATACAATGTGGGGGGGGATGTAATGGAAGACAACTGTAGACACCAGAGATAGTGTGAGAAGAGGGTGGGAAAGGACAGAGGGTCAGAAATAGGGATATATATATATGAAACTAGAAATGGAAAATTTTTGACGATAGCATGCATGATTAAGCCATTATGCCACTATGCAGTATATTCTGGATGGGAAATCACACTATGTATGCTGTGACGATGCTTAGGGGATGAATGCAAATTTTCAGAAAAAAATGTTTCAGAAGTAAATTACAGGACATTTGTGACTAGATTCTAGCTTTGTCTATATTTTTTGTTTAACTTATTTTGTGAATCAATTAAATATGGAAAACAAGTTTAGTATGGAAGGGAGAGAGGGGGAAGGAAAAAAGTAAAAGTATGCTTAATTGACAAAAAAAAAATGAGAAGCTATTTGCTGATAAGTTACAGAGTAATATCTTTGGCTTGACTGACATGCATAGTATTTGTGCTGGAAAAAGAAATGTTGGGACCAGCAGTTAGCGTAATGGCTATGTCGCTGGACTCCCATGTAGTCGACCGCGGTTTGAGTCCCGGATCCGGTGGCTTAAACACACGCAGGGCATGTGTGTGTGCGTGCCCAAGATCCCGAGAGGAGAATGGAGGAGAAGAGATTGCGGCGTGGCCACCCCCCCCCGGGGGGGTGATTTCTTGCTTTCTGTCTCTCTCTGTCTGTCTGGCAAGCACACGCGCCCTATAGCAAAAACCTCTCCAGAAAAGAAAAAGAAACGTTGTACATTGTAAAGATGTGATTAAATGTAAATAAATTAATTTATAAAATGTAAAATAGAACTGTTTAAAAAAGAAAAAAAAGAATTTGCTTTTTTTTAAAATATTATGTAGTCATTAACAAATCTTTGTCTTTTGACTTTTATATCTGGATAAAAAGTAATTTACACATTCTATTATAGTTGTCATATAATTCTATATATCTATGTATTTACCCTTATTACTAATATTTGTTTTCATGTGCTTTTACATTGCTGTTTAGCATGTTTTTATTTCAATTTGAAAAACTCCCCTAAGAATTTCTTATATAGCAGATCTAGTGATGATGAACTCTCTTCGTTCTTAATTGTCTGAGAAAGACAGTATCACTCCTATTTTATTCACAAGGATAATTTTGTGGGATATGGTATCCTTGGTTGGTAGTTTTTTCTTTCAGTATTTTGAATATATCACACTACTCTCTCCTGTCCTGTAGGATTTTTTCCCTAAAAATCCCATAAGTAGCTTTATAGAAGTTTCTTCACGTGTGATAAGTAGATTATCTGTGGCTGCTTTCAAAATTTTCCTGTCTTGGACTTTGGTGATCTGATTATACATCTTGGTGTAGTCTTCTTTAAGATGAACCTTTTTTGTTCTCTAAGGTTCAGAAATCTAGGAGTTTATTTCTCTCCCAGATTTGAAACATTTTCAGCCATTGGTTCCTTCAATAAACTTTCTGCTCCTTTTTTTCTGTATTTTTTTTACTGTGAGTCCCATGATAGGTATATTTGTTTGACTGGTGATACTTCATAAATCCCACAGATATTCTTCATCCTTTTTTATCCCTTTTTTTCCTCTTCTGGCAGTAGGATTTCAAATAACCTGCCTTCAGATTTGTAGATGTTTTTCCTATTGCATCGAGTTTGCTGCAAAAGCTCTCTATTGCATTTTTCACTTCACACCACAACCCCTTCTCCTCCGTCTCTTTCCTTTTGGGTTTTGGGTACACACACACACATGCCTGGTATGTTTCTCAAGCTGCCAGGTATGGGATTGAAACTGTGTAGTCAGCCATTTGAGACCCAGCTGCCTTAACTACCAGGACATGGAGCCAGCTCCTTGTATTATTTAACTTTGAAATTTCTTTGTGGATCACTTCTATGATGTCTATCTTTTGTTGAATTTATTTATTTCTTTTCTTGTTTGTTTTAATTGCCAGGGAGTGCATATACTCACTAGAGAGAAAGAGACAGTACCCCCCAATGGGGTGTAGTCATGCCACAATCATTTTTATTCCATATTTCTCCATTCATCAGGATTTGGGGCATACACACACATGCCTAGCATGTTTTTCAAGCTACCAAGACTGGGATTCAAACATCAATTGACCATGTGGGACTTGGTGACTTGATGCACAGAACTTTTCTTTCATTCTTTCACTTTCTCTCCTCTCTCTCTCTCTCTCTCTCTCTCTCTCTCTCTCTCTTTAATTACCAGCAAGTGGGGACCAGCAGGTGGCACAGTGGTTAAGGTGTTGGACTCCAACCTGAACCTGCAGTTTGTTTTGACACTTTCCCTTTCTCACTCTCTCTCTCTCTCTCTCTCTCTCTCTGTCTCTCGCTGGTCAAATTAAAAATAATAACAACAACTAAAATAAAATAAGTAAATAATTATTTTTAAAAGGTTACCAGAGAGTTAATTAACTTGCCAGAAAAAGGAAGGAGAAAAAACCGTAATCAGATATGGTCATGTTGCAATGCCTTATTCTCTGTTTCTCCATCTTGTCAGGATTTGGAGCATGCACACACATAAACACATACGTTTTTCAAGCCACTGGGACCAGGATTCAAACTCTAATTGACCATGTGGGGCATGGCTCCCTTGACCACTAGGCTACAGGGTTGCCCCACTGGCCCCGAATTTCTTGCTTTATTCTTGTATTTTCCTGTTCATGTATTGTTTTCATTGCATTATCTGTCTGTATTTTCTTGTAGCTCATTAAGCTTCTTTTTGATACTTGTTCTAGATTCTTCATTGAACAAGTTGTTTGGGGTCTTCTACGGAAAATTCATTATGTTCCTTTGATGGTGTTATTTCCTTTACTTCCCTTATTTTTTCATGTTCCTTACAGTCTCATGTTGATGTGTACACATTTGAAGAAGCAGTCATATTTTCCAGACTCTGCAAACTGACTTATGGGGAAAGACCTTCACATACGGATGGGTGTGAAAGCTTTCCTTGAGTTTGATGCGGAAGCTCCACTTCTAGGAGTGGAAGCAGTAGTGGTTCCAGCCCCAGGGTAGTGTGGCAGCTCTAGCCCAGGGAAGGTAGAGTGGAGAAAAACCACAAGGAATGGACTCTGGGCAAGTCTCACTCACGAGCTGGGGTCAATACTGATGAAGACTACCGTGATTCTTGGTGGAAAAAACTGCCGATGTTGGTGCTGGTGGTAAGGGCTATTGAGTCCTCACTGGTAAAGGCTTCTGGGGTCCTTCTGCTCTTCTTTTCCCCCAGCTCAGGGAAGTTGCAGCTAAGGGTATCCTTTTTGGGATGAAGCTATGCTGAGAAAGGATAGGAGGCCAGCTGAAGGCCATCAGGGAGAGACATGTATACAGGGGTATCTTGAGATCTCACTAATAGAGCAGAAGAGAGAAGCTGACACAGGAAAAATGCTTTTCATACTTTACACTGTGGCCAACCTTTGTGTATGCATGCGTCACTGGGTTGTGGCAGCTTCTTCGTTGTATTCCAGACCTCACCTAGAGCTGTTTTCATTCATGGATAGTGGTTAAATTATTTTTATGGGGTTGAGATTCCCTTGTTCTAAAAATATTTTCTCAAAAATAAATATATTAAAGCAGATCCATATTCAAATGTTTTCTCTTTAATACTTCAATCATGTCCTTTCTCCACATTTGTTTAAAACTTTTTTTTTAATAGTAGTGCCTACTTGTGGATTTTGACTTTGTCATGGAAGAGTTAACTGAGGGACCAGCCATTATGGTACAGCAGTAGCGCAAAGGCCCTGCAAGACTGAAAGCCCTATGGTCAACCATGGTTTCAGACCCTTGGCTAGCTTGAAAACATACCAGAGAAGTGCTTGCCCATTCAAGATCCTGAGGAGTTGGAGGGCTAAGGAAAGGGAATCATGGCATCATGAGATCCTGTTGAAGGCTCCTCTCGCTTTCTATTTTCCTTTGTCTCTTACATGAATGTGCATACACTCTCATTAAAAAACAAAATAACTGGGAGCCAGCAGGTAGTATAGTGGTTGGGTACTGGACTTCCATGTAGTTGAGTTGACCACAGTTCAAGTCCTGGATCTGGCAGCTTGAAACTCACAATGGGCATGTGTGCCCGAAATTCTAAGAGGAGAAAGGAGGTGAAGGGACTGTGGCATGGCCATCCCCTGTGTGGGGTGGGGGGATTTCTAGCTTTCTGTCTTTCTTCATTTCTTCACTTCTCTGACAAGTAAGTACATGTACTCTATAGCAAAAATCTCTAAAAAAAAAAAAAAAAAAAAAAAAAAAAAAGAAAAAACTAATTAATTAAGACAGCTACCACCATAGCATGAATGTAAGTTGTATTAAAATTAACAATCCAAAATCAAAAGAAAGCTCCCCTTGCATTTTTTCTCTCTTAGGTATATGTTTATTATACTGTTTTCACTCATTGATTCATTGGGTCAACAAATATTTTTTAAGTATTTCTATTTTCTGAGCACTATTTTAGTCTCTAGGGACACGACAGTGAGCCAAACAGGCAGGGTCCCTGCTTTGTGGACCTTGCAATCCAGTAGAAGATATGTGACAATAAGCCAACATGTGAACAAGACGCTTTCCGATAGCAGTTTAAAAAAAAAAAAAATCAGGAGAATAAGATTGTGGAAAATGACTGGAGAGGGAAGGGTCGCAGGGTCACTCCTTTAGACCTGTGGCTAGAAGATGCTTCCTCAGGAAGTGATGTGAGCTGAGTGGACAAGCAAGTCAAGCTTCATGTAACTGGCTGTACTCAGATTATGAAATGATTTTATTCATTCTTTTCTGTCCTTTCTAAAAATTTTATTTGGAAAGAGAATCTCCCCCTGCCAAAGAAAAGACTCAAGAAGGCCACATGACTTTTCACTCTTAAATAGATTGCACCAAGATCACTTCAAATCACAAAACAGCCTCGAAATAGAAAATTCCAGTAGAGATTCCAGGTCAATATGTGAAAGGTAATGAAATAATTCTCTCTCAGATTGGCTAATGCAGAGGGAGAATGGAAATAATGCCGGAGGAGTCTTACTTGGACTAGAGCCAAATCCATCTGGCTTCGCACTTGGCAGACCTGGCAAGTGTCCGCTGCTGACTTTCTCTCCCATGAGGAGCCTTCAGAGCTCCAGAGGTTCCCTGCTGGGCCTTCTCTCCTGAAGTTCCCTTCACTGGGGAGATAGCGTGCTATTTTGGGTCACTCCTTGTGATTCTCTCCTCAGTCCTAGGCGTTTGATTGAGATTTGCTGCTGGCATATCCACACACCACTAGGCTGCTCTATTAGTGAGATCTCAAGATATCCTTGTACACATGTCTCTCCCTTACGACCTTCAGCTGGCCTCCCACCCTGTCCCAGCACAGCTACCTTCTCTTAACTCTGCCCTCAAAATTCTCCAGTCAGTTCGTTTCTGATCCTCTAAATCTGGGAAGAAGCAAGACCCCAGTCCACTCTGCCTCCCAACTCAAAAAATAACAGAGCTTTGTGAGTGACTCCATGCAAACTCTTAAGTACCACTATTTTTAAGGTGAAGGGGAAGAATTCTTTGTTCTTCTTAGTGGGATATAGGAATGGACTTACAGCACAGCTTTTTACAAATTTATCTTCACAAGACCCTCTCACCTTGACTATCTCCACTCTTTTATTTTTATCAAAGGGTTTCAACAGATAAAACATATTTATGCCTGTTTCCTTTGAAAACCTAGATATAGTTAACTGACAGCTCACTTTGAAATCTCATATTACTACATACAAGGATTCTTCAAAAACTATGAAAAAAGTAGGCATGATTTCAAACTTTTTGCACCAAAATAAACTCATACATTTTTTTAGAGTGAGAGATTTTTTTCTATAGGGCACATGTACTTGCCAGAGAGACAGAGAGACAGAAAGTGAGAAATCACTCCCTGGGGGGATGGCCACACCACAGTCCTTCTCCTCCAGTCTCCTCTCAGGTTTTTGGATACACACGCACATGTACCTGGCATAAGCTGTAAGTTGCCAGGTCCAGTACTCAATCCATAGTCAACTATGTGGGAGTCCAGTGACATAACCATTGTGCCATCTGCTGATCCCCAATAAACTCATACTTTAATTCCATTTTTGTGAACTTTTTGAAGTCCCCTTGTGTTCATACCTGATGTAAATTTCAATATTTACCATCCTGTTATTTAAGTGGCAAGATCAAGAAAGTTCTATTGGTCATGATCAGAAATTTGGATAGTATTTTAGTGTAACTGAAAACCATTACAGGCTTTCACATAGGGGCTTATAATCTAATTTATGTTTTTAAACAGGTTGTCTGGGCTATTACGTACAGAGTAGAACTGGGGGAAGCAGGGGTGGAAGAGACTAGTCGCTGGCAGCTGCAGTAGACAGCGTCCAAGGTGGTGGCACCTGGTCTTCGGGTGGAAAGATGCACAGGAAGTGGTGAGCAGTAGCAAGATGCTGGCTTATTTTAAAGGTGGATTCAGTACAATTTGCCTGATAAGTGTGGGTTTGCAGAATCGAGGATGGATCCTAAACTTTTTATTCCAGTAACCAGAGGAATTTTATTAAGCCATTTATAGAGATGAGGAAGACAGGGAGAGGAGAATCAGTTCTGGTCCTGTTGAGTTTGAGACACGTTTTAGAAGCTGAAATAGAGACATAAAGTAGACAATTAAAACATAAGTCTGAATCTCAGCTAAGGGTCAAGTCTGGAATAGCAGGTTTCGGAGTCATCCACGCTCACATGGTGGTTACAGCCATTAAACTGGGTGAGATCATCTGGAGAAAGAAGGCACCTGGAGACTGAGAGGGGCCGGGTCACCGGCTCTGCACCTGCAGCTTTTTAGGCATTGAAAGCTCAAAACTTCAGCAAAGGATATTTGGCCAAGACTGCTATTAGAGAGATTCCATTCCCTGAGCCCATGTTCAGGGACAAGAGGAGAGGGAAACAAAAGGTGGGAATGGCCACCCAGAATGAGAAACATGCTGAAGAGGTTCTAGATCTCAGGGTGGCCTGTATTGGGGTTGTGTGCTGTGCTCTCTGGGAAGAGTCCAGCAGCAGACACGGCCGGCACGTTCCAGTGTTTGAGTCCTTAGCCTGCGACCCAAGCCTGTCCCAACAGGTGTCAGTGCTGAGACTGGCTTCTTGTCACAGTGTTGTCATGAGCTTTACTCGCTGACGGACTCAGCAGAGAAAGCCTGCTTATCATT
Organism: Tupaia tana; assembly: GCA_026018925.1. Classification (NCBI taxonomy): domain Eukaryota; kingdom Metazoa; phylum Chordata; class Mammalia; order Scandentia; family Tupaiidae; genus Tupaia; species Tupaia tana. The sequence goes on from JAKSZU010000003.1 coordinate 12,279,841, forward strand.
TCTTCCTCCCTATACTGCCTGTCAGGCACGGAGCCAGGCACAGAGGTGCAAAGATTAAGATAGTCTCTCGAGGAAGAAACACAAGAAGTCGACGTGTAATGACAATTCAGTGTAATAAATGATAAAGCAACTGCTTTACTGCTCTATCTATCCGTGCACTATTCTAAGTGCTTTAAAACCCATTAAGTTTCGAAAATGATACCAGGACAAGATATTCACATACAAAACAGTTAAGTTGGACCCCTTCTTCACACCATACCCAAAGTGAATCATAAACCTAATATAAAAGCTAATGCTACAATATGAAAGCTAATACTACAAAATGGAGAAATCCTGAGTAAATCTTCACAATACGAGGTTGGAGAAAGCCTTTTAAAATATGTCACTGGAAGTATCAGTAATTAGAAAAACTAGATGAACTGGACTTCGTCAAAATTAATGTTTTTCTTTTTTAAAAAAATTTTGTAAATGGCTATTCATTTAATTCCATTTGTTATTGTTATTATTATTATTATTCAGTTTGGCCAGAGAAAGAGCAAGAAAGGGAAAGCAAGAAAGCAAGCCTCCAGGTCCGGGACTCAGGCTGCAGTCAGCCATGTGGGGATTCAGCATCTTTAATCACCCTGCCACCTGTCGGCCCCCTCTTTTTAAAAAAATTTTTTTTGTGGAGCAGAGTGAAGAAGAAGAGGTGAGAGCAACCCTCCGACCGACCAGAGCCTGCTCGAGACCACATCCTCGCCGTGCAGCGCCTGCATCCCCCGCGTCCAGCGCCTAGGTCCCAGCCATTGTCACCACCATGCCCAAGAGAAAGGCTGAGGGGAGGCTGAAGTAGACAAAGCCTAGGTGAAGAGTAAACCACAGAGAAGAGCTGCAAGGTTGTCTGTGAAACCTGCTCCTCCAAAGCCAGAGGCCAAGCCTAAAAACGCTGATGCTGACAAGGATGGGAATAACCCTGCAGAAAATGGAGACGCCAAAACAGACCAGGCACAGGAAGCTGAAGGTGCTGGAGATGCCAAGTGAAGTGTGTGCATTTTTGATAACTGTGGACTTCTGGTGACTGTACAGTTTGAAATACTATTTTTTATCAAGTTTTATAAAAATGCAGAATTTTGTTTAACCTTTTTTTTTTTTTTTTTTTTTAGCTATGTTGTTAGCACACAGAACATTTCACTGTTGTTTTTTGGGGAAGGGGCGTTTGTCACCAATAGAATGTCTCTGAAGCTGGATTGATTTGGACAACATCTTTCCTTTCTAGATTTGAGAGACTTCCTCTTGGCTCCGAGAGGAGGGATTCCCTGACACACACAGCCACGTTGGCACAGATGCCTTGTGGTGTGGAAAACTTAACATTTGCTTTTATGACCTCTCCCTCTCTGCCTTCAGCACAGACTTAACTCCCTTAAACCAGAGACCTGTTGGGACCTAACCACAGAAAATTGGTTATACCAGTGTATCAGGCAATCCAGACTTTCCAATGACATTGAGATAGCATCCTTCAAAAGAGCAGCAGTTCTTTTTCTATATTGTTGGATCTTCAGGTTGATAATTCTGCCATTTTCATTTCCCGAAAGTCAGGGTCGGCTCGTGAAAAGTTGTTAAACAACATGCTAAATGTGAAATGTCAACCCTCACTCTAAACTTTCCCTGTTCAGAGCATCAGATGAAGACTTCATTGGGTTTAATAGTGGCTTACTGATTGTGGTAGTCCATTGAAGAAAGAAGTCTGAAAGTTGTTGTATACTGTTAACGATTGTCTGCCCATGTCCTGCCTGAGTACCATGATTGTTTATGAGAAGTATCTTTAATAAAGCTGAACACAGTTTGGCTTGAGAAAAAAAAGTTTGCTACAGGGCATGGGCACTTGCTGGAGATGAAGAGACAGAGAATACCCCTGCGGGATGGCCACAAATCCTTCTCCCCCATTCTCATCTCAGGATTTGGGGCACACACCATGCACACGAACCCGGTTTGCTTTGGAAGTCACTGGGTCTAGGACTAGAACCACACTGTCAGCCATGGGCGATCCAGCCGTCTTAACCTCCATGCCACCTGCTGGCCCCAAAATTAAATTCTTTTTTGTACTCCAAAGTATACCATCAACAAAGTAAAAAGCAACTACATAAGGGGAGAAAATATTTGCAAATCAAATACGTGTTAAGGAATCTATATCCAAAAATATAAAGAACACCTATAATTTAGTAATAAGAAGAAAAGTAACCTAGTTAAAAAAATGAGCAAAGGATTTGAATAAACATTTCTCCAAAGATAATATAGAAAATGGCCAATAAGCACACAGAAATATGTTCTATATCATTAGTCATTAGAGAAATGCAAATCAAAATGGGGAGAAATTGACCTCAGACATGGTTAGTGGAATTACAAAATTGTGCTCTTTCTTGGGAATCCTGTTTGGGTGTAGCTCCTTAAAATGTTAAACTTAGAGTTACCACAGGATTCAGAAATTTTATTACTAGGTATATACTCCCCCAAAATAAAAACATTTGTCTACACAGAAATTTGTACCCAAATGTTCAATAGATGAATAGAAAATCGAATGCAACTGAATGTTTTTGTCAATTAAAGAAATGAAATACTGATGGATACATTGTATGGTATAATATAAACTATATCTCAATAAAGCTAATTTTTAAAAGAATTATTTCTTTTATTTTTTATTATTATTATCATTTTAATTTTCTATAGGTATGAGTGCTCGTCAGAAACAGAGAGAGAGAGAGAAAATGAGAAAGTAAGCCACCAGGTCCAGGACTCAAACTGCGGTCGGTCATGTGGGAATCCAGTGCCTTAACCACCATGCCACCTGCTGGCCCCTCTGAAAGCATTTTTAAAGTGCACAAAATCAGGTAAAATGTGGGGGGAGAAAAAGTAAAAGAAGGTGGATTTTAAGGAGGCTTTGCAAGAAGAGACAACGCTCGACTTGAATCTTGCATTTCTCACAGGATTTAGCAAAGCAACAGAATGGAAACGGAGAAGGTGGGGTAAGTGGAGATCATGGCAGGAAAACACACAGGGAGGGAAGGATGCCTGGAGCTACCTCAGAATAACAGGAGGCGAAGAAAGATCATGTGAGCAGGGGAGAGAGGAGAAGGATCAAAGGTGATGCCAGGAAGAGAGGCTGGGGCCAGATCACAGAACTCCTGATATGACATTATTAGGTGTTTGGACCCTGAAGTTTACAGGAACCAGTTTTGGGAAAGTTGGCCAGTAGAAGAAAGCAAAGTATGCTTTAGAGCAAGATTCTTGGCCTCTGTGACTCTCTGGACACAGCCAAGCACAGCATGCTCTGGGATCCAGTTGGGGGCAGGGTCACCTCTGCACAGAGCCAGCATTGTTCAGATGTCCCGGGAACTGGTGACTTGGGTGCACCTCTTGATGTCGATGCTGGCAGTCTCACAAGGGGCTGTGACCAGAGGCTTCCTCAAACTTCACAAATACAACATTGCCCAGAAAGACTAGAGTAGAAGAATATGCCGTGTGAGGCCTGATGCATGAAAATGAAATACAGACCATCGGAAAGCTATGGAAAGAACTAGGAAAATATTTTACAGTAGAGGGCAAATGCTTCTAAAATCTTACAGAAAAGTGGAGTATATTGATAGTCCCTGTTATACCACAATATTTAGATTTAAAATTTAAGTAAAGGGAATGGCTAATGGCATAGTAGTTATATTGCTGGACTCCCACATGGCCAACTGCAACTTGAGTCCTGGACCTGGTAGCTTGAAAATTACACTGGGCATGTGCGCATGTATGCCCAAGATCCTGGGAGGAGGATGGAGGAGAAGGGAGGAGAAGGGAATCATCCACCCTGGGATGATTACTCACTTTCCCTTTCACTGTCTCTGTCTCTCTCTGTCTCCAGCAAGGCCATCTCCCCCCCCACCCTGGGGGGTCATTTCTCACTTTCCCCCTCACTGTCTTTCTTTCTCTGTCTCCAAGGACACGTGCCCTGAGGCTAAAACCTCTTAAAAAGAAAACACAATTTAAGTAAAGTTTGCGGGTATTTTTGTTGTTTGAATGCTTGGATAATATTGATATAGCATATCTTCATTTGGAAATCTTATTCTCATTTAGATTCTAAAACTTTCATGAAGTACTGTCATTTCATAAAACACTACATTAAACATCTCACCTCTAGTATCTCACTTTATTCTCACAACCGTGAAATAGGAATTATCATAATTACATTAGGTATAAAAGAATTTATGCTCAAATTGTTTTTTATTTGTTTTTACATTCAATCACTGTATATCACTACAACTTATAAACTGAATTTACCCAACATAAATACACTTCACACCAGACCAATGGAAGCTATCATACAGATTGTCATCAGCAGACAATCCTCCATTTCTGTGTCCCTTAAATGTCTTACCCCTCTATTTCTCTCCTTGATTCCTTTCCTCTCAGTCTCTTCAATCTCTCACCCTCTTCCCACACTGTCTCCAATATCCATATGCTCAAATTGTTAAAGTGACTTCTTCAATGTCTCTAGAGGAAGATTTTCTAACTAGTGTTAGATTTTCTTCCTGAGTTCTGGGCTCCATCCGCTACACTCCAGTGTCACCTAACACACCACCACAGTATTGCGTATGTGTGGCTGTGTGAGCATGTGTGTGTGAGAGAGAGAAACAGAGACAAAGACAGAGGAAAAAAAATCACTGAAATTATGCAAAACTATACAAATAGAAAAGTCATAATAAATATTCTGAAAGTGACAGAGACAACGAATATGGTGCCTGAGATAATCTTAGATAATATAACATTTATCTATGTGGTTAAAAATAGTAAATGTAGGGAGGGGGACCAGCAGTTAGCGTAATGGCTATGTCATTGAACTCCCATGTAGTCGACCGTGGTTCGAGTCCTGGGCCCAGTGAAACTCACGCTGGGTGTGTGTGTGTGTGTGTGTGTGTGTGCCCAAGATCCTGAGAGGAGAATGGAGGAGAAGAGATTGCAGCGTGGCCATCCTCACTGGGGGGTGATTTCTCACTTTCTATCTCTCTGTCTCTCTGTCTTTCTGGCGAGTGTATGCGCCCTATAGCAAAAACCTCTAAAAAAAATAGTAAATGTAGGGACCAGTAGATGGTGTAATGGTTATGTTGCTGGACTCCCATGTAGTGTACCGTGGCTCGAGTCCTGGACCCAGTGACTTAAAACTCACAGTGGGAGTGTGTGCATGCATGCCCAAAATCCCAAGAGGGGGGAATGGAGAAGGGTTTGCAGCATTGCCATCCCTCTTGGGGGATTTATTTCTCGCTTTCTATCTCTCTGTCTCTGTCTCTCTGGCAAGCCCATGCTCCCTATAGCCAAAAAAAAAAAAAAGTAGTAAAGAGTACATGAAAGCATGCTTCTTGGGACATGATGTTATAATGTCAAACGGCATTGGTTGAGAACTTTAGTCAGACTGGCCCATGATTTCCATCTGAAGAGAGGAAATGGAAACGTTACAGCAGTAATCACAATGTAGATTGCAAAACGATGAGTAAAGATATCAAGAAGTTGCCTAAAAAAAAAAAAATGTTTTGAATTCTAGTTCTTCCCAGTACAGACTGTTCATCAAAATTCCCAGAGAGGAGAGCACCACTGTGGTGGAAAAATTCTGAAACAACACCAAGTTTATTTTGCCCTAGTTTCATTTAAAACTGCTGTAAAGTTTTATAATAAAATTCTGCTTTTTAATTATAAACTAATGTAATCAAATGTTTTTACTCCTAACGTTTTGGTTGGTTGGTTGGTTGTTTGTGTTTTCATTATTTTATACCATACTTACCTATGTGGGAATCCTAGAAGTTTGCTGTCTGTGAAAACATGTGATTCCATATGTGAAATGGTAAGAATGTTTTTGCTGATTATCCACTGTTTTATATTTTTCATTTTTTAAATAGCTTTTTTTTTTTTTTGGAGAGGTTTTTTGCTATACGGCACGTGCGCTCGCCAGACAGACAGAGACAGAGAGATAGAAAGCGAGAAATCACCCCCCAGTGGGGATGGCCACGCCTCAATCCCTTCTCCTCCATTCTCCTCTCAGGATCTTGGGCATGCACGCACACGCGCCCAGCGTGAGTTTAAGCCACCGGGTCCAGGACGTGAACCGTGGTCGACTACGTGGGTGTCCAGCAACATATCCATTACGCTAACTGCTGGTCCCAATAGCTTCTTATATTTCCAAGAATCTTTCTGTACTATGAAAAGGCCTTCCTATGACTGTCATTGCAAAAACCTACAAAAAGAATATAAATTTATTATCCTAACTTTGTAAAGTTATGTTTATTTATTTGATACATTGGCATTATACTTTTTTAAAGTATTTATTTATTTATTTATTCCATGAGACAGAAAGAGAGAGAGAGATACGGGCACTTTCTGTTTTTCTTTCTCTCTCTCTCTCTTTCTCTTTCTTTCTTCTTTCTTTTTTTTTTTTGCCAGAGGGTATGTGAGCCTGCCAGAGACAGACAGAAAAAGTGAGAGAGAGAAGTAAGAAAGCACTCCCAATACAGCATGGTCTTGCTACAATTCCTTCTTCTCCATTTCTCCCTTCAGGATTTTGGGCAAGTATGCATAAGCACCCAGCATGTTTTTCAAGCCACTGGAACTGAGACTAACCACACAGACAGCAATGGGAGCAAGTCAGTTTAACCACCAGACCATGGGCTGGCCCAAGAGAGGCACTGTCAACAGTGTCTTCATCCCACAATACACAACGTTCTCCCAAACAGCCAGGATCACAGGCACACACACATACTGGCACCTGGCATGTACAAGGAGACCTCAGGACATTAAGTGGGGACCTTCCCATATGCTGCTCCACCACAGCTGGCCAGTAATATACAGTTTTGTAAATATACATATAGGAGCACAATTTAACGTGAGGAAAAATGTCTGGAAGGAGTAATGAGGGCTGATTATTTCTAATAACAAAAGCAAAAGGTCTTTAATTTCTTTATGATAGGCTGTCTTCCAAGTTTTCTGCAATAATCCTGCTTCATCAAAAAAAAGGGCAAAAACAAAACAAACAAAAAAAAAAGGACATTAACATTTTGAAACTAATAAATCATTTGCAACATTACCACAGCCTAAATGCGTCTCCCAAAATACATGTTAAAAGTTAATTGCCAAGGGAACCAGCAGTTAGCGTAATGGCTATGTCGCTGGACTCCCACGTAGTCGACTATGGTTCGCGTCCTGGACCCGGTGGCTTAAAACACGCCGGGCGCGTGTGCATGCATGCCCAAGATCCCGAGAGGAGAATGGAGGATGAAGGGATTGCGGCGTGACCATCCCCCCTGGGGGGGGTGATTTCTCGCTTTCTGTCTCTATGTTTCTGTCTGTCTGGCGAGCGCACGCGCCCTATAGCAAAAACCTCTCAAAAAAAAAAAAAAAAGTTAATTGCCAATGTGATGGTGTTAAGAAGTGGGCATGCTTAGTGAGTGGGTTCATGCTCTTAGCAAAGAGCTTGAAAGGAGCCCCCAGTGCCTTTTGCCCTGCTTTTTTTGCTCTTCCATCTCTTCAACCATGCAAGGAAGTCGATGAGAGAAGACGACCCTTGATGGAACAGGCCCTCACAAGACACCAAACCTGCTGGCACCTTCATCTTAGACTTCCCCATCTCCAGGACTACGAGAAAATAAATGTCTGTCGTTTATGTATTACCCATTCTCAGGTATAGCAGCAGGCATGGACGAAGACAGATGTATGTAAGGGAGAGTAAAGAACTCTACTTTATCTCCACATTAACCTTAACCTGTAAGACCCCATGATTTGGGACAAGTAAGAACTTTTAATCTGGCATAAAGGGTTGGAGGAAAGGCAGGACAAAACTGGAAGAAGCATTCAAGCTCCCACCATTATGCAGAGTTGTATATTAATCTTCCAAAGACTAAATGACTATGCTTTTCTATAAATCTTCTATATAAACATTAACTATTTGACTAATTGACCCAACTAAACCTCTCAGTGTATCTGTCCCAGCCCTGCCTAAAAACACCTGCTGCCACTGCTAACGCTAGCACTGCTATTTTACCACCACCTCTATCTACTCCCATTCTACACTTACAAAAACCGAGGCCCTGAGGGTCGTAACTTTTTCGGGGCCATGCTATAAATAAGAAACAGAAAAGAACTAGCAATTAAATTTAAGCTTGGCTTGAAGACATCATAACACATTCTCCTAGAGCCCTAAGTTGTCTGGTTTGTTCTCATCACCAATTTCATGCCTTAGAAGCCATTTCATTTCCAACACAAAGGCCAAAATTAGAACTCTGATATCTTCCCTTACCCAAGTCTGTTAGCTTATGAGGAGAGTGTCTGAAGTAGAAGTCAGGTGTGGCACATGAAAATGTTTGACACTCATTCGTAACTTGAAATTTAGTGATTAGGACATGTGGCTGTGGTTAGGACTTTAGACTAGCCTATTCCAAGTCCCCGGGTTCTGTAAGTTCATAGAAGCCATTCACAAATTTCAAGCCAAAGTAAAAGAAAGGAAGCCTCTTTGAGCCTGGCGATTTTACTTCTCCGGGCTGAGTTCCTGGTTGCTACCGAAGTGGGCTGACCAGGAGAAACTAGGATGGAAGCAATGCTAGTTCATAGACTGTGATGATGGCACCAAAAAAAAAAAAAAACAAGCTCAGGACAGATAGAGAACAATACTGTGAGTCAGGGAGTCAGAGACAGCAGCCACAGGCTAGAGCCAGGTGAAAAGAAAGGAACAGGCCAGAGCAGAGGGCCCCTTGGAAAACCAGTTCACTTTCTAGATTATCTATCAATACAAGACAGTAGAACCTAAACAGAAGCTGGAGTTGTAAGTGTACTAAAAAAAAAAAAAAAATGTAAGTAGCAGAGATCAGCAGAGGAAGCATCCCCAGGTTTAATTTAATTTACCAAATGGGTATCCTGTTGCGTTTAATACAGGGACTGGCTGCCCGAAGCTCTGTGGTTTTAAGATCTTCCTTGCTGTGAGAGAACCAAACCACCCGGTATGTGCTCCCCGCCCCCAGGGAGGGAAGCGAAGGTCATAGACATGCCCACACCGTGTGTGTCTACAGCTGCAGCAAGGCCCGTGGCTCTGTCCCCTGAGATATTCTGGAGTTCTAGAATGTTCCACAAAGCAACTGCTGAGCTACTCCCAATATCTGAAGGACTTCACATTCTTTTCAGCCAAGACTATGTGCAGTGTCTCTCTTTCATTGCTCTAGGGAAAAAAAAATAAAATAAAATAAAATAAAACCAAAAAAATGGTTAAGAACACGTAAAGCTGCTGATTATCTCACCCCTCAGCACTGGTAAGTGCCTTATTCACTGAGCCTTGTTGGTTGTTCCTTGCAAAGTTCTCACGGCACATCTGGTTCTCAAAAGGACTTGTTCAAAGAATGTTTGCTGAACACAGTATAAGATCTGAATCATCCAAATACATGCTTCATTTCAAACATCAGTCTTGGTTTCATGTTTGCTGCAAATTTATGTCTCAACTATTTGATATTGGGGTGTTTTTTATCCATCTTGGATAATAATTTATTTGGTTAGCATTTCTTAATGTCACATTCATGACTTTCTTGCTAAACCTCAGATACTTAGGGCTTGTATCACCGACCTCTGCTGTGTGATTCACTCAGATGAAGAGGGGGGTTACTTCTGAGATTTAAAAAAAAAAAGTCAAAAGAACCAGCCCTCAAGTGGGAGGAGAGTTGTGAGGGGACTGAAGCTTTGAAGTAGGATCAGAATTGTAGGGCAGAGAGTGAGCCGGGATCTGGCTTTTGGTGGCTGTTCTTGGGGCTAGCCTCTGTTGCAGCCTTGTAATGAGTCTAACTTTCAATGGTTGGTTGACTGGCCTGGTGACAGATTAGAGCTTTGGAAACTGGGCTTTAACAGTGGGTGACTGCATCCATTTTGAACTTTAGGAAGCTGAGCTGACTGACATGGCCTTTAACTATAAATATACTTGTCCCAGACCTCAGTGATGGAAACCCAAGACTGGGGCAGGGACTGTGGAGGGGCAGCTCTCTTTGAGGATTTTTCCTTCTCTTATAGTATATTAAACAATTTTTTAGGTGCAATCGCATAAGCTATTTAAAATATACTTACATAATCCCATCCATCCTCTAATTTATCCAAAGCAATACTTTTTTTTATTAAATTTAAAACTATTTCTATATCATTGGATTTATTTATTTATTAAGTAGGCTTTTGTCATAGGGTGTGTGGGCTCACCAGAGAGAGAGAGAGAAGCAGAGAGAGGAAAAGTGAGAAATCACTCTCCATGGGGGATGGGCATGCCATATCCCTTCTCCTCCGTTCTTCTCTAGGGATTTTGGACACACATGCACACGCACCTGGCATGAGTTTCAAGCACTGGGTCCAGGACTCGAACTGCAGTCAGCTGCATGGGAGTCTCATACCTTAGCTAGCAAGCCACCTACTGTCCCCTGTCATCAGGTTGTTATACTTTTCCCGATAGAACTAAAGTGCAAAAGTTTCTCTTTTTTTCTTTTTTAGTTTATTTCTTTCTTTCATGAGCATGTGCATGAAGGAGACAGCACCCCCAACAGGGACTTGATGCTGTGGTTCACCCTAACCCCAACCAGACCCAGGGGGCACACATGTGCTCAATGGACTCAGAAATCTCTAGTTGCAAACCTGGATCCTTCTCACGTGGATCAGCCTGGGCAACCACTCTCACCATTGATTCAGTCCAATGGCCGCAGCTTCTCTAAGATTCTGGTTGGCTGGATTTTCTGGATACACTTACAAGGAGAGGGTGTACAGCCTCAGTTATATACAGCCTCTACTTCAGCAGTTGTGCATGAAACCATAACTAACTTAGCACCATCCTCTCCTACCACCCACTCCAGATTCCTTTTACCTTTGGCTGTCACTTAATGCTGGTTTAAGTGACTTCCCTGATGAAGGCTTCTAGACCCTCATCCTTAAGAAATCCAAGTCCTATAGCCATGCCCTTATAAGCAGTGTTGGCTGTACTTTCCCATTTACAATAGAACTAGACATGAAAATGGCAAGAGTTTACTCAATGGTGACATGAGGGCTTTACATTGCTCCATTTTCTACATGATAATCTTTTACTCCTACTAATCACTCCAGCCAATAGAGTAACTCTTCATGTTTTTCAGTCTTCTGGGATCAGAAGCTTAAAATTGCAAGGTAGTAGTATTAACTTTAAGAGGACTCTTCCTGTATCTTCTTTGAAGAGTGTTCCTAACACTGAGAACCAAGATCTATATACCCACAGAGCCTAAAACCTCATGAGCAGGAAGCACCGTTCCCCTAAGTGGGTCTCTGGAGATGTGAGCAGGGCCACTTCTTCCACACCTTGCTTTTTGGACCCATGTATTCTAGGTGCTAGAAACACAGCATAATAATAGCATTATTTTGTGCTATTATTATTAAAATAATAAGCATTGATATTGTGAAAACAAATGCAATTTGGATTTCATGTTTCTTAATGTTCATTTCTCACAAGTAGATGATCGAGAAACTATGCATCATAAAAAACTTAAGTGAGCTATATAATGAGTGCACTGTCTTTGCACATACATTTGGGTATATTCTGAACACAGGGCTTATTCACATTTTGCTTTCTAATTGTTGCACAGGGATCCAGATATCCTATTCTTTTTTTATGGATTATTTTAAACTTTATTTATTTATTTATTTTTGATCAGAGAGGGACAGAGAGAGAGAGTGAGAAAGCAAGCCACCAGGTCCAGGGCTCAAACCGTAGTCAGCCACGTGGGAGTCCAGCGCCCTTAGCCACCATGCTACCTGCTGGCCCCAGATATACTATTTTTACAACAAGATTGTTTATATGTGAAGCACATTTTATTATTGCCTTATTTTTGTTGCTTTTATTCATGACAAGAACTGTCAGTATCAGAATGTTTATCTTTTATGCAACAATTAATAAAGAAATTGAAAGAAAAAAACAACTAAACTAAAAAAAGAAAAGAAAAGGACTAGTTTGAAGTCTATTCCTTATTTTAAGGACACAACTACCCCTATGAAGTATATTCTCAAAGTCTGTGCCTCAGCTCCAAATCTGGAAGGTCCTTCCAGCACTCACTGGACAGGCAGCTCCCAGCTGGTGCAGGTGGTGCCTCTAATGTGCTAGAAGGTAAGAGAGAAGATGATGGGTGCAGGCTTGGGATTTCCAGCTCCAGATCCAGATAAAGTACCACAAAGCTTTTATGACAATTGTTTAAAAATCCCCTTTTGGCCCAGTCACCACTGTGATTTCCTGGAGCCAGACGGGGAAGCCCCAGGTTCCGATCTTCGGCCAGCCTGAATGCATGCATGTGGGTGTCTGTGGTCCCCGATGGCTGAAATGATCTCTCTCTCTCTCTCTCTCTCTCTCTCTCTCTCTCTCTCTCTCTCTCTCTCTCCTTCTCCTCTCTCTCTCTCTCTCTAGCAATAAGTAAATAATTAAGTTAAACTTTATAATTCCTTTCCCCTCGTGGTTAGAAGGCTGAAGTTTCTTCAAAGGATTTTTTTAAAAGAACAAAATGTATGTGGCTTGCTGAATTTCAATACCACACGAACTCCTGACCTTGTAAGGACTCTTCAAAAAGTTGCAGCATTAATCAGAAAGCAGCGGGGCCCAGAAAATCGGGGTGGAAACATACAGACAGATGCCAACAAAGCTTAAGATTTGAACCTCTAAATCTTGCCAAATCTTTACTAAGAGTCACCCATTCCTCCTTTCTCTGAGCAGATCCATGGCCCCTTCCCTGCCGAGCCTGTCATGGACACACCTCTAGTCGTTTCCAGCAAGACACTGCAGATGCTGCTAAAGACCTCCTCCACCCCCCTCACAGCTTTTGGTCACATAACCTGACTCAGGTCCCAGCAGGTCCAAGAGGGTGAGGCACAACTGCAACCTGTAAGGAGGAGTGCTGAAACCACACTCCCAGGGAGATTTCTGGATCAAAGGGCACATCAGTAACTGTGAGAGGTGTTGCCAAATTACCCTCCTAATCAACTGCACTAATTTACACTCCCAGCAGCCATGTGTAAAGACTTATTGCCCCAATAACTTGGCAACCGGATGTGTTTTCGAAGTTCAGGAATTCTGACAAATGGATAGGTTAAAAATGCTATTTGGTATAGTTTTAATTTACATTTCTCTTATTATATACTAGGTTCAACATTTTTCTCGTGTGTAAAATATTTTTATTTCTCTTTCTGGGAATTATGTAATTACATATTTATATAGTTTTGCCTTATCTTTTTTCTATTGAATTGTTGAAATTTCTCCTATCATTTCTAAGAGCTCTTTATATACTGGAGATTAATATTTTTAATTTTATTTATTTATTCTTTTAGTTGGAGGGTGCATGTGCTTGTGAGAGAGAGTAGAAAAGTGAGATATTATCCCTCAGGGATGATGCCCACCATGCTGCAGTCCCTTCTCCTCCATTCTCACGTCTGGATTTAGGGGATACATACCTGGTGTGTTTTGCTTTAAAGAATTACTTATTTAATTTTATTTGTTATTATTTATTGTTTTAATTTAACCAGAGAGAAAGAGAAAGGCAAAATGAGAAGGCAAGTCACTCGATCCAGGACTTGAACATTAGGTCCAGGACTTGAACCGTGGTCAGCCATGTGGGAATCCAGCACCTTAACCAGGATGCCACCTGTTATCCCCCCACCTTAGGATATATTTTAAGCCACTGGGTCCAGGACTTGAACCAGGCAGTCGGTCATGTGAGATCCAGTTGCCTTAACTATCATAGCACCTGGCTGGTCCATCCTCCTAATTTGTTCTAGCAATTACGTTGTTTTATTTTTACTACTAAAATATTTGACGGGGACAAAACGGCAACACAACAGTAACACAAATGAACCTACATGAGAAGGTCCTAGGTTTGTGTCCTGGGGCCTCTCTTCACACACCAGGTACATGCGTGCACATCCATGATCAAAGGTTGCATGAGGACCCTTTCGGAGGTGACTCTCTCTTTCTCTCCCCTTCTCATGGAAGAAAGAAATAAACTTCGAAGTATATATATTTGGCATACTTATACTTTATCCTAGTATATGGTTTGAGGTATAGCCACATTTTTTTCCCAAATGGCTATCCTGTTGCCTTAACATTGGTTACAGAATTTTCGTATGATTTGAACTATTGCTTTTATATGAGCTAATTTATGCTACATTACCATCCATATATGGCTTTGCTTCCCAGTCTATGTATCCTACTACTGTATATTCACACCTACTTTTTACTTTTTTTTTCAATTTAGAGGTTTTTGCTATAGGGCACGTGTGCTTGCCAGAAAGACAGAGATAGAGAGATAGAAAGTGAGAACTCACCCCCCAGGGGGGGATGGCCACGCCACAATCCCTTCTCCTCCATTCTCCTCTTGGGATCTCGGGCACGCATGCACGTACACGCACCTGGCATGAATTCAAGCCACCAGGTCTGGGACTTGAACCGCGGTTGACTACATGGGGGTCAAGCGACATAGCCATTACATCAACTGCTGGTCCCGCTACAGTTTACAATTTAAGACTCATCCTATATTTTAAAATACGATAGAGCGTTTTTACCTTCATTATTGTGGATTTTGGTCTTTTTTCAATTTCTATAATAACATTAAAATGCATTGGGCCATCAGAAAAGTCATGACTTATTTTTCTGTGCAAAAATGCATCATGACTTTTCTGATGACCCAATATTCATCTCTTTATAGGTTTAAAATGAGGAAAAGGGTGTTTTTGTAGGTGTTACGTTAAATTAATAAATTATTTTTAGGAAAATTGATATTTTTATGGTGCCAGATCTTATCTAAGAGCATAGTATAGTATCCCATTATTTCATGTTTCCTTTATATTTTCCTGAGTGTTGTAAAATTCTCATGTAGGTCTTATACATTTCTTGTAAAATTTATTTTTAAGTATTTTATATTTAGTTCTTATTGCAAGTAGAACCTTTTCTTCCCTTCTATATGCTAATGCATGGTTATTTTTGTAGACTAGAAAATATTGATTTTCATATATCTAGTGTGTGCCCCACCACCTTCTGTATTCTTACTGCTCTGTAATAGTTTTTATGTTCAGGTTGATTGTCTGGGTTTTCCAACCATACAAATATTTTTATCTCTTTTTTCCAATGTCTGTAATTTCTTTCTCTTGCTTAAGTAGACTGAGTATTTTCCTCATTAAAATGAAAATAGTGGTAATTATTGCTCATTCTCTTGATATCCTTGAGTTTTATAAGAATTCCTCTAGATTCACTAAATAGCTGCAGGTTTAGGGCTGAGCCAGATTTTTTTATGTTATTGATTACTTATATTATGAGTATTTTGTCAAAAATTAGTACTAATATTTTTCAATTGACTTTTAGCATTTTAAAGATGATTATGTGACACTTCCTTTAAATTTCTTGGTAAATTATATTGATTAGTTTCTTAATATTGAATCATTTTAAAAACTTAACTCCAGTTAGTAATGATAGAAAAATTACATTTAAAGATCATCTATTCGGTTGTTGGAAAAGTTATGATGCTTTTTTACTTATAAAAAATACGTCATAACTTTTCAGACAACCCAATATTTGGAGTTTATGATAAAAGGTTGACTTTCCTTTTTCTCGTTCAGCTGGAGAACCAGTGTGCCATAGCACTAGTAAATGACCATCTTCTCTCTACCGATTTACTTACCATGTATAATTTTTCATGCAACTATCGTCTGGACTCTATTCAGGTCTTTATCTATTTACTCCTTTTATTATATTCTATTATCTTAATACCTACATCAGTACCACACTGTTTTAAATACTATAGCACCAATGGAGCCAGCAGGTGGCAAGGTGGTTAAGATGCTGGACTTACACATGGCCGACCACAATTTCATTCCCAGACCTGGCAGTTTGCTTTCTTGCTATCTCTCTCTCTCTCTCTCTCTCTCTCTTCCTGGTGAGTGCATGTGCTCTATAACAAATTTAAAAAATAATAACAACAACAAATAAGTTTAAATAAATAATTCTAAAAAAATTAAAGATAAAAGAAAAAAATACTATAGTATCAAGTTATCCCAATGCTATCACTCACTGGCCATGGGACCTTGGTGAATCTAAGTTTCAGTTTCCATTTCATAGTATTGTCTTAAGAAGTAGGTTTTTCTGTTTTTGTTTTTTGGGTTTAAAGAGAGATTTTTGTTATAGGGACCATGCACTCACCAGAGAGACAAAGACAGAGAGACAGAAAGTGAAAAATCATTCCCCCAGGGTGGGGTGGCCATGCTGCAATCCCTTCTCCTCTATTCTCTCGGGATTTTGCGCATGCATACACACACCTGGCATGAGTTTAACCTGCCGGGTCCTGGACTCAAACCATGGTCAACTAAGTGGGAGTTCAGTGATGTAACCATTATGCTATCTGCTGGTCCCAAGAAGTAGATTTAAGCAAATCAATATTCTAGCCTCATGTCTAACACAAAATAGGCATTTAATAAAAATGTGTTATTAATACCATTATATTAGTTCACAATAAGATTGAACTAGGGGCAAAAAGTAATGATAATAATGTTACTAAGTATTTTAAAAATACAACAAATTTTGCTTCTTTTTTATTTTTACCTGAGTGCCCAAGCACCAAGGGAACCTATCCCTGTGAGATCATTCAAACTCTGGAAGATATTCTGTTTTCCTAGGCTACTGATGTGAAGAGTCAGAGGAGCAAAATGTAGCTACATGGGGCGTTTTGGGAATGGAGACTGGGACAATGAGAATGAGAACTAGTACTGCACTTAGGGCCCCAGAGGAAGGATCCAAAAGCCTGCCATTCGCAGTAGCTCAGCAACCCACAAATGGACAAATAAAGAAGCCAAAGACATTACAAAATCAGGCAAATTTTACTCTCTTGCACATCTATTATTTCTACAGTGTGCATAAGTCAAAGAGAAACTGAATATAATTTCCAAAACATAAGCCAGGTAGGTAATGAAATGCAGCTTAAACATAGGTAGGTAAATACACAGACAAAAGTCCATGTGCTTATAGCTGGATTCCAGGGACAATAGGACCATTTCCTTCCATGGAGCAAGTACCTGTAAGCTTCTGAGGACTCATGGAAGCATATCCAACAGGCTGTGCTTTTATTTTTATTTTTATTATTTTTACTTTTTTAAGAGATTTTTGCTAAAGGGTGAGTGTGCTCACTGGAGAAACAGAGACAGAGAGAGCGAGAAATCACCTCCGGGGGTGGGGGGATGGCCACACCCCAATCCCTTCTCCTCCATTCTCCTCTCGCGATTCTGGGCATGCACGCACATGCACCCAGCATGAGCGTAAAGCCACCGGGATTCTGGACATGCGTGTACATGCACCCACCATGAGTTTAAAGCCACCAGGTCCAGGACTTGAACTACAGTCAACCACTTGGGAGTCCAGCATCTTAATCATTACACCACCTGCTGGCCCCCAGGCTGTGCTTTTAAGAAGTTTAACACCTGAGAAGGAGAAGAGAGGTATGCCAATAACAGCACCAGGAGGCAGAATTCACATCACAACTGAAGAACACCAACTTATACGACCTCAAAGGTGAGAAAAATCAAAGCTTAGACGGCATCCAGGAAAGCTTCGCAGAAGAGGTATCGTGTGAATCAGCCTTTAAACGTTAAATAGCGGGAAAAAGAGCAATAGAATTTTGACAAGTACAGATGGAAAAAAGACAGCACATTTCAGCATGTCAGAGAGGAAGTTCCCAGTGTACCCAGGTTGATGATAATCCAAATTCCTGCAAATGAGGATTCTACTAGAACGAAAGCAGTGCAACAGACCGTTGGTCCCAGACTGTAGAGGTCCTTGAATACAAGTGTAGGGACCTAGGCTTCAGCTACTAGGTGCTGGGAGGAGACAGGGAGTGGGTGGAAGACTCAGAGTTCTATCTTCAGGAGATTGATTAGGTAATGATAATTGGGGAATGGGACAATATAATGGAATGAGTGGGGAAGAAGTCTAAAGAGTCCAAGCAAGAAACGAGGTCGGTCTAATCTCAAAAGGATCCAAAGGAACAGGAAGAAGGGAACAGATGATGAAAACCTTGTGGAGGCAAAAGTTGAAGACAGGTTACTGATTAAGTATAAGCAGAGAGTGGGGAGTGAACACTAACCCAGAAATTGTAAGCCTCATTTATTGCAAATCAGAAAAGTAGATTTGACTTACCTAAGAAGCAGCTAGTGGGAAGAGGAGGGAAGGGAAGATGAAAACCTGCACTGAACTTGCTCAGTTTAAAGTGCTTGTGGCGCCATCAGCTTATGACAGCCAGAAAGCAAGGAAGCACCGTAGGAGCAGCGGGGAAGACCTAGTGTGGGGTGACCAAAGACATCCAAGAAGATGTGGGATGGGCAATTAGAGTTGATGCTGTTTATTTTGTTTGTTTGTTTTATTTGCCAATTGTGTGTGTGTGTGCGCACACATATAAACCAGTAGAATGAAAATTGAAGGTGCACAAACATAATGTCTTTTGTTGATGATGAATATGGCAGTATCTTTTATTTGATTATTGAATAAAGGAAAATTGAGGGATCTCAGTTTGAATAGTTCAAGGGATAAATGAGCTTGAGAAAGACTAGAGAAGACCTTACAGAGAAGGAGTCCACACATTCTTCCCCAACCAGTAGTCTTTTTCTTTGTAAATCTTAAGTCTCAGACAAACATAAATGAACTTCTCCCATGTCAAAAATTTTAGTAGGTCCCAGTATCAACATTAAAAAAATTACTTATGAGGGGCCAGCAGTTGGCATAATGGCTATGTCACTGGACTCCCATGTAGTTGACCACCACTTGAGTCCCAGACCCCGTGGCTTAAACTCACACTGGGCGTGAGTGCGTGCATGCCCAAGATCCCCAGAGGAGAACAGAGGAGAAGGGATTGCGGCGTGGCCATCCCCCCGGGGGGTGATTTCTCGCTTTCTGTCTGTCTCTCTGTCTTCCTCTGTCTTTCAGGCAAGCCCACGCACCCTATAGCAAAAACCTCTCCAAAAAATAAAAAGGTTACATCTGGACATCTGGATACATGGATCTTAACATCTACTGAACTGACTCACAGACCAGGCTAGTATAGAAGCCACGAACAGTCTACAAAGCACTGGTAGACCCCTAGAACTCAGAGGACCCTCATCAAGACGTTCATCAAGACGACATGCATCCCAGACAACACACACAGCTGCACCTCCATGGCAAGAACATGATGCTCTGTGTAGGCAATTCAGACGTCGCAAATTCTTTTACAAGAGGAAAGCAATCTTCACTCCAGATCACTGGAAAACTGAAGTGAGATGAAATGCAGCTCGCAGGATGAAGGCAGAAGAAATCGAGGTTCCAAAATTCTTCTCCAGTCTGAGTCAACAGTCAAAAGTTCACATGTTGTGTGAGGACCCTTGCATACAGCTCCCAGACATTTTAAACACCAAGAAATCGATCACAGGGAAAGTAAAGGTTTCCGTGATTCTCTGAGTCTGTCAAGTTCCACAGGGAAAATGGCCCTCTCAGCCACACTCTTGCTGAGCCAACGACTCTAGCTCATATTTCATCCCTTCGAATCCTATTTCATTGAAGTTATTCTTCCAATCATCAAATATGGCAAAGAGAGAAGCTGTGTCCTATGGCGCTCATACCTCCTACAATAGAGTATCTTAGGATTTTCACCAACTGCAACTCAAGCTGCTCCCTACCTTGAGGAACAGCCTCTCTCCAGCACAGCTTTCAACTTGGGGTTGCTGAAGATTAGACTGATGGGGTGAACTGCCATGCACAGATGGCTCACTACCTGCCATGTCCAGTATCTAAATTCCCACATTGGAAACATACCTGCAGCATGGATCACCAGTGACAGGAAAGAGGAGATGAAGAGAATGGCAAAGGAGATGAGAGCCAGGAGAGCCTTGATGTGGGCCTGAGCACTGGGGTCTCGAAATCCTGAGATAGTCACGAAGGCTTTCTTCAAGTGTTTTCCCAGAGATATGATTAGCAAAGCCATGCAAATGATAAAGACAACAGTGGGCACTGTAAAAGAAATCATTTTTAGAGAAAAGAAGTAGAATCTCTCATAGAAGCTCCTTACGCTATTCTCAGTGGCATTCCAAGGTTGCAGACCTCTCCTTAAATAGTTCTGATACACTTCATAGTTGCCTATGAAAAACAGAATGGTGTTCAAGTTAGAGATCCCCAAGGAGCTGAGCAGCATCCATGGTACCCACTTAGACAGCCTGCACTTTAGCCAGAGGAAGGCAGGGTGAGTGACGGTTGCAATTTTCACACAGTAGAAGACACTGAGCCAGGTAGAGAACCATAAGGTGAGACTATTCAGAAAGTCCCACTGGAAGGAGAAGAACTGATGCATAGGGTTGTATGGGAAGGCCATTGGATTCAACAAAATATAGAAAATCTTACCCATCACCACCCACTGCAGACAAAAGCGAGAGGCTCCTAAGCTGACCAATAACTTATCACAAGGCAACAGTGTTCTCCGTAGCAACCATTCCATGCACAGAGCTGAAGTGATGAAGCCATTGCTCACCACTGCCAACAGGCACACAAAGAATAAAATGACAGCTGAGATGACGAATTTCTTATCAGTCCCTGGAGGTCCTGGAACCATGTCATCTCCATTCATCTCCTGTGGACAAGATCGGTCCAAGGCTTCAAGAGTTATTTCTGTTGGGTTGTTCTGGAAGGTCCTGTCTGATACCTTTGCTTCTCCAGCTGCCCCAAGTGCAGAGGGTAGGCCAGAATAGAGGACACAGATGACCTGAGGAGGGTGACGAGGTTTCTTCTAGTCAGAATGGATGCAAATATTGTTAAGGCTCAATTTTCAGAGTGTTCCTGCTTGCCTAAAATTTGCCTGCCCTTCTGTTCTCTCTGGCCATGTCAACATTGGTGGGGTTGATTTATCAGGCCCTTGCATTTAGTGCCCGTTACACGGGAGCCATACTTCTTCAAACTGACACCTAAGATGGGATTGGACAGTGGCCTGCAGCTCAATGACAGGACATGCTCCCAACTGAGAGGCAGCATTCACACCCGAGTGACTAGGGGGGCTTGTTATGTTCTGGACATTGATCTAAGTGCTTTCCGTGATGCTTTGTCCTCATAATGACCCTATGAAATGAGGTGCCATGAGGATACCCCTTTGACAGAGAGAAAACTGAGCAAAACCTCTATCGATGGTCGCTACTTGTGGTGACCATTGTCACAAAATAGAACCTAGGAGACGATCATGTACAATCAGGTGGACAACATTTAGAAAATTTTTTAAAGCATATCTCATATGCAGTGACTTTTAAAATGACATTTTACAGAAGATCCTCCCTCCTCCCACAAGGATGGCTATAAAACCAACAGGATGTGGCAGAGAGAGCCCTTGGCCAAAAGTCGGGACATACTTTGGTCTGAGCTCCATCCTCCCTGTGGGGCTACAAGATGAGTTGGGCTACATGAGTTAACCTCCAGTGCCTCATTTTGTTCATCTGTAAGATGTGAAAAGTATCATCTGTTCTAATTCATGGCATTGTCTTAGACTCTCAGTTTTGTTTTGTTTTGTTTTTAGAGCAAATTTTTTATTTTCTTTTTTTACTGCTATAGAGTGCATGCACTTGCCAGAGAGACAGAGAGCCAAAAAATGAGAAATCACACCCAAGCGGGGAATGGCCATTCCACAATCCCTTCTCCTCCATTATCCTCTCAGGATTTTGAGCAAACACACACACACACACACACACACACACACACCCAGTATGAGTTGAAGCTTCCCAGTCCAGGACTCGAACCATGGTCAACTATTTGGGAATCCAGCAATGTAACCATTATATCTGCTGGTCCCTAGATTCTCAGTTTTTAAACTGAAAGATGATATTAAAGATAATCTTACAGATTGAAAAAAAACTGAATTATAGATTAAGACTCCTACTTAAAGTTATAGCTATATATTTGGAAGACCAATGATCTTTGCCACGATCAACAGCACATCTCACAGCCTGTCTTCATCCTTCCTGGAGTGGGAATGCCAGGTTTGGAGTCTTTTCCCAATCACTAAGGATCCTCAGAGTGATCATTTAATCTCTTTGCACTCCTCTTTCTTCCTTATAGAAATGATGTTCCACAGATAAATCTGATCATCAACATACAATCCTTGGAAACCGTAGATCACTCCATGTGCCTCAGAACTACGCATGGTGATGATGACTGATTAGAGGCCCATCCCATCATATCCTCCCTGCAGGGTGACAAACAATTCGAGGAGATGTCAGGAGAACGTCAGGGAGGCACCAGAGGTCTAGGGCAATGGTCCCCAACCTTCCGGCACCGTTGACCAACCTTGTGGAAGACGATCCCACCACGGACAGAGAGGGTAGGGTTAGTCCCAGGGTGACCCAAGCACACCATAGCCACTGTGCACCCCACTTTCACCACTACCACATTACAATATACAATGAAACAATCACACAAAAACAGGGTTTGGGCTCCCATGGGAATCCAACATAGTCACTGATCCAACAGCAGACAGAGCCCAGGAGGTAATGAGAATGCTAAGGGAATGGTTACAAACACAGACCGAGCCTTGCTTGCTCTCCCACTGTCCACCCCCTGCTATGTGGCCTGGAAAATTAGCACTGGTCTGCCATCCAGGGGTTGAGGATTCCTGGTCTAGGGCACCAGATGCTGGGCCCCTTACTTTAGCCAGAGAAGGGTAGAGTAAGCAACAACCAGATTACCTATAGAAAAGAGTTTCAAAGAGTCATGTGTAAATAAACACAGAAATAAGCAATCAACACCCAGATACGTGTAGGTAGGTTCATGTGTCACAGAGAGGGAGGTAAGTAGAAATTGTTCTGGGTCAAATGCAGCAACTGCAAAGGCTCCATATTAATAAACACGAGACAGAGGGAGTTTTAATAGTACACCCATCTCCTGGCCACCACCATAACCTACCAGGTCCATGCACAAAACCCCCACAAAGAGGGAACAGAATAATGAACACTCAGAATCTCTTTCCGGTTCCCAGTCCATCTCCAGGTAGAATTGTTCCTTCCGCACCTAGGCCACTCTGCTCCTGGGTAAAGGAAAGAAGGCAAACTAAGGTCACTCATTCACACTGCCTTTCTGTGAAGATGCAAATTTCCGGGGCATAGAGTTCCCAACTGCTCTCTTCCTTGCTCTCGTTCCTCTGACTAACATCTGGCTATTTCCTAATGGAACCTGGAAAAATAGGTCAAACTTTGGGCCCGTAGCTCCAGAATTTGGCTAGCCAGAAACCTCCCAATATGGAACACTCAGAACTTTCCCATCCACCTCCTGCACCTTCGATAGCTCATGAGATGAAAAAAAAAAAAACAAAGAAGATGTGAAATAGACCCTCAATTCACTTAACAACAATGAAGCATCTCTGATGCTGTTAGAACTTAGGAAAGGTACTGCAGCTACAATGATGTGCATGAGCCCTGCCTTCCACGTGCTTTTACGCACTAATCTAAACCACAATGCACACTGTGTAGTCTATGCAGATTAAGCTAATGCTAAAGATCGGAAAACATTTGAATTTAAATATGCAATATGTTTACGGTGACTCTTTCATTCATTTGTGGTTTTGCTTAGGGCACTTTGCTTTTTCATATTCAGATTTATTTTCCAAGGTATAAACCAAGTCTGGGATTTTTTAAGTATTTTTTAATTTATTATTTCTAAGTGACACAATCATTGTATATATTTATGGGGTACAGTGTGATCATTTAAAAATTATTTATTTGTTTAATGCCATTTATTATTATTATTTTTTAATTTGACCAGAGAGAGACAGAGTGAGAGAGAGAGAAAGAGAAAGAGAGAAAACAAGCCACCAGGCCCAGGACTTGAACTGTGGTTGGCCACATAGGACTCCAGCACCTTTAACTACCACGCCACCTGCCGGCCCCACAGTATGACTTTTTGGGGGCATGAATACAATGTTCTGATCAAATCAGGAAAATTTGCACATTCATCATTACCTCAGACATTTGTTACTACTTTGTGTTGGCAGCACTTCAAATTTTCTCGTCTGAGCCAGCTGGTGATAAAACAGTTAAGGTGTTTAGATCCCACCTGACTGACTATGTAGTTCAAGTCTCAGACCCAGCAATTTGAAAAACACACTGGGAGCATGTTTATGTGTGCTCAGAATCCTGAGGGGAGAATGGAGGCAAAGGAATTGCAGTGTGGCTATCTCCCCTAGGACGCTTTCTCACTTTTTCTCTCACTCTTTGTCTCTGGTGAGCGCACATGCCTTACAGCAAACAAAAATTCTCTCTTCTAACTCTCTTGAAATACACAATAGGTAATTGTTAACTCTAGTCACCTCACTGCTCTATGGAACACAGGAACTTAATCCTCCTGGCTACTTGTGTTTTGTGACTGTTAACCGACACCTCACCATCCTCGTTCCCTCCGAGCCATCGCAGCCCCTAGTGACCACTATTCTACTCCATGGCTAAGAGTTTCTCGACTTCCATAGCTCGTCTTTACAAATGTAATCATAAATGTAGTAGGATAGGAATCTGCGTAGGTTCTCTAGATGGAAAACTCTCAGCTCAGACCTCTAGCTCAAGGAAAGGCAGGGGCAGCTTGTGGTTCTAAATGTCATCCTACTCCCATCCCAAAACTTCTCGGAATAGTTCAGGAGCAGCAGCACCGTCACTGTGGGACAACAAAGATGCTGTCTTGTATGTTAGAAGAAGACATGGTGTCAGTAAAGGGGGTGGAAATGTGATCTCCAGGAGTGATTAGGTGGTTCTGCTATAACAGAGGGTCCACATAAGGGGATGGCGGAAAAGGGAGGCTGGAGAGAGATTACAGAAAGTCTGATAATCAGTATGAATTCTTGGACTGTATCTTTATTTATTCATTTATTTTTAAGTTTGTGCCATGGAGCACATGCACTCACCAGAGAGAGAGAGAAAAAGAGAGGGAAAGTGAGAAATCATCCCCCGGTGGGGGGAAGGCCATGCTGCAATCCCTTCTCCTCCATTCTCCTCTCAGGCTGTTCAAGCTGCTTGGTCTGGGATTCGATCTGTAGTCAGGCATGTGGGAATCCAGTACCTTAACTCCCACGCCACCTGCTGGCCCCCTTGAACTGTATCTTTAGTCAAGATTGCACCATCAAATGTTTCAGGGCTTTTATGAGCCAAGGTTTAGGAAAAGAGTTGAGAACATCAACCAGTTAAGAACCCTGAGAGAAGCCCAACACTCCTGCCTTTCCTGCTAACAGCCATCTCTCTGTGTTCGAGCCTCAAGGCTCAATCCCCATTGTTTATTATTACCGTCCCTGGGGAAAGACAGAGCTCAGGTCCAGTCCTAGACTGGACTAGCAGTTAAGTTCTGGGCATAGGGAGTCAGGTCCCAGATGGCCCAAATGTGGTTAGAGAAACGCACGGGGCGCATGTGTGCATGTACCCAGGTGGGATGGAGAAAATCCTGATGGAATGGAGAAATGGGAGAGAAAGGATAATAGCATGAACCACACCCCATTGGGGGGGTGTTTCTCCTCCCATGTCCTTTGGCCAAAAAAGAAAAAAAAATCAACTCATTCATGTTTCTGCAAAAAAATGAAAAAGAAAATCCCCTGATGACTGGTGATGAGAATAACTGTGCTCCTTAGGTGGGACAATTCACGGGGAAGCCCTAGGGGTCTATGGGATTAGTGTAAAGTCTGGCCTTGGCACTAGCTTCCCACAGGTCCTTCTATCCCACCTCACCCTCTCTCAACTCCCTGGGAGACCCCCTGTGCTCCTAACCAGCAATCTGAGAATCTCGTCTTTTGAAACCTTAAGCATCTCCCAGGAGGAAACTCCTCGCCCCATTATTCTCGTCTGACCACCTCTCTCTCTTCCTGCAGTAGCTCGGCCTCCAGCTTGGAAGGCACAGTGTTTGGAGGCCACGGCTTCCCAGGTTTGTTGGACAATTTACCATAAATGCAATTATTTGTTTAAAAAGTCTATGCAACCTCTGCTCTGTCCTGTTACCCACTACTCCAGTTTTGGCTGGTTCAAACCATGTGTTTTCCCCCAGTCTCTTCAGTCACTTGTCTCCATGCTTTCTTACCATAAACTCCAACAGTAGAAACAATTATACAAATGCATCCCACCTGATGTGGGCTGAGTGTTTGTGTCCTCCCAACACTCATATTTTGAAACCCTGATCCCCAACATGATGGTTTGGAGTTGAGGCTTTGAGAGGTAATTAGATGGGGTGGGGGGCTTCCAGAGTAGGATGGGTGTCCTTATAAGAAAAGCACAGGACAGATGATCTCCCTGTGCCAGGTGAGGACATAGCAAGAAGGCATCGTGTGTGGTCCAGAAAAGCGTCCTCACTGGAAACCAGCCATGCTGGCCCCTGAGTTGCTCCAGAAGCGTGAGAAACGAATGTCTGTCGCTGAAGCCACCCAGTCTACGGCATCTGTTACAGCAGCCTGAACTCAATAAAACACCATCATATGCATATGTATTTTTAATTGCGTATGTACTACTTTACTGACATTGTGTATATCGTCAAACATACACAAAATAGGGGAACAAAAGGAGGAGATAAAAGTACACCAAAATTAATTAGTCACACCTTTCTCCCCAGAACCCGAGGATCATCTCGCACAAGCCCTGGACTGCAAACACCTCGTTCAGAGACCAATAGCCTAGACAAGGGCATCGGGGATCCACCTTCTGTGTGAGCAGAGAGAAAGAGGCGGAGCATCAAAGTTACAGACAGCAGAGAGTCTCCTTTATCTTCTATTTATCTTCTCTTGGCCAAAACCTAAAAACATTTCCACAACAGACAATTCCTTTTCATTCAACATGTAGCAAAGTCATGGATAGAACCAGGAGGAGCAGAAAATTCATGTATTTCCCCAGCCTTCCATGGATCAAACTGGAACCTCTGTGAGTGGAATCAATCTTGAGCAGAGCACAAAAAAAAAAAAAAAAAAAGAAGAAAAAAGAAATGTGGCAAAGACTGGTAGAGAAAGTAGAGAAGGAATTTCTAGTGGGCCAAGGAAGCACAGGTAGAAGGGAAGGCATTTGGGAAAGTGGATGACGCATTCCTGTGCTGGGGTGGAGCAGGGGGTGAGGTGGGCAGGTGGTGTCATAAAGTGGATGCTATTTCCACTAAAAAAGGAGGAAAAAAAAATCAGGGCTAGCTCCGTGGCCTAGTGGATGGGGCAGCCAGATCTAACATGGCCAACCCATAGTTCAAGTCCCAGACCTGGTGGTTTGAGAAGGCTGCCTGGAGAATGTGCATGTGTAGCCAAAATCTCCAAAAGAGGGAGAGTGATGGAGAAGGAATTGAGGAGCCACCATTCCCCATGAGGCATGCTTCTCTCTCTCTGTTTTGGTCTTTCCGATGCATGCACACTCCCTCTAGCATAAACAAAACAAAAACCACTCTTGCTTGCCCACAGAGATGACTAATGATGGTTACATGTCTCTGTGAAGGGAGTACAGGCCAAAATGATGCTCAAAGACTCACTCAGTGGCTTGAACAGAGTCAGAGAGGCCTGGGAGGATGATTCAGGGCTCAGACCAGAGACTCGCAGCCATGGAGGGCAGAGGAGGAACATGGAGAGATGGAGAGAGAATTAGTAGACCATGGAAAGAGTTTGGGAGGGAGGGGAGGAAATGAAAAGAGGAGGGCGGTACCTAGACCTGATGCGTTCTTAGAGCTACTCGTGGGATTGTCCCTCACAGTGCTGTGGGTCACGGGTACTGACAGCTTGTCAGTAGAATCATCCTTTTTCCAGAGCCTTCCACAGCTTCTGAGCAGCAGCAAAAAGTCCTATAGCCTCCCCTTCAGGGCCCTTCTCAGCTTGGGGCTGCTTAGCACAAGGATGGTGGAGTGTAGAGAGAGGCCCGTGTAGGTCACCGCTTCCCAGACCCAGTGCCAATGATTGTAGATGGCGAGTCTCAGCGTGGAAATGATCAGAAACAAGAAATACGAGGTATAAAAGATGAGGAAGAAGGTCAGTGACTTCAGAGCCTTGGTGTGAGCCTGGGTGCTGGGGTCACAGGGCCTGGGCTTGCGGTTCCTCATCTGCCCCAGGTGCCGGCGCAGGGAGAACATGAGCAAAAGGGTGGACACCAGGAACAGGAGGAATGGGAACGACACCACTACCACCATATGGGAGAGAAAATAGTGCTGATGGAAAGTCCGTATTGTGACAGCGAGGGTGTTGTTTCCTTGGGAACCCTGAGAGGCAGTTATCTCAGCAAACATCGTATTCGTAGTAATAGACGAGATAAGCGACAGGACACTGAAGGCCAGGGAGCCCTGCAGCAGCTTGGGCACCATCCGAGAAATCCTCCACTTCAGCCAGACAAAGACGGGGTGTGAGAAGGACGAGATCTTCACACAGTAGAAGACCGCAAGCCAGGCAGTGAGCCAGAACATGAGGGTGTTGGTGAAGTCCCAGAGAATATTGAAATAGTGCAAATTGCAGCACAGTACAAAGGAGGCCAGGAGGTTGTTCACAATGGCTGTCCCATGCACGCAGAGCCGGGAAGCAGCCAGGCAGGCCACAATCATGTCGCCTGTGGGCAGTGCCCGGCACCGTGCCCACTCCCTGCACAGCACGGCGGCCATGAAGCCATTCTGCAACATCGCAGCCAACGACTCCAAGAAGAAGATGACCATGAAGACCAGCATGAGCAAGGAGGGCATCTCCCTCGAGGGAGTTCTGTTCAGACTCAGCTCCTGCTCTAAGCTCTGGGACACATCTGCAGGTAATACAGCCTCTCAGGCCAAATCACCCTATTGAGATCAGAGACCCAGAAACCCCTTCCTTGGATTAATACAGAAGCTCAGCCACCAGCAAACACCCCCAAGCCCCAGGTTTTGAAAAACGGATTCCTGTATCTCTCTTGGCATGCAAATCACTCCCAACTCAATGACTCCTGGTCTCTATTTGCATGGCCTGTATTTGCCTAGGTGTAGGGAAATACCAATAGCAGAGAGCAGTGGTTGATACTGGCATTTTTTCACATTATTTCCTAACTTTACCTCAAAAGATGCTGTTACCCTTATTTCCCTCTTTGAACCGGAGACCTTCCCTGACCCTCCATGTCCTAGGCTAGAATTGTATTCGGGGGCCTCTGTGCCCTATATTAAGGCCCACTGCCTGCCTGGGTAATAGGAAGTCTTCCATGTGCAAAAGACTTGGAATTACCAAGAAAAAGCTGCCTAGAATGTCACTGCCAAGTTTCATACTGGAGTTTGTGAAGTCGCCAGTTAAAATGCGGTGAATTCCCCTACCCTGTTAACATCAACTCTGTTAGACATTCATACCTTGGCTCCCTTGTGTTTGAGAAATCAAAATAAATCCGTTTCTAGGAAAGCTCTGAGAAAATGAGAGAGTGGACAAGTCACAATAAGAAGGCAAAGTGAGGAGGGGAAAGAACCCAGAAAGGGACACGACAGGAGCTGGGATGCACGACAAGAGAACCCCAGGACCACGCTGGCCCATGGAGGGACTGCTTCACATAGAGTGAGTCACTTCCTACAGCAACACGTAAGATAGCAACTGCCAACCTTTCAGAACACCTTTGTAATTCCGCACATTACATTTTACCTCCACCATCAACCACATAAAGTGTGGTTCCAGGAGCCAATGAGGAAAGGTCCCCCTGAGGTGGGCTGTTGGGTGGAAGATATCTATGAGCATTTGAAGAAAGAGAGATGGAAGAGAAGGAGAGCAGAAGAAAGCAGAGGTTTGAGCTGAGAGGCAGGGCAGGGGCTTCTTCCTTTAGGACAACCCACAAAAAATGGCTGGGCTGCCTATTTCAGATCACTGTCCCCAGCCTTCCCAGCACCAGGACCTGTCCTCATGGAAGATAATCCCTCCCAGGACTCGGGTGGTAGTTTCAAGAGCTACCCCTCAAATATGGCATTTGCTTCAAGAGCTGCTTTGTTTTCAGTAAATTCTCAAAAGATTATCAAAGAGCCGATAATCCAATCTGATCGACTGTTTTGCGACACAGAGCTTTGGTGTCTTGATTTAATTCTTCACATGTTTTTCTCTGGTCTTTCCTGGAATACAACAGTGATGAGTGGTTTCTGCAGGTTTCACAACATTTGGGCTCGACTCAAAGTCTTTTGGCGTAAGGCCAGCTTCATGATGTCATCAAGAAGCAAGTTCAGGCCATGGCGCACACACCCTGTGGTGGTCACATGTAACCAAGAAGACATCACGTGCTCACAGGCAACATTCATGTTGCTTACACAGTCTCCAAAGCACACATTGCAGACCCAATCTTCCCCACAATTTTACTTTCCTAAGTCACAGCTCTACAGAGTGAACGTTTATGCACCCTGTAAAGGTGGGACAAATACTTCTCCCCCAATCACCCACTCATCACCCCTTAGTACTTCACTAGACATCTTACAGAATTCCCATGGTGGGCCAGCAGGTGGTGTGGAGGTTAAGGCACTAGATCCCACATGGCCGATTGCATGGTGCAAGTTCGGACCTGGCAGCTTGAAAATCACACTCGGTGCATGTGCATGTGTGTCCAAAATACTGGGAGAGACTGGAGGGGACGGAATTGCAGCATGGCTATCCCCCCGGGGGGTGAGTTCTCCCCGGCCACATCTCTCTCTGGCAAGTGCATGTGCCCTATAGAAAACACCAAAGATAAAAAAAAAAAAATTTTTTTAAAGAAACAAAGACATCCCATGTCCTCTTCTTCATCTGTCTCTAAGAGACTCAAAGCAAGATAATGCTCCCTGTAACAATGCAACAGCAATCAAAAGGCTGGGTGTTTCTCACATGAGTTAGGGTCACATTTCTCTTTTCTACAGGTATTTCATGCTTAAATGAAACCGATTAATTATTTTCTGTAGCACAATTGTCAATATCTCTTTTTTTGCCTAATGCCTGAGTCCTCTGTGAAACAACGCTAATGTCAAACAAGTGGCAAGAGGAGGCTGGATTCTGGGTGGGAGATTCTGCAGAGCTCCTTGCATTGCCTTCATTTTGGACTCATACTGTTATAATAAAGGGTTTTTTGGCTTCTGTCCATAAGTTTGATTTTTGTTTTGTTTTTTTCCTAAATTACATTCAAGAATGCCTTGGTTCATCTTAGCAACATGTGAAAGTGCATTTCAGCTGACAAAGTTTGCAAATCTTGATGCCAGCTCCCAGCTGGACCTTTGACAGAGGTGCAGGACAGAAAATACTGCCACATTCTTGCATGATTTCATCAGGTGACTGATGGCCTGTGCCAGGGCAAGGTGGGGGAGGACGGAGATAAAAATGTTTTTAATGGTTAAACTGCACATAAACATTAAGCTAAACCATGCACAAATTTAATAAGGACTTCCCTGACAAATAAGCTTTGTTTTCTGGTCCTATAGACCTCCTTTCACTCTTATATTTACGTACATAACTAAGGATAAAACATTGACTCAAATAGCAACCGATAAACTATTGGGTCATCGGAAAAGTCATGACATATTTTGCATAGAAAAACAGAAAAATATGTCATGACTTTACTGACAGCCTAACAGAATTTTAGCTTTCTGAAGGTAAATTTGGAATTTGCAATATCCCTAGTTATCCAAATGTATAAGTACAGTTAAATAGTATTTAACACTCAGTAAAGTTTTTACACTTTCCTTTCAAATAAAAAATAGCATTTTAAAGTTATTTTTATAATTATAAAGTTTGCCTGCAAGACAAACTGATTTTATTCCACATTAAAAATCTTTAGAATAGTTCTTTTTCCTCAGGACTAAATCAATGCTCCTTCCATAATGCTGTAAGTTTCACCTGATGTCTGATGCCTATTGGAGAGATAAATCATATTCAATAACTCCCAAGTCGTGGTTTACAAACTATGCTTTCCAGTAGGTTCTCGTGGCAGGGAAAGGGTAAAAGGAGGTCAAAGGTAAACTGAGAAAGTAGGACCACAAACTTTCATCCTCTCCTTACTTTTTTTTTTTTTTTCATTTCATTTTCTTTAAGAGAGATTTTTGCTATAGGGTGAATGTGCTCGCCAGAGAGACAGAGAGAGAGAGACAGAAAGCAAGAAATCACCCTCCAGGGGGATAGCCATGCCACAATCCCTTCTCCTCCATTCTCCTCTTAGGATTTTGGGTGCGCACACACACACACATGTCTGGCATGAGTTTGAAGCCACCAGGTCTGGGACTTGAACCACAGTCAACCATGTGGGAGTCCAGCAATGTAACCACTATGCCAACTGCTGGTCACTTGTCCCACTTTTTTTAATAATTATTTTATTTAACTTTATTTATTTTAATTTGACCAGAGAGGGACAGAGTGAAAGAGAGAGAAAAAGTGAGAAAGCAACTTGCCAGGTTTGGGACTCAAACCATGGTCAGCCATGTGGGAATCCAGCACCCTTAAGCACCATGCAACCTGCCAATCCCTCATCCCCTCTTTAAACACAGCAGTTCTGCATATATCCACTTTATATACCAAGCCGCTGGGCAAAAATCAGGACTCCATCGCAAGAAACAAATGTTAAACTGCTGTCCGAGATCAAAAGATACAAGAGGGCTAACGATGGATTGTGTCGATGCATCTTCTTTCGCTCCCTCCCCAAAATCCTTCTAAATTAACTCTAAAAAGACTTCTTTTAATTATTTTTCAGAGCCAGCAGGTGGTGCAGAGGTTGAGGCAGATAGATCCCACATGGCCAGCTGTATGGTTTGAGTCCTGAACCTAGCAGCTTGAAAATCATGCTCTGTGTGTGTGTGTGTGTGTGTGTGTGTGTGTGTGCGTGCCCAAAATCCCAAAAGGAGAATGGAGAAGGGACTGTGGCATGCCCAATCCTCCTAGGAGGTGATTTCTTATTTTTCCTCTCTCTCTTTCTCTCTCTGTGTCTCTCTCCAGCAAATGCACACATCATATAGCAAACACATATATTTTTTGTTCAAGCTTCAGTCAATAATAACAGAGAGAACAGGAAATGGAACAAACAAAAATATTTGTGAAAATTGAAAGTGGATGGTCAAATTTAAAAAATTCTGACCTTTAAATGTATAAAAGAAAATGAAATTTTAAAAGTAAATTTAAAAATAGAAATAAAAATTGAAAAAACAATAAAAAGAAAATTATTTTTTTAAAAATAAGATGCTGTTGAGCGTGTTCTCTCTCTTTCTCTCTCTCTCTCTCTCTCTCTTTCTCTCTCTCTCTCTCTCTCTTTCTCTCTCCCCCCCCCCCCAAAGAAATGAATAAATAAACTTAGAGGAAAAAAAAGATTCACTTTCCCAGATCATCTTTCCCTTTCATAAAGCCAGGTCAACACTACTCCCCACCTTAGGAAAAGACTGGAGACATAGTCTCTGGAATGTACAAAATGGGGTCTCCAGCGGAATGCACATCAAACACAGGTGAGACAAGAGTACTATGCTGAAAACAGGCAAGTTGGGGGACAAATGCTTTTACCTCACTTGGCTTTCAGAATGCCTTCACCCTTCAGGCAGGAGATCTGCACGGTCTTTTCCAAGAATCTGAACATTCCAAGAGGAAGATATAAAGACAGTGATCTCAGAGGTTCCTCAATTACTGGCCCAACTGACAGCTCTACAGTGAAACCCATAGTCAGCAATTCCATTCATGAGTTTGGACTTTCTAATCAGCCTTTCCCCACCTCATTCCACATGAGCAGACAATAAGGAGCCTGGGAAATCTGAGAGTAGTCTTCAACCTGGAAGATAAGACTAAAAAAAAAAATTATATCAGAATTGCTACCTGGAGGAAAAAATAACACAAGAAGAATAAATCATTCTCCTCCCCCAAAATCAATATTTTCAGAGTGAAGAGAGTATAATTAAACTATATAAAATAAGAGGATGCTGTTAAAGAGGAACACTCAATTTTTTTAAAGTTTTGTTTTTGTTTTTGTTTTTGTTTTTTTTATTTGACCAGAGAAAAACAAACAGAGAGGGCAATGAGGAATCAAGCCACGAGGTCCAGGACTCAAACTGTAGTCGACCGTGTGGGAGTCCAGAGCTTTAACCTCCACGCCATCTGCCGACCCCAGAGCACTCAAATTTTTTCAAAGTTGAACTCTTGGGAATTAAAAACCATATACATGACATTAAAAATGTAATAGATAAGTTGAAGGATAATATTTATGACACATCTCAGAATAAATGGTTTGGGAAAGTTCCCCTTTAGAAAAGGAAAACAGGGTCAGCCTGTTTTCCCTGAATGGGGGGGGGGGGGGGGGGAATTATAGGTAAAAAGCAAAAGAGAATGTTA
The DNA here is from genome assembly GCA_026018925.1 of Tupaia tana. Lineage (NCBI taxonomy): Eukaryota > Metazoa > Chordata > Mammalia > Scandentia > Tupaiidae > Tupaia > Tupaia tana. Next base: position 12,314,121 of record JAKSZU010000003.1, read on the forward strand.
ATCTGACATATCCAATAGCCAAATAACAGAAGTTCTAGAAAACGAAAAGTAATAAATGGTGGAGAAAAAACCATTAACAAAATAATTGAAGAGAATTTCCCAGAACTAAAGGGCGTGTATTTTCCTATTAAAAGGCTCATCCAATATCTGGCCCATCATCACAAAACTTTAGAACACTGAGCATAAAGAGAAGGTCTCACAAGCTTCTAGAAAAGAAAATCATGAGGTAAGAATACCAAATCCTAAATAATAGGAATTAGAGTGATTTTAGACTTTTCACAGGTAATTTTGGAAGCTAACACAAAACCTCCAATAGGCTGAAGGAAAATTGTCTCCTATCTAGAATGCTCTATCTGAATCCTCAAGTATAAAAGTAAAATAAAAACTTTTCAAACAAACCAAGTCTGAAAAGATAATCTTCTATCTTCTCTTTTTCTGGAAGCTCATAGAAAATATGTTCCTCTGAAGCTAGAGAATAGCTCATGAAAAAAGAAGGTGCAGGCTACAGGCAGCACACAGCCGTGATGGAGAGGCGAGGGACCACCAGGGGAGCCGCTTGGACGGAGGGAAGTGCGTCAGGCATGAGGACAAGTCCACACTGGAGCGGGACAGGAGGCTCCAGAGAGGTTTTCTCAGGCAAATAAAATTTTAGAATACTTAGTGCATCCAAAATTATTGAGAAAGATTTAGATCAATGATAAAAGTTTTGAAAGCTAAAAGCAAACAAAATAAGGCAATTGTTAACTGGACAGAAATCAAGAATTTGTATGGGGGGGGGATGTAATTGCTATTTAATACATGGCTCTCCCATGAATAGCATTTAAGCTGCCTCCATATTTTAAACACTGAATATTGATTTAACCAACATTATAATAAAGCCACATTGAGGGCCAACCAGTGGTGTGGTGGTTAAGGCTGCTGAATCCCACATGACTGAGTGTGACATTCAAGTCCTGGACCCAGCAGCTTGAGAAACACGCCAGGAGCATGTGGATATGTGCCCCAAATCCCAGGAAGAGAACAGATGGAAATGATTGCAGCATGGCCATCTCCCTGGGGAGTGCTTTCTCTCCCTCTCTCTCTCTCGCTCTCTCGCTCTCTCTCTCTCTGGCAAGCACACACACCCTATAGCAAATTAAAAAATAAATAAAAGCTATGTTGAAAAGTGGTGATAAAATGGTTTGCCAGGGGACAAGGGTGAGCACACACACAGGCACACACATGCACACCACCTAAAAGAGGTAAAAGTAGATGTCTTGGGAAAGGGGAAATGGGAAAAGATGGGAGAAAGATCTACTGCTTTTCAAAGCAGATCTGGTAGAAACACCTGGCCCTCTAAACTAGATATACAACTTCTGTAAAATCTTAAGAATAAAAGGGAAAAGGACAACAAGGGGAGGGTTACAAGCCCTTGGTTTTTGTAAATGGTGGTGCCTCTTAGAAGCAAGTATTCACTTCCCGTTTTGCAATGAGGTACTGGACAGTGTCCTGTGTAAACAAGAATCATAATGATCTCATATTACTCATCATCTTATTAAAATCTTCCAAGTATGTGTTTTTCATAATCATTTGGAGGAAGAAAGGGCAGAAAGTCAATATGAGTCATGTTTCTAAAATGGTTTAGTCATCTTACTAACAGAAAAAAAAGTGAGAATTGGAATCCAAGATCTTCAGTTTTCAGATAATGATTTTTCTCCTGATTTTTTCTCCCTACCACGTTCTATCATATTCCCCCACTCCTTACCCTTGAGCAATCCCCACTCATTGCTCCTGTATACTCCTTCCCAGAGGCATAAGGGGTAAGGAGAGTGTTGGTGGTAGCAGATTATAAAGCACTTCTTAGGATGAGACCATACGTGATGACCTACATACCACTAGTGGGTTGACAGTGCTGGGAACTGGGAGATAAAATAAAGAGCCAAAGGGCCATGTGGTGGCATGGTGGTAATGCAACTGGACCCACAAAGGAAGGGTCCTGGGTTTGCAGCCCAGGACCTCTCTGAGCCCACGATCCAGGCTGCCTGAGACAGGGGGTGGATTATGGCATGAAGATTCTGCTGAGGGTGCTGCTCTCTGTTTCTCTCTCTCTCTCTCTCTCTCTCTCTCTCTCTCTCTCTCTCTCTCAAAAGAGAAATAAATGAACTTTTAATAAAATGGAGAGGCATTCACCATCTTCTCAAAGAAATATAGAAGCTCACACCTTCCCTCTTAAACACAACAAGGAGAGGAGCCGAAAAAGCATTCTCAGTCTTCCAGCTTTTCCTGATAATCCCCACAGAAAATCCCCCGCATTTCATTTGTCTGCATATGCAGAAATAAAAGAAGTAGAGGAATTTTTGCTGTGGCTAAAGTGGTAGCGTTTCCAAGCTAGTAAGCCTTGGGAAGGATTTCAGAGAGTGTGCAGAAAGACGCGGTGGTGAGTGCGAGTCCAGGGGAGCAGCTGCTGGGCTTCCACGGAGGTGTCTGGGTAATGTGCTTGTCTTCCCCACCTGACCACTGGAACAAAAGTCAAAGTAGAAGAATACATTTATTTAAAATCACAACATATTCAGCTAAAGAAAAAAAATAGAGTAATGCATCTCGAATTGAACTGGCATTTTTTGAAAACCTAATAGGTGGCTGGCAGTGTGCTAAATGCATTTGCATCCATTGTTCTCTCATTTAATCTTATTTAAGAATGCCATATGTGCTCCGGATTTTGCTCTTTATTATTAGACACGCTGTCTATGCCTCTGTTGTTGTTGCTGTTGTTTCAGAAAAAGAGAGTGATGCCGCTGCAAGTCTACCTTTGCCCTGAAAAGACACGATGCCACACCACTTCACAGGGTTTCCCACCACGTGAGGAGGCCTAAAGAAACCAGCTTTAACCCCTTGCCATTTTGCAGTCATAAAATCTCAAATTTGTGAACGTTTGCTATTTTGAGTAGGTAACAAGTATTTTCCCACCTCCTCGTTTCTGTTCTTCCCCATAATATTTCTCACTTAGGACCAGGTGGCAACGGGTAAATACACCCAAGCAGGCAAACATTAGAAGGTGTCTGAGAACACAGCACAACATTCCAAAGAAGTTACCAGAACTAAATGCCCATCAAAAGTTTCTACGGGCTTAAAGGAATTTAGAGCAGGATGTGGTAAAAGGGATGTACCAGACTCAAAGGACTTGGATTAGTTTTATTTCCGTCACTTTCTCAGCATGTCACCTATGATAAGTCTCTTTTAACCTCAATATGTACAATTATAATAATAAAAGCGTGGCAAGGTTATAAATATTTGATGAGGCAATATATATATATAAAGATATTTTTGTACCATGTTAAGCCCTGTATATTTGTTATTAAGTAAAATAACACAACAAAGAAAAAATAATGGACACAAAGCAGAAGAAACAAATTGCAAACCAATTAAGGGGTGTGTCCATGGTTTCTCTCCCTCCTCTCCCACCCCCATTTTGCAAGAAGGTGTGTACACTCACCAGAGAGAGAGCAAAGGACAAAGCACCCCAGGGGACATGCCACCATTCCTTCTCCACTTCTCCCTTCTGTTGGGTACTGGGCACCCAACAGACCAATCAGCCATGTGGGATCCAGTTCCCTTAACACTAAGTCATGGACTGGCCCTGTTTTTCTTTTCTAAAGAGGAACTTTCCCAAACCATTCTTACTCCAAAGTATTTCTTTTTTTTTTTTTTTTCTTATTTCTTATTGACAAACAAATCTCAAATCCTGTAGTAGTATCTTTTTAGGGTTTCAGAGTCCTAGCTCTTTCTTTCAGAACTTTCAGTGGCGTCCTGCTTCTCTGTGGTTTCCTAAGAGGGTCCTTAGACATAAGAGGGCATCGGAGACCTTCAACTCAATATGCCCAAACATCTCACCCGCTGAGTTCCTGGACCCGGGTTTTCTTTTTCTCAGACACTGCAAAGTTGGACTGCCCTATCTTTCCATCTGTCTCTCTGGGACAAAGTCCATCTTTACTCTAAGGAATGCCTTCAAGGGACCAGCAGATGCCACAATGGTTACGTCACTGGACTCCCACATAGTCGACCATGGTTTGAGTCGAGTGGTTTGAAACTCACGTTGGGCACGTGCGTGTGCATGCCCAAAATCCCTAGACGAGACTGGAGAAGAAGGGATTGTGGAATGGCCATCCCTCCTAGGGGGTGATTTCTCATTTTCTGTCTCTCTCTCTCTCTCTGGCAAGTGCATGCACCCTAAAGCAAAAATGTCTCTTAAAAAAAGAAAAGAATTGCCTTCGAGTCAGTCTCACTGTTCTATATGTACATTTAAGATACCTCACTAATCAAAAATAATAGTAACAGCTTCTGCTTATTTTGCTCCTATTCTGAACATTTATTCCAAGGCTGACATCTTACCAAAGGGACATCCCACAGAGATGCCTCACAGTGGCAGTTGTGCATGGAGTGACGGAGGTAAGTCAGACTCACTGAGCAGGGCCTCCCCGGAAGAGCAGGACAAGCTCTTTGAAATGACCAGTATGCCACCTCCTCCTTCCCAGGGGCGGAAGAGTGGCCTCCCCCAGGGGAGTGCCAGATTTCCAGAAATGAAAGGGAGGCCATATCTTTCTCTGGGTTTTCCAAGTAAACCACCATCTGCTCTGACCCAAGGCTGGGAATTCCCGAGAGAGGAAGGAGAGAGGTGAGGAAGAGTCACCCTCCAGAGAAGTCACCCTCCTGCCTCAGCCTCAGTGTGAGGGCTCCTAATGAAAGTGACAGGGTCTCTCTTTCCCTGAGGAATGCTGACCTGTGCACAGGAAGGTCCATGGAAGGGTGCTCCTTGCTGCTTTGTTCATGATCACGAAAACCTAGAAGACAAAAAAAAACATAAATCTCATCAAATCTTTGGTCCTTAATGAGGACAGGGCCACCCTCTACAACATATATAGGAAATGTGTGTGGGTGTTTCTGAGTGTCATCATCTTTGGCATCTATTACAATGTATTCTCATAAGGGGAAACATTTTCCCCATGCAGGAAGTCTTTCCTGCCAGCCGTTTGTGTAGGTGAGAAACATCTGAACTAAGAATGTAACTGCCCTATATAAACACAAGGTAAGTTTTGCATAATTTTAATATATAATGACTTTTCTAAGAGTGAAACAACCAAATAAGCTGACAGATTTTGAAACTTTGTTTAGTTTGAATCTTTACCATGAGTTGTTGATCATTTTAATAAAATCATGACATTGATGGCAATATCTCCCAGTTTTATTTATTTTTTAAAGAATTATTTTATTTATTTATTTTAATTGGACCAGAATGGGACACAGTGAGAGAAAGAGAGAGAGAGAGAAAGGGAAAGTGAGAAAGCAAGCCTCCAGGTCTGGGACTCAAACCATGGTCGGCCATGTGGGAGTCCAGCGCCCTTAACCACCATGCCACTTGCTGGCCCTTATTTTTATTTTTTTAAGAATAGTTAATTTGGGACCAGCAGACAGCATAGTGGTTATGTCGCTGGACTTTCATATAGATAGTCAGCCCTGGTTCAAGTCCTGGACCCAGCAAATTAAAATTCATGCTGAGCGTGTGTGCATGTGTGCCCAAGATCCGAAGAGGAAAATGGAGAAGGGATTGTGGCATGGCCATCCCCCCCCCAACCAGGGGTGATTTCTTGCTTTCTGCCTTTCTGTCTCACTGGTGAGCACACATGCCCTATAGCAAAAATCTCTCAAAAAAAATAAATAATTTTTTTTATTTATTTATTTTTTAATTTGCTATAAGGCATGTGCACTCACCAGAAAGAGATGGAGAAGGAAAGTGAGAAATCAAGCTGCCAGGTCCAGGACTAATACCACAGTCAACCATGTAGAGACCAGTGCCCTAACAATTATGCCACCTGCTGGCCCCTGTGTCACGGTTTAAGTCAGCGACCAAGTACACATAAATGGGTCTGATTCTGGAGTCATTGCATCCCCTTGAGTCTTCAATAGGGTGAGCATCTGTCTGCTTCACTATGTTATCTGCTGGTGGACCTGAGCCATTTATAGCAAAATGGACTTTATTTTATTATAAATTTATTTTCTTTATGTCTTTATATTACAGTTAGGACATTGTACAAGAGCCTTCAAAAATGTTCATGGAATGGCACTAGCAGGCGACGTAGCAGTAAAATGCAACACTTCATGAGACAATCTCATACGAGAAGGTTCCTGGTTCAAGTCCTGGACTGGTTCAAGTACGGACTGGGCCTTCCCCTAACCAGGAAACAAAGCCAGCTGAAGTGTGGGTGTGGATCCTGGCACCAGGACCTGTTGGGGGTTTATCTCCCTCTCACTCTCTCTTCCTCCCTCTCCTTTCCCTTTCACTGTCTCAGTCGTGGAAGAAATAAAAGGATATATGTATTTTTAAAACTTTGTGGGAAAATGGAATTAAAGCATGAGTTCTTTTGCTGCAAAGCAATGTGGTTCTTTTTTCTTCTGATACGCATTTTCCTTGAACTTTTTGAAGACCTCTCTTCTGGGTTTTAATAACGTTTTAGGTAAGTTACTATTATTTATGAACCGTATTTCAACGTAGTATGGGAGTCATTCTTCAGTATTTTTTTAAATGAAGGTATTGATCTGGATACAGTATTTTTTTTCTTTCTTTATGATAGAGCATGTGTACACACATTTGAGAGTAGGAAAAAGAGGAACATCGTGATCCTCTTCCTCCAGTCCTCCAGCATTCATGCTGTGTACCCAGTGTAGACACAGTCTCTCTAAGTAAAATAGGAAACATTACGCTATGGAACACTCCACCAGGGCTAAAAGGAGTAGCTAAATTTATATATATTTATATGGGAAAAGCTCTGAGCAAAGAAAGCTGCTCAGACAAATGTATAAGCACGTACAGCTGTTACGAGGTGTGCACTCAATTGATGCTTGACCGAATCATAGTGCAAAGTTTGACTTCCTCTCGGGCATAGTCGTTCAAAAGCTCCTACCCACCCCCCCACACACCCCCATCCCCAAAAGCTCACAAGACTTACTATCAATATTAAGCACAACAGAAAAAGTAGAACTCACCTTTGGTAAGGCAGCTATGACAGTAGACCAGCACATTTCTATAGCCCGATTGGAAGGCAGATCAATTTGTACACAGTGGGAACAGTTATTTCCCCAGGTCCTCATAGCCTGGGGACAAATGACACATCACAATGGCACTAGGCTCTGAGCACCCTGCCAGCTTAGTCTGTGGGTCTCCAGCCTCTGCCCCATGGGCTCCCAGGCCCACACAGCTGCTCAGGTTCTGCCCCACAGCTGCTGTGCTCCTGTTGCTGTCTGTCTCGGCTGGGGCTTTGCCTGCCTGTGACCTTGTCTCACCGCCAGAGTTCTGCAACTCCCAGGCTTAGAGGGTGTGTTTTAGCTCCAAGGATATGCTCTTCCCACTGACCTTAGATAGTCAACCCTGTAAGGGATCACAGAGATGTATGTTAGGTTGGATCTCAGGAACTGGACACTCTGAGAAGACCTCCTTCTTGGCAAGACCCTTGGCCATGATATTCATACACCTTCACACTCTCCAAACCCGCACTCCAGATCCCTGCCTTCCAGGGAGGTAACATTCTTTTTCTTCCTTTTTAAGATTACTCATTCACTTTTTCCATGAGCAAGAGACAGAAAGACAGCACCCCCAATGGAGCTTCAGTGCTGTGAGCTACCTTCAGCCTCAGCCAGCCCCGATCACAGACACACCTATGCACAGTATACTCAGGGTGGTGGGGGATGTAAACCCAGAACCTTTCCATTTGAGTCAGCCTTGCAGACCGTCACATTTCACCGCTGCCCCACCACCCAGCCCGCAGGGAAACAGCATTTTTTGCTGCTCCTTTACTTTCTACACAATCTATACTCGAGAGTTCCCAGAACCTAATCACCATCACCTTCCTCATATAAGTAATATTCCTGGTGTCTACATGGATGGACAAGAGTTATTTCAGTGACCAAAAATGTGAGTCCTAGTGACTGACCATCTCACACACTGAAGGTCACCTTGTACAAACTCGTTACTTAAACCTCCCTGGACGTCAGTTTCCTTGTCTGGAAAATGAACAAAACCACATGAGTTCTTCCAAGAGTAAATGGCGATTTACTATTCGTGAGCACTCCGCACTGTTCCGGCTTGTATAAGAATTGCAGAAGAGCTGTCAGTGTCTGTCCCAGGGCCGCCTGGAAAGAGGGGCTGATGAAGCCCCTATTCCTTCAGACACAGGAATGGGTATTTTTTAAAAATAATTATTTATTTTATTTTATTTATTCATTTATTTATATTTTTAGTTTGACCAGAGAGAGACAGAGGGTGAGAGTGAGAGAGAGAGGAAGTGAGAAAGCAAGCCACCAGATTCAGGACTTGAACCCTGGTCGGTCATGTGGAAGTGTCCAGCGCCTTAACCACCACGCCACCTGCTGGTCCCGGAATGGGTATTTTTTTAAAACAAAAAAATACTTCTCCGGCAGGTGTGCGGTGGTTAAGGCACTAGACTCCTGCATGGCTGACCACAGTTCAAGTGCTAGACCTGGCCAGTTTGGAAATCATGCTGGGCACATGTGCATGCCAGCCCAAAATCCCGAGAAGAGAATGGAGGAGAAGGGACTGCAGCATGGCCACTGCCCTGCGAGGTCATGTCTCACTTTCCCTGGCACTATCTCTGTATCTGGTGAGTGCATGTGCCCTATGGCAAAAACCCTTTAAGAACGGGAAAAAAAAAAAAAAAAAAAAAAAAAAAAAAAAAAAAAAAAAAAAAAAAAAAAAACCTTGCCAGAAGGCACACATGCTCCCCCAAACAGAGCCAGAGCCAGAAAATGAAGAAGAAGGAGAGGGAGAAAGCACCCTCCAATGGGGCATGGTCACCTCACAATCCTTTTTTCATTTCTTTCTGTGAGACTTTCAGGCATACGTGCACATGTGTTGGATATTGTGTATTCTGAGCCCCGACTTCAGGTAAGATCTTATTATCCCCACTCAAAGCCAAGAGAGATCAAAGACTTGCCTAAACGCACATCACTAGTAAAAAATGGGAGATCAAAGGGAAAGGAAGTTAGAATTTACCCCATAAAATGAGGACATTTGGTCACTTCCAATGTACGCGAGTGTCCCTGGTTCTGGTGTCTGAATCTCAACCCCTGAAAGGCCAAGCGGGTTTCTGCACAGTAATTGTGTTTGTTCATACTCTCCCCACCTGCCAGTTCCAATTAGATGCTTCATAAAGACTTGATGATAAAGGGGACTTATCATGACTTGTCCCTGGCAGGGAAACAAGCCAATGAAAGTTCCAGCTTTACAAGGTAAACGCCATTTTCCTGTTATCTTATTGGGTTTGGGGTTTTCTTAATTCTGGGAGTTTCAAAAAGATAGTGAGAGATTATTTCAGGCTGGAAGGGTCAGAGAGGAAGAGGGAGCAAATCCTCACCAAAGGGGGAAAAAAAAACAGACAAGTAAAAAAGCAAGTAAACTTTGAGCCCCTTCCGGACAAATATTTACAACCTGGCTGAAGGCCAGGCCCTCAGGAAGGCTGTGGTGATGCCAGCCTGAGGCAGAGGGTTGGAGGGCAAAGGCGTCTTTAGATCAGGACTTTTATTTCCAGTGCACCTAGACTGTGCAGAGATATAAGGCAAAATCCATGTCACTGTCACCAAACAGAAGCAGGAAACAAGCTGGCAACCTGGAAGCATGGACAGCAGGAATGGAATACATTAAGTGGAGAAAATGATAGAAAAAAATCTCAGAGCCTCGCTGAAATGATCATTGGTTTGTTCCCTTACTAGGGTCAAGCCCCAGAAGGAAACGAAAAACTAGCCTCATCATGGCTAATGGTCCCTAGCATCCTATCCTTCTGGGAAACCCAGAGCGCTAACCCCAGAACACCTGCCGCGACTTCGTTCTTACAGAAGGTGCGGAAGGAGGCAGAGAAGGTGGACCATTCCATCCCACACACCTGACTGCAAACTGCCTTGGCCGGTTTCCACCAACGTTCTGCCCCTGAAGACATCGGACGGGTCTCAACCAACCCTCTGTCATGACTTAGCTACCCACTTCCAGGCCTTTCAGTTTCCCTGCCTCCCACTCTCCACTGCCAACCCACCCCTGAAAATCTTCCCTCACCGCCTCCCCACTCACCAACCAAAATCTTAGCCCATCTAACCCATCGCCATTGTCTTTAAGCATTATCCAAGAGGGAAGAAGTGTATGCTGGCACCTCCAGCTTCACACTGAGATGTGGTTTTAAATGTTTATTGATTGATTGCTAGAGGGTGTGTGCACTCACCAGAAAGGGACAAAGAGAGGGGGAAAGTAAGAAATCACCCCCACCATGGGGAATGGCCGGCCATGCCACAATCCCTTCTCTTCCATTCTCCTCTCAGGATCATGGACATACACATATATACACACAGAGTGTTTCTCAGGCCACTGGGATCATGACTCAAGCTGCACAGTCAACCACGTGGGATCCGGTGGCATCAACCACCATGCCACTGGATGGCCCATGTGGTTTTTTTTAATAAAGAATAATAATAATAACTCTGCTTCTGTCCACCTGGCCCATCTATGATACACCCACAGTCTCTTCAACTGGATTTGAGGCCCCATCAGTCAGCCGGTCTCACTCAAAGTCAAAGCCCAAGTCTGCAGAAAGGCCTGAAAGGCCCCTTACATGCAGTTCCCTGCCCGGCGCCACTCTCGTACCATCTCCCTCTTGTTTACTCTGACCGTAAACACCTGCCCCTGCTCCTGCATGAACTGCCCTTCAGAACCTGAGTGCAACCAGCCTGGCCTTGAGGCTATGGCCTTGACCTGGGAGGTGCCTCCCTCCAGTAATCTGTGTGGCTCACTCCCTTCCCCTCCCTGCTCAAAACTTGCTGTATCTATATACAGGAGAGCCTCATTGTATCATTCCTGTTCCCACACCCTGCTTTTTCTCACAGTAGTGTCACCACCTGGAAAACACATCTTGCTATTTCATTATGTCCGGTGGCTTCTCACCCTGGAATGGGAGATCCATTCCAGGGAAGGGTGGGGGTTTGTGGGCCAGGTCTATGTTGTCATGTACCGCTGTACCCCCAACACTTAGAAAGCTCCAGAGCGCAACACATCTGTGCTTAATGAATGGATAAAAACTGCCCCATTGAAGTCAGACCGCCAAGTCCAACACAGAGGCCACCATATTGTTCCTGTCCAAACTGGCCTCCTGCATCACCTGGCTGTTCACCTCTGCCTCTGTCTTAGGGATTACCACAGTTGCCTTCCACGCAGTGCACCCCTCCACCACAGCTGTGCCCTGGAAAGTAAATAAACCCATTCCTATAAGAGGAAGCCCAGTTTCACAGAGGTTAAGAAAAATGCCCAAGGCCTTACCTCTAGGAAGCAGAAATCCAAGCTTCTCCTTAACCCAAAGGCTGTGAATGTTCTACTAACCCTAGGGCCTTTCAAAGCACACCAAAGCTTTCTCAGTAAATTAAACGCCCAGTACAATGGGTGTCAGGTATTTTTTCAGCTCTACTATGTAGCACTGCCCAAGAATTATTTGAGGAAGGAAGGAAGGAAGATAACTACAACAAATACTTTGACTACTTTTTTCTTAATGGTGCTCTACGCAGAGGACAGGCCGCTGCAGTGTAAAGTGGCTTAATCAGGGAGAGGGCACTCCCCAGCTCCTAATCTAACAGACACACTACAAACAGCATCACCCTTTCCTCCCAGCCAGTCTCCTAGGTTATTTTTTTGTGACTCCAAAGCAGAAAGCTGGGAGAGTAAGACAGCCTTACAGTTAGCCCCACCCTCGCTCTTTCCTTCCCTCCCTCCCTTCTTCCCTCGCCTGGTTGGAAGGCTGTTATTACAAAGATGACTAAGTCAAGTTAAGAAAGCTATTTTCTACCCTGAGAACCTACCCATCTTTATAATAAGGGAACTGTGTGAAAATCACTGTCACTTTCATATCATGTTGATAAATATTCTCATATTATTCTAAGATTTTATAAACAGAATCCTCTGGGGCAAGCCTACCGGAATTTGTATAGGTGCAGTTACCAACTTTGTTCACTAGATGGCCGTCATATTTTACGACCCGTGGCCTGGGCTCCTTCCAAATTCGGGCATAGATTTGGAAACGACGGGTACTTTTATGTCTTAACAGAAGTAGTTGTAATCTGTATGCTGAAACATACATGCTTCTGCGCGCATACATTTACTATTTGTAATGCTAACTTTCCAACTAGAACTACGGGAGAACATTTTAAATTGCCCTATTGGAATCTCTTTATAAATAACTTCTTCAAAGCAAAAGTTAAAAGAAATCTAATCTATGCCCAATTAAGAGGACCTATACTTACTTACCAGATTCTTCTTTTATAAGATATGAATATAGTATTTCCTCCAGACCATAAGACCAATAACCTACAACAATCAGTGTGGGTTAGACCAACATATTTCACAGCCCAGATGGGTGCTCAGGACTCCTAGGCTGGAATAGAAATAGCGTTGTACATTTTTCAAATAAACTATGCTAACCTAATCCAGAGAAAAAGCTGGTGGTTTATTTCAGCCTCTCCTCTCAGGCTAGCCAAACTAAAACAGACTTCCAAACACAGCCGATTTGCCACTTTCTCTTCCCCTGCTGAGAGCCAACCAGTAAACTCGTTGACAAGGACCAAGCTATCGCTGTGCTCCCGGGGGATTCTGGTGTTTAATGCTTGTCTCAACCTGTTCTTATTAAATTTCTGACATGCCCCAGTTCACTGAGACACATTTGTTCTCTTCCTCTCGCTCCCTCCCTTCTACCTGCCCAGGCATTAATGCAGCGTATTACCTTCTCAGGTAGCAACGCTATCTTCACAGGCAGTCAAGCAAACGAGTTAAGGGAGCAACACGATGGTTTCTCCTCCCGGGACACACACAAATATTATCACAAGGACTTTAGAGCCAGGGCCCCTGCCCATGACAGAGCCATCCACGTTTCATTTCACACCTTCAGAAATCTAGCAAAATAAAGGATGATTAGGAATTGGTTTTCTTTTTTCTTTTTTTGGTGTAAGATCTGTTAAGAACAAGGATAAGAAAGGTGCTGGGATAAAGTATCCTACCTAAACACACACCAGGAGAGAATGCTGAGCCCTGGGCAAATTCCCATTTGACCCCCTTTTTCTCTCTCACTGGCTCTCGAGACAAGTCCATGTCCCTCAGAGCTGCTTCCATCCATTCTTCAGTGTGAGTTTCCTCTTCTCCAAGGCCCACGTGACTCAGATCCACATCTTCTCCGCTGCCTTCCTGCAGACAAGCAACATGCGTTGGAGAACGTTAACGTTGCAGAGATAGGTGCAGGAGTTTCAGAACTTAGTAAGTGCAGGAAGAATGTGGTGTGTCCTGCAAGTGTTAGGCTACTATTTATTTTCATAATGCATCAAAACAGAAGTGGATCAAGACTAATTTCTCCTGGCTCCTTCTTTAGTCTTCTCTCGCCTCATTGTGAGAGCCGAGCTTCTCCCAAAACCTCCTTTTTTTTCTTTTTGGAGAGGTTTTAGCTATAGGGCGTGTGCTCTCCAGAAAGACAGAGAGAGACAGAAAGTAAGAAATCACCCCCTCCCCAACGGGGGATGGCCATGCCACAATCCCTTCTCCTCCATTCTCCTCTTGGGATCTTGGGCATGTGCACGTACGCGCCTGGTGTGAGTTTAAGCCACCGGGTTCAGGACTCTAACCTCAGTCGACCACATGGGAGTCCAGTGACATAGCCATTACACCAACTGCTGGTCCCCAAAACCTCCCTTTTAATCCAGAGGCTGAGGCTGCTCACTACCTCCTTCCTTCAGCAGATGCTACCCTTGTTTCTCTCAAAACTATCTTGCATGGGACCAGCAGTTAGCGTAATGGCTATGTCGCTGGACTCCCACGTAGTCGACCGCGGTTCGAGTCCCGGACCCGGCGGCTTAAACTCACGCCGGGCGCGTGTGCGTGCGTGCCCAAGATCCCGAGAGGAGAATGGAGGAGAAGGGATTGCGGCGTGGCCATCCCCCCTGGGGGGTGATTTCCTGCTTTCTATCTCTCTGTCTCTCTCTGTCTGTCTGGCGAGCGCACGCGCCCTATAGCAAAAACCTCTCCAAAAAAAAGAAAAGAAAAAAAAAAAAAAACAAAAAAAAAAACTATCTTGCAAACCAACTTACCCAGGAAGACACAGAAATGAAAAAGATGAGCCATTAAGTTGTGTGGTGGTCCCAGGAGGTCTTCCTCACGTAATGTAGCATATTTGTACTTGACACATGGACTATGAGGTAGGTGTCTGTGACCGACATCATCATCGCCACCCCCGTCTTTTTGCAGATGAGGAAGCTGAGGTTCAAGAAAGCTAAGTGATTGGGAACCAGCAGTTAGCGCAATGGCTATGTCACTGGACTCCCATGTAGTCGACCGCGGTTCGCGTCCCGGACCCGGTGGCTTAAAACTCACGCCAGGCGCATGTGCGTGCGTGCCCAAGATCCCGAGAGGAGAATGGAGGAGAAGGGATTGCGGCGTGACCATCCCCTCTGGGGGATGATTTCTCGCTTCCTGTCTCTCTGTCTCTCTCTGTCTGTCTGGCGAGCACACGCGCCCTATAGCGAAAACCTCTCCAAAAAAAAAAAAAAAGAAAGCAAAGTGATTCACCTAAGATCACTTGGCTATTAAGCGATAATATTGAAACCTTCTAATATATAACTTTGTTTCTGACACCTCTGAGAAGACTTCAAGCTGCCTCTATGTCAAAACAATCCTAGTTTGGGCATGAAGAATCAGCTACCTAAACAGCATCAACTGTCTTCCTCTTGGCAACATGAATGGAAGAAGGGAGGAAGGTGCAGCTAGGTGGGAGGAGATGAGGAGAAACGAGGGGCCAGTGGCCGTACTCACAGTCTGCCTCTGTGTTATCTAACCAGTCAAGGTGCTACCTGATGAGCAAAAAGTCTTGGGAAATGGAACTACGTTCTGGGAGCATTAAGCGTCTTTCAGAGACACCAGACAGGCTGGATAAACCAATGGGAGTCACCCAATGTAGCAATTCAAGTGTAGGACATTTAGGCACAGGTCAAGAGGTCTTTACAGTAAGGCGTTCTTCATCCGTTGGACTACCACACTGCCGTGGGAATGAATCAGCGCACAGCCATGTGAACAAAGCTCACACGCATCATGGTAAATGAAAGAGCTAAAACCCAGAAACTGTGTCAGAGGAGTCCTTTTTATAAAGTTCGAGAATAGGTGAATCTAATCCGTGGTGGTTTAAATCAGGATACTCGCCTCCCTTAGGTAGGGGATAAGGTGGGACAGTAGAACAAAACTCAGTGTCCCCTGACTTCTTTGCTTCTTGAAACCTTCAGAGATTAGCGCCACAGGCCCAGGAGTCAGACAGAACTGGGTTCAAATCCTGGTTCTGCAACTGTGTGACTTTGAACAAGTTACTTAAACTCCTCGTGCCTCAGATTTTTCCACCTATAAAATGGGACTAATAATACCTTCCTCAAAGGGTTGGTGTGAGAAGTAAGTGAAACAATGTATGGGAAGTGCCCCAGCAGCATCGCAGGTGCTGTAATAAGCGGTGACTATCATTATCCCCGCCCCTGTGGCCTGATGGTAAACCAGGATCAGAGAGCAGATAGGTAGGAGCACAGGCCAGAAGGGAAGGGAAGGACCCAACTAAGCATATGATCAAAGGTGTACAGAATTTTCCAGAAGGCTGCACTGGCGAGGGCTGCCCACTCACTTCTGAATCTTGCTGCCTACATGTGCAGACTGGCCTGATGCAGTCAAATCAAGCTGTTTCGGTCCCATCTACCACGGCCCTCGCTAGGGCACCTGATACCAGCCCGATAAATTACTGTGTACTAGTGTTCTCAAAGTAATTGCTAGCAACTTACCGGGTTACCCTCCTGCTGATGTAGGTTGCATTTTATTCAGAGCCTTATGAACACACAAAACCTTGATCTTGGCAGGGTGTAATTTTGCTGTATCCTAAGTCCAAAAAAAAAAAAAAAAGAAAAAGAAAAGCCAGGTGGAGAGAAGAGGAGGAACCCGCACTGGGCGAAGCTTCAGGAACCCCAGAGCCTGGGAAGCCTCGTGATATAGGCTTTCCTTCCTGACTGCAGAATGAAGACAGGGCGTCCCTAAGGAGGAAAGAGAGGTGTCCTCCTGGACAGCCCATCAGTTAGAGGGGCCTACAGCTGCTAGACCAGAGAGAAACCATTGCTGGCTTTGTATCACCAAATGCTCTCTTAGGGCATCCAAACAGGAGGTACCTGCTCTGCACCAACAAGGAGTTGGCTGCTGATGCTTGCAACATGGGTGGGTCTCGGGAGCATCACGCTAAAGGTAGGAAGCCAGACTCCAGAGACTGCGTGGAATTCTGGAAAGGACAAAACGTGTCTGTACTGGCAGAGCCGAGGACTGGGGATGGGAGTATTGAAAGGGGTCACAGAGACGTTAGGTGATGAAAGTGTTCTGTACCTTGACTCGAGTGGCGCTGACAAGGACATGTGCATTCGTCAGAGCCTACTGAACTGTCCACGTGGAATGAGTGCCATGTATTTCATGCAAGTCACCCTTCAAAAAAGTTGATTTTAGGAACAGCGGGTGGTGTGGTGGTTAAGATGGCTGGATCTCACAGGGCCAGCAGTGCAATTCAGGTCCTGAACCCAGTGGCTTGAAAATCATGCCGGCCATGCGCGTGCATGTGTGTGTGTGTGTGTGTGTGTGTGTGTGGCCCCAAAATCCTAAGAGGACAATGGAGGCAAAGGGATTGCAGTGCGACCATGCCCCCAGGAGGTGCTTTCTCACTTTCTCTTCGCTTCTCAGGTGAGCATATGCACTCTATAGCAGATTAAAATAAAATAAAATAAAAATGAAGTTGATTTTAAAAGGAAAAGAAATGATGTCTTAGTCATAGGTTCTCTGCTCTGAGAGGAAGCCAGGGGCCTATAGGAGAAGTTCAGCGAGTCCCAGCCTCCACCGATCTGGCAAATTAACGTTTGCTCCGTGCTTTGCAGTTAATGGAGCACGTTCTCCTCTTTTGA
Organism: Tupaia tana; assembly: GCA_026018925.1. Lineage (NCBI taxonomy): Eukaryota > Metazoa > Chordata > Mammalia > Scandentia > Tupaiidae > Tupaia > Tupaia tana. The sequence goes on from JAKSZU010000003.1 coordinate 12,331,140, forward strand.
TCATCACGCCCACTCCATGGGGTGGGCATAATTAAGCCCATTTTACAGCTACAGATAGCTAAGGAAACTGGCCTAAGTCTTCTGACTCAGAGTCCTGCTGTCTTTTTATTGTTCAAGAACACCCCTAAAAACGGCCTCAGAGATCATTCCAATCTAGAGAAACTGAGGCCCGGGGAGTACGAATAATCTGATAGACGTGCAGCTAGTTCAGGATGGAGCCCCTCATCAAAAGCTAGCCTTTTACTCAAACAGACCTCAGGAGATGTCAAATCAGGGTCACGTCTGTGCGTGAAGATGTGACACTTTCAGACCAGGATAGACAATCAGCCCTAACACAAACACAAGGCTCCTTTCCAAGGCTCTAGGCTCCACCTCTCAGGCATGGAGCAGTCCCTTCCACCCCAGCCCCCAAGTCCCAAGAGTCTTGTAACTTTAACAAACCACAGCAACGAGCACATGCATTACCTCACCACGGTCTGGCTTATTTCCTAGCAGTGATTGTCCAAAGCTCTCTCCATTTCCCCCCTTCTGTTGGCTTTGCACCCTTAGCCATTCCTCCCTGCTGATATCACAACTCTCTGACCCTGGAGTGCTGGCACGAACCTCCTCCCTCCAAGGTCCTCAGCTTTAGAAAAAGGGGCCCCCACCCTCACCCCAGTGCAGAGCAATGCTTATCATGCAGCTCCTTCTACAGTGCTATTTTACAAGCATGTCTCTGTGTGGGAGTCGGGGCGGGATACCTGATGGTGTGAACATGGGGGGAAGTCTGCAGGGGAATCACAGACATCGAAGGGTGGAGGAGGGAGGGTTCTACTTTCCATCTTGTTTCTTTATCTTTCTGCTCAGCTTGACTTTTTTAATTTCAATTTTGGCAGCAGTATTAACTCTTGGGATAGAAACAGAGAGAGAAAGGGAGGGAAAGTGAGAAAGTACCCCATGAGGGAGGACAGTCACGTTGCAACCCTTTCTCCTCAACTTCTCCACCCTGTCGGGATTTGGGGCATGTATGCCCATGTACCTAGAGTGTTTCTCAAGCTGCAGGGCCTGGGACTCAAGCCTCATGGTCCACCATGTGGGACTCAGCAGCCTTCCCCACCAGGCCTCTGGCTGGCCCTCGGATCGACTTTTCTAACCAACGTACATGGATTATACTGATTTATGACAATAAGAATAGTCTGGGCCGGGACCAGCAGTTAGTGTGATGGCTATGTCTCTGGACTCCCATGTAGTCGACCGTGGTTCGCGTCCTGGACCCAGTGGCTTAAACTCATACCGGGTGCATGTGAGTGCATGCCCAAGATCCTGAGAGAATGGAGAGAAGGGACTGTGGTGTGGCCATCCCCCCTGGGGGGTGATTTCTCACTTTCTGTCTCTGTCTCTCTGTCTTTGTGGCGAGCGCCCATGCTCTATAGCAAAAACCTCTCCCCCCCCAAAAAAATAAATAAAGTCTGGGCCAACATATTTGTCATACACCTATCTATATAAGAGAGGAGAAGACCCTAGAAGTCTTCATTTTTTAAAATGAACACCTGTAACTCGCCACTTCCCTTCTTTCACAGTGACTGAAATATGCAACAATTTGAATGATAAAATAAAAACTACAAATGGGGGCCAGCAGACGGCATAATGGTTACATCTAGTTGACCATGGTTTGAGTCCCAGACCTGGTGGCTTAAACTCACGCCGAGCGCGTGGGTGTGCATGCATGCCCAAAATCCCGAGAGGAGAATGGAGGAGAAGGGATTGCGGTGTGGTCGTCTCCTCTGGGGGGTGACTTCTCGCTTTCTGTCTCTGCCTCTCCAGCCAGTGCACCCACCTTATAGCAAAAAATCTCTCTCTCTAAAAAAAAAGTACTAATGATTCACCCACATGGGATGGAGCCAGGGAAGGATCTAGAAAGGAGGGCCCCAGCAGCAGACTCTGACTGATTCCTCACTTGTCCCCTTGGAGCCACTTTGGACTGTATGCACCACAGCCGGGGGCAGAGTCCCTCCTACCTGCCACGTGTGTGCTTGCTCCACGCCCAAGCCCCCAGCACCCGTCAGACCAACAACCTCTATAGGGCAAGGGCCATCTCACTTCCCTTTGGTGCTGTCAGAGCTTAATGCATGCACAGTAGAACCCGAATAAACATCTATTAAATAGGACTTCAGGCAGTGTCCCAGAGGGTGGGAGGGCAGGTGACTCGACACCAGAGCCACGCTAGAGCAGGCAGCCAACTCCCCCTTCCTACCACCTGCACCCAGCAGCTGCACCAATGCCTCCTCGTTCCGACTCCGTGTGTTTACAAGACCTTCTGGGCCCTGGCCCACACCTGCGGTCCGCCCCGGCTCCCAGGAAGAACGATGTGCCCCGGCAGTTGAACTGGTCCGCTCGCCACTCCCTGAGCACACCTTGAGGCTCCCTGCCTTCGGGCCCTCGTCATACCTTTCCCAATATGTGCCACTGAAAACCCAGGTCACGCCATCTCCTTCAGGGAAACACCTAGTGTGCTCCGCTGGCTGGGCTGGCTGGGCTGGCCTCCTCTTCTAATCAAACAGGGGCTCCGCTAAGGGCTGTACCCTGCTTTGTATTGTGGTCAGCTAAGCCTCCCCTT